>JAYEVD010000766.1:0-600000 GCA_036346405.1 Phyllostachys edulis
AAAAGGCTATCACCTTGGAGATCTTAGTATCTAAAGTGATGGGACTCTACTTGTCCCACTTGCACAACGACTTCGATCAATGCTCATGTCAAACTAATGTTATCTTGCTACAAGAAATAAGTGTTGATCATTCTCTTTTCCGCAGAGACGCCGTGTTATCTACCTATCCTCGCAGTTGTTTCTAGATCGAATCGCGATGATTCTCGAGGGGTTCTACTTCGACGACTTTCATCAAACCACTGAGCAAGAAGAGGATGACTTCGACCATAGGCCTCACTTCGACGTGTCGCCCGCCTCGGCTATGCCTGCCTCAAGTGGCTCGTGATCCAAGCTTCGCTTACATAGACTTCACTCGACAAGCGCCACCGCTTTGAAGGCTATGCCTCGGCTCACGATCTCAAGGCCCAAGACTTCGCCACATAGGCTTCACTCCAACACGCTTCCACCTCGAGGGCTATGCCTCGATAGGGTGGTTCGCGGTCCATGGCTTCATTTTACATAGGCTCAAGACCGACGCCGCCCGCCTAGAATGCCGTGGTGTGAAGCCGCTCAAGGCCCACGATTTTGCCCAGCACAGTTTTGTTCTGGACGCATTCTACCTTGAAGGTTGTGCTCTCCAAGTGACTTTGCATCCAAGATTTCACCTTCAGATCGAGCAACAAAACCACTCCACACTAAGGGCCAACGAAACGGTAATCTGATACTCTACCAGGTGAAGCACTCACGCTTATATGAAGCACAAAATGAAGATAGCCTAGTGGACATAGCACTATGCCTCGGGTCCTCAAGATCAAGCTCGCGATGGTGGGATTCGAGCACAAGTCTTAGGACGATTCTCAGCCTCGCCTCGTGGTTGCGCCGATCCGCACTTGGCTAAATCTCGAGCATCTACATTCCGCTGCCGAATTTTATAAGTCTTGGCGCCTGAAAACGCTCGCTAAGTGCACATCAAAAGGATATTCAACAGATACAAGACCTAAACATTTTTCTTGTCCCCTGATGCCTCACAGCGCCTAAGGGACAAGGGGCTAGTAGTGTTAATGAATCCTACCACCTCCGTATAAAACACTCTATAATTTGACAAGTCTACATAAGGGCGACGAAGCCCATTGGAAGTGGTTCGGCTCGCCTGAATACTTATACGCTACATGCTCGTGGTTATGCGGACGCCCTCACTTGGCCTTACACCTCGACGCCTCACAAGGCCCCTGCCACACCAAGGCTCAAGGCCCCACACCTCACCGCTCAAGTGCCCTCAAGATCCCTAAGAAAGTGCCTTCAATCCTCATGTAGGATCCTATGGTTCTACGCTACCGCCATGCTCGCCACAGGGCCACCTCGCCTGGCTTCGAGCCACAGCCTTGCGGCCGACAGAGCTCACGAACCAGAGAGAAGTCCAGACCCCACGCACCCCCTGCAGCCCAGGTGCCCAAGACGCCTCACAGGCCTTGTGCGCTCATGAGCCTCAAGACTCACAGGCACAGACAAGACTCTGTGCCCTGTGGTGCCCTCAGGCGCCTCAAGGTGCAGACACCACTACTCACAGACCTCAAGGTTCTCTGTGGTGTCACACCACACAGGCCCCGTGCCTCAAGACGCTCGTGTTCTTATACTTTTAGCGCAAGGCACTCACGGTGGCCTTTGCACTGGCTGTACCTCGTCAAGAACGCCTTTGTGCTCATGGTGCCTCGCCTCGGTGTTCCTTGTTTCGCCATGCGCCATGGCGACTCACCACTCACCAGATCATCGGGCGGGAGACCTGAAGAGTGTCGCGAGATTTTCACATGAAGCGCTCAACTCCGCATGGTTCAGAAAGAAACCTGATTTCAACTGGCCTAACTTGCAAGGCTAGCTGCCCATAGTGTTGTTAAGGAACTGAAACATCATTTGATTGGCACCCACAAGGCCAAAATTAACTCACGAACACATTACAGCCTACAGAGCCAAGCTCAAACATGACCCCATCATCGGGCAAAGGAAATTATTCCATCACGGAAACATAACTTGCGGAGGAAGCCGAGGACGCTTCCTCGCATCTCCCGTGCTTTCACATCGCTGTTGATGCAAGAGAACACGTGCTCCTCGCCCATGGACTCTGGGCGTTCCACCTCGCCGCCGTAGCTACCGCCTAGATATTAGCTCTTGCCGCAATCGATCCGGCTGCAGTGCTTTACATGCATAGCTTCATGCATGCGCCTCCCCACATCCATGTGCATGCATGTAGATGTAGATTGTAGAACTAAGTACACAAGGTTATGTGCATGCATATAGAACTAGCCACTCATTTCCGCCCATATATGCATGTGGAGCAAGACGCCCATGTGCACGCATGTAGAACTAGCTGCCAGCTCTCGCCCATATGCATGCGTGTGAAGCTAATCTGTGCATGCATATGAAGGAAGCGCCCACGGCTTACGCCGCATGATACTACTTCACTAATGAAGGAAGCGCCCATCGCAGCCTCGTAATCGCCCACGCCTCGAAAACTCTCCGCCAACAGAATCGATCTTCCGACTCGACGCCTTACCACGCCGGATCGAGGCGCGAGGCCTCGCGATTCGGCTCCTCACTCGGACCTCGCGAACTCGTGGCGCTTATGATCGGGGCTCATACCAGGCGCTGCTCAAGCTACCACATGCGCCTTTGCGCGCCTGCGGTTTAGCGCTCGCGGTCGCTCACAACACGCTTAGCTCGCCCTCTCGTGATCAAGATTCAAGATACCTTCTTCGCTACGGACGAGACGAAGTTTTGTTTCATGTTCTCAAATCGGAGAGAACAAAAAGGATGCGCTTATGCATAATATGTAAGGCATTACACTAGCAAAGGGCGCACGATGGTTCGGAAATGTGTGGCATCACCAACTAGCCGAGAATGCTACCAAGTTTCATGTCGGCAAGAAAATTACTTGCTACATTCTCGTGAAATCAAGTTCCATGACGTGTTATGTTAGCTGTTCTTCGTGAGAACTAACTCTCCGCAACAAGAAGGAAAATCTAGTACACATCGCCACACATGTTACCTAGTGCCGTGATATCGATCAAAATGGTCAGTAATCTTGCATGCTTCTCATGTGAAAAGGAAGACTAGAGGACAAGGATGACAAAGTTTTATCTTGCCTCACGGCACTACTAGTATATTGCATGCAAGTTAATACTACGATGTGCATGACACATGCGTATACAATAGCAATCAAGATTACTATCCAACACGCCTGCTGCCCAGTGCTCGCGCCCACTCTCCGCTCGACACTACAGGTCTCGACTTCAAGGCCTCTGGCACTCAGGCTACCGATCAAGCGCCTGGCAAGATCGCTTCGCTTAGCGCTCGAGTCGGATGTTGACACTGACGCTCAAAACTCTTCCTCGTCTCCGCGATGGACGCCAATACCGGTAGCAGCCCGCAACATCACACAATGAATCAAGCACTAATTCATGAATGATCGCGACTTAGAAACGAAGTCCATCACAAACTTCACATGCATGTCCAAGATAGTGGCTAAGAACACGGCATGCCAAACGCATGTAAAGAATCAGAAGAACACCGACAAGATGCCAAGAATCAAGAAACGATCATGTGCACGCCATGCTGCCCCTTAGCCAAGATTAGCTCTGGCAGGGGTCGTCCTGTGTGCTCTCGATGGTGCTCGGCGACGCCGGGCTATGGACACGCCCCGGACGGACTTCTTGACGCCTACAAGATCGCATTTACCATGTAGATGATGGCGGCCGACAGACTCAAGGTTATGCGCAAGACGACGAGGCTATCCTCCAAATTTCAGACTGCCTCACAAGAACGCCAAGACCTCCTAGTTGCTCAAAGACTATGCCTCCGGGTCCTCAAGAAGCAAGAGGATGAAAGCCCGCTGTCGTTTTGCCAGAGTGGAAAGAAAAGAGAGAGTGGGGCTAATGATCCAAATTGAACCACAAGACTACATGGCAAAAGCAAAAGCAATAGGACAGCACTCACATGGAAAAGCAAAACAGATGGAACTTGAAGTGTCCAGCCTTGCGCCTTAGCTCGGCACTAGCTACAGCACAAGAGCGCCTGCACCAAAGACTTACCAGACAAGAGCGCCGCACTGCTGTTCGCAGACAAGAGCGCCTGCACTCAACCTCCACTGGCACTGGCCGCATTGCACTCAAGACCGGCGCTTGTAATAAGAGCGCTTCGCACAAGACTGAAGCCTCCGCACAAGAGCGCTGCACCAAAGACTAACGCCTCCCATTTCGGCCCCATCCGAATCTCACAAGAAGGCTATGCATCGCCCCGCCGTTTCCAATACCCGAAAGGCGTGCACGCCGGGAGCACTGCTACCGCTTGCCGGGCACCATCTCGAGAGCTGTGCACTCGAACAGCTTCCACGCTCCGCTGTAACCGGCGCAGAGGCCGCCGACATAAGCGCTGTTTAAGAAACGAGATTCCGGCCAGATTCCGTCAACACCTTTGTCAAGATCTCGGCGCGCCGCACTCGCCAGATTTTGAGACGCAGGGAGTGCCGACGAAGGGGTCGCCGCCAGGCCGAGCTTGTCGGCCAGACATGGACCTGAGGCCGACGACGCATCGCAGAGGGCGCCGCAGCTGCGGAAGCCGCCAGGGCGCGACCGCTTGAGGCTACGAGCGCCTTCCATTCAAGCAACGCGGGCTTGGCCTCCAGCCTCCCGTCTGCTCTAGTCACTGTCACATGGCCGAAGCCGCCAGCCTTGCGCCGCCTCGAGCTCCCGCCATGGCTTAACGAGTCCGGTGATGCAAAGGGGTCGTGGTTGCCGCAGCTCGACGCTCAAGCGAAGCCGGTGGCGGCCACGCCGCTGGCCGAGCCGAGGCAACGCCAGAGGTGGCGCTGTGGAGCGCATGCGACAAAGAAGAAGAACTAAGAGCTTCACCGGCAGAAAGCAAAGAAAAGCAAAGCCAAGAACGAGTAGAAGAAGTAGATGGAGGAAGGAATGAGGATAAGAAGGAAAAGATTGAAGAAATCGATGGGTGCTCGCCACCATAACGTGATAGACAAGTGTGGCCCCACGTGAGAAAAAGTAAAGCATAAATATAAGGCACCAGATCACGTGGAACCCACGTAAAAACAAAAGAGCTCTAAGCTCAACCGAGACACGAACAACACCGCTGCTCGTCTCGATCAAAACAATCTCGCAAACTGCTCCAATTTTGGATCAAATTGACCGCCAAAACTTGGGTTCAATCTACCATTATTTAGTGCAAAGACAAGCATTATAAAGTTGGTATAACTGTCAAAACTCTGCAAGCAAGGCCAAATTGCAACCACAACCGAATCAACACCTTCTTAGATTGAACCTCTAGCTTCACTGGCCAAGACGGCTTGTCGCCGGCCACCCCTTGCTCTCCACCACCAGGGGCCTCTCATTGACACCTCGACGTCTCCATCACTTCGCTGCTCCTCATCGCCACTCAGCCTCATACAAGGCATTGCCACAGGTTCTCGCGTCACAGGCCTCGGCGCTTCCATCACTTCACATGGCTTCGTCACTGGCCACTCGCAGCCCAGCAGCTTCAAGACGCAAGATCGCGGCTCGTGGCACCTCGGCGTCAAGACGCCCTCGACGTCTCCATCACTTCAAGACGGCTCACGGACACTCGCGCTTCTTAGAGCTCCTCAGGCTCCGGCGCCCACCAAGACGCCTGCAACGCCCACAAGACCGGAGGATCCTAACCCGCTTAATGCAACTACAGCCAGAACCGCCGAGACTCTTTGGGATATCAACCTCTCGTGATAAAGGAATATTAAGATCGCCCATTTGGCGCCCCTTCGAACACTATAAGGGGGGCTATGCTGGAAGAATAATTCATCCCTCACTAGCAGACCCACTCCACAGGAAAACACCTGCTTAATGATCAAGAAGTGTAATCACCAGACAAAGATCAATACCTCTCTTATACTCATAGGCTAGCTACCCCCAAGGGGTATTCCTCACATTTGTACAAAGCTCTGGAGCCTATAAATACCACGGTATCCCTCATTTCAAGGAGAGCTCTCTTGAGCAATAAAGAAGACAAGAAGTCGGTGAGCCTCTCGGGGCCCCCCCGAGGTAACCCCCGTTGGTTTCACCGACAGAGTACAGTAGTCCTCTCGACCCCAACTCAGATAAACTCGTTTATTTTTACCCTCATGGATTTATGGCCCGCCAGATGTACCGACGCCCACCCCTCACTGTGGTTTGGTTTTTACACCTACAACAAATACCACCAATTAGGCACAATTCATTGCATATATAAATTCGACAACAATATTGACATAATGTTCGAGTTCACAATACAAAGATTCACGATATAGATCTGACATCCACAACATATTCGAAGTTCAAATTCAAAAGCTAAGCACAAGACTTGTCTCATAGCACATCCACGCGATAACAAGTAATTTTTTCGCTCAAGGTCAAGTAGCGAGAGCCGGTCGCCCTCCACACCAAGTAATGCGAGGTTAAGATGTGATCAGATGTTTGTGCCAGAGTCACCGCTTCCTCATCGTAACCGCTTGAAACTAGCGCCGACCGCGATCTTGCCCAAAGGATCGCTTTTGTCATACCCTTGAAGCAATTTCAACACCGATGCGTAAAATAGCTAATAAGTACATCGGGGTCAAATATCCGCAGATTATTAGTCTTTCATGATCCATATAACTTCGCTATTACAAGTGACATTTCCGGTCGAGAATGAGAAGATGTCCTTGTGCACAATGAAGCGAATGCGTTGTCCCGTCCACCATCGCACTCATAATCATTTCCCGTAAAAGGATCAACCAACTGCTTAATTTCCCACTTGACAAAGAAGTGGGCTTTGTGTAACATCCCAAATTTCTTGAGTTTTTGAAAATTTTCAAACTTAAAAATAACCATTTGGTTTTATTAATTTGCTAAAGCTTAATCTGAAATTTAGAATTTTAAAAGCTATTTAATTTGAATTAATTAAACTTGAACTAATCCAAGTTGGTTTAGTTGAGTTTTGTTGATTTTAAATTGGTTTTTCTTTTTGCCCTAAGTTAAAATAATTATTTGCAAAAACTAAAAGCAAAAGTTGTTGAAAATATTTTTATTAAGTCCTAAATAATTCAAGGATTTATGTGAATTTTCCTAGAATTTTGGACTCGCTTAAGCTATTTTCTAAAATGCTTTTGCTTTTTTTGGTATTTTCTAAAAGAAAACCCTAGAAAATCCTCTCCTTGGTTTTGGGCCAATCTCTTCGCCCATTTCCTTTCCTCCCAAGAGCCCAACTTTGTTTACCACTGGCTCACATGGAGCTCAGCAGATCCTCCCGATCGGGCGACCGTCCGATCGAATCGGACGGCCATGCTCACCAATGCCTCCGCTTCGCTCACACACCTGGCGTAGGGCCCGCTTTGTCACCTACCTGGTCGCCCCTACTCTCCCGCCAAGATCAAGACTCGGGTCCGCTGGCCACAATCCCGCCGAGCCAAGCCGCCCTCACGCCTCTAGCCCCTTGGTCCCTTGACGGCCAAGGCGCCCATCCCCGCCTCCACCATGCCTCAGGCGCCCCCTTCGCCCTTCTCCGCGAATCCCGCCTCGCCTCGCCATTAACGCCGCAGACAACGAGCTTCTCCTCCTCTCGCCACCTTGCCGCTTATAAAAGCGAGCCCTAGGACCGCCTCTCTCTCTCTCCTCTCCTTTCTTCCCACTTTTTGGCCGCACTGGTTTTTCGCCGGCCGTGGAGCTTCCATCCACACCCGCCGCCGCTGTTGCCTCAGTCGCCACGACCTCCACCAAAGATCGCGAGGCCGAGGCGCACTGTGCGCGCCCCATCCCCGAGCTCACTGAACCCCCGCCGCCATTGCCGAGCCGCCACCTCGCCGCTTTCGCCGCGCAGACCTTCCTATGCCGCTGGGTTGCCGAGACCGTGGAACACCAGATTCGCTGTGGCCCCTCTTCATTGGTGGTCTCGCGCCGGCAATGAGCCGCTGTCACGGCGATTTTGGGCCGAGCGCCACACGGTCCGACATGGTTGCACACCTCACCACACAGGGGAGCCATCGCCAGCTTTTTTGTCGACGTGGTTCCGCCTACCAGCCGAGTGGAATTTCTTTTGATTTTACTTTAGAAAATAATTCGAAAATCAGAAAATCTCCATTTCATCATTTCATGTGTTTTTCCAACTTCCTTTGGCCATAACTTCTTCATTCGAACTCGATTCGGTGATCCAAATTTCTAAATTCATCTAAATTCCATGTCTTCCTATTAGTATTTATTTGGTATTTATTTGAATTTTATTTGGAGTTGTTTTATTTATATAGCTTTGTTCACTCAGATAGATTCCGGTGTTTTGACGACTTCAAGCAGACTCGATTTAATCAAGCAATTCTACTCTTCAACGAAGGCAAGTCATACACCTTTGATCATGTTGAACCTATTTTTATAAAAGTATATTGTTTGATATAAACATGCATTGCTAATTTTATAATAAATGGTTTCCGTAATTAGTTAAATACCTAATTGCCATTATACCTCCTTGCTAAATTGCATCGACATGTATCCTTGAATGACATAAATCCTTCGACACCCTAGGATGGTCAATTATTAGTTGGACATTATTGAAATACCAACATGGGTATCGCTTTTATGCTTAGCCAATGCTTTAGTTATACGATAGATTCACGATCACATACTCAAAGAATGAATGAATTTGACTAAAGGAAATTATGGAACCGCATGAGCCACTTTGATAAAAAGATGTCATGACTAGGGTGGTCATTGGCCGGGTTGAACTAAAATGATTTATGCTTGGACGAGTGGGTGGTGGAAAAGGTGGGTGCCAGAACGCACACTTGGAATATGAAAACGCCTCGCCCGAGTAACCAACTAAGGACTTAACCTTGAACCATTGATCTCGGTCATTATCGCATAACCACATGTCTAGACCGATAGACCCGCCGACTAATTAGCAATGTTTTGGTTCGTTCTATTCTCGTTGATTAAGGTGCAAGAGGGGGCCCGAACGATTTAATCCTTAGTAAGTAGAACCAAGTCAAAATGTAACTTTGTAAAAGCCTTGTCACGCGTTTCTAGACTGCTTACCTAAGGTAGTGAGCGGTGGCATAGAATTATGCCAACAAATTAGAGAATTCGTGTCTTGTGGGTCAAGCTGCATAACCTCTCGCAGAGTGTAAACTATTCAATAGCCGCGACCTTGCTATGGTCATGCCCGTGATTTCACGCAAGGGGTAGAACTTTTTCAAAAATGTTGGAATGGGTTGTTCAAATCTAGTTTTGGTTGTGGTTGTTGGTTGGGAAGTGAACAGGGTGTTCACCAGTTGTTTCAAAGAAAATTGATTACTTATGTATTAATCTTTTAAATTATACTTTCAATCTACTTACTGCATTTACTGTCAAATAATGCTTTCTGCAAAATAGCCATAAAGCTATCCTTGTCTAGCCTCGCATGAATATTATTTGCATACATTTCCCTACGACTTGTTGAGTACATTCAAAGTACTCATGGCTTTATGCCCTCTGGTTAATCAGTCACTGAAGAAGAACTTGGAAGCACCGAGTTCTACGAGGAAGACTACTTTGAAGACTATGCGAATTAGGTTGCGTGCTCCACTCGATTGCCTGTGGGCATATTGGGTGACCTCCACCGGATGTTTGGTTTCCGCTGCAAGCTCTCTTTTGTTGCTTAGCCCTGCATGGCGAACTTTGTAAGACTTGACCATAAGGTCCTTTTGCTATTAAATATTAATTTGTCTGCTTCATCTTTAGTTTGGTGTTCGGTTTTGATTAAACCAATGTTGCAACTGTGTGTACTAGCTACTGATCTAGGGAATAGTGCAGATATACACAGAGGGTCTTGGATCTCGAGATCCGGGGTCCCGACAGAGGTGGTATCGAGTCAGGTCGATCAGAGGACGAACCATAGTTAGCATGGTCGTTTAGTCGAGACTTCAAAATTTATTTTATAAATCAAACCAACAATTAACTTGAATAGTATTCTCCTCTCATTTTACTCTATTCCTCCTCATCTTATGCTAATCTCTCCTTATTCCATTCTCAAGGTCTGACTTCTTACCTTTGCTGAACTTTGTTTCTAAATGTAAAGTGACCCTCTTATCTCGATAATCTCTATAGGATCGAGCTTTGCTTGAAGTCGCCCACCCATATAAGATAGATTAGTAGTGCTATTACCCCTTTTTAATTTCAGTAACGCTTAGTCCGATAGATAGGGTCCTTGGCTTGAGTTTTGTTGCTTCTTGTTGCCTTCCGGCTATTGTTCGTTGGGTTAAACCGACTTTCCCCAATTAGGTTGTTCCGCCTTCCTCCCTTTTCTTGCTCGCCTTTGTGCTTTTTCCTCTTTCCTATCGTGCTTTCTTCTCTCGCCTATTAAACCCGAGAAGATTTGTGCAGATGGTTCGAACCCCACCACTCGGCAAGTCGATGAAACCGTGGACCCTTTTACGCCACCACCCCCAGCCTACAACAATAGATCGGGTTTGGGATAGCTTCATGGTCAAGACAAAGCGCAGCTTGATGAATGCAATGATGCGTAACATGAACCAGATGATGACTCAACAGACCGACAATGCCGCCTCGCTTTCACCGTGGTTGAACCAGAATAACCAAGCAAATGCCATGTCACCTCCACCACCACCAGATTTCCATCACTCAAAGCTAGCAGAGTTTATGAGGACCCATCCACCTACCTTTCTCCAAATTCTTCCGAGCCTTTGATGCAAATGATCGGGCAGCGCTTCATCGAAAAGAAGCTTGCTATTACCCGATGTGACGACTGCGGAAAAGTTCTCAGATGCCACACACCACCGAAGGCACCGCCCGTAATGGTGGGAGAACCATCACTACCATGAAAACCACTGTAACATCACTTGACTGAATTCGTAAGCCTTTCGCCACTCTCATATTCCCGACGGAAAGGTAGAAATGAAGAAAATGAGTTTCATGAGTCAAACAAGGGAACTCACAATAGGAGAATATCTCAACCAGCTTCACTCAACTCTCACGCTATGCTCAAGAGGATATTGCCACCGATGATGCTCGTCAAGCTGCTTTCTAAGCGAGGACTCAACCCTAGCTTGAAGGTTCAAATCGCTGGCAACGACTATGCAGATTTTCAAAGAACTAGTAAACAAGGCTATGCTCATAGAAGAGTCACGCCGTGAGCTTGCAAAATCTCATAAAGGAAGATGATGCAAGATGGCGCCATCAAGGTTATCCACAGAGGGCCGATCAAATGCTCAATACCAACTCGCTCGCTCTCATCACACCTTCCAGATTCCTCGCAATAAAGACTCGCCTCGCTACCCTCGGATTTCGTGATCTTCGACAACAACACTAACCAAAGAAATAAAGAACATCAATCCTGCCGCCAGAGTTACATGTTTCAACTATCATCAAATGGGTCACTATGCCAACAATTGCCCACAACGTCCCCCACGAAAGCAATTCCCGACGCCAATTCCATTCAACTTGGGAGCTACACCCGCTAGAATCACTACACCAGGAACAAGCCAAGGAACAACGCAGACTCCAAGTCAAGCCACCAGGAATCCATTTCCTCCTACAAGAGGTCAAGTGAATCAAGTCACCGCAGTGCCAGCTCAAGCAACTCAGAACTCCATTCTTGGTAAGGGTTAAGTCAGTGCAACTTCAGTTCCAGTTTTGTTTTGCTCAGGAGGAAAAGTTGCTTGAAAGGGTGAGCAAAGTCCGAGTCCCCGAACCTATTCTCTAGTCAGCTTGAATCTCGGGGTCGAGATTCCCTTTAAGGGGTGTAGGTTTGTAACATCCCAAATTTCCTGAGTTTTTGAAAATTTTCAAAACTTTAAAAATAACCATTTGGTTTTATTAATTTGCTAAAGCTTAATCTGAAATTTAGAATTTTAAAAGCAATTTAATTTGAATTAATTAAACATGAACTAATCCAAGTTGGTTTAGTTGAGTTTTGTTGATTTTAAATTGGTTTTTCTTTTTGCCCTAAGTTAAAAATAATTATTTGCAAAAACTAAAAGCAAAAGTTAAGCTGAAAATATTTTTATTAAGTCCTAAATAATTCAAGGGATTTCTATGAATTTTCCTAGAATTTTTGGACGGCTTAAGCTATTTTCTAAAAATGCTTTTCCTTTTTCTGGTATTTTCTAAAAAGAAAAACCTTGGAAAATGCTTTCCCTTGGTTTTGGGCCGAATCTCTTCGCCCATTTCCTTTCTCTCCTCAAGGCCCAGCTTTGTTGCCCACTTCCTCTCACTGCCTCACAAGCTAGCCTCCTCGATCGGCGACCGTCCGATCGAATCGGACGGCTGCTCGCTGCAAGGCTCCTCGCCTCGCCAAGGTTGGCAAGGCAGGGCCCACCTTGTCAGCCCCACCCAGTCGTCCCCTACCTCCCGCTAACGCTGCTGGGTCCACTTTGCCGCTGAATCCCGCCGAGTCAAGACCGCCTCCTCCGCTTCTAGCCCCTTGGTCCCTTGACGGACGGTCATGCCTTCGTCCCGGCCACCGCCACCAGGCGTCCCTTTTCGCTTCTTCTCCGCTGAATCTCATTGCCTCGCCGCCCGCCATTAAAGCCGCACAACGAGTTTCCTTCTCCTCCTCCGCCACTTTGGCCGCTTATAAAAGCGAGCCCTGACCGCCTCCTCTCTCCTCTCTCCCTCTTCTTTCCTCGCCTTTTCGCCGCACTGGTTGCCGCCGCCGCCGGAGCTTCCGCCACACCCGCCACCGCTGCTGCTTTCCTCCGGCCGCCGCCGACCTCCACTGCAAGATCGCAGCCGAGGCGCACCTAGTGCGCCTCTGCCCCTCGTAGCCTCACTGAACCCCACTGCCGCTGCCGAGCCGCCGCCTCTTTCGCTTTTCGCCAGCAGACCTTCCTTATGCCGGCTGCCGAGACCGTGAGCACTAGATTCGCCACTGGCCCTTTCAGACTGGTGGTCTCGGCCACAGAAGCCGAGCTGCTCACGGGCGAACTTTGGGTCGAGCGCCGCCTCGGGTCCAACGTGGTTGCAGCACCTCAACACAAGGTGGCGCCACGTCAGCCTTTTTGTCGACGTGGTGCCGCCAACGCCGAGTGGAATTTCTTTGATTTTCCTTTAGGAAAATAATTCGAAAATCAGAAAATGTCCATTTCATCATTTCATGTGTTTTTCCAACTTCCTTTGGCCATAACTACTTCATTCGAACTCCGATTCGAGTGATTCAAATTTCTAAATTCATCTAAATTCCTTGTCTTCCTATTAGTATTTATTTGGTATTTATTTGAATTTTATTTTGAGTTGTTTTATTTATTTAGCTTTGTTCGTCAGATAGATTCCTTGTTTTGACTGACTTCGCAGCACCGATTTAATCAAACACCTCTACTCTTCAACGAAGGCAAGTCGAGACCTTGATCATGTTGAACCCATTTTTATAAAAGTATATTGTTTGATATAAACATGCATTGCTAATTTTATAATAAATGGTTTCTGTGAATTAGTTAAATACCTAATTGTCATTATACCTCCTTGCTAAATTGCATCGACATGTATCCTTGAATGACATAAATCCTTGGACACCCTAGGATGGTTAATTATTAGTTGGACATTATTGAAATACCAACATGGGTATCGTTTTATGCTTAGCCAATGGTTTAGTTATACGATAGATTCACGATCACATACTCAAAGAATGAATGAATTTGACTAAAGAAAATTATGGAACCGTGGCGGAGCCACTTTTGATAAAAGATGTTGTGCCATGACTAGGGTGGTCATTGGCCAGGTTGAACGAAAATGATTTATGCTTGGACGAGTGGGTGGTGAAAAAGGTGGGTGCCGAACGCACACTTGGAATGTGGAAACGCCTCGCCCGAAAGTAACCAACTAAGGACTTAACCTTAACCATTGATCCGGGTCATTATCGCACAACCACATGTCTAGACCGATAGACTCGCCGACTAATTAACAATGTTTTGGTTCGGTTCGCTCGTTGATTAAGGTGCAAGAGGGGCCCAGAACGCTAATCCTTAGCAATCGTAACTAAGTCAAAACAGAACTTTGTAAAAGCCTTGTCACGCGTTCTAGACCGCTACCTAAGGTAGTGAGTGGTGGCATAGAATTATGCCGAACAAACTAGAGAATTCGTGTCTTATGGATCAAGCCGCATAACCTCTCGCAGAGTGTAAAACTATTCAATAGCCGCGACTACTTTATGGTCATGCCCGGTGATTTCACGCAAGGGGTAGAACTTTTTCAAAATGTTGGAATGGGTTGTTCAATCTAGTTTTGGTTGTGGTTGTTGGTTGGGAAGTGAACAGGGTGTTCACCAGTTGTTTCAAAGAAAATTGATTACTTATGTATTAATCTTTTAAATTATGCTTTCAATCTACTTATCAGATTTATCACAAATATTGCTTTCTCGCAAAATAGCCATAAATCTATCCTTGTCTAGCCTCGATGAATATTATTTGCATACATTTCTCACGATTTCATCGAAAGTACATTCAAAGTACTCATGGCTTTATGCCCTCTCGTTAATCAACGTCAAGAAGAACCCGAAGCACCGAGTTCTACGAGGAAGACTACTTTGAAAACTATGCTAATTAGGTCGATCCTCCACTGACATTCGTGGGCATATTGGGTGACCTCCACGGATGTTTGGTTTCGCCGCAGTTTCTTTTGTTGCTTAGTTCTGCGTGGCAATCTTTGGAAGACTCGACCATAAGGTCCTTTTTGCTTTTAAATATTAATTTGCACTACTACAGAAGCTCATCACGCACGGTTCGAACTGGTCATCACGCATTTGCTTCCAACCGCCTATATTTGTTGGTCTGTGATAACAGCTTATCACAGACGGTTCAAAACCGTCGGATATGCGCACTATCACGCATTTTTTTGTTGAAACCATCAGTGAAGGCTATTATCACAGATGGTTTTCATCAAAATCGCTCAGGATCTCGAGAATATCACCGACGGTTTAATTTACAAACCGTCTGATGATTTCACGCACGCTCTTGTTTAGAACCGCTCAGGATAGTTTTTCGTGGCAAAAACCGAAAACTTTGGAGGCCATTTAGAGGCCCTAAACGACTTTTTTTGGGGTTTTCACTTTTCAAGACCTCAAGAGAATCGACCTTGACTTTAGCTTTCCAACGAGCCAAAGAACGTCGCAATCGAGTTCAGATGCAAAAGTTATGATGATTTTATCGAACGGTGCGCGATCTACCATCTATATTTTTGCCCAAACCAAATAACTCAACAAGAGCATCACCCACATCACAAAGAGCATCACCCACATCACAAAGAGCATCAACTCAAGAATCCACATCACAAAGCAAAGGGGGGAGAGAGAGAGGAGGTCGTGGGAGGCCGGGCGACGAGTTGGAGGAGGCCAAAGGCGACGAGTTGGAGGAGGCCGGTGATTTATGAGGCCGGACGAGTTGGAGGAGGCACGGCTGGCTGCTCGGCATGAGGCCGGGCGACAAGTTGGAGGAGGCCAAGGCGACGAGTTGGAGGAGGCCGTGACGATGAGGCTAGGACGAGTTGGAGGAGGCGTCATGGCACAAGCTTCATGAGGCCGGGCGCAAGGTGTGAGGAGGAGAAACGCAGAGGATGAGATGGAGGTATGAGCTGTGAGGAGGAGAGACCGCAGAGGAGGAGATGGAGGTTATATAAAGCGAGTTTCAGCAGCCCGCCCATTATGTTCAAATTTCGCTTCCCAATTATCAATCGAGACGGTTCTTGTTAAGAACCGCTCAGGATAGCACCTATCATGCACGGTTTTTAATAGAACTGCTCAGGATCATTCGCTGCATTTGTTCTATTAAAGAACCGCTCGCGGACACAGGCCTCTGAGCGGCAAAGGTTGCAGAGGCATGGGCAGGCGGGCAGAGGATAGCAGATATTACAAACGGTTCTAATTAGAACCGCTGTGCGATATTATCGCGCATTGCTTCTTATTCGTAACTGTCGTAGATATCACGCACGGTTCTTATTGAGAACCGCTCGTGATTGGTCGATTATCACTGCACGGTTTGTGAATAGAACCGTCAGGATAGTTCGCTGCACGGTTCTATTAATGAACCGCTCGTGATAGATGATCGCTGCAGCGGTTCTAAAAATACCGCTCGCGATAGTCGGCCCGCCACCAAGCAGTTCGACGATTTTACACATGCACGGTTCCAAAGGAACCGCTCGTGATGGGGCGCCTACTATAGCCTGCTTTGTAGTAGTGTTGTTCCGCTTCATCTTTAGTTTGGTGTTCGGTTTTGATTAAACCAATGTTGCAACTCGGTGCACTAGCTAACCGATCTAGGAATAGTGCAGATATACACAGAGGGTCCTAGATCCGAGATCCCGGTCCCGACACTTTGCCTACAACCATGAACAAAGAATTAGGAAAAAGTAGGCACAGCTTGCTTGTGCAAGAATGGATATGAGGTCAACAGATCAAATCTAGCAACGGTCCAAGACCACTTTAATATCATCAAGGAGCGAATGTGCAACTACCATTTTGTTCTCGTGGCATGTTATCGCCGAGCTAGCCACTAGGCATATAAAATAGAGTTAAGGAGCACTTACCCACCCAACCAAGCTTTCCCGCCCTTTGCACATCCTGTTGTAATTGGTTTTCTTCCGATATGATCTCCAAGAGTACAACTCCAAATGCATAGACATCAATCTTCTCGTTGACCTTCTCGTGAAGAAAAATACTGGAGCCAAGTACTTGTCACAAGAGTGGTTTGCTTAGACACTTCACATTTGATAAAGTAACAATAACAGTAACCAAAGCCCAGAGATGATACAAACCCAAAAGTTCCTATGATGTCAAGACATGTTAGGTGGGGAGTCGGTTTACACTTGCTTTGCCAAATTTCAAAATCACACAAATTAAAATTTTCAAAAGAGATGATGTCACAAGCGTAATCAAAATTGACAAGTGTGGTTACTAAATACTCATTGCAGTTCGTAACTGCTTACACATTAAGTCACTTACATTAATCTACATGTCTAGTTTTTCTTAATTTAAAAAATGTTTACTACAGACAGCTAGAGTGGGAATTGGGAAAAATGTGATATGTTGTTGTAGTTCTTGCTATAGGTTGATCTGAATATTTACCTTTGCCTCAAAATCCTCCGAGAGGAGGATATTTGAAGACTTGACATCTCCATGAATCACAGATTGGGTGACATCACCATGATGGAGAAATTCAAGTGCCTTTGCGATGTCAATTGCTATCTTATTTCTCTTCTCCCAGCTAAAGATATTCTTGCTATCACGCTGGCCTAAAGAAGAGTTACAGTTAGAAAATATGAGGCTACTTACCAAGAGGATCAGGGACAGAAGGTTTCAGAATCTTGTAGTGCATCAACCGAAGGTTTCAGAATCTTAACAGCTGATAATGTGCCATCAAGTAATTGTGCCTTGTAAACATGGCTAGTCCCTCCCTTCCCAATTAACAAATCTGCATTGGTGTAAAAGAAAATTAGCATTCAACTTTGCTGAAAGAAACATGAGTACCAAAGTAATGCACGTGTCAAAGGAAATTACCAGGTGAGAAATTTGATGTAGCAAGTTTCAGTTCTTCATAAATGCATAGCCTACAAACTAAAGAATACTTTTCTTGAAGAGATTCCAATTCACTTGGAGGCCATGCTACATCATACAAAGAGAAAGAAAAGATGATTCGGGCTCAACAGCTGATGTGGATTCACATTCTAAATCACAGTTCAACCACAGGCAAATTCAGACAAAAGGTCCAAAGGAGATTAACTTTCAGGCATCATTTCAACAGCAAGACTGACTTTACTCAGATGCTTACCTTGAAATATGACTGTCCTTAGGATGCCAAGGAAGTTGAAAATTGCACCATAACCATATAAAAACAAATTCCGCAAATTATGTGTAAAGAGTTAGTGTGAATAAAGGAGAACATATATATGAGTATATATATGAACTTGTCTATTCAATATTTGTTCGTGCAAAAAAAGGAGGAAGAAGATAAATGTAAATATAAAGACCAAACAGCTCAATAGAAACTTACAAAAATTAGTGTATATATGTATGCAATAGTTGTGATTGGAAGACCAAAGGAATTGGTGCCCTCGGGTATGGAGCGAGTTGATTTACACCGATTCCAATAAGTAATGTGAGCAAGGGCTTCACCGATAGTCATCGAAAAGAACGGGTCATAGGTCAACATTGCTATTTTTTAAAAGATAAATCACCTGCATAAAGGTCGAAGTGACAGTAAGTGGCTTCTCCCCAACCTTTTGTTTTCTAGATCACAAATGTAAGAGCAACAACATTAGGCTAAAAAGTCATCAAAAGTAACATTGTCGCCATCGCCGGGTCTCATCAAAATGAAGAACCTTTACAACACTTTGATTACTCATTCCCACAAACAATACATACAAAAGATTGATATTTCATAGCAGATCATACACGCACACATGGGTTGAGATGCAAAATAAACAATTAAGGGAAGCACGGTCACAGGAACTAACCCGATTATTAGCATTATGATAGCAAAAACAACTTTTGTGATCTCCACAAAAGTTAACACCGATAGGACTGAATCAAACTTCCCATCAACCTTGGACATAAAGACTAGGATAGGCTACAAAACAAAGTAAATAATTAGCAAATGTTGCAAGGTGTAGTCAATCATATACATGCTACAATTAGGCTATATAATTGTCCAGATTAAACATGTACAGTAGTTATAAACTATACACGCAGAAGGCTTAACTTCAGAGATCAACTTAAAAGGGCTTACCGCATAGGGTGACCAATCCATCGATAAACTTCAAGAGTTCTCTAGAGAAAGATGATGCATGCTCATCCATTGCAAGCTCCTCAAAATAACTCTCTATTGAAATATTAGAACTTGAGCAGAATTAAAGCAAACCTAATCACCGCTAGCCCTAACCAACAAAGATTTGGTGTAATGACGGAGCTACAGCTCGGTCCTAATTTGGAGTTTTGGACAAAATAGAGACGTTTCGGTGATCCTTGCAACACTCGTTGTCGGGCGAACCAGTCCACGGTGGTGGATGGAGATACCCAAAATAGAACCCTCGGAGCTAGCCAGCCCCATGGGTGGCCGGGACATGGCTGGCGGTGGGCCGGAGCGGTGGCGCGACGGTCCTTGGCAGTGGTGGCGTTCGGGCTCAAATGACGATTTCGCACTGGCTTCGCCCAAGCCTAAGAAACGTGCGCATGAGCATCTACGAGGTATATGGAGCTCACCGAAGTGGAGAGGAAGGACTGAGGTGCACGGTGGATGGCCAACGATGAATACCCGAGGCGGCGGCGGTGCTTTACCGTGGAGGTTATGACCTGAGCAAGGAGAGGAGCTGTGAGTCATTGGGAAAGCACGAAGGAGGTGAGGAAATAGTCAGGGAGGAATGAATTGCAAATAGGCTCACTGGATCAGAGTTAGGGAAGAAGGTGGTGTTTTTACCGAGGTGGGGAAGAACAAATTCCAAATGTTCCTCGTGGAACAAAAGGAATAATTAGCTAAGGGAAACATTTCTTGGGGGCGGAACACGCGGCCGACGTGGTTGGCGAGGGAAGAGCTTCACCGGTGCGGCCGAATGGCGAGGTAGGCGCGGTGGCCGAAATGTGGCTTGAGCTTTCGATGGAATTCGACAAGGAAAGGGGGGGAAGGAGGGAATGGTGAGGGTAGGGGAATGGCGAGGAGGAATGTCCAATGAGCTCGGATGGCCTTAAATAGGCGATGGGGTAGAGAGCACAAGAGTGAGCACCCGGGCACCAAGCAAGATGCACTCAGTGTACGGCATGGATAGGTGCTTGCCGGTAGGCTTGGGCGAGGAAGAAACCAGGGGCACGACCAAAACGGTGAGCGAGGTGGTTGGTGCACTGGAGCAAGCACGGGGTGGAATCGCCATGGCATCAAGATCTGGTTGCACTGCAAGGCGTGGAGGACGAAGCCTAATGGTGGGGTACACCAGTCAGCGGGAGAGGTAGATTTAGGTTAGGTTTTGGATTTTAAGGCTGAATTGATTGTTGAATTTTTGTACTGATCAAATGAAGTCAAAATCTTATGAAACTTTTTTGTGAGGGCTCCTGACCTAATGTAGTTCCTTATGTAAATTTTTCAGAAGTTTATCTCTTCTGTGATTTTCCCAAAAATTCCTTATAGTTTATGTTCTTATGTATTTGCATTTGTTACTCTAATTGAAAATTCATATGAGTTGTTTAATAAATTTTTCCTTGAGAGATTAAGCCCAAAATAACTCTCTCACCTATTATTAATATGTTTTATCTAGATTTATTTTGTGTGTGTGATTGTATGAATTTCATTATTTCTTTTTAAACAAATGCTCAAAATTCATGCATGATTAGATTTTCATATGCAAAATGATCAAAGTGATTTTCTCAATGTATTTCTATTATGCATTCCCAAAATGTGGATTTTGGGATGTTACACCCACATGTTAATTTGCCAAAGGCGCAGTCCCTAGTGCGTTATCCCCTAGCCACTAATGGCACCACCGTGGTTGCTCGCCATGCAGACGCCCCCGGTGACCCTAGGTTTCCATGACCCACCCATTAGCATCGCTCGATTCACTGAGTCTAGTGCGCCGCCATTTAGCCTAGGGAATGCCCACACGCAAAGCGCAGTAAACCCGAGGAGCTCCGCCACTTGTCGCCGTCGTGCCACCGATTTGGCCCACCTCTCCGCCACTTCGACCTCCTCTCGCATCGCATGGACGCCTCTACCCATTTTCAGTTCCCTTGAGCCTTTCCGACGTGCCTCACCACCGATGAGCCCCTCTCCTCTCGCCATGCGGCACCCAACTTCTCCCTTCCTCTCTCTCTCGCCGATTGGGACCCACGCTTAAAAGTTGATTAATGCCTAATGACAGGGGTTAAATGTATTGAGTGGATGATAGGTGGGACCAACTGAAAAAGATAATAAAAAATCTAATTTCAAACATGTTTAGTGAATGAGTCACTAACATGTTGGACCACTCACTATTCCTGGTTTTAAAACATGTTTTAAAACCGAGAGATCGACAAGTGGAAAAAGCCACCTTTAGTTCTCGAGGAAAATACGATTTCTCTACTAAAAAGCGAAACTCAATAGAACGCAGAGAACAATATGCTTTCTCTGCTGGAAAGAGTAAACTTCGTGAAATACACTGTCGACGTCATCATTTTTCTATTTTCTGGAATTTTCAAACCAAGCAAATTAAAACGTTAATAACTTTTGCATACGAACTCCAAATGAGATGAATCGTTTTTAAAAAATTCATCTAAAATCATGCTCTACCTGAAAATACAAAAATATTTGGATTTTGTTGCTGTTAAAATTATTTTGCTCTATTTAATTTGCTTCCAGCTGTTTTGATTAGACGTCGATTGTTCGGACAATTTTTAGGACGATACTCGATCGACATATTTAGAGCAACCAGAGCAAGGCAAGCACCCCTTTTGACTATGTTGATCCTACTATTTTAATTAATGTATTTCTTTTTACAAAAATCTATTATGCATGTGTGTATGTTTGATTAAAATTGATATATTCGGGGTTAACGGTAGTTGGAATCCTATTCGATGCATGAACCTCCTTGAAATATTGATGTCCTTATTGTTGTAGCCATTAGGTTATGGTTTATACAATGAATGATGTCAACATGTGTTTTCCGAATGCAAATCTCGCATAATCGCTTAGTCAAGCTTTTTAGTCTTTACTAAAAATTGCTAAAATGGTTGACATGTCAAATATGAGTTTAGGAGTTTTTGAAATGGTGATCTAGAGGGGTTCACCTCTGTTATTGTACATAAAAATGAAAATGAAAACTTAGTTTTCATCATGATGAGTTATATTACACTATGAGAAGTGTGACAGTGTATCTCACAAGTAGATAGGGGAGATCTTTGCTGGGCCAATTATGACGTAACGCCAACAACTTCAATGTAAGCTTGCTGCACAACCATATGCGCCAGATGGGACGACATTAGCTAATTAAGTCATTGAAAACTAGCCTTGCACATTGCTAGACCGTAGTAGTATGAGCATGTCACTACTACAAAACAAGCTATAGTAGACGCTTTATCACTGCGGTTCCTTTGGAACCGCTCGTGTTGGGTATTGCCGACTGCGGGTGGCGCGAAGCCTATCACATACGGTATTTTTAGAACCGCTCGCGGATAGTCATCTATCACGCACGGTTTGTGACTAGAACCGCTCAGGATATTACACGACGGTTCTATTCACAAACCGCTCGTGATAATCCTCAATACGCATTTCTTCTACGAACCGCTTGTGTAATATCACGCACGCTTTCAATAAGGACCGCTCGTGATTTGGGGATTATCACGCACGGTTTGTAGTGAGAACCATCTCGGATAGTTATACTGACGGCTCGAATGAGAACCGCTCAGTGATAACTAATTATCACGAGCGGTTTTATTAAGAACCGCTTATGATATCCCCGCTGGGTATAAATTGAGCGCGACACATCCTTTGCCAAGACCGCCAGGTTCATCGCCGACTGCCTGCAGGTCTCGCCATCGCCCGCCGCCATGTTTGATAATCAACGGACCCCCGGCTGGGCTCCACTTAGATCGCTAGCTAGCTTCCTCTCCTGTGCTAGGCCACTTCCCTACCCTAGCTCCTCCAACTCGGCTCCTCCCCTAATTAAACAGATGAAGTAATATTGATTATCCTTTATCCACTCTATTGATTAGTGAATTTCCCTGATTTTTCTACTCTGCACATAGACCCTAATGTTTTATTTTCTTTGTTGTATTCCTTAATCGGAAGCATAGGGTTTAAGTTTCAATTAATACTACTTGATGGGAAAAGGCAAAATGTACGTACATCTAGCTCTCAATTTGATGGACCCTAATTCCAGAAAATGAAAAGCAAAACATGTAGCCTTTAATTAATCTAGTGTAATTCCTTTGTGCAACGATTAGACAAAACGAGTAAGTACGTGCAAAGAAGTGAAAGTCTTAATCAGAACTAATTTCATGAGTAGTTTTCTAGAACAGATTAAAAAGTAGAATTTATGACACACCAAGATAAGTCACATGTGCAATGATCTATTTTATATTTCCTCCATTTATATCCATGAAGAAACGCTCATCACAAAGGGTTTATTGTTTCAATTATATCAAAACGGATACCACGCAATCGCGGACCAACTTGCTAGTTATTAGGATCTTCCTCTTGTCTTTTGTCTCGTATCTAATCAACAATCATGCAGATAATCAATAATTATCCGCTGCGCCACTTAGAGAGGAGAAGGTTGACCTTGCCCCTAGCGCCCAACACCCACCGCCTCCTCCCCATTGCGCCACCTTAGAGAGGAGAAGGAAAGGAGAGGAATCAGATTTTCTTCGTGAGCTCCGAGGGTAACGATCTATAACCCTTTATGTTTGCTATAAATTAATCGCTAATCAATTTTGACACTAATTTGTTACATGCATAGTGTAGATGGATCAAACCGATGTACAAGATGAACCGTGTGAGTCAAGAGTACATTAATGGCGTGGTTGCTTTTAGAAGAGCCGAAAGGTGATATGTTGAAGAAGGGGATAAATTTTATGTAATCGTCCATGCATTGATTATGTAATCAAGATGTTTAACAACGCGCGCAAATAGAAGCGCACTTGATTCAAGGGGTTTCAAAAAGGGTATACATGTTGGACCACCACGGTGAAGAGCAGATTATTACACATGAAGTTAGTAATGACGGCATCGCCGAGGAAGTCAACGATATGCCGGATGTGGATCTGATTACTTTTGATGAGGATAGGTCACACGATGACAATCTGGATCGGATGCTACGCGATGCGTAAGAGAACTACAAGGAGAGAGAGTTTTGTAAATTCGAGGGCTTAAGGGAGGACTCGTGAGACATTTGTTCCCCTGGTTGCAAGCCGAATATACAAGGTTGTCAACCGTGCTTGAACCGCTGAAATTGAAGGCAAGCAATGGTTGGTCCGATAAGAGTTTCACGGCGTTGTTAGGTCTCCTAGCGGACATCCTTCCGAGGGAAACGTGTTGCCCAGACCACCTATCAAGCAAAGAAGGTTATTTGTCCATTGGGAATGGAAGTAGAAAGAATACATGCATGTCCGAACGATTGTATCCTCTATCAGAAAGAGTATGCGACATGCATGTATGTCCTGTGCAAAGCATCCCGATACAAGCGCCGAATCGCTAAGGTGAAGCAAGGACCTCTGCTAAGATGTTGTGGTATCTCGCAGTGATCCCACATTTGAAGTGTTTATTTGCGAACCCAAAGGACGCAAGATTGCTGCGCTGGCACTCAGAGGAGCGTAAGAGAGATGGAAAGCTAAGACACTCTCACGATTCTCGCCAAAGGAGAAACTTCGATCGGAGCTTCTAAGAGTTCGGTGCGGAACCAAGGAACATAAGGTTAGGGTTTAGTACAGATGGAATGAATCCTTTCGGTAACATGAGCAGCCGACATAGCACATGGCCCGTGAATCTATGTATGTACAACCTTCCTCCTTGGTTGTGTATGAAGCGGAAGTACATTTTGATGTCACTACTTATCCAAGGGCCGAAGCAACCTGGGAATGATATTGATGTGTACCTAGCACCATTGCTGGAAGATCTTGTGACACTGTGGAACGAAGGGGTACAAGTATGGGATGCGTACAAATGAGAGAACTTCACTTTACGCGCCATGTTGTTCTGCACCATCAATGATTTTCCTGCCCTTGGTAACTGGCTTCAAGCCAAAGATACAAAAGGAGCCAAAGCCTCGTCTCAAGACCGCTAGATGCTACTGAGAGAGTGTATGGTGAACAACTCAAGAAATCGTGTATATAAGGCCACCGTAGGTTCCTTCCCAGGAGTCACCCATACCGCAAGATGAAAAACAATTCGACGGAAATAAGGAGAACGATTCAGCTCCAAGGGCTTTTAGAGGGAAAGAGGTCTATGATATGGTTAAGGATATCGATGTTGTGCTTGGGAAGGGACGAAATTAAGAACCCGTGAGAAGAACATCCGAAGAAGCGGTCAATTTTTGGGACTTGCCTTATTGGGAGCACTTAGAAGTTCGCCATCGCATCGACGCCATGCACGAGAGAAGAATGTATGTGATAGCTTGATTGGTCTCTCTTGCGGAACATTAGTGGCAAAACAAAGGATGGTGTTAACGCACGCGTGACTTGGTTGATATGAACATAAGGACTGAGTTAGCACCGAAGAGACCGACTACAGATTTAACGTATTCTTCCCCAAATTTTGCTACACTCTATCTAAGGCCGAGAGAAATGAATCGTGCTGAGCTTGCATGGAGTGAAAGTCCCATCCGTTACTCCGCTAACATTAAGAACCTTGTTTCTATGCAAGATTTGAAATTAATTGGTATGAAGTCTCATGATTGTCATGTGTCGATGACACAAATGCTTCCTATTGCAATTAGAAGTATCTTGCTTGAACAAGGTCCGAGTGGCAATCTTGAGGTCGTGTTATTTTTTCAACTCAATTGCTCAAGATCATTGATCCTCAAGGACTAGATGCTCGCAGCCGAGGTGGTGACCACTCTATGTCATCTTGAGATGTATTTCCTCCGCCATTTTTCGATATCATGGTCCATCTTATTGTTCACCTTGTGAGAGAGATAAAGATATGCGGCCCGTGTTCTTACGCCATATGTACCCGCTCGAGAGGTACATGGGAATTCTCAAGTCCTACGACGAATCGATCTCAACAGGAGGGCAAGATCATCGAAGGTTATGCAACCGAAGAGGTCATTGAGTTCTCGCGTCGACTACATGGCTCTGTGGAACCGATAGGTGTGCCTCTATCTCGCCATGAGGGGAGACCGATGGTATCGACCATCGGAAGGAAATCAATAACTCCCGATCCGATACGCACGCTCAAGCCCATTTCATGGTCTTGCAACACATGACCCAAGTGTCCCCAGACATCGACGAAAGCACAAAGACATGGTGCGCCAATGTAATCCGCACTACCGGAGGTTTGGATCACGAGAGAGCACAACCGCTTGCTCAACGAATGGTTAAAGGTGCGAATCACGGGAGGTCATCAAGTGATGATACCGCTATGGTTGGCACGAGGGCCACAATTTACAATTGTCGCATGGCAAGGATCGACATAAATGGATACACATTTTATACGGCAGCTCATGATAGGAAAAGCAGCAGCCCCAACAACAGCGGTGTCCGTGATAGATGCATTCGATCGATGGGATGAGGAGCTCCTACTATGGGCAAATAGAGGAGATATGGGAGCTCGACCACGTGCTTTTCAAGATCCCCTATTTCGGTGTGTTGGGTCCATCTCCACAGTGAAGGTCGACAAGCACGGTGTCACTACCGTGGACCTCGATCGTGTTGGATACAAAGATGAACCATTCATCAAGCTAACCAAGTTGTTCAAGTCTTCTATGTAACCGACCGGCAAATAAGAAGCACCACGTAGTTCTTCATGGAAAAAGGAGGATTGTCGGAGTTGAGAATGTAGTGGACGAGGAAGAATACAATCAATTTGACGAGTTGCCTCCTTTCGAAAGCGGCATTAGGCTCGAGGAAGAACCCGGTGAGGAAGCTAGCTATATGCGTCGATCATCACGAAGGCCTATATCTTAATTAAGAATTTACTCCAATGTACTTGTCATATTTGATATTGATGTCAATGTGTGGACGACATTGTAATGTGGAGTATCAAAATTGGTTTCACTTGATTTGGAGTTGAGTTGAATTAGATATGGAATTTTGAAGTCAAATGTGTTATGAACTTGTCATCATACTTGTCACCAGGTTAGAATTCATATGGACTTGTCATAATTGTCATCATACTTGTCTCACCAGGTTCACTATGTTTTGTCAGGATATTTATGTCTCACCAGGTTCACTATGTTTTGTCAGGATATCAATTTGTCATCAGGCTATCATAGACGGTTTTATAATACAACTGTCTGTGATAAGAATATCCTGACGGTTTGTAATTAGAACTGCGTGATATAATACGAGAGCGGTTTGTAATGAGAACCGCTCGTGATATGAAATCGATATTTTTCATATCACGAGCGGTTCTCATTACAAACCGTCATGATATTTATCATGAGCGGTTCTAATTACAAACCGTCTGTGATATACTTTTTATAAGGCGGAAATGCTAGGGTTTTCCTCTCACTTCTCACTTACTCTCCGCGCCTTACGCTCTCGCCGCTCGTTCGCCTCCTCTAGGGTTTAGGGCTCGCCTTCACGTGACGGTCGACCTCGGCGCCACGCCCGACATTGGCGCCCAGAACCTCTGTACTGCGCCCGACCTCGGCGCCGCTCGACCTCGGTGCCGCCCGACCTCGGCGCCCTGTTCACCTCCTGGTAGTAAGCCCGGCGTCGCGCCCGCCGACCTCGGTGCCGCCGCCCGACATTGGCGCCCGACCTCGACGCTGGTCCTCCTCCCCGTGTCGGCCTCCTCCCTCTGCACCGGCCTTCTCCCCGCGCCGTCCTCCTCCCCGTGTCGACCTCCTCCCCCACCTCCCTCCTCCACATCGGCCTCCTCCCCTGCACTGGCCTCCTCCTTGCACCGTGAGTTCTTGTGCGGCATCCTCTCTGTGAGTATTGCTCCTCTGTGGCAGTTCGGTTGATCTTTGCATATATATATATTTGCAGTGCTAGTTGCAAATTGATCAGTGGGCTTTGTTGACATGCTCTGTGATGAACTCTGTCTTATACTGAGATTGAATGTGATAGTTAGTTCATACTTGAGCTCTATTGTATTACTTGCTACTGTCAATATGATCTAATGTTAATTGGTTACTTTCGGTTGAGCTCATAGTTACATTGTAAATTGATCAGTGGGCTTTGTTGACATGCTCTGTGATGAACTCTGTCTTATACTGAGATTGAATGTGATAGTTAGTTCATACTTGAGCTCTATTGTATTACTTGCTACTGTCAATATGTACTGTTAATTGGTTACTTTCGGTTGAGCTCATAGTTCTATTGCAAATTGATCAGTGGGCTTTGTTGACATGCTCGTGATGAATTACGCCTTATAATCGAGATTGAATGTGATAGTTAGTTCATACTTGAGCTTTATTGTATTACTTGCTACTGTCAATATGTTGTAATCGTTAATTGGTTACTTCGGTTGAGCTCATAGTTCTATTGCAAATTGATCACTTGTATTGACTAGTTTGTGATTCTTCTAGTAGTCCAGACGAGCTCATTCAACTTTTCATTTGCCATCTTGATCTCTATAGTCAACCTCTGTTTATTTGGAAGTTTAATCTGTTTTAGATTAATGTTGAGATCATTTGACAGATTAAGCAAAGTATTGTTTAGAGCTCATAGTTTGAATTTATATTATCATATTCATTTCATGAAGAGTATAGACAATAGGATTGAGATGGCAAAGACTTGTTCTTTAGCTACTCTCCTTACGAGAGCACATAATATGATCAATCAATATGTTGGAATAGTGTCTCAGTATGCCTTGTTAATCTCTAGACCTTTTATTGGTGAGAGTTTAATCGAGCGGTTCTTATTAAGAATGCCGTGATTCCTTCGCATTTCCTTAGAGAAGCCGGTGGATTAAGGAGTGTTAAATTCTTTAGGAATTATGCTTTAATGCTAATTAATTTTGTTGGGATTAATTCTGAAATTTTGCTAAAATCGCATTTTTACAACAATCCAAAAAGAAAGTTTTACTTGATTCTATTTTGTTTCTATGTTGGGATTAAACCTTTTCTTAGTATTTCCTTAAATCGATCATTTTATTTGATTCTAGTTCTATGTCTTCATTAAAGGCTAATCTTACGTACATGAAGCATTAAACCTTTGCTTAGCATTTTCTTCGTCGATCTGACACACTTGAGTGTACCTTTACTTCATGCCAATCCTCCACGGCATGAAGCGGATGGTACACTCGATTAGTGTCGAGCTTCGATGAAGTAGGCTCGAGCAAAGATAGGCTCGGCAAAAGATTTGTATCACTAGTTTCTATCTATACAAAGATCACAAGAGAAGTGGTGGATTAAGGAGTGTTAGAATAGGAGGCGCAGGAGGCGGTGAGCCCTAGAGCATTAAACCTTTGCTTAGCATTTTCTTTATCGATCTGACACACTTGAGTGTACCTTTGCTTCGCTTCGATCCTCCACGGCACAAAGCAAATGGTACACTCTAGTGTGTCGAGCTCGATGAAGTAGGCTCGAACAAAGATTTGTATCACTAGTTTCTATCTATACAAAGATCACAAGAGAATTTGGTGGATTAAGGAGTGTTAGGAGTGTTAGAATAGAAGCTCGTGGATTAAGGAGTGTTAGGAATGTTAGTAGTCTGTATGAGCTCATTTAACTTTTCATTTGCCATCTTGATCTCTATAGTCAACCTCTATACTTCTTCCCGAGATTAATTGTTTCATATTTATTTGGAATGTTAGTAGTCAAGATGAGCTCATTCAACTTTTCATTTGCCATCTTGATCTCTATAGTCAACCTTTGTACTTCTTCCCGAGAGCAAGTAAGCGAGATGGCGGAGAGGCAATCTGCCTTCACGCCTGGCCACCGACGCCGCAGATGGAAGAGGCGTCAACGAGGCCGCCAACACCGACTTCCAGCAGATGGAAGAGGCGCCGACGAGGCCGCCGTCACCGTCGACGATAATGACACTAAGCGAGATGGCAGAGGACAATGGAAAATGCCTACGGGCCGATCGGGTCATCACGAGGTCGGTGACTTTGGGGTCCCTCCGAGTCCCAAGAGATCGGCGAGATTCCGGACCATCTGCGGAAACTTGCAAGGAACGGGTCCTCATCACCACACCAAGGTGGAAGGACTGACGAAGAAGCGAAAGCGCTGTGGGATGTAACTTTCGTGAGAAGTTCACTATTCCGTAGCACATGTGGCACGCTGCGGCGACGGACGGCGATGCTCACGATGGGTAAATCGTGGAGGACCTTCAAGAGCATTCTTGTCACGGCACGTGAACACGGTCGACGCCCTAGCAAGCAAAGATAAATTCTTGACGGGAAGCATGGGACACCTTTGTGCCTATGAAAATGTCGGCCAAATTTAAGGAGCGAAGTGCGGCGCACAAAGCTCTCCAGACACGAAATACTCACCCGCACAGACTCGACACCGCTAGGTACGCGGGTAAATATGAGGAATGGGCGGCGGAGAAGGAGAACCCGTTTCCTGATGTCATAGACCCGTGTTCCCTAAGCTGGTTAAAAGCGAGGGCACAAGTCTCGTCTTCGAGCAGCATCTCCTTCACAAACCCGGCAGACCAGGAAGTGTCCCAACGTGTGGTAAATATGTCGAACTACTAAGTTGTTAATAAGTCCATAACTTCATAGTGCCTATAATAACGTGATGACCTCTTGCAGCGTGACTTGACTGCCCAAGCTTCCCAAGGCTCCTTCCATGCGCAGCGAGGAGAAGGATATACTATCTACGACCTTGGGAAACAAGGAGCACCCGGTCGCACACGAGGCCTTGGGGTTAACGTACCTTGGAGTCATGGATTCGACGACTCACTGCACGATAGGACTAGGAAGAGATCCAAGGCGAGCACGACAACTAGTTGAGTGCAGATGATTAATAACCAATTTCAAGTAGAGATGGCAGATTGCGGAGTCAAATGGATATACTCATGAGCGGCGATGTAAGCCACCCGCTAATTGGAGACAGTCCTCCTCGACGTCGGAGTAGCGTCGCGTCCGCATAATTGTGAACATGACGACGTCCGATTACCGATAGCGACATCAAGGTAACGTACATCTATGGAATGCACCAAAGATAGACCTATAGGCGCCTTAGCTAATTTGTATCGCTTTGTAGGAGCCGACGCCTGAAGCTCCAAGTGAGGATGGATGGGTCCTTTGTATTGAGGTCGCAGAGGATGGTGTATCCATACGAGGAAGGGCGGTCTTGACAGTGCCCACCGGGCGCATGTTACGCCAGCTCGGTGGATATGGTACATGTTAATTTTCGAGCCGCCCCGTGAAGATTTGCCCGAACAAAGAGATCACAACACTAGGGATGCCGTCCTCTCTTTTATCCAAGGGCCCAAGAAGAACATCGCCTGACTCAGAGAAGGTTGCGATCTCGACACGACCATTCCTCTCCAACGGACCCTCGATGACTCCACCTCATGTTTCGCGCCGAAGGCCACCTCTTCGATTCCCATGGAAAAGACGCCAAGGAGCGACAAAAGCGTTTCGATGTATCGGTTCCCCGAAGTCGTCTCACAAAAAGACGCCGCCAATCGCTAAGGCCAAATCAAATCAACGAACGTTAAAGCGCCTCCCAAGTCCGGAAGTCCGGAAGTCCGCGATACAGGAAATACATCATCGAAAACCGCAGTGCTCGACGCTGAGATAATGCACTATTGGATATGCTTGTCAAGCTTTGCATGCCCGGTACTTGGACAAGACCAAAAGAAAGGGTGCGATCATCGAATCACCGCCGACACGAGGACAAGCATTTCTTCAACGGGACGAGGTACTTCGTCGTGGGCTTCAATGATTTATTTGAACTATTCAACCTCGCTGGCCTCGACGCCTCGCTTCTACGATGTTGGACATCGTAAGCGCGCACAATCAAGTTCTACATTCATCTAATACCGATAAATATCACAACTCATTGCTTATGTATAGATACATGCCGCAAAATGTCCGGAATGGAAAGAACCGTGGGTTTCCTTGACCCACACGTGGTATCGTTGCAAACCATCCAAGAAGACTCGCCCTTCGTCGAGAAATACATAACGAGGTCATTGCTTCACAGAGGAACATGAAGTACATAGTGGTGCCCTACAACCGAGGGTAAGTGTCACTACTTGCTATACAAATTTCATTTGTACTTTATACGCAAAGACGAACTTAGGTTTAATGACTATAGTGACATACATGAGTAGGTACCATTGGATCCTTTTAGTTATTATACCCAAGAGGAACCATGTGATATACCTTGATTCCCTAAACCACAACAAGCACGACTTCAGCACTCTAAGAGGAATACTCGAGAGGTATGCTCATTTCCTCCTTACATAACTCTATTGTAGTCTTCATTCGTTTGAAATGGTCGAGGATAACTTTTTTCGAATCATGTAGGTCGTTCATCAATTATGTTGCCAACAAAGGAATATACGATGGAAAGAGCGCCCAACTAACACACATGATGAATTTTCCAGTACGCGCTACAACACAATAATCCTATATCATACTTCATAATAACGCGTCTCGAACCGACTATACCTATATATGCAATTCTATTTTTGCGGTCGCCAAAGAAAAAGATGATGAGTTATGTGCAATCTACGTCGCTATCATATGCACTAATCCTTAGAGCTAGGAAGAAGGATCCCGAGGTTTGTCAATCTCAAATAATTATTTCCTAATTATAAATTTAAATATACATATAGCTTACCACTTTACTCTTAATTGGTAGCGGCAGTGTCTTGGATTTACAATGTGATTCACTGCTATGAAGAGATCAAGGACATTCGAGGAAGCTCGCACCTTTATCAACACGGAAATCATTAACGACAATGGAGAGTTTCAATTGTCGCCAACCGAGAGCATCACCCACCGACACCTCTCAACGTAAACAATTGTAATCCGGTTGTAACTATAGCGCAATACTTGAACAAATGCGATCTTTTGTAATTTATTTTGAGTAATGATCACTTTGAGTTGTCATGGCTTGAATCTGTTTTTGTGCATGCTTGAATCTGTTTTTGTGAATGCTTGTTTTCAGAGGGCATGGCTAGCAATTCCTGAGGCTAGCCAGGAAAACAGCAAAATTGTGGGTAGGGGGTATGTGCTATCACAGACGGTTTTTTCTTAAAACCGTTTGTGAAGGCAAGTATCACAGACGGTTTCGACTGAAAACCGTCTGTGATCTGAGAATATCACAGACGGTTATAAAAACAAACCGTCTGTGATAGGAGAATATGACAGACGGTTCTACATAAAAGCCGTCTGTGATATTCGTAAATCCTGAGCGGTTTTATTTCAACCGTCTGTGATATTCTCGGATCACGAGCGGTTTTATTTAGAACCGTCGTGATATTCTCGAATCACGACGGTTTTTATCCAAAGCTATGCGTGATACTAGCCTTCGCTGCGGTTTTTAGTAAAACCATCGTGATAATTGGCCTTCACAGAGCGGTTTTTACCGTCGTGATAATATCTGTTATCACGCACCAACAAACATAGACGGTTCGGAATAAATGCGTGATGACGGTTCCGAACCGTCGTGATGTGGCTTCTGTAGTAGTGTGTGTGATTGCTCGAAGGGGCTCCCTTCATCACGGTGTTGGACGCAAAGTTTGCCGACACAACGTTGAATGCCTCACTTGATAGGGATGAGCCCGGGCGAAGTGAGGGCGATCATTCACCGGGCTGGTGCAAGGATAGGACTAGATGATGTAAAGGCCTCGACACGTGCTCTAGACTGCTTTGAAATGTAGTGAGCGATGGTATCGACGGATATCAAACAAACTAGAGAATTTGTGTCTTGTGTGTAAAGTTGTACACCTCGCAAAGTATAAATCTATTTAAATAGCCGTTTCATGATGACGAGTGTGCTTAGTGCAAACTTAATGGGTATAGTCTTGGTTTTCATAAAAAACACTTTCGTTGGAAAAATGTGGGAAATGGTTGCTGGTTTATATTTGAATTGAGTGCCATGTATATGGCTGAAAATGAGATATTATTAAGTAGTCCAAGGGGTTGCGAGTCGTTATTTATTCGCCACTTACATGTTGTCCTTTAGCTATTTAACTACTCTTTAATTTACCGTTGCAACGTACTACATATTGTTATAGCAAATAAAACTAGCTTGATGCTGAAAATAACCTCAGTAGCATAAAGCCTCACCCTTTGTTAGCCATGCATGTATATAAACTTGGAAACACTACAAGTCTTCTTTGAGTGCGCAATATACTCAATCTTGCTTAATGTGTTGTTCAGACTTAGATGATGAGCCTACACTGGAGGACGCCTTCTTTGCACTCGGAACCGGTGAGTTTGGTGATGGGTCTTTCTAGGACTTGTCCTAGTCGGTTACTGAGGATTGGATGGGCATGCCGCTAGAATTTTGGATTTATTACATGTTTTGCTTCCTTTGTTACTTTGCTACTTCTGATACTTAATCTTTTATTTGGTCGGTCGGCCCTTGCGTTGTAAATAATGTAACCGCTTAAGTTATGTACCATAATTTGTTTTATTTGTATGCATGAATGTATAGACATGAATATCAATGTTATGCATGTGTATAATAGCCACTGACCATGAGACTAGTACGGTACACATATGAGTGCTTCGGGTATTCAAAGCCTAGGGTGCGACAGCACAACCCATTTTTGGGTCTTGCTTGGGCTGAGGTGGCTCGAGGAGGGGTGGTCGACGGTGGTGGAGCACGGCCGAAGCAAAGGAGGATGGTGACGGTGCTCCGGTGAAGGTTCGGCCAAGGTGGCCGATGCTTGAGCACTAGTGGAGCGAGGGGAGTTTGGTGGTGGTGGAGCTTGGGGTGGCATGTGGTGGCGCGGCCATGGCGCATGGTGGTAGCGAGCTGGCGGCGGGGATGGAGTGGGTGGTGGTGGGGTTGGCTAGGGAGGGCAAGGGGTGCTGGTGATGAGGTCTAGAGGCTAGGGGCGCAAGGGTGGCGGTGAATCGGTGTCGAGCTCTTGGGAGGAAGAAAAAGGCGGCAATCGATGGTGGCTACTGTTGTTGGGGAAGAAGGAGAGGTCTAGTGAGGTGGAGTGGGTGTTGAGGATGAAGATGGAGCGGTGGGTGCGGCTTTATAGTGGTTGGAAGGCCGTGGTGCTAGTGGTAGAGCGGGCGGGCACGGCTTTGGAGCATGGAAGGGAAAGTAAGCGATGGGGTGGTGAGGTGAGTGGCAAGGCTTTTGGCGCGATCTGGGTGGTGTGCAGATGGAGTTGACAGGGATGAAGGCGAAGAAGAGTTGAGGCGGTGCGGTGCTGGCAACGCAAGAAAGAAGAAGACAAGGAGAAAGCGCCTTTGGAGAAAGGCGCCTTGAGGAAGACGGAAAGCCAAAAGAGGAAGGTGGTTTTTGAGGAGAAATTCCGAATTGGCAAGAAATCCAAATTCAAACCAAACTCAAGCAAGTTTTGAATTTTTTTTTAAATTTTGGGTCTTTTTAGTCAACTTGCTCCATCTCCACAGAAGCATCAACCATGGCGCGCTTGCAAATATGGAACAGGGAGTGAGCGTCCATCAGATTGGCCTTCTTTCCAGTTGTCTTCCGGCCAGTCCTTGAAGCCAAGGCTTAGTGTAACAATGACCATATTTGGCTCAAGGCTTAGGGTAACGATGACCATATTTGGCACGCTGCTGCTTCATGACAGCTCCGAATGTGGGCCAACTTGGCGTGATAGAACGCTAATGTCCTCTCCCCATGCTTGACATTACCGAGGATGAGCATCAACCAAGCTGCTACGAGCCTACGATCAAGGCCCAGTGAGCTCTCCTTCCTCCAATCGGCGCTGCTCTGCCCTTGCCATAGGCAAGTCGCGGTGACTAGTAGTAATTGGATTCAAGTAGTATTATTATTTATATTGAATTGGTACTGGATTCAATTCTGATCTTTTCCGTCGACAACAGCACTAGGCAAAAATGGCATTGCCCTCACGGTTATGAGCCTTGTGCCGCCGGCATCTGTGCCTACCAAATTGCCATCATCTCCTCTGTTTTCCCCATAAATAAGCCAGAGCACAAGAAGCCCATCTCTCGGAATGGATCTGATACATAAGATTTTGTTTGTGTTTCCACTTCGAAATGTAGCAGAAAGCAACACATGTGCTGATTCTTGAATTTTGCTAAGCAACATGTACAAACCCTTTAATGTCTTCAACACTGCATCTACCGCACAGCCTGTCCAGGTCACGCCCATCCAGAAGGTGGGGAAGAAGATGATGAAAGAAAACAAAGGGCTTTTGGTAGGAGTACTGGTGTGGCGCGGAGAAGGGCTTCTGCTGGTGCTGCTGCTTGCACAAGGGAGGGAAGATGAGGAACTGATTTGGCTGATGATGTGACGATGTCTAGGTGGCGAAGTCAGGTGATAAGGCTGCCAATTTGGTAAAAACAACCCCAAGGGTAATTTTGCACCGGTTTTGATAGTTGGGATGCAAGTTAAGACGGTTCTATGGTTGAGAGGTAAAAATTGGACTCACGTAATAGGAGAGGCGGGGCACTAAAGTAGACTTTTCTTTTCGTAACATATATAAAGGGTTTCATGAAATGATTGTTAATTTAAGAAAAAAATAGTACATTATTGAAAAAGTTCATAAACATTAAGGCAATACAACCATCTCCATTAGCACTAACATTTGTCTCATAGAAAGAGGAAGAGCTACTAGTACACTAGTCGATGCATGAGTACAGAGAGATTTCATACAACTTTTCTTAGACTAGGCTTCTTACTTCCGCTTAGGTTTGGAAGGTTCCAAATCTGTACGTATATTCGTCCCTTTTTCGCTGACGGGATAGAGGGCAGCGTGCTCTACAAAAAGCCACACGACGGTTGCCAACTCTGCGCCGCTTCTGACTGTGCTGAGCTTCTTGGCGTGGGACTCCCTGCTGCATCGGTGGCCCACGTAGAGGAGCATCTCCACCCACACGTCAAATACCAAATCCAAGATTCGATGCGACTTGTCGAACTCGAGCAGTTTAGTGGCAAGTTTATTTGCAACCTGGACAACACAACCCTCAACTCCCACAAAGAATCGGCTATCATTGGCAAGTTTAATTTCAACCTGATCAACTCCCGCATGTAATCTGCTGTTCTTAAGCACATCCATGAATATCCTATTAAGGTCATCGTGCTGGTGAGTTCGGTTTGCGCATTCTCTCCGTATTTTTGCCAAATCATTGCGGGTTGCTTCGTACAACTTGCGCAAAACAAGGCCTGGTAGCATGTCGGGGTGTTCTACGAGGAGGAACATCAGGTAGTTGGATAGCAGCTCGATTGCCTTTGTCTTTGCATCTTTTTCCTCGGCGTGGTTGCGGTGGCGGTGGTAGAGGTAAACATCAGTGGCGATGTGCCATATAAGGATGCCCTCGTAGATTTCGTCACGGATGAATCGTTCTAGATTCTCAAACACTATTGGCCTCTCCCTTTCAGTTTGTTTAGTGCCCGCATTCCTTTTCTGCCCTGAGCAAGCCCAGTGAGTAAGGAAACATCGAGTCCTTAGCCTTTTGACCCCGGCGTTCAATAATTCCAGTAGAGCATTGAACACCAACACCTTGGCATCGTGTGCTTTCTCTTCGGTCAAGTACCAATGCTCGTCCTTGCACCATTCAACTCCCATCTTCTTGGCCAGGCTGCAGAGTCGGTCTTTCATGTCGCGGTTGCACAAGCGCAGCATGTTGTGCTGCCCAATGGTGCCCGACCACTCTCGGCATCCCTCCGCCGAGACAAACCGGCGAAGGATACAAGCCCATGATGAAACCGATGCCATCGCCTATTGCATAGGATTGCATGCTCAAGCCAACCCCGTAGCCGCTGGTACAAAATGGCCTCTGCCCAGGACGACCCTAGTGCGCTGAGCAGCGATACCGTCTCCAGGAAGAAGGTCGAGACTAACAAGATGCGAGTGATCCAGACATCAACTCTGCTCCAACCAGCTTCAATGCTGAGTTCAAACAACACTAACGCGATCAAAGTGGCAATCGGCGAAAGGACACGGATAAAGTAGCCATACCAAGTGTGGATCACGGCTGCCTTGGTGTAGAGAATGTCATACATGAGGAGAGCTCCATCTCCAGCACCTTCCACGTGTCCTTCCATTCAGGAAGACCAATAAGAGTTTTCCAGTCTTCAATATCCTTATCATTCTTCATCATAGAATCAACCATCGCGCGCTTGCAAATATGGAACAGGGAGTGAGCTTCCAGCAGAAGCTTGTCGTTCCATTGAAGCCCAGGTTTATAGGAACCCTTAACATCTTCGGCACGTCGCTCCTTCATGACAGATTTCCGCAAGTTGCCCAAGTTGGCGCGCCGGAGCGCTATTGCCTTCTCCAAATACTTGAAAACACCGAGGAGGAAGAGAATCCACCGGGCTGCTACGACCAATTTCCGGCTGCCGGAAATTGATATGGTCACATATGCGGCTCCCAGGACCCGCAGGATCAATTCCAACATCTTCCGCGTCGACAGCTCGTTGTCCTCGAGGGAGTATGCGGAGATGTTGTCCGGGCCACCGAGGTGCAGCAGGAGGATTGACGCCCACAGCGCAACCAACTGGTGCACGCCCGACGTGGTGCTGACGCTGAACTTGCCGAGAGCGGTTGTCGCGAGGTAGTCGCCTGACACGTACATGAACCAGACGATCTTCCGCACCCAGCGGGCCCCACGCCACCGGTTTGCTGCGGAGATGGTGAGTGCAAATTGCACCGCCAGGCTGACCAGGACAAATAATCGCACCGACCAGCTACTCCAAAAGTTCGTCGCCCAATTCACAGCAAGTAAAAGCCCATGCCACACATCATCTCCAGCCATGGATCGATAGATCCTGCACGCACTGAAATGGCCAAAATGTATATTATATATAGATATAAATACCGGAGGAGATCGAATCTGCTCATGACCAAAATGCACGTAAAATTAACTCATGCGTGCGTGCATATATGGAAATGGATGAAATGATGCGTGTTCCTTACGTAAGGGAAGCTTTATTGCCGGCCCTGATGTATACCATCCAACTCGATAATTCCCAGTGATGGGTCTATCGATCCTCACAACAATTGTCTTAAACTTAAGAAAATTTAAGACGACTTAAAAATAGCAAGACTGACGGCAAAAATGGAGACCAAGTTACGTGCATGTTTATATAATCAATATACTGGATTGAGCAAGTGCTTGTCATTCTGCTTTACCTTTCAAACTGGAGCATTTTGCCGCCAGTACGCCTTTCAAACTGGAACATTTTGCCGCCAGTACGTACGTAGGGGAGTCGTATATGCTACGTAACACATGCAAGCCGCTAGCAAACAGTTAAGCAAATCGCTGTAGCTAGGTAATTAAGCAAACAACCGCGGATGGAACAAATCACTGGTGGCTTATATATGCATTGTGTTGGTACTAGGCGGTTCCAGTACCGTATTTGTGTGTGTCCGTAGAGTTGAGTCCAGAACATTGAGGAGATGTGTTCGGTGTCCTAAGTCGAGTTCGTAGAGTTGAGTCCAGAACATTGAGGAGATGTGTTCGGTGTCCTAAGTCGAGTTCGTAGAGTTGAGTTCAGAACGTTAAGGAGATGTGTTCGCCATCCTGTATTGAGTAACAGTTAGGCAAGTCGTAGTTGAGACCAAATGCCTCAATAAGTAAGTGCACAAAGAGTGATTTGTCATAGGAGAGTGATTTGTTAATAATCTTTCTGTATATGGTATATCTAGAGTTTGTTTATGTAGTCCTACAGTATTAGGACAATATTTATTATGGATTCTAGAGTTTGTGTGGTATCCCTTCAGGATACGTAGAATCCTTCCGGATACGAATAGGCGTTTGCTCTCAATAAAAGGGCACATCTGTAATCAGATTTTGTGAACAAGAGCAATAGAAGAAAAAAAATCAGAAAAGCTTTGTTTCGGTGGCACAAAAAAAAATCTTGTGTTCTTGCGTTCACATTCTAGGATTCCATTGTGTTTGTGTGTGTTCGTATTCAGTTTGGACCAACACCTTTCTTGTCTAAAAGAAAACCCAATCTTATACCATCATCAAATATGCGTTGGATTTTGTCTCGAAAAGAGTCCTAACCGAAGCTCATCGGCGAGTGCATGCATGTAGTTCAGTCCATGAATGTAGGAGCTGCAGTGCTGAGTCATGTGTGTGTGCATGTTAGCACATTGAGTTAGTTGTTTGCATGCATAGGTGATGTGGAATAGATAGTGGTACACGTCGGTGGAACACAAGATAAGTTGCGCGTTGCTAAGGTGAAAGCATTGTGTTGGTACTAGGCGGTTGCGGTCTTGTATTTGTATGTGTGTCTGTAGAGTTGAGTCCGGGATGTTCAGGAGATGTGTTCGTCGTCCTAAGTCGAGTACATGGGGTTGAGTCCGGGGCATTGAGGAGATGTATTTGCCGTCCTGTATTGAGTAACAGTTGGGCAAATCGTAGTTGAGACCGATTGCCTCAATAAGTGCACAAAGCTATTATAGAGTGATTTGTTAGTAATCTTTGTGCATATGGTATATCTAGAGTTTGTTTACGTAGTCCTACAATATTTAAGTAGTATTCATTATGGATTCTAGAGTTTGTGTGGTATCTCTTCAAGATACGTAGAGTCCTTTCCGGATACGAATAGTCCTTTGCTCTCAGTAAAAGGGCACCTATGTAATCAGATTTTGTGAACCAGAGCAATAGAAGAGAAAATTAGAAAAATTGATGTAGTTCCGACGGCACAAAAAAAAATTCTTGTATCTTGTGTTCATGTTTTAGGATTCCATTGTGTCCGTGTGTGTTCGTCTTCGATTTGGCCAACACCTTTCTTGTTAAAAGAAAATCCAATCTTATACCATCATCAAATATGCCAGTGATTTTGTCTCGAAAAGAGTCCTAACCGATCTAACACAGCTTATAATAAAGAAAAAGTAATAGAAAATGAAAAAAAAAAAGACAGACGTCATGCTGTATTGGGAAAGCAAGGTGTCGCTTTTTTTTGACTCGGAATTCAAGGTGTCCCTTGATTACAATTTTTCTTTAGTGGGCTTGATTACAATTTTTCTTTAGTGTGCTTGATTACAATTGTTGATTGTTTTACCAGCCCTTGATTACAAAGTGTTTATATTCATATTGTTATCTTAGACTCATGTTCTTAGAGGGACTGAACAAACAAAATCAACATTACAGACTCATTCTACTCCCTTCATATAATTTTAATGGTGCTTTTTCTACCACGCACTTAATTATTTTCTCTCTCGGATGCTATTACCACACACACAAAGTATTCTCTCTCATCTTTCCAAAATAATTATGAGATGGTACTTGGGTAATATCCTCACATAGCTGTACTTTGTATCGAGACCAAAATAGGAGATAGAAACCGATCAAACAAACGACCCAAGTGGCTGTATCGAACCAGGAGAGGAACTCCAAGTCCGTGTAAACATCATAATTGAAGTTAACACGAGGCTATATTGCTTAAGTATTGAAGCGTCGAAGCTAGCCAAAGCAGCTTGCTACAAATTTAGCATATGTTTTAGGTTGCCAAATAGCTTGGGTAGGCAAAACTATGTAAAACCACAACATAGTACATATGCGTAAACTACACTTTTAGAGCCAACGCATGCCACATGCTGAATAGTACAGATGCGTACAATTAACCTTTAGAGCCGACGCAAGCAACATGCTGAATGCAAGACAAAGTCCATCTACAATTCAATTAATCCTAAAAAAAGAAAAAATCTAAAAATTCCTGCATTAATTGTACGGAAATGAATTTAAATAATTTCCATTTTGTTGACAGTATCATTACATCAAGTTTGGATTTTAAAATATGTTTTTACCAACTTTTCTCAAATTGAATAATAAAAATGCATACAACCGAAACTTGAAAGATTTTTAGAGAAAAACATGTTGCAAATAAAATCCTATAAAAATTAAACAATAATCTACACTATGTCAGAACTTTCCCTAAAAATTTCATAATTTTTGGAACTATATTACTATGTCAAACAATTCCCTAAAGATCCCAGCATCGCTAACTTCACTTAGGGGTAAAATCGCCTTTTGCAGCCAAGTTCAAGGCTAAATTCACGAGTAGCAAAAGGGAGAAACCTTGAGAACAAGTGACCAAAAAAAGGATAAGCAATTTGACAATGGCATTTCAGGAGCCGGTCAACTTCCGAAGACAAATAAGGAATTAACAAAAAAAAATACACCCTGAAAAATTGAACATTTTGCACCTAGATTGTGACCCGATGCATGCCAACAGCTATCATATACTTTGGAAGCTTCTGAGGAAACAATTTCAAACATATCCATGGAGCTAATTAATTAAGCAAACGACAGTGGTGGCTTAGTAATAATTAGTTAATTTGTCACCAACACAAGTCACAACTCAAGCTCGCTGCGTGTGGAGGCATGTGTGTCAGCTCTGCGATTCCCTGATCCGGATCGGTCGAGAGCTTGTATGCACATATTTTATACAAAATTTTAGATTAGAAATCCTAAAACAAAAAATTATTGTCAAAACATATACAAATTTGATTTTAACATTAAAATGGTAAATTTAATTCTTAAAATTCTGCATAATGACTTTTTAAGATTTGTAGATTGCCTGCAGTGTCGTGTTAAAAGCCCATTATGCTAATTAAACAAACAAAGTTTTAGCCGTCCAAATTAAAAAAACAGGGAGTTTCCTACTATAAGATTAATATATGTTCTTTGATTGAAAAGAAGTGTTACTTAGTTGCAGAATGTAGCTCCTTTGGAAAAAGCTGAGGGGGAAATCGCACCTTTGCGTGGCGGGAGTGCCCAATTGGCAGATTCGGATTGAGAATTTGGCGACTTGGGGAGGGCCTCAATCGAATCGCGCTATTTGGGCGTCGCCACGCTGCTGTCTTCTCTCTTTTCTCTCTCTCTAAACTCTAAACGAAGTGAGAAAAATAGCAGTCACGAAAGAGAGAGAAAGGAGAGAACCGGAGGAGGGTAGGGTGGCGCAACCGCAAATGGACCCGCCTGACCCAACTCCGGACGCGGCTCGGACCGGCTACGGGGAGGAAGCTCGCTATCCTCCCGACCGGTGTCGGAGATGAAGGGCGGCGAGGCACCGCGGACGAGCAGGAGGCCTCGACGGCGGCGGCGAGGGAAGAGAGAGAGTCGGAGAGATTCGAGCCGAGTAGTAAGTAGTAACTAGCCCGTTGCAAATAAAGAGAAAAAAGATTGCAGGGGAGTCTGTCTCGTGTTTGTGCATTAAAGATCCAATCTTGCTGCCACTGATTGTTGCGTGGGAAGTCAAGCCGCCGACTGTGGTCTCTTAATTGCTGCTGCTGATTTCCTACGTGAGAACAGACAGAGTTTCTGTTGTCTCTTGAGTGTACTGAAATTGACATCAAGGGTCAAGTTGTTGTCTCTGTTTGCTTGCCGAACGTGCTGGTGATTTTCAATACCGATTTCTCAACTGCTGAATTGTTTATTACCAATTATTAATTACTTGGTGCTGATTTCTTTTGGTCTAGCCGAGAGCTCCGTATTCCTTTACTGTTGACTACTTAATTATTGCTTTAATTGGTTGGTGTTGGCTGATTGAAGAAAAGAAATTACTATTCATGTGTATGCATATACATTTCACGTGTATGGTACTGTTCAGCCAAGCTAAGAAAAGAAGATGCCGTACTACTGATCTTCGAGTTGTACCGTGAAAGATTGGACCAACAATCAGGATTCATCTAATCAACTAGTTGGATCCTCATCAGGTGATATCAGAACGATGATTGCTCATGGTGGATTCGTGCCGGCTACCTTAGCCGATGCAAAGTTCTTGAGATGCTACCATCGACCATGCCAAAGCTAGCAACAAGAACCAATTCAGAAGAATACTTCATCTCGAAGGAAGCGATGGAACAATTCTTCAAGTATCACAATTTATCTTCTATCAAGAAAATGAAAATCACGAAAAGAACCTTTGCTGATCAGGTTCGCAGATGGTGGGATAACGTGCAAGAAGATCGTGATCCAAGATAAGAGCCATGGTTTACCACATGGGAGGAGATGAAGGTGTTGACGCGATATCAATTCGCGCCGCTACCACGCAAGCCAACGAGGAAGAAGACGAAAAAGGAGATCGAGCCTGCTGAAAAATTTCCAGTACCCGTGCAAGCTGTAGAAGATGGCGAGAAGACCAACTCAAAACCGAGAACGGTTTCATTTGAAGGAGGGGAGGATGATGCACATGGGAAGGAGGCTATGCGTGCGGATACTAAACTTGTCCGTGAGGTGCATGCGTGCGTGCCGAGTCCCATGGCGTACGGGCTACCGTATGCGTGCATGGAACAGAACTAGGGAAGGCGGCACATGGGTAAGAGCTGGTGCGTGCGTGCGAGCATGCTGGTGCGCACGGGGAAGGATCGGACCAAGCTTCACACGTGGAAACGGCGGCGTGTGGAAATCAGTATGCTGGCCTAGTGCAAAGGGTTGTGTGCGTGCATAGCAACACATGTGCACATGCACGTATGCATTCAAGAAAGAAATACTACATGCATGCATGCCATTATGTGAGCAAAGAAGAGCACATGCATGCATGCCATTACGTCACATTTGCACTTGCACCTGAACTAGGAAATTTTACGTCACATTTGCACTTGCACCTAAACTAGGAAATTTCCAAGCTACTAAGGAAAGATTTGATGCATGATGTGCTTGAACGGCTGTGCATGGAAGCCGGAAGGAGCTGGGCCAGGAACCGATGGTGTGTGAGCGGCTGTGCATGGAGCCGGAAGAAAGGCCAGGAACAAATAAAGCCAGAAATAAAGAAGAGTTGCATGCCGCGTTCCAAAGACAGATCGAATTGATTTCGGTTGTTTGCACACGTCAAGTTTGGAAACCGGCCGACTCGTCTCCGTTATTTCTACCAGTGAGTATCGTTCTAATCCTTGATGCCATGCCAAAACAGGATCAAGAGTCTTGGTTTGTTAAGTTTGCTATGGACTTTTAAGGAGATTAGGTTTTGCATTAAGAAGTAATATAACCGAAAAACTCGCCTGGGATTGGCGGCCAAATATTGTTTCGTCCCTGTGAGATCCAATCTGAGATGTCATTCTTGCAACGTGGGTTTTGATCTCGTGAATCAATTTTTGCGACGCTGATCGAAGTGATCTACTTTTTCCGATCGTAAGTCGTGTTCTCACAGAAGCTAGAAAATTCTACTTAGTCTGTCTGTCTCGTGATTGTGCATTAAAGATCCAATCTTGCTGCCTCTGATTGTTGCGTAGGAAGTCAGGCCGCCGACTGTGGTCTCTTAATTGCTGCTGATTTCCTACGTAACAGACAGTTTCTGTTGTCTCTTGAGTGCTACACTGCTACTGAAATTGACATCAAGGGTCAAGTTGTTGTCACTGTTTGCCGGCCGAACGTGCTGGTCATTTTCAATACCGATTTCAATTGCTGAATTGTTTATTGCCTCTCAACAGAAGTGAATTAATTACTTGGTGCTGACTTCTTTTGGTCTAGTCGACAGCTCCATATTCCTTTAATGGTAACTACTTAATTATTGCTTGAATTGGTTGGTGTTGGCTGCTACTCACATTGATTACTTGGTGCTGACTTCTTTTGGTCTAGCCGACAGCTCCATATTTCTTTACTGTTGACTACTTAATTATTGCTTCAATTGGTTGGTGTTGGCTGCTACTCACATTGTTTGAAGAAAATAAATTACTATTCATGTGTATGCACATACAGTTCAGGTTTATGGTACTGTTTATCCAACGCTAAGAGAAGAAGACGCTGCACTACTGATCTTTGAGTTGTATCGTGAAAGATTAGGCCAACAATCGGGATCCATCTAATCAACTAGTTGGATACTCATCAGGTTTCCTTAGTCGCCACAAAGAAGTACTTATCGGATTTGGGTGTGAGTTTTTCAGAAGTCAAACGTTTTACATAAACCTCACAACCCCATATCCCGAGGAAAGATAATACAGGACTCTTCCCGGTCTATATCTCATATAGTGTATTCTTTACAGTTTTTGATAGAATCCTATTTAAAGTGAAAGCTACTATTTTTAGTGCGCATCCCCAGAATTGCAATAGAAGATCAGATAGGCTCATCATTGACCGAACCATATCTAACAATGTTCGGTTCGTCGTTAAGACACCCCATTCCATTGAGGAGTTTCAAGAGTAAATTGTGTAACAATTCCACACTTTTTTAGATGATCACCAAACTCACGACTCAAATATTCACCTCTACGATCAAATCGTAGACATTTGATTGTCTTGCCAAGTTGATTCTGCACTTCATTATGAAATTCCTTCAAATTTTCAAAGGATTTCGACTTATGCCTCATCAAATAGAGATAGTCATATCTACTAAAATCATCAGTAAAAGTTATGAAGTACTGAAAACCACCTCTGGTCGGAGTGCTAATTGATCCACATACATCCGAATGTATTACGACCAGTAGATCACTCGCCCTCTCACCTCTGGTCGTGAAGGGTGCCATTGTTATCTTGCCAAGTAAACAAGATTCACATGTTTCAAATGATTCAAAATCAAATGAGTTTAGAAGACCATCTTTATGGAGCTTCATCATGGGCTTCTCAGTTATATGACCTAGACGACAATGCCAAATAAAAGTGGAATTCATATCATTAGATCGCAGTCTCTTAGCATTTATGTTATAGATAGGCATATCCTCAAGATTCAACACATACAATCCATTCACCAATGAAGCATGGCCATAAAGCATATCTTCAAAATAATTGCTCTTTATTCTGAACTCATAACCTTCTGCTCCTAAACAAGAAGCAGAAATAATGCTTAAGGCTGGAACATAATAACAATTATTTAGTTCGATAACTAATCCAGAGGATAAAGCTAATGGTAAACTACCAATAGCTAATGCAGCAACTCTTGCTCCATTGCCCACACAAAGATCAACATCTCCTCTTGCCAAACTTCTACTCCTTATCAGTCCCTACATCGAATTGCAAAGATGAGCAACCGATCCGACATCAAATACCCAAGAACTGGTCGAAGAAGTGGCAAGATTAATTTCTATAACATTTATGAAGGGATACGGGTAGGCTACACTAGCTGGCAATTCAAAAATCAAACACGTAAACTAGGACGCCATGCAAGCAAGAGATCACAGATCGTTATCACCAGACGTGCAGTGCAGCGGAAGAAGAGTTGGAGTAGCCTGGTCCAACGAAGAGCGCGTCGATGTAGTGGTCATAGTCGATCGTCCAGCGTAGTCGATCGTCCAACGTCCTCAGTGCCGATCATGTCCTCCAGCAACCAATCGCGTTCCTCACCAAGGTTGTGGATTGTCCTCAAGCACAACAACAACTGCAGTAGAGCCTCTACGGTATCCACATGTTCAGGGAAGGAACCCCGTACGCTGGTGTGCTAGCACCAAGTCACACGGTAGGGCTCTCTTGAGAAGATGGCGGCTAGGGTTTCGGTGGAGCAGCTCACATTCTATCACACCTATCCCAATAGCCTCAAGCATCTCCTTATATAGTGCCCATGACGGATCCTATCTGAACAAGTTTTGTTCCAACCCATTAAGTGCATGACCCGTTAGGTTCATGCGTAATTAGTTGTGACTCAGAAACCCTTTCCGATCACGAGTTGTTAGAGGCTCCTAGCAGGACATAACAATTCCCGAACACACATAGAATATATTGGACGAAGAGTCACAACCATTCCATATTTAGTTACGACCAGTTAATACTTAATTACGACCGATTCGTAACTCCTTACAACCGATTAGTGATTATGTTCGAGCAGTCTCGACCAACTCGTATTTCCATACGACTAGTTCGTGACTATGTTCGATCGATCTCACTGACCGATTCATATCTCTATACGACTAGTTCGTGAGTATGTTCGACGATCTAAAACAGCTCGTATCTCCATACGACCAGATCGTGACTATGTTCGAATAACTTCATGTGGTTGACACTTCGACCACTAGTGGCATGGTCATGCACTTTCTTTATCCGACCACAACGAGGGGCCCAGACACATTGCTCCTATTATGTTAGTATGTTAGGAGGGGCAAATCACATATCTGACCAGTCATATTCCTTCGCATGTTTCATAGCATACCCGAAAGCTACCTTTATAACTACCCAGTTATGAGTAGCGTTTAGCAAACCCTAAGAGTGCTATTACACATGTAGGAAACCATCTTGATCTCAGTCTAAGGATTATACATCATCATTGCTTGAGACCAACTAATGACACATAGAATCATAACAATCTCAATAGTGTCTCAAGGTGGGTCAAACCAACACCATATTCGATAACATGTGTCCATATTATTGGTTTGATATCTCCATATTTATGACTCGTGAAACATAGTCATCAACCAATACATATGGTAGTCTATTCATATTTGTTCTCATATGTTTTTGACTAGGGAACGTTTAAGAATAATCATCGCATTTGGATATAACAAATTTGGATTAATAACTATACCCAAAAGCATTTAAATAAATACTTAAAGTAAATGCAGTAATTTGAATCAATATACTTTTGGCGGGTTCAATATGATTAAAGGTATAACTTACCTTGGAATAGGTCTAGGTCTTGATCTTGCTCTTGAGATGCTCCTTCTTCTTAAAATCTTCCCAAAGTATCAACGTCTACTCGCAAATGAAGCAAACAAACAAAATAAATAAATAATAGAGGCAAACAAACTCCAAAAATTAAATAAAAAACTCAAATAAATAGATCTTGAATTTAGATGAATTTAGAAATTTGAATGAGCTCAATCGAATTCGGATGCAAAAAGATATGGGCTTTGGAAGATTGAATCTAAAAGAAACCCTAATTTAGGATTATTCGAATTTCCAAATTATTTCTTAAAAGAAAAATCAGATTATTGCTAGCGATAGCGTCGGCAATGGATTTTCGGAATAAGAAAAATAAAAAGAAAATACTGACATGTGGGACCCACACGTCAGTCTCACGGCTCCCGGTGAACTCGGTTCACCGAGCCAATGGATCTGGACTACCACGTGTGCGCGTGCATGGGTGCTGATTGGACGACACGCGGCTGCCACGCACGCACAACCACTAACGTTAGTCTTTGGTGTGGCTCGGCAATGAGGGAGTGGCGCTCGGGTCCCAATGGATCCGTGACAGCGGCGGCTCAACGACGATGGGTGGTACGGGAAGGTAGAGAAGGTGACAGTGATCACGTTGATGTGCTCACAGGTGGTCGTGGATGAGTGTGGCGGCCGGCAGCGAGGTTGAAGCGGCGGAGAAGACACGGGCTCGACGGTGACGGCGAACCAGGGTTCCTCCAGGGAAATTAGTGTGCTCACTAGGTAGCTCTCAACGCGGCGAACCCGAAGATGTGCTCGATGACGGCTAAAGTTCACCGGCTGTGGCTGAATCCGGTGAAGAAGCTCACGGCGGCGCTAGGGTTCGAGCTCCAAATTCGGTGGAAAGGCGGCGCGCTAGGGTTGGCGGCTTTGGGGAAAAGGCGGCGGGGTTGGCTGCGATCCTCGTGACGCGGTCACGGCTTTAAATAGGGCTAAGGAACGATGAGTTTGCGTCGAAGGGACTCAACACATGATTTTTTATAGGCATTTTTAAAAGTAGCAGCAGCATTTTTAGCAGGCACATCTGTAATTGGTTCCTCTAGAACATGTTCCTTTTTATCTTGCCTAAGAACAATTCTTAGGATGCAAGACCAATCTGCAAAATTTGTTCCATTCAGTTTTTCCTTTTCAAGTATCGAACGTAAAGCAAAATTGGATGTAGGTGCAACAATTGGTGCCATGATCTACAACATAAAATATGCAAAACTAAGACATATGTTCAAGAAAAGTAACTTCTATTAAACAATTTAATAAAAATACTCCCACTAAATACCATATCCCTCTTATGACATTTAGTGATTCAAGACCAATAATCAGTTAACCTACTAGTGAGCTTTGGCATCATTGCTAAAAGATTGGTGAATTTGGTAAGCAACCCTTTGCTAATCATATCTCTATATAAATCCTGTTGTTGGGTGGCATCATATGCTCGGCACCCAACCCTATGCCCCAAGGTCCGAATGCATTATGATGACCTTGTCAAGTTAGACCAATGCAATGCGTGTAAGTGTCCGGCACAAACCCATCTAGTCAAGGAAAATTAATGGCACTCTTCTTTAGCAAGACCTACCATTAAAATACATAACTTTAGATGGTGCGACTAATTGGGTGGGCATTAATTTAACTTAATATTATGTGAGGGAATTTTAATTCTACCATTTTATAAGCATTCAAAGCAACTAGATAACATACATAGAAATAAACAGAATATAAAGGCATTCACAAACATTCGTATTGCATTGTGATATAGTATGACCCTTCCACATGGTGATCTCCATCATTTGTGCTTCTGCTCGCCATGTCTCCAAGTATTCCCACTAAGCCATTACTCCTAATAGCACTAGTAATAAATTACAAGGAGCGAAGAAGCATTACAAGTCGACACGTAGGTCATTATACAAATACAGATAGCCTTGGGCTGCAATAAGCATGACATGCAGGTCATGAACATCACACACATACATGTATCTCATACATTATAGGTCATACTATTCACAAAAACCGACAAAACAAGTTATGTATAAAATCACATTCTATCTAACGGATGGTGTGAAGTAGCAATACCAAAAACCAAGGTCCTTTTCGGCGGTTCCGCTTGTTGGTGAGCGGAGCGGGGTCACAGGGGCGGCAACCCTTGTTTCAAAATTTTCTGGACTACATATATCCAATCTACTGTTTTGTTCATGTAAATCACATTGGATTAATCACATTAATCCTTTTCGATCGCAACTCTGATTTGATCGACCAGATTGATCTCCTTTGCTCCATGGATTTATGATCACTATCCGCCCCAATGGCGAAAACCGACGGTAGAGGCAAGTCGTGATCGACCATGAAAACACAATCTGAAATAACGACACGAACTTCAGTAACACCCGACCAAACAAAGGCACGGATGCTACTAAATAAACATGATAACTAATTAAAACGTAAGACATAACTCTAATTTTAATGAGAACCTCCTTTGTATAGCTAAGTATCTTTGGAGGTTCCAACGAGAGATGGATATATGTAGACACGGGATTTTTATCTGAGTTCAAGCCTTCTGTTTGGGAGAATAACAACCCTACTCTGTGTGTATGTATTGAGTATCTTTGATTACAAAGTGGGATCAAAGACTAGAGTATAGTGCTTCTAATCTCCTGGTGCCTATCTCTCCTCTGTCCTGTTGATCCCGGCATTTTATATTGTCTCTAGGATGCACCGTTAGATCCATATTAACACGCCCGGATCGTGGAGCTATTAAGGGAGTTATTGCGGAGCAGTAACGCTCCCCGTCGCCGGCAATTATCATCATAACGGGGTTAAGTCGTGCTATTATTTCAGGAATAACAATAAGCAATTGATTACCCATATCACGGGATACGGCGTATGATATTCCTTTATCGACTAGGCCCACATGTCGTGAATCTTGTCGATCGAGGACCGATCATAGAAAGACTTACGACCGGTTGGTGGTCGAGGAGAGCTACGACCACGGATCAATCGTAGTAGAGCTTACGATTATGGGATAGTCGTAGAAGGGCTTACGACTATGGGGTAGTCGTAGAAAGACCCACGACTACTAGAAGGTCGTAGGAAGACTTACGACCTCCAGCTTCTCCCTTATGAATATAATGGGGTATACACAAGAGTTATATGACGTCATTAATACCCATAATATGAATTATGGATATATAATAAAATAAGGATTGTTATATCCTCGTCATCTAGCCCCCCAGCTTAAGCGAAAGTAACTTACTTTATAAAAAAGGAGTTGTAGATAGTTTTATGACCAGTAGGTGGTTGTAGAGAGATGGTCGATGGAAAGACTCTTCGACTGGTGTTTCATTTGACTAGAAAATAGCATGGTCAAGAAGGTTGTAAAATAATCTTACGACTTGCAAGGTGATCGTAGAAGATCTTCCGATTTCCAAGTCGTCGTAGTGCCAAGGTTGGAAGTAAAATCTTTCCGATTGTTTGTGTTTGACCAGAAAAGACTTGGTCAAAAAGGTAATTTCGCTTGAGGTGTAAAAAAGGACTTGGTTTCCTTGAACAGAGAAATTTAAGAATCTGAACCGACTCTTATAGTTCTATCTGTTGGAGCAGTTCCTGAGGCATTGGCAACCATTGAGAAGCCATGTCTCTTCATCTTCAGGCGAGCGGTTATAAATATTTACCGTGGGTGAGAATAAGGCTCTTTACCTTCCCCCAAATCGCTCTTGTTGTTCAAACTTTCGAGTTTTCCGTCACCGACCAAATCGGGCCTTCTTCCCCAATCTTCCCAAATCGTAACCTTCATTTTTCCGAGAGAAATGGCCGGAGCCACTTCCCAGTGGGTCGAATCGGAGATGGACGCGTCAAAAATCCAAGCTTTGGTCGACTCCGAGAAGATCCCGAAGGCTGAATTCGTGAGATGGATCGAAGTCACCGGGCAGCATTGGCCATTGGAGGAGATAGGGCAAATTCCCGTCTTCCAAGCTTTCTGTGAGTGTGGTCTTCGATTACCCGCTCATCCTTTCCTTACATTGGTATACGAATACTTCCAAGTAGAGTTGGTGAACCTCATTCCGAACTCAATTACAATGTTTAGGGTGTTCGTGTACCTTAGTGAGGCCTACCTGGGATCGGTACGACTGAATTGTTCTCGTATTACTACGGAATGACTCGGTTAGCGGAATTGCCGGAGTCAGTAATCTCAAGCTCCACGACGGTAAGTCGAGGGAGTACATTCCGATGCTTACCAGGTCGTCATGGCCGGGGTGGAAAAAGAGGTGGTTCTATTGGGAGATCACCAATGAGGACAGCCTCTCTTTCGCCGAAAAGCCGGCCGAGAAGGTCCCTTCCTGGAATTCGACTCCCAAGGACCTTGTGTAACATCCCAGATGTATAATCAGGGTTTGTTTCAAATGTAATTAAATGTGTAGAAATTAAAACTTTTTCTCACATCTAAAAACTCTTGAACTCACATGAAATTCTTGTCCAAGAGTTGTGAGATCCAAAAACACAAAGCTCTTGTTGACCAAGAGTCAAACTCATTTTCCTTTTGTCAAAAATCTTGTGCCAAACCTTTGGAAATAATTTTCCTTGGTCCTAGAGATGATGTGGGACCTCTCTGAAAAATATCATAAGTTATAAAACTTGTTTGATAATTTTTGGAGGTAAAACAAACCCTGGAACAGCCTTAATGAATTTCCTGAGAAATATTCAGTGCATAAAAACCCCTGGAAATTTTATGTAAGGTTAATCTTCATGTCAGCTAGCTCCAGTCAAAATTTCATAAATTTTGGAGTTGATTTGCTATCTCAAATAATTCTGCAAAATCTCAGCTGTTAAAATTGAATTCAAAACAATGCACTATTCCTTGGGCTTGTGCCGCTTTCAAAGTTGGTCCAACCCAACCCCTTCAGACCTCCTTTCCACCTTGATGAGGTCGTAACCATTGGATCAAGATCCAACAGCCACGACCTCCTCCACCACCATCGCAATGAGGTCCTCCCCCTCATTGAGGTCATAGCCGCTGGATCAAATCCAATGACCATGACCTCCCTTCGTTATCAAACGCCCAAGTCCTCCACCCCATCGAGGTCTTGTGTCGTTGGATCAGAGATCCATGGCCATGACCTCCCCTCGCTGTTAAACCACTCAGACCTCCCACCTAATTGAGGTCGAGCTGCTGGATCGAGATCCAACGACCCACGACCTCCCTCAATATCTAGCGCAAAGACCTCCCCCATCATGTGTTGTGCGCCGTTGGATTTAAAATCCACGGCCACGACCTCCCCTTGCTTTGTGTGCATCAGACCTCCCACCCACGTGAGGTCGTAGCCGTTAGATGTAAATCTCACGGCCATGACCTCCTTGTTCCCTCCTTGCCTTTGGATCTCGCTTCAACGCGCGAGATCTCGTGGGCCGTTCGACCATCCTTTTAGCCGTTAGATTTAGATCGCGGTCTCACCGAGTGGACCGCTCGACCACTCTTGTGAGCCCTTAGATCTTGATCTAATGGCTATGACTCCTCTGCGCTACGCGCAAGCTCAGACCTCCTCACTTGATCGGCACCTTTGGATTAAAATCCAACGGTCGACCTCCTTTGCGCTTCTTGCTGGCCTTTGACCTCCCGGTCATTGTGTGCCCTTGGATTTAAATCCAAAGGCCATGACCTCCACGTGCCTTTGGCAGTGTCGCACGCAACGTAAGTCCTCCCATCAGGTCCGCACCATTGGATTCAGATCCAACGGTTTGGACCTCTCCGTCCCCTTTTCCTTTGCATCTGATCACAAGAATGATGATCGGAGGGTCACGACCTCCCAATCCAAATCGGAGGGTCTGTGACCTCCTCTTTCACTTAAGCCTTACTGCTTCAAAGCACATCCGAGGCCAGACCTCCCCATCCTCTTTATCCAACGGTGGAGACCTCGCCCTGTTCTTCTCCTAGCTTGGGCGCGCGTGCGAGAGCCATGGCAGTGGAGAAGGTCAGAGCCTTGTCATGTCGAACGGCTCTGTGTTGCGCGCATTAAATGCGTGGCAGAGCCTCCCCCCCCCTAGGCCATGCCCTGATCTACCTACCCTATCCTCTCCATCTTGTCCAAGCCATGGACCTCCCATGGGCTAAGCTCACCATGAGCTTAACCCTTGGGCTCACGACCTCTTTTGCCCTTGGTATAAAACCTCCTTGGTCCTCCCCTTAGCTTCCTTTACACACCTTCGAGCTTTGCCTTGCCTCTGTGCTTGGCCGAGCTTCTCCTCCACAGACCTCCCCTTGGCTGCCATTGTTGATGACCATGGAGCTCTTGGTGAAGGCGTGGCTCTGAGGCTCCCTCTCATGACCTCTTGCTCATTTGTGCTCCCCAAACCTCCCGGAGTTAACCCTAACTTAACTGGGTTGACATTTTTCAGAGGTGGCCAAAGTGGAGCTTGAGTTGGCCGTGGAGCACCTTTCTTCCCCGCCGGTCCTCCCTTCCTCGACCTCCTCAAAGACCTCCGGTAATCCTCCGTAGTCCTTAGGCTTGGCACATGCTTGTATGTCGCTCGAGCTCAAATTTCGTTGATTATCATTTTGGCCGTGTTGGGCCATCGTGCTCCTCTCCGGCTCACGGAGTTCAAGGCCGCGCCGCTGGAGTTGAGAGGTCCATGTGTGCGCAACACTATTGCGCACACGTTGGTACCCTTGGTGGTCGCCGGCGAGGTCTGCATCGCCGGCATTGACCATGTCTTTGCGGTGAACATCTTGTCGGATCGTGTCAGCTGCGCGTGCCGTTAAGACATAGATTTGGGGCAGTAAATGCTCCATCATTGGGAGCATTTACTGCTGTCTTAACGCGCCCGGACCTCCTTGTGTCCCGCGAGCGCCTTAACTCCTTGCACATACAAGGCGTCGAAGGCTGTGACTCTGGATCTGGGCTGTTCAAGACCTCCCCTCTGGGAGATCTTGAACGTCCGGGACCTCCTCCTTCGAATCTTAGCCGTCCAGACCTCCCTAGAGGTCTGAGCACTTAAGACCTCCGCGTAGGATCCTCCTCGAGGTCATCTCATCCATTTAAGACCTCCCTCGCTAGAACTAGACCGTTCTGGTCCTCCCTCGATCGTTGTGGTCCGTTGGATGCAGCATCAACGGCCACGACCTCCCCTCTCGTTCGCGCGTGCGCGTTGCTGGGAGGACATGGGCCGTTGGATCCAAGATCAACGGCCCATGACCTCTGGACCTTTGCGAGCGCACGTGTGCGTTATCCCCTGGGAGGTCTTGAGCCGTTAGATCCAGGATCTATGGCTCATGTCCTCCATTGCCTTTTGGGTTTTAGATTTTGAGAGGACTTAATTGTGAACTAAAAAAGGTAATAACTTTGAAAATGCATATCTATTCCAATTTAATTCCAAATGAGGTGATTCAAATTTTTGTAGCTCTGGTTTGGACTAGACTTTAATCTAAAAATAGTTGTAAGTCAAGTTCAGCTCCAGATCATGGATTTGCAAATAGATTTCAAAACTAACTTTAAATGTCACATTAAAAACTCATTTAACTTGTAAAATGCATAAGTAATTCTCAGTAGAGTATTTTTGAGTGAATCCAACTTTGTTGGCTTCCTCTATTAATGCACTAAATGTTAGAATAGGATTCAGGCATGTCACTATTTTCAAAAGATTTGTGGGTGCATTTTTGATGTGCTCATTATCCTGTCTTTGAAAAATTATAGAGAATGCAAAATAGCTCCAAATGAGGTGAACTCAATTGTGTTATTCATCTCATGAGGTGCTTGTTTTACAGTAAAAATCTCAGTAGCATCATCTTTCTAGAAAATGTTGCCAAACAATTAAATTAGTGAATAGTAGCAGTTTGGTATTTTTAGGGCTGAGCAGAATTGTTTTGCTCATATCTTTTGCATTGAGAATCAAATTCAATTGGTTCTTGTTGCTAAATTCCCTAAAAATCATCCTCTTGCTTCTGTAGAAAGTTCAGAGCATTTGGAGTTTGTTTGCTGTGCTGTCTTTGTGGTTTTCGTCGTTCTTATCGATTCTTTTCGCCTTTTCGATTAGGTGTTGACGAGTGTGTTGATCCCGTGAGTGATCCTCAGCAACATATTGAGCAAAACCGGCAAGGTAAGTAGTTTGATCATATCCATATTGTCCCATTACTTTAAAGTCTAATATATTGTTTTACTTATATGTATGCATTGCTATTTTGTTGTTAAATGATATCGTTAGTGATCCTATAGGTGCATATTCTGTAGGTAAATGTTCATTCTCTACTACTAAGCCTAGGACTACCTTGTTTGTGATGTAGAGTTAGTTGGATGAGCTCTCATCACTTAGTAGATCACGTTTTGGTATGCTTAGAAATGCTTAGATAACGGTAGAAATGGGTGGTTGTCGACATTATGTCGATGAACTTGATCACACTAAAATTATTATTCCATTATGTCCTTCTTGTGCTTTGTTACTTTGTAAACAAATAAAACAAAAGTGAAAACAAAACTGTTATTGACTTGGGCACAATGGATGTTGGTGTGATTGTTGGGTGTGAATGGAATGGTGCCTAGGTCCCCAAGGACCGAGTTACTTGTGTCACTAAGCCAAGCGCTTTTGCGTGCTAACCACACAAGGGGGATATGGGACCCCTCTTGGCTAAGTACCTTGGGAGGTGTTAGTTATGGGTCGCTGCTGATGAAACTATTTTTATAAGAGGAAGAGCTCCCGCAGTTGCTTCGGTTGGGCCGGTGTCTCCTACTCTTCGGTTGTGTGCGGCTCTTAACTAGCATCATTCATAGGAAATGCCTCGTAGGACTTAGCTGTGCCGGCATACCAAAGGAAGTGTGCTAAATAGCTTGGTCAAAAGGCGGTCTGGCGTGTGGGTACATTGGTACACCCCTGCATGGTTAAATCTATTCGAATAGCCTCGTCCTAGGTTATGGACATGCTTGGTAAGGTCATGCAAGAACTAGACTACAACATTTAACTAAAACTTGATGGGTTGGTATGAATGGATGTTCATGCTATTGTTGTGGTGGCTATTGGGTTAGTCACTTCCAGGATTGTTGTTGTCATCTATCTATTGTTATTATTGTTACTTGTCTCGTTGTTACTTGCAAATTAAAAATGAATTGCAAATCTGCTTTGGAATTTATTTAAATATGGCAAATGAAAACTTGCTTTATGCTAAAATAAGTCCAAAGCCTCGTCCACTTAAATAAAGCTTGCATGTAGTTAAACTATAGTTCTGTTATACTACACGTCAGTCTTGCGAGTACCTTCTTTGTACTCTATTGCTTTGCTTAATAATTTTGTTGCAGAGGAGGTAGAGCCCAAAGGGCTTTACTTTTGTGAGATGTGCTGCGGTTGGGAATCGAGCTAGGCGTCTTGGTTGGTTGCCTTGTGGGCTAAAGGCAAACCTTGTGGCTCTCTTTTGTTTATCGCCATCTTATGGCATGTTGCTTCCGCCGTGTTACTTTTATTAGTTGTATTTGGTCGGTCGGCCCCTTTTGTAATAACTCTATATTATGTATGTCTTTTATTCTAGTTCGTGCTTTGGTTCTATGTCTTGAATGGAATTGATGCATGATTTTGTAAAGGGGTGTGTATACTGCATTCTGGGAAGTATACATATCTCGAAGACACGGATTATTATGTTTGTGATGCTAGGGTCAATGGTTGACTAAGTATTACAAGCGTAATAAACCGGGGTCCTCACAAAGTTGGTATCAGAGCCATACTGACCATAGAAGCCCTAGCTTGGTCGTCCTTAGGATATTTGGAAAAACTTATCTTCAAAATGTCAAATGGTTTATGAAAGCTTAAGTAAAGTCTCTACTTTTACTCCTTACCTATCTTAGCTTTCTTATCTCACGTTATTCTAATTTGAGTTTAAAAGTTGTTTCCCTTTCCTTCCCTCAAAAGATAGTGGTTATCGATTAATTGGGTTTTGGGAATCAATGAGATTGGCAAATTGAAGTGTTGGCTGCCCTTGTACAAGGTTTTGAAACTTTTGGAATGGCCAATTTCGACTGGAAGCTTGGATGGAAAATCAAGACAGCAAGCGTCAATTTCTGGACAGCAATCTCAAGGTTCTAATTAGGATAGATAATGAGAGGATAATTCAACTAAAACTTGTGGAAATGAAAGGGTAAGATGTGATACTAGTTAGCTAAGTATCTAACAATTATTTCGCTGGGTTAACCTTGCTTTTGAGTAGTATTAGAGCTAAAATAGCTTGCTGAAATTTTATCTTCTCGACCAATTACTCGTTCATTCAATACGGGATAGTTGCATAGAGAAGTTGAGCTTATTTCTTAAGTTTCCTTGCTGTTTTTGGAGCCTTTTTAGAAGCTTTTAAAGTCTTTTACTTGCTGTGTTGGCCTTCGGTTAGGGTGATATTCCATTCCCCTAGTCAATAGCTTTTTGCTTTCGTTGAGGCTTTGTTTTTCGGGTATTAGTTGCTAACCTCTTTCCCCTTTCAACAGATGGCGGTCGCACTGTGAGTGGCCAAAACAGTAGCTTGGTCCGGACGAGGAGCTTCCTCCTCCCACCATGGCCGAGGTTCTTCTTGAGATAGAGCGAATGCAGCGGATGACAGAGAGTGTCTTCTTGGATGTCATCGCTGCGCAACACCTCAAATTTCTTACCTGCTTCAGATCCGGGCAAGGGAGTGGACATCACCTCATGGGGGCCTCGCCGAGTTTCTTCAGCACGCCAACCCCCACCTTTTCAGTCCGAGGATCGCTCGATGCGCACGATCGGCCGGCCCGTGGAGCGGAAGCTCAAGATCGCGCAGTGCCAGGAGCACGAAAAGGCACTGTTTGTATCGCACCAGCTAGAGGGTGTAGCCTTCTCATGGTGGGAGAGCTTTCTCGCCATGCAGCCCGCAGACCACACCGTCCACCGGGAGGAGTTTGTCACGCCTTCCGTCGATCTCATATCCTGCGGCTTGATGAACATCAAGAAGCAGAGTTCTCGCCCTCAAGCAAGGCGAGCTCGATCGTGGGTATGTGTACGAGTTCAACCATCTAGCTCGTTATGCTCCCGAGGATGTGGCCACCGATATGGCCAAGTAAGCAAAGTTCAGGGGTGGCTTGTCTGAGGAGCTTAAGGACAAGCTATCCATCATCGACTTCCCTGATTTCCAGACCTTGGTCGACAAGGCCATCGTCGCCGAGCATGCCGGTAGGGAGCTTGTGGATTCCGCAAGCGCAAGTGGAGGCCCACAAGTCGCCCGAGGCGCTTCTTTCGCTTCACCACTCAGGGGTCCTGTGCTCAAGCCAAAGACCGCCGAGGTTGCCATGATTGCCCTCGTCCCTTGCGGTGCCAGGCCCGACCACGCACTGCGAGTCGGTCTCGTGGCCCCGCAACCCAGCCGCTAACGCCACACTTGCCTTCAGAACCAAAAGGGCCATTATGCAAATAATTGCCCTAAGAAGATCGAGCAGCCCTCGTCCTAATGGAGGGCGGGCAAGGTGGTGGATCTTCTCAGGATCTGAAGATTGTCCCCATAGCCCAAGGCGTGGGCAGCGGTCGCGTCAACACCATCTTTGTTGAGGAGGCACAGGAGGCACCTGACATCGTTTTGGGTACGCTTCTTGTTAACTCCCATCCTGCTACTGTTTTATTTGATTCAGGAGCATCTCATTCTTTTCTATCTCAGTCTTTTGCTGCTGTTAGTGATCTTTTGTTTGCTCCTCTGTTGGTCCCGTTGCTCATTCGCTCTCCCAGTTAGGAGTTGAGAGCTGAATTGGAGTGCAGGGACGTTCCTATCGAGATTGAGGGTGTAAGATTTGTAGCAAGTCTTACTCTCCTCAATGCTGCGAGCTTAGATGTAATCCTTGGCATGGATTGGTTGTCTCAGCACATGGGGCAAATCGACAGCCGAAGCTCATCTATCTTACAAGTCCATCCCGGGAAAAGCTGTTCGCTGCCAAAGTGTCCAGCCCTCATCTCTTCGCACTTGAAGTGAAGCTAGCTCCGGATATTCATGAAGTCCCAACGGTATGTGACTTCATGGATGTCTTTCCCGAGGATCTTCCTAGGATGCCACCAGTTCGGGATCTCGAGTTCGTCATCGAGTTGGCTCCGCATCGCCCGATTTTGAAGAGGCCTTACCGGATGCCACCGAATGAGTTGGTGGAGTTGAAGAAGCAACTTAATGAGCTTCAAGAGAAGGGTTTCATCCGCCCTAGCTCATATCCGTGGGGTTGTCTCGCCATATTAAGAAGAAGAAGGATGGTACTTTATGATAAAGGCCGATTACCGCTAAGCAATGAAGTGACGGTAAGAACAAGTATCCTTTGCCCGATCGATGATCTCTTCGATCGCTATATCCGAGCCCAGATTTTCTCCAAGATTGATTTGAGAGTGGGATATCACCAAGTTCAGATCCGACTCGAGGATATTCCCAAGACGGCTTCTCTACTCATTATGGGTTGTATGCGAGTATACCGTCATGTCGTTCGCTTGACCAATGCTCTGCCTTGTTCATGAACCTCATGAATTCGTGTTCATGGAATATTTGGATAAGTTCGTCATGGTCTTCATCGATGATATTCTTATCTACTCCAAGAACGATGAGGAACACACCGAGCATCTGAAGGTTGTTTTGGGCAAGCTGCGTGAGCACCAGCTGTATGCGAAGTTCAGCAAGTGCGCTTTTTGGTTGAAGGAAGTGGCCTTCTTGGGCCATGTGCTTTCAGCAGGAGGCATAGCCATTGATCCTAGCAAGGTCAACGATGTGCTATCCTGGAGTCAGCCTCGTTCGGTAACCGATGTGCGGAGCTTTCTCGGTTTAGCGGGATATTATTGTCGCTTTATCGAGAACTTCTCCAAGATCGCGAATCCGATGACGGAGTTGCTCAAGAAGGACAAGAAGTTCGTGTGGTCCGCTGAGTGTGAGGAAAGTTTCCAAGTACTCAAGACGCGTTTGACCGCCGCTCCCATTCTCGTTCTTCCCGATATCCATCGGAGCTTCGATATCTATTGCAATGCTTCACGTCGAGGCCTCGGTTGTGTCCTTATGCAAGAAGGCAAGGTAGTGGCCTATGCATCAAGGCAATTGAGACCTCATGAACTCAACTATCCTACCCATGACTTGGAGCTAGCTGCTGTGATTCATTCACTTAAGATTTGGCGACATTAGCTAATCGGTAATCATTGTGAAGTGTATTCGGATCACAAAAGCTTGAAGTATTTGTTCACCCAGCTAGATCTAAACCTCATGCAAAGGAGATGGTTGGAATTGATCAAAGACTATGATGTGGGTATTCACTACCATCCGGGCAAGGCAAATGTCATTGCCGATGCGCTTAGTCGCAAAGCGCATTGTAATGCCTTGTTGCTCAAGGAGCATCAACCCTCTCTTCTGGAGGAATTTTAGCGCCTCAACTTGGGTTTGGTTGAGCATGGTTTCCTCGCTACCTTGGTTGTGCAACCAACCTTGGTGGATCGTGTCAAGGCCGCTCAGCAATCGGATCCTGCAGTGAACAAAATCAAGGAAAATGTCAAGAATGGAACAGCCAAGTGCTTCTCTGAGGATGAGCATGGTGTTGTGAGGTTCGGACAATGCCTTGTGGTTCCAAAGGACATGGATTTGCGGGACCTGATTCTCCGCGAAGCCCATGATTCTCCCTTGTCCATTCATCCCGGGGCCACGAAGATGTATCAGGATCTTCGTTAGAGATTTTGGTGGACCCGCATGAAGAGGGAAATTGCCAGGTTCGTTGCCAAGTGCGACGTATGTTGTCGTGTGAAGACCGAACATCAGCGACCAGCTGGTCTACTTCAGCCTTTGCCTGTTCCTGAGTGGAAGTGGGATTCGATCGGAATGGATTTCATCACTGGTCTACCCACGTCCCCGAAGAAGAATGATGCCATTTGGGTCGTCATCGATCGATTAACTAAGGTGGCACATTTCCTTCCTGTCAAGAGTGACCTTCGGGTAGGTCTTTTGGCAGACCTCTACATTGCCCGCATCGTGAGTTTGCACGGTGTCGAAGACGATTGTGTCGGATCGTGGATCCTTTTCACATCTCGCTTTTGGCATAGCTTGCAAGAGTCTATGGAACTAGTCTTGTTTAATTTCAAGATATCATCCCCAAATCGATGGTCGGACCAAGAAGGTCAACCAAGTTTTGGAAGACATGCTTCGTGCTTGTGTTCTTTCCTATGGGAAGCATTGGGAGAAATGCTTACCATTCGCCGAGTTTTCTTACAACAACAGTTTCCAAGCCAGTCTCGGCATGGCACCATTCGAGGCCTTATATGGGAGAAAGTGCAGAACCCCGTTGAACTGGTCTGAGACCGGCGAAAGTCTTTTCTTTGGCCCGGACTCGATCAATGAGGCCGAGAGTCAAGTCCAAATTTTATTCAGGAGCTGCCTTTCTTGCAGCTCAATCCAGCAAAAGTGCTATGCGGATCGCCGTCGTCGGGAGTTGAGTTTTGAGCCTAATGACTTTGTTTATCTCAAAGTATCTCATTTGAAGGGCCATCAACGTTTCGGCGTCAAGGGCAAGTTAGCTCCTCGATATGTGGGTCCCTACCGCGTTATCGAGAAGAAAGGAGCTGTTGCCTATAAGTTGGAGTTGCCTGCTGCACTTGAGGGGGTACATGATGCGTTCCATGTGTCCCAATTGAAGAAGTGCCTTCGTGTTCCAACTGAGGAGACTCCGTTGGAAACTCTCGATGTCCAACCAGATCTCGACCTATCACAAGCACCTGCTCGTGATACTCGAAGAGGTGAACGAAGAACTAGGAATCGCTCCATTAAGTTCCTTAAAGTTCGATTGGTCGAACCATTCCGAGGATGAAGCTACTTGGGAAAGGGAAGATCGCTCAAGCGCGGACTACCCCTCTTTCTCGTTCTCAGTGAGCCAAATCTCGGGACGAGATTTGTAAGGGGGAGATTTTGTAACATCCCAGATGTATAATCAGGGTTTGTTTCAAATGTAATTAAATGTGTAGAAATTAAAACTTTTTCTCACATCTTAAAACTCTTGAACTCACATGAAATTCTTGTCCAAGAGTTGTGAGATCCAAAAACACAAAGCTCTTGTTGACCAAGAGTCAAACTCATTTTCCTTTTGTCACAAATCTTGTGCCAAACCTTTGGAAATAATATTCCTTGGTCCTAGAGATGATGTGGGACCTCTTTGAAAAATATCATAAGTTATAAAACTTGTTTGATAATTTTTGGAGGTAAAACAAACCCTGGAACAGCCTTAATGAATTTCCTGAGAAAAATGCAGCGCATAAAAACCTCTGGAAATTTTATGTAAGGTTAATCTTCATGTCAGCTAGCTCCAGTTAAAATTTCATAAATTTTGGAGTTGATTTGCTGTCTCAAATAATTCTGGAAAATCTCAGCTGTTAAAATTGAATTCAAAACAATGCACTGTTCCTTGGGCTTGAGCCGCTTTCAAAGTTGGTCCAACCCAACCCCTTCAGACCTCCTTTGCACCTTGATGAGGTCGTAACCGTTGGATCGAGATCCAACAGCCACGACCTCCTCCACCACCATCGCAGCGAGGTCCTCCCACCTCATTGAGGTCATAGCCGTTGGATCAAATCCAACAGCCATGACCTCCCTTCGTTATCAAACGCCCAAGTCCTCCACCCCATCGAGGTCTTGTGCCGTTGGATCAGGGATCCATGGCCATGACCTCCCCTCGCTGTTAAACCACTCAGACCTCCCACCTAATTGAGGTCGTAGCCGTTGGATCAGATCCAACAGCCCACGACCTCCCCTCAATATCTAGCGCAAAGACCTCCCCCATCATGTGTTGTGCGCCGTTGGATTTAAAATCCACTGCCACGACCTCCCTTGCTTTGTGCGATCGGACCTCCCACCCACGTGAGGTCGTAGCCGTTAGATATAAATCTCACTGCCATGACCTCCCTTGTTCCCTCCTTGCCTTTGGATCTCATTTCAACGCGCGAGATCTGTGGGCCATTCGGACCATCCTTTTTAGCCGATAGATTTAGATCGCGCGGTCTCAGTTGAGTGGGCCGCTCGACCACTCTTGTGAGCCCTTAGATCTTGATCTAATGGCTATGACCTCTGTGGCGCTTCAAGCAAGCTCAGACCTCCTCACTTGATCAAGACTTTGGATTAAAATCTAACAAATCCGACCTCCTTTGCGCTTTGCGGCTTTGGACCTCCCTCGTTGTGTGCCCTTGGATTTAAATCCAAAGGCCATGACCTCCACGTGCCTTTTGGCGTTGTCGCGCATAACGTAAGTCCTCCCATCAGTCCGCACCGTTGGATTCAAATCAACGGCTTGGACCTCTCGTCCCCTTTTTTCCTTTCGCATCCGCTAAGAATGATGATCGGAGGGTCACGACCTCCCGATTCAAATCGGATGGTGTGGACCTCCTCTTTTCACTTAAGCCTTACTGCTTCAAAGCACATCCGAGGGCAGGACCTCCCCATCCTCTTTATCCAACGATGGAGACCTCGCCTGTTCTTCTCCTAGCTTGGGCGCAGCGTCGAGAAGCCATGGCGATGGAGAAGGTCGAGCCTGTCATGTCCAACGGCTCTGTCTTGTTGCGCATTAAATGCGTGTGTGACCTTTCCGCCCCTAGGCCATACCCGACCTACCTACCTGTCCTCTCCATCTTGGCCAAGCCATCGATTCTCCCATGGGCTAAGCTCACCATGAGCTTAACCCTTGGGCTCACGACCTCTTTTGCCCTAGGTATAAAACCTCCTTCGTCCTCCCCTTGGCTTCCTTTGCACACCTTCGAGCTTTGCCTTGCCTTTGTGCTTGGCCGAGCTTCTCCTCCATAGACCTCCCCTTCACGCCATTGTTGATGACCTTGGAGCTCTTGGTGAAGCGGTTAGAGCACCCGGATTTATTAGGCTCATAATACTTAGTCATCCAATTGACCCTAGTATTATCAACCAAATAAACCGGTCTCGAGAGATGTATACTTCCCGTAATGCAAGATACATACCTCACAACAAAAGAATGTATCAATTCCATACAACACATAGTACATAAGCAACAAACCGAAGTTAATATTAAAAGGATAGGTTATTACAAAAGAGGGCCTTCGGGCCAAATAACAACAAGTACTACTAAGGTAACAATGAAGCAAAAGTGCCATAAAGATGGCTATAACACAAAGCCAATCAAGGTGCCTTAACCCTAGGCATCTCGACCGACCGCCAAGCTAGTCGTCAAGAAGTTGCAACACATAGCACAAAAGTGAGGCTCTTGAACTCACCTCCTTCTCTGCAACAAAAGCCACAAAATGCCACAAACATCGGCAGATGAGTACATAAAGTACTCAATAAGACTTACGTGTAAGATAACAGGCCTATAATCATATGCTACATGCAAGCTTTATGTAAGTGGAGGTTGTATGTCTCATTTAGCATAAAGCAACATTTATTTGCAATAATGTAATACATTTAAAGGCAAGTTATCAAATCTGTTTTTAACATTCAAATAAGAATAAGTAGATGACAACAACAATCCTGGAAGTGACTAACCCAATAGTCACCACAACAATAGCATGAACTCCCCATTCATGCCAACCATGTCAAGTTTTAATTAAAGGTTGTAGTCTAATTCTTACGGGAAATAACCAAGCGTGTCCATAACCTAGGACGAGGCTATTCAATAGTTTTATCCTGCAGGTGTACCACTGCACTCCACACGCCTGCACCGCCTTTCCTTTATGCACACTTCGAAGGTGTCTTGGCACGGCTAAGTCCTACGAGACATTTCCAAAGGATAATGCTAATTACGAGCAAGACAACCCACGGGGAGAAAGAGACATTAGACGACCTAGCTGGAAGCTAATGTTCCCTCCCACACTATACATATCGTTTTCATTTAAAACACACCAACCGAGCAGCTCATAATTAACACCTCCTAGAGTACTTAGTCAAGAGGGGTTCCATATGCCCTCGCGTGGTTGGTACGCATAATTGCTTGGATCAATGGCGCAAGAATTCGGTCCTTGTTGACTCGGGCATACCACCACATCCAAAAACCACACCATCCATCCAATATGCCCAAGTCCAATCCACACATTTATTTTCAGATTTTGTATTTACAAATTAACAAAGCACAAGTGCTGGACATAAGGAGTAATAGATAGATTTGTGTGATCAAGATCATCGACTAATTCGATGATCGCCCATTGCTACCGTTAACTAAGCATATCTAAGCATTTTAAGTCTTAATCTACTAAGTGATATGAGCTCATCCAACGAGCTCAAACCACAGCAAGTAACCTAGGCTTAAGGTAGTAAAGACATGGCATTCCTACAGATTGTGCAACTATAGGATTCACTAACCATAATTAAAACAAAGTAGCAATGCATACATAGAGTTTAAACAATATAATAGACTTGCAAATATAGGATGAATCATGGTCAAACTGCTTGCCTTGTTGCTGTTGCTCAAGTTGTGGCTGAGGGTCACTCTCGGGATTACCACAAATGTCGAAACCTAACGGAAAAGCGATAAAGAACCGATAAGAACAACGAAAAACCAAAAAGACTCAACAGTGAAACTTCTCCGAATGCTATGAAAATTTTACAGCAGCAAGACAATGATTTATCATGAATTTAGCAACAAGAACCAATTGATTTGGATTCTTAATGCAAAAGATATGATGAAATCAATTCTGCTCAACCTATTTAATTAGAAATATGTTACTATTCATCACAAAATTTTCTAGAATAGTAGTGAAGCTGAAATTTTAAGGTAGCATAAGCACCTCATAAGATGAACAGCCTAAATGGATTCATCTCAATTGGAGCTATAATGCACCTTCTATTAATTTTTGAAACAAGAACTTGAACAAAATTATAATGCATGATTATTCTTTCTGAAAACAGTAACATGTTCAAAACTATTTTTCCTAGTAAGTTCATTATTAGAGGAATCCAACAAAATTGGATTCACCCAAAAATAGTTTACAGATAATTAGTTATGCATTTTACAAGTTACAATGATTTCTAGAGAAACAATTAAAGCCTATGCAAGGTTAAAGTTAATTCTGGACATTCTTGTAACTATAACATGATTAAAACCATTTTATATTAAAGTATAGTTAATAACAGAATTAACAAAATTGATTTCAACTAAAAAGGAGTTAACCTGAATTTGTTATGCATTTTACAATTTAACAGAATTTTAATACAATTAATAAAGTGAACAGGATTAAAACCTACTTTCATATTTTTCTGGAGTCATTTTAATCTCCTAAACATTTTAGATTAAAGTTGAGATTATAACAGAATTAATACGACTGGAATCATCTAAAATGAATTAACATGAAAAAGATATGCATTTCTAAAGATTAATACCTTTTCCAAGATGAAAATAAAGGTTTCGGAAATACCAAAACATAAATGACGTGGCTGATTGTGAGCCGAGATTTTACATCGGACGCCCAAGCAACCAAGTCATGGCGCTACCGCTTGCATGCGAGAGCCATCAACGTGGCCGTTGATGGAGAATCCAACGTCGGCGTTGAATCACCAGGCGGGATTTCTAAACGCAGCGGAGATAGGGTGGTCATGGACCGTCGATCTGAGATAAACGGCTGAGAGAGATTGAGCCCTTCGCGACTACAACAGTGATCTCTGACATGTGGGACCCCCTTGTCAGCGACTTAGAGTCACTCACGGTGGATTTAACCACGCACAAGGAAATGGCCCCACCACAACGCGAAAGTGACTCATGGGAATCGTTTTAAGTGCACAGTGCTAGGTGGCCCACATGTAAGTGACACATTAAGGCGGCTTAAGACGGATTAATTACTAAACAATGATTAGCCCTTAATGATGGTCATTCTCGTGTCCTAATACGCAACAAGCGCATTGTTCATGACCGCAAAAAATGCCCGACGCTGGCCAGCGGCGAAATGCCGCGATACGCACCATGGCGGCGTGAACGGAGACCACCTACGGGTCCGCAATAACCTTGCGCACCCTCCAGTACCACCCACTCCCACGGTGGTGGACCGGAGCGGCGGCACGACGGCGAGGTGCGGCGGTGAACAGCACGGGAACGGCGAAAACGCGATAAAGCTCCGCAGCAGTCCATTCAAGCGGTGCCCAAGCCTCTATATGCTACCAGGGACCTACCTGAATGATGCCGAGGAACGAAGGTCGCTGAGCAAGGTTGCATGACAAAGCTTCGCAAGAACGGCGACAATGGCAAGAACGCTAAGTAAACTCGACCAAAAGGATGAGCCCGCGTCATCAAAATGGGTCCTATGCCTCCCACTGATGCTACCAGAGAAAGGAATCGGAGGGAGGATGACTCACCGGACTTGGAGACGAAAGGGGAGCTTTGCGGCCGAAAATGGGGAATCTCCAAATTAGCCTCCCCCTGAGATGATAATCCCAAATTAAGTGAGGGTTAAGCTTCGGGGAGTAAAGAGGGAGCAAGAAATGGAGCGAGAGAGCGATAGGAGTACCACCTTCACCGTGAGCTTGAAGCTCGGTAATGGCGGCCGAAGGCAAACGGTGGTCTAGAGCTCGAACCAGCGGTGGGGGTGCTAGCTAGAGTCACAAGAATGGCGAAAAGAAGGCAAGGAATGAGGGCTGGGTGCTTAAGTAGCCAAGGGGGTAGAGAGCAACGGCATGGAGGCCTCGGGTTCTTTGACCACCATGTGAGCACCGAGGGCGATGGGAGCAGGTGAAGCGAGGACCTCAAGGCGGTGCACGACGAGCATTTAATGCACCGCAGAGCGACCCGTTGAATCTCGCACCGAGGTGACATGACGATCACGCCCACGCCCCGCCTCGCCATGGCTCACAGCGACGCGAGCGAGGGTGAGAGGAGGACGACGAGGCGGGTCCGCTCGATTTTAATCCAAGGGCCGAGGTGATATCGAGTTGATCCAAGGGGTACATAACGAGGACCGTCCGATTAGAATCCAACGGCTCACGACTTAAAGCGCCAGCCAATGAGCCCACCGGTGCAATTAGTTGGTTGGACCAAGTCCATTGACTCGAGCCCGAGTCTAACTCTGCACTCCAAGGAACAAAGGAACCGCTTTGAGTTTGAATTTGGACCTCGAGGTTTTGAGAATTTAATTGAGGTACTAAAACAACTCCAAAATTTATGAAAATTTAACTGGAGCTTTTTGACCTGATGATTAACCTACCATAAAATTCCCAGAGGTTTTAATGCCCTGCATTTTTCTCCAGAAAATTCAGAAGGTTGGACATAAGGGTTTGACCAGCTTTGACTTGGTTTGCCTTGCCTCCAAAAATATTCAAATAATTTCTAAAAATTATGAGAAAAATCAGAGGGGTCACAAGGCTTCCTAGAACCTTGGAAAAATATTTACAAGAGTTTGGCACAAGATTTTTATCTTGGAGGTTTTTGATTTGAGTTTAAATTGGAGATTTGATTTTTATTTCCATAATTCTTTTGCAAGAATTACGAAAAGGTTCAAGGACCTCAAGATGAAATAAAAGTTTTAATTTCCCTCATTTTCAGAATTGGGATGTTACAGTGCAAAGGCTCCTCGAGGCTCCCTCTCATGACCTCTTGCTCATTTGTGCTCCCCAACCTCCTGGAGTTAACCCTAACTTAATCTAGGTTGACATTTTTCAGAGGTGGCCAAAGTGGAGCTTGGAGTTGGCCGTGGAGCACCTTTCTTCCCCAGCACCGGTCCTCCCCTTCCTCGACCTCCTCAGCACCTTCAGGACCTCCAGGTAATCCTCTTGGTAGTCCTTAGGCTTGGCACATGCTTGTATGTCATTCATGAGCTCAAATTTCGCATGTTATCATTTTGGCCGTGTTGGGCCATTGTGCTCCTCTCGGCTGGCCAAGTTCGCTGTCAGCGCTGAGAGAGGTCCATTGTGCGCAACACTATTGCACACACGCTGGTACCTTTGGTGGTCATGGCGAGGTCTCAGATCGCGCATTGACCATGTCTTTGCGGTGAACATCTTGTCGGATCGTGTCACCGCGTCGTTAAGACATAGATTTAGCGATAAATGCTCCATCATTGGGAGCATTTATCACAGTCTTAACGCCTCGACCTCCTTGTGTCCCGCGGCGCCTTTAACTCCTTGCCCGCGCAAGACGCATGCGCGAGCCGTGGCTCGATCTGGGCGCTCAAGACCTCCCCTCGGGAGATCTTGAACATACAGACCTCCTCCTTCGAATCTTAGCCGTCCAGACCTCCCTGGAGGTCTGAGCCGTTAAGACCTCCGCGTTGGACCTCCTCAAGGTCATCTCATCCGTTTAAGACCTCCCTCGCTAGATCTGGACCGTTCCGGTCCTCCCTCGATCGTTGTGGTGCGTTGGATGCAGCATCAACGGCCACGACCTCCACTCTCGTTCGCGCGTGCGCGTTGCTGGGAGGACATGGACCGTTGGATCCAAGATCAACGGCCCATGACCTCTGGACCTTCACGAGCGCGCGTGTGCGTTATCCCCTGGGAGGTCTTGAGCCGTTAGATCCAGGATCTATGGCTCATGTCCCCCCCCCCCCGCCTTTTGGGGTTGTTAGATTTCCCGAGAGGACTTAATTGTGAACTGAAAAAGGTAATAACTTTGAAAATGCATATCTATTCCAATTTAATTCCAAATGAGGTGATTCAAATTTCTGTAGCTCTGGTTTGGACTAGACTTTAATCTAAAAATGGTTGTAAGTCGAGTTCAGCTCCAGATCATGGATTTGCAAATAGATTTCAAAACTAACTTTAAATGTCACATTAAAAACTCATTTAACTTGTAAAATGCATAAGTAATTCTCAGTAGAGTATTTTTGAGTGAGTCCAACTTTGTTGGCTTCCTCTGTTAATGCACTTAATGTTAGAATAGGATTTAGGCATGTCACTATTTTCAAAAGATTTGTGGGTGCATTTTTGATGTGCTCATTATCCTGTCTTTGAAAAATTATAGAGAATGCAAAATAGCTCCAAATGAGGTGAACTCAATTGTGTTATTCATCTCATGAGGTGCTTGTTTTACAGTAAAAATCTCAGTAGCATCACCTTTCTAGAAAATGTTGCCAAACAATTAAATTAGTGAATAGTAGCAGTTTGGTATTTTTAGGGCTGAGCAGAATTGTTTTGCTCATATCTTTTGCATTGAGAATCCAAATCAATTGGTTCTTATTGCTAAATTCCCTAAAAATCATCCTCTTGTTTCTGTAGAAAATTCAGAGCACTTGGAGTTTGTTTGCTGTGCTGTCTTTGTGGTTTTCGTCGTTCTTATCGATTCTTTTCGCCTTTTCGATTAGGTGTTGACGAGTGTGTTGATCCCATGAGTGATCCTCAGCAACATATTGAGCAAAACTGGCAAGGTAAGCAGTTTGATCATATCCATATTGTCCCATTACTTTAAAGTCTAATATATTGTTTTACTTATATGTATGCATTGCTACTTTGTTGTTAAATGTTATCGTTAGTGATCCTATAGGTGCATATTCTGTAGGTAAATGTTCATTCTCTACTACTAAGCCTAGGACTACCTTGCTGTGATGTAGAGTTCGTTGGATGAGCTCTCATCACTTAGTAGATCACGTTTTGGTATGCTTAGAAATGCTTAGATAACGGTAGAAATGGGCGGTTGTCGACATTATGTCGATGACCTTGATCATACTAAAATTATTATTCCATTATGTCCTTCTTGTGCTTTGTTACTTTGTAAACAAATAAAACAAAAGTGAAGACAAACTGTTATTGACTTGGGCACAATGGATGTTGGTGTGATTGTTGGGTGTGAATGGAATGGTGCCTAGGTCCCCAAGAACCGAAAGTTACTTGTGTCACTAAGCAAGCGCTTTGCATGCTAACCACACAAGGGGATATGGGACCCTCTTGGCTAAGTACCTTGGGAGGTGTTAGTTATGGGTCACGATGAAACTATTTTTATAAGAGGAAGAGCTCCCTAGCTTGCTTAGGCTGGGCGGTGTCTCCTACTCTTCGGGTTGTGTGCGCTCTTAACTAGCATCATTCATAGGAAATGTCTCAGAGGACTTAGTCTTGGCATACCAAAGGAAGTGTGCTAAATAGCTTGGCTTAAAAGGCTGCAGGCGTGTGGGTACATTGGTACACCCGCAGGTTAAATCTATTCAATAGCCTCGCCCTAGGTTATGGACATGTTTGGTAAGGTCGCAAGAACTAGACTACAACATTTAACTAAAACTTGATGGGTTGGTATGAATGGATGTTCATGCTATTGTTGTGGTGGTATTGGGTTAGTCACTTCCAGGATTGTTGTTGTCATCTATCTATTGTTATTATTGTTACTTGTCTCGTTGTTACTTGCAAATTAAAAATGAATTGCAAATCTACTTTGGAATTTATTTAAATATTGCAAATGAAAACTTGCTTTATGCTAAAATAAGTCCAAAGCCTCGTCCACTTAAATAAAGCTTGCATGTAGTTAAACTATAGTTCTGTTATACTACACGATAGTCTTGCGAGTACCTTCTTTGTACTCATTTGCTTTGCTTAATAATTTTGTTGCAGAGGAGGTAGAGCCCAAAGGGCTTTACTTTTGTGGGATGTGCTGTGGTTGGGAATCGAGCTAGGCGTCTTGGTTGGTTGCCTTGTGGGCTAAAGGCAAACCTTGTGGCTCTCTTTTGTTTATCGCCATCTTATGGCATGTTGCTTCCGCTGTGTTACTTTTATTAGTTGTATTTGGCCGGTCGGCCCCCTTTTGAAATAACTCTATATTATGTATGTCTTTTATTCTAGTCCGTGCTTTGGTTCTATGTCTTGAATGGATTTGATGCTTGATTTTGTAAAGGGGTGTGTATACTGGATTCTGGGAAGTATACATATCTCGAAGACACGGATTATTATGTTTGTGATGCTAGGGTCAATGGTTGACTAAGTATTACAAGCCTAATAAACCGGGGTCCTCACGCCTTGGCCGGATTGCTCCTTTCATTCGAGCCATTGCCAACCTGAAGGAAGAGGGCCTTGCCGGATGGCATGTGGTGAAAGATTTCATCACGCCAGACGACCCTCCGAGAAAAGGGCTTATCCAATGTGGAGGTATTCTGGGTGGCAGATCTTTCACCGTGATTATGAGGAGGGTAAGCAAAACCTTGAGCTCTTGCCTTCTTTCTGTTAATTTTAAGTTTGGCTTATTGAAGGTCCTCTTAACCGTGCAGACCTTTCTCAAGAGGAGATTAACGCTAGAGTCAAGCTCATTTATGAGAAGACTCCAGCACACATTGTGGCGCCTCCCATCCTGGTCGACTTGTCCCCAGAAGCTAAGATGGAGCACGACTAGGGGGTTGTCGTAGAAAAGCTTACGACTGGTTTTTAATATCTCTCTTTCTGATATTTGTAGGAAGTAGGCATGGAGAACCGTCGGGACGACGAGGAAGTCGAACTGATGGTTGGTGCGGCTGTAGAGCAGTTTGTTCCAACCGCAGCTAAGAGACGAAAGATTGTCAAAGCCTCTTTTTCTCTGTTGGCCTTGTTTGTCCTCCAGGCTAGTCTCTCCCCCTCTAGGCCTCTCTCTTTCTCTGGGCTTTCCTCTCGCTGGGCATTTCTCTTATGCCCAGACCCTCCTTTTGTTGGATATCTCCTGGTGCCTAGATCCATCTCAATTTTATGACCTTTCCTTCTTCTTTTCTTCTTCTCTCAGGACCTCTCTTGAGTTCCTCCTTCTGGATCTCTTACCTTGGTTCTCCTCCTTTGGGATACCCTCCCTTATGTTTTCCCTTTCACCCGGATGTCCTTTCACCGGACCTCTTTACGTGTTCAACCCTTCGATCTCTCGACCTCTCTTTGTAATCTTCTGCTTGGACTTTCTTTAGTCCGACCTCCCCTTTGTTGGCTTGAATCTCTTTGTGTTTAGACCTCCTCTTGGCCTAAACCTTTCTCTGTCTCGATCTCCTTCAATCTAGATCCCTTTTCCTGCTTTTGGCCTCCCTGTGGACCTCTCAACGCTCATTTGTAACCCTCGAGTTCATTTGGGCATCCCAAAGTTCCTCCGACCTCCCAAAGGTCTTTGGAACCCTCCTTGAACTCCCTTCAAGCCCAATCGACCTCCCTTTGTCCTTCGAACCTCCTTCTGCGTCATTTAGGACCTCCCTTGCCTATTTGGATCTCCCCCTGTCCAAATAGACCTCCCTGTTCCTTTTGACCTCCCTTGGTCTAAACCTTCTTTTCTTGTCTAGGCCCCCTTGACCTAGATCTCTCTCTCTGTCTTGGACCTCCCTGCGTCTCTTTGGATCTCTTTTGAGCTCTTTTTGGACCTCCTCAAGACTTGTGCAGGCTACCGCTTACCTTGGCAGATCGCTGCCGCTTCCTTCTGAACTACCGCCTTTTGTTGCGGTCGCATCGCCCAGATCTTAACCGCCAGACTCTCCCCTTGATCGATCTCGCCGTTAGGACCTCCTCTCCGAGATCTTAACCGCCAGACCTCCCTTGATCAGATCTCGCCGTTAGACCTCCTCTCTCGAGATCTTAACCGCCTGCACCTCCCCTTGTTGAGATCCGCCGTTAGGACCTCCTCTCCGAGATCTTAACCGCCGACCTCCCCCTTGTTGAGATCTGGCTGTTAGGACCTCCTCTCTCGAGATCTTAACCGCCAGCACTCTCCCTTGATCGATCTCGCCGTTAGGAACTCCCTCTCGAGATCTTAACCGCCAGACCTCCCTTGATCGATCTGGCCGTTATAGACCTCCTCTCTGGAGATCTTAACCGCCCATACCTCCCCTTGTTGAGATCTGGCCATTAGGACCGCCTCTGGAGATTTTAACCGCCGCATTCTCCCCTTGATCGAGATCGCCGTTAGGACCTCCTCTCGGAGATCTTAACCGCCGTACATCCCTTGATCGATCTCGCCGTTAGGACCTCCTCTCGAAATCTTAACCACAGACCTCCCCCTTGTTGAGATCCGCCGCTTGACCTCCTCTCGAGATCTTAACCGCTCAGACTCTCCCCTTGTTGAGATCTCGCCGTTAGGACCTCCTCTCTCGAGATCTTAGCCGCCAGACCTCCCCTTGTGTAGATCTCGACATTAGGATCTCCTCTCGAGACCTTAGCCATCGAGATCCTTCTCCTGATCTAAAAGTCTGCACCTCCTTAGGTCTAAGACTTCTAGCGCTCGATCTATCGCTAGCTCTCGCGGTCGCGTACCCTTGAGGTTTTGCCTTCATCATCTAGGACCGCTCGATGTCGTTTGGATGGCCCGATCCTCGAGGGCGCTGCTTCGCCGTCCGAACATCCCCTTCTTCCAAACCGTCCGATCTAAATCGACGGCTCGGTCTCGTTGACTGCTCACCTCGGTCCAACGCCCTTTTGTTTTGCACCATCCGATCTTGATCTAACTGCCTCAGCCTTTCCCCACGTATCCTTGTCTCCGTGGACCTCCCTCGGCTTGAGATCTTGACCGTCGGATCTCCCCTTTGGAAATCTAACCGTCCAGACTTTCCTTTGTTTTAGATCTTAGCTATCGGACCTCCCTTTAGAGATCCCGTGTCGACCTCCTCGCTTCTTTAAATCTTGACCGCTCAGGTCCTCCCTTTTTGAGATCTTGGCCGGTTTTTCCCTTTTTGGAGACCTTGACTGTCAGACCTCTTAGCTCCTAGGGCCTCCTCGGCGCCCTACCCCTTGTGCTCTGGACCTCCTTTGAGGTCTAGTTTTCTTGTGATTTAGACCTCCTTGGGGTCTAGATCTGTTTGAGGTTTGGATCTACCTTTGTGGTCTAGACCTCCCTGTGTTGTGTTTGGACCTCCTTTAGGTTCAGACCTCCCTGTGTTGTTTGGACCTCCTTTAGGTTCAGACCTCCCTGTGTTGTGTTTGGACCTCCTTTAGGTTCAGACCTCCCTGTGTTGTGTTTGGACCTCCTTTAGGTTCAGACCTCCCGTGTTGTGTTTGTACCTCCATTAGGTTCAGACCTCCTCTTTTGTGTTTAGACCTTGTGGTCTAGACCTCCGTGTTTGTCCTTTGACCTCCTCGCAGATCTCCACCTTAGACCTCCTCCTTGGATCTCTCTTTGGACTGTGGACCATGCCCTTTGACTAGTCTCAGGCACCCTTTGACCTGCCTTTGGCGCCTTAAGTGCTTTTTGATGTGGGTTGAGTCACATTAAATGTCGCCACCTATCTTTGTACTCTTTTCTACTTTTTGTCACATCCCTTGTTTTTTTTTCTTTTTCGTACCTTGTGGCAAAGGTGACTTTATACCAATACATTGAATTTGGTCACCTTCTGCTTACAATTGCTTCTATTTCCTTCTTCCTTTAAATAGAGCACCGTGGGACACTCACCGCCACCCCTGTTCTTCATTTCGACCTCCGCCCCTAGCTCTTTCGGGTTTTGAGGAGCTCTCCAAGCTCCTCGGGTTCGACCTCCTGAGTCCGAGCCCTTCACTCTGGACCTCCCTCCCGTGATTCCTTCCTCTCTGACCTCCTACTCCTCGTGGACCTCCCCTTCTCTTCGGTTTCGAGTAAGTTCTTTTGGTTTTTTAATTTCTTTTTGCTTATTTGGTTTCTTTTTTAACGTAGATCTCGGTTGATCGTTGAGCAGCTCGTGAATCAAGTTCCATCACCAAGCTTTTTCTTTTCTCCAACAGAGGCAAGTCGTGGACCTTGATCATCTTGATCCCTTTTTGCAAAGCTATTTTGATTTACTAAACTCGCATGGCTATCTTTATAGAAACTGGTTTGGGCAGTAGCTATCTTTCCTATTTGACATTATGCCTCCCTTGTAAGTTTGAACTCAACATGTTGACATGAACTCTTTGGACACCTTAGGATGGATACTTTAGTTGGCATCTTTTGCTATAGCCAACATGGGACCATATGTTAATTGCTTAGCCTTGCTTTTAGAATAGTGGGTCTATGAATCATTCCTCATCTTTAATAATCTTGACTAATGATCTATGGAACACGTGGTCGATTGCATCATATAGCGACTATGGCAGATGCCTAAGTTGTGTTGATTGCAGCGAGATCACCCTAATAATCACAGCCAAGACTGGGTGGTCTTTTGGCAGGTTAATTACAAAATGTTTTGGCCGAGGCAAGAAGGCAGGAAGTGAGTAGTGCATGCTTCATTTTGGGGTTTGTGGAAGTCTTGCCTTAGCACAATTAAGGACATAACTTTGTGTTCTGTTGATCTGGGCCAATCAAGGCAACCATAAGATCATTTTATGGGGTGGTCTACGCTGAATAATTAGCAATGAGATGGCTTGGGGCTGTTGTGGTTGAGCTGCAGTGATTTGTTGGCGCAAGAGGGCACCCCATAACCATGGACTTGTAGACCAAAGGGGGAATTATGAAACCTTAGCGGGTAGTCATGAGCCGCCTCAAAGCTTTGTAAAGGCCTTGCAGGCTTTCTAGATCAAGCCACCATCTAAGTGAGCAAGGGTCTTTTCGGAACCCGTCCCGCTAGAGTGGTCATGGATTGTGGGTAAAGTTGTACACCTCTGCAGAGTTTTAAATCTATTCGAATAGCCAATTCCTTGTTTATGGACATGCCCAGTGAAAATGGTGCAAGGGGTAGCTTTGTGAACTTGTGCTTCCTGGACACTTATGTGAGAGGCCATGGCTTTGCCTTGAAGAGACCTTGGCCGGCTCCAGAGGGGTCATGGCTAGCTCACTAGGTGGTCTAGGAGCTGGTTGTGGAGCTCTGGAGTGGGTGCTCCAGAGTGGCGTGGATGAGGTCCTGGTCATGGGTATGACTAGACCTCCCACGGTTGGCTTTGGTAGTCCTGGAGTGGGTGCTCCAGGGTGGCTTTGGATGTGAGTGGGTGCTCATAGCCCCTTTTGAAATCAAAAGAATCTATGTACTAATGTTTTAACTTGAGCTTTTCAATCTACTTATTACTTATTGTCAAATACTGCTTTGTGCAACTAACCATACAGCTCTCTTTTGGCAAGCCTTGCATAATTATTTATTGCATGCTCTCCCCACGGTTTGCTGAGTACATTCAATGTACTCATGGCTTTTGCCCTCTGTTTTATCAGCAATTGCAGGAAGTTCCAGGGAGCTCAAAGCTCAGGGAAGAAGAGGTCTTTGGAGACCTTGCGACCTAGGGGACGTCCTCCACTCGATAGCCGGTGGGCTGATCGGTCGGACCTATCGCTGACGATTGCTTTCCAACGTTCTTGCTCTTTGTTGTAGCCCTTGAGGCAAACTCACTGTAAGAAGCTTGGCCGGTTTGGTCTTTAATATATTTATTGTTTTGTCTCTTGCTCCTCCTAGCTTGTGTATGGATTTGATTACACTTGTGTTAGATCTCGCATGAGCTAGCCAACTGCTTCTGGGACTAGCTCGGTGCACAAAGCGTAACCTCCGTGAGGTCCCACGGATTTAGCCCGAGAGATCTGTCGGACCTCCCCGATGATATACCTAGAGGTGCCACCATGGATGTTGGCCAAGACCTCCGGGAGGTCTTGAAGACCTCCTGGGAGGTCCTAGCAGCACCTCCTCGGGAAGTACCGAGCGGTACTACTGCTCCTCCATGCGGTAGTACCGCAGCTCAAAAAAAAATGGTCCTCCTGGACCTTTGCTGTATATCATCACAGGGTGGGTCGTCACAGGTGGTTTCAGAGCTCCATATCGACTGTAGGACGTAACCTTTGTTAGTAGGGTCGTTTTAGTCGGTTTCAAAATTATTTTCTAAATCAAACCAACTTAAAAGCTTGCTTAGTGGTTCTCCTCTTGTCTTGATTCTAATTCTAGTCTCATCTTGTTCCAATCTTTTCCTTCTCTTACTCTATTCTTTCTTATCTCCTGCTCAGATTCTTGAATCTTATCATTTCTGGAACTCTGTTTTGAACTTAATTTGACCTCCTTACCTCGAGAACTGCTATAGGACCAAGCCCATGCGTCCTAGTGCTGAAAGCCCTTTGTTGGTAGTCAAGGCGGCTCTGGTTTCTCAAGAGTTATCGTTTGCAAGAATAACCTAGGTGTTGGATGCCAAGCTGGGTAGCTTGAAAGAAGCCTTTTTGAATCTGATCTTGAGGACTGAAAATTTTGGGATTCTTTGCTAAGATGAAGGTTTTAATGGATCCTAGGGGATGTAGGATTGTGAATCCTTGATGAGATTATTGAAAGATTTTAGATTATCTTTGATTCTGGAGTGAATTGTAACGTTTGGTTGGAAGCTTGAAACTGAGTTTGTGGGTTTTTATGGATCTGGTTGGTCCTGAGTGAATCAAGAATCAGAATTTGGAAGGAATCTTAGCCAAGCCTTACCTATTTTGATCAGAATATGGATTTTGTGTTTGAGGTTTATCCTTGATGGTAGTATAATTATAACTTTTGCTGGATAATTGGTGAGAATGATTTGGTGGATCCAATCAAAGATTGTGTATTAAAGGAAGACTTTCGGGGAAAACCTTCTTTTCAATTTTGGATTTAAGTGATCTTGGAAGGTGATTTTAGGTCTCTTAATCTGAAAAGTGATGTTTGGATTGAGAATCCTTTTGATGTGGAGCAAAGGAGCGTGCAATTAAAATGCACATTTGTGGGTTTGCTTAAGCTCGACCAAGGAAGAAATTGAAAATCTTGTTGATTTACCAATGTCCTGGGTGAGTAATCGATTTTCGTTGTTCTAAATGGATGTCTTTAAGATAAGTGATTGGTGGACCTCTTTAATCATAAGTTTAAGACCCAGCCAAGATTAGGAAGGCCAATTCCTGGCTCTTGGCTAGCACCCAACCCTTGGTGATGGCAAGTAACTCCTGAGAAAAAGGAGCTGTTTGGAAGAAGTGGCAGCATTGTCCTTGCTCTCCAAGGACATCCCGCTGGACTTCTTGTAGTTAGGAGTTTGTTTCGTCGGCCCAACCCTATAGCTGTTGTTGCTAGACTCCTTTTGTTTAGTGGTCCCCTCAGTTTTGCATCGTTAGTTCGGGCAATAAGAGCTCCAGTAGGAGATCCTATTGCACCTTTTTGCCTCTTTTGGCCCTTTGGCCTCTTGTTTCATCGGGTTTAACCTACTTTTCCTCGACTAGGATGTTCCACCTTCCTCCCTTGTCCTTCCTCACCTAAGTGCTTTCTCCTCTCTTCTGTGGTGCTTTTCCCTCTTATCTATTAAACCTGGCAGGTTTGTTTCAAGATGGACCAATCCAGATCTCCAGCAAGCCTCAGTGAATCAGAGGGCCCCAATGCCTGTATCAACCCTCCTGCACCTCCTCCTCCGGCAGCCCCTGCAAACCCGAACTTGAGTCAGTTTTTGGTAGCTCAGACTCAGTTGATGAGCACAACAATGCAGAGCATGAATCAAATGATGGCTCAACAGAATCAAGCTGCGACAGCCCTAGTCAGCCTGGTGGATCAACAGAACCAAACCATTGCTTCCCTCATGGCAATGGTGAACCAGAACTCGCAGTTTGCAGCCCTGCCACCACCACCTCCAGCCTTTTCAGCTTTGGAAGCCAGGTCAGAAGAGCCAAGTTCCAAAGAAGTTTACCCCGAAGCGTTCAACTTAGAAGCTCCTTGTGGTCAGCAGGACCTCAGGCTCAAGGGGAAGATGTTGAATCAAGATCAAGCAGCTAGAAGCAGCCACAAGACTTGTGAGAAGCAGCCTCAGCTCAAGAAAAATTCGGCTTTTGCGGTGTCAAAAGCTCCTAAAACAGCACCTTGTCCACTAACGCGATCATCCCGTGTCAATCTTAGTGGCGGGCCCCAGCAGAAAAAGACACCAATAGCAGGAGCTCAGTGTTTTAGATGCCGACATATGGACCTTTTTGCCAAGAATTGCCCGTAGAAGCGCCAAGTGATCGCCTAACAAAGATTCGAAGCCACTCGATTGCTACAATAACCCCAAGAAAGAGTGTAGAAGAAACAATGTATGATTTTGTCTCAGTTGTGTGCCCTCAGGAGCTTGGATTCATCAGTGCCTCAAGAAACCACTATGCAGCAACCTACCGGTTTGTCACTCCCTAGCTCACCTTTGAGAAGCCAATCACAAAAGAAGTCCCCTTGCGCCTCGGATGTTACCTGTTTTCGCTGCCGGGAGAAAGGACACTTCGCCAGCGAGTGCCCGCTGAAGAAAGCTCCATCAACAGAACCTCCGTAGATCTTCAGGACAAGTGTGTCACGACCTGCTATTCTTCAAGGACCTCCTCAGTAAGCCAGGATTTCTGCGAGGTGTTAGCACCCGAGACCTCCTGTCACCCTCGGAACCTCGGTGGCAGCTCCTCCCCGAGCTTCAAGTCAAGTCCCCAGACCTCCAGGTGAACCTTGCAGCGGGTTCCTTTTTGAGTTTGCCAAGGTTCCTCCCTTTTTCTTGTTTTGCTTCGTGTTATCCTTTGGCCCAATGCTTGTTCTCTGGACCACCTCCTTTTGTTTGACTCTAGGGGCTCAAAACCTCCTTTGTTGGTTGAATCTCTCAGGTCCATTGGAATCTTTCCCTGTCCATCTAAACCTCTTCGCGTTTGTTTGGACCTCTTGTTGTGATCTTGAGCCTCCCTGCGTTCAATTGGTTTCCCTTATGATCAATTGAACCTCCCTTGAGTTCTTTGCATCTCCCTTAAGCTTGGATCTTTCCCTCTCTTTTAAACCAAACCACCTCTGCGGGTTTGAATATCTTTGAGGTTTAAACCTCCCTCTCTGTTTGAATTTATCTTTGGTTCTGACCTCTTTTCGTTTGGGTCACAACCACCCCGTGGCTTTCAGCTCGGATTTGTGTTTCAAAACCCCTTTTGCTTTCCGAGAGCCATGTTTGGCTCAGTTCGTCCCTTCTTTGGACCTTCCCGTGTTCTCGTGGACCTCCTTCTGTCCTTATGAACCTTGTTTTGAATCCCCTTACTTTCGTCCGGATCCCCGTTGGATTCGGACTTCCATCGTTTTGGTGCCGTTCAATTTGTATTGAGCGGTCTGATCTTCTGTGGGCGCTTCTGCTCAACCTAGCTCCTGGTAAGTCTCCGGTCAGCATAGTGGTAGTTTGGTTTTGTCTCACTCAAAGAGAAAGTTTCTGGAAGAGTGGGTGAAACCCGGTTCCCCAACCCATTCTCTAGCCAGCCCAAATCTCGGGGTCGAGATTCCCTTTAAGGGGAGTAGGTTTGTAACGTCCCGTTTTTCCAGAGTTTTGAAAAGCTTTTAAAAATAATAACCATTTGGTTTTTGTTGAGAGTTCAAAGCTTAATTCGAAGATTTCAGAAATTTGGAAATTTAACTTGAACTAATCAAACTTCAATTAATCCCTTTTTGGTTGATCTGGGTTATTGTCGTTCTTTGGCTTTTAGCCTCTTTTTCTCTATTGGCCTTGTTTGTCCTCCGGGCTAGTCTCTCCCCTCTAGGTCTCTATTTCTCTGGCTTTCCTCGCCGGGCATTTCTCTTATGCCGAGCATCTCCTTTGTTGACATCTCCCGATGCCCAGATCCATCTCAATTTTTCGACCTTTCCTTCTTCTTTTCTTCTTCTTCTCAGACTTCTCTTGAGTTCCTCCTTCCGATCTCTTACCTTGGATCTCCTCCTTTTGGGATACCCTCTCTTAGGTTTTCCCTTTCACCCTGACGTTCTTTCACCGACCTCTTTATAGGTTCAACCCTTCTCGATCTCTGGACCTCTCTTTGTAATCTTCTGTTTGGACTTTCTTTAGTCCAGACCTCCCCTTTGTTGGCTTGAATCTCTTTGTGTTTAGACCTCCCTCTTGGCCTAAACCTTTCTCTGTCTGGATCTCCTTCTATCTAGAACCCTTTTCCCTGTTTTGGCCTCCCTGTGGACCTCTCAACGTTCATTTGTAACCCCTGAGTTCATTTGGGCGTCCCCAAGTTCCTCTCGACCTCCCAAAGGTTCTTTGGAACCCTCCTTGAACTCCCTTCAAGCCCAATCGGATCTCCCTTTGTCCTTGGGACCTCCTCTCGATCCTTTAGGACTTCCCTTGCCTATTTAGATCTCCTTGTGTCCAAATAGACCTCCGGTGTTCCCTTTGACCTCCCTTGGTCTAAACTTTCTTTCCTTGTCTAGGCCCCCATTGACCTAGATCTCTCTATGTCTTGGACCTCCCGTGCGTCTTTGGATCTCTTTGAGCTCTTTTGGACCTCCTCGACTTGTGCAATGCTACTCGCTTACCTTGGCGGCATCGCCACTCGCCTCCTCGAACCTACCGCCCTTTTGTTGCGGTCGCATGGCCCGAGATCTTAACCGCTAGACCTCCCTTTGATCAAATCCGCCGTTAGGACCTCCTCTCGAGATCTTAACCGCCTGCACCTCTCCCCTGAACAAATCTGGTCATTAGGACCTCCTCTCGAGATCTTAACCGCCTGCACCTCCCTTGTTGAGATCTGGCCGTTAGGACCTCCTCTCTCGAGATCTTAACCGCCGCACCTCCCCTTGTTGAGATCTCGCCATTAGGACCTCCTCTCTCGAGATCTTAACCGCCAGACCTCCCCTTGTTGAGATCTGGTCGTTAGGACCTCCTCTCAGAGATCTTAACTGCTCGCACCTCCTCCTTGTTGAGATCTCGCCGTTAGGACGCCCTCTCCGAGATCTTAACCGCCGATTCTCCCCTTGATCGATCTCGCCGTTAGGACCTCCTCTCGAGATCTTAACCGCCGACCTCCCCTTGATCAGATCTGGCCGTTAGGACCTCCTCTCTCGAGATCTTAACCGCCTAGACCTCCCCTTGTTGAGATCTAGCGCTAGGACCTCCTCTCTCGAGATCTTAACCACTGCACCTCCCCTTGATCGATCTCGCCGTTAGGACCTCCTCTCGAGATCTTAACCGCCGAGACCTCCCTTGATCGGATCTCGCCGTTAGGACCTCCTCTCTCGAGATCTTAACCGCTCAGACCTCCCCTTGTTGAGATCTCGCCGTTAGGACCTCCTCTCTGGAGATCTTAGCCGCTCGAGACTCCCCCTTGTGTAGACTCGCCGTTAGGATCTCCTCCGAGGCCTTAGCCGCCCAGATCCTTCTCCCGTTGATCTAAAGGTCCAGACCTCCTTAGGTCTAAGACCTCCCTAGTGCCTGGATCTATCGCTAGCTCTCGTGATGCATTCTTGAGGTTTTGCCTTCATCACCTAGGACCGTTCGATGCTGTTTGGATGGCCCGATCCTGAGGGCGTGTTCGCCGGGTCCAACATCCCTTCTTGTACCGTCTCGATCTAAATCAGACGGCCTGGTCCTATTGACCTGTTCGCTCGGTCCGAACGGCCCCTTTTGTTTTGCACCATCCGATCTTGATCTAGCGGCCTCAGCCTTTCCCCGCATATCCTTGTCTCCGCGGACCTCCCTCGGCTTGAGATCTTGACCGTTGGATCTCCCCTTTGGAAATCTAACTGTCAGGACTTTCCTTTGTTTGAGATCTTAGCTATCGGACCTCCCCTTTAGAGATCCAAGTGTCAGGACCTCCTCGTTTCCTTTAAACTCGACTGCCTGTGTCCTCCCTTTTTGAGATCATGGCCGTCGGTTTTTCCCTTTTGGAGACCTTGACCGTCGGGGACCTCTTAGCTCCTAGGGCCTCCTCGAGAGCCCTACCCCTTGTGCTCTAGACCTCCTTTGAGGTCTAGTTTTCTTGTGATTTAGACCTCCTTGGGGTCTAGATCTCGCTTGAGGTTTGGATCTACCTTTGTGGTTCAGACCTCCCCCGTGTTGTGTTTGGACCTCCATTAGGTTCGAGACCTCCTGTGTTGTGTTTGGACCTCCTTTAGGTTCAGACTCCCTGTGTTGTGTTTGGACCTCCTTTTAGGTTCAGACTCTCCTGTTGTGTTTGGACCTCCTTTAGATCTGCACTCCCGTGTTGTGTTTGGACCTCCATTAGGTTCAGACCTCCTCTTTGTGTTTAGACCTTGTGGTCTAGACCTCCCTGCTTGTCCTTTGACCTCCTCGCAGATCTCTACCTTAGACCTCCTCCTTGGATCTCCTCTTTGGACCGTGGACCATGCCCTTTGACTAGTCTGTGCACCCTTTGACTGGCTCCTTTGGCGCCTTAAGTGCATTTGATGTGGGTTGAGTCACAAGATAAATGTCGCCACCTATCTTTGTACTCTTTTCTACTTTTTGTCACATCCCTTGTTTTCTTTATCTCTTTTTCGCATCCTTGTGGCAAGGTGCCTTTATACCAATACATTGAATTTGGTCACCTTCTTTTTACAGTGCTTCTATTTCCTTCTTCCTTTAAATAGAGCACTAGGGACACTCACTGCATCCCTGTTCTTCATTTCGACCTCTGCCCCTAGCTCTTTTGGTTTTGAGGAGCTCTCCAAGCTCCTCCGGTTCGGACCTCCTTGAGTGCGAGCCCTTCACTGCTAGACCTCCCTCCGTGGGATTCCTTCCTCTCTGACCTCCTCCTCCCTATGGACCTCCCCTTCTTCTCGGTTTCGAGTAAGTTCTTTTGGTTTTTTTAATTTCTTTTTGCTTATTTGGTTTCTTTTATAACGTAGATCTCGATTGATCGTTGAGCAGCTCATGAATCAAGTTCCATCACCAAGCTTTTTTCTTTCTCCAATAGAGGCAAGTCGTGGACCTTGATCATCTTGATCCCTTTTTGCAAAGCTATTTTGATTTACTAAACTCGCATGGCTATCTTTATAGAAACTGGTTTAGGCAGTAGCTATCTTTCCTATTTGACATTATGCCTCCCTTGTAGGTTTGAACTCAACATGTTGACATGAACTCTTTGGACACCTTAGGATGGATACTTTAGTTGGCATATTTTGCTATAGCCAACATGGGACCGTATGTTAATTGCTTAGCCTTGCTTTTAGAATCGTGGGTCTGTGAATCATGCCTCATCTTTAATAATCTTGACTAATGATCTATGGAACCTGTGGTCGGTGCCACTGTTAAGTAGCTATGGCAGGATGCCTAAGTTGTGTTGATTGTGGTGCGAGATCACCCTAATAATCTGTTGTGCCAAGACTGGGTGGTCTTTTGGCAGGGTTAATTACAAAATGTTTTGCTGAGGCAAGAAGGCAGGAAGTGTGTAGTGGATGCTTCATTTTGGGGTTTGTGGAAGTCTTGCCTTAGCACAATTAAGGACTTAACTTTGTGTTCTGTTGATCTGGGCCAATTAGTGCAACCACAAGATCATTTTATGGGGGTGGTCTGGGCTGAATAATTAGCAATGAGATGGCTTGGGGCTGTTGTGGTTGAGCGTGTGATACGTTGGCGCAAGAGGGGGCACCCATAACCTCAAGGGACTTCTAGACCAAAGGGGGGATTATGAAACCTTAGCAGGCAACATGAGCCGCCTCAAAGCTTTGTAAAGGCCTTGCAAGGCTTTCTAGACTGCCACCATCTAAGTGAGCAAGGGTCTTTTCTGGAACCCGCCCCGCTAGAGAGGTCGTGGATTGTGGGTAAGTTGTACACCTCTGCAGAGTTTCAAATCTATTCAATAGCCAAGTCCTTGGTTATGGACATGCCCAGTGAAAATGGTGCAAGGGTAGCTTTGTGAACTTGTACTTCCGGACACTTATGTCGAGGTTATGGCTTTGCCTTGAAGAGACCTTGGCGGCTCCAGAGGGGTCATGGTTGGCTCACTAGGTGGTCCAGGGCTGGAGCCAGGAGCTCGGAGTGGGTGCTCTGAGTGGCGTGGATGAGGTCCCGGTCATGGGTATGATCAGACCTCCCACGGTTGGTTTTGGTAGTCTGGAGTGGGTACTCAGGTGGCTTTGATGTGAGTGGGTGCTCACATTTCTTTTGAAATTAAAAGTATCTATGTACTAATGTTTTAACTTGAGCTTTTCAATCTACTTATTACTTATTGTTTAAATATCGCTTGTGCAACTAACCATACTGACTCTCTTTTGGCAAGCTTTGCATAATTATTTATTGCATGCTCTCCCATGGTTTCTTCGAGTACATTCAATGTACTCGTGGCTTTTTGCCCTCTGCTTTATCGCTAGCTGCGTGAAGTTCCAGGAGCTCAAAGCTCGTGGAAGAAGAGGTCTTTGAGACGCTAGACTTAGGGGACGCCCTCCACTCGATAGTCGGTGGGCTGATCGGTCGGACCTATCGTTGACGATTGCTTTCCGCTGTTCTTGCTCTTTTGTTGTAGCCCTTCGTGCAAACTCCAGAAGAAGCTTGGCCGGTTTGGTCTTTAATATATTTATTGTTTTGTCCTTGCTCCTCCTAGCTTGTGTATGGATTTGATTACACTTGTGTTAGATCTCGGCGAGCTAGCCAACTGCTTCTCGACTAGCTCTTTGCAGACAGGGCAGGACCTCCGTGAGGTCCCACGATTCTAGCCCGAGAGATCCTGGCTTGACCTCCCTAATGATATACCTAGAGGTGCCACTCGGCGGGATGTTGGCCAAGACCTCCCTCGGGAAGTACTGAGCGGTACTACCGCTCCTCCATGCGGTAGTACCGCAACTCAAAATAAAAAGGTCCTCCCGGACCTTTGCCGTATATCTTCACAGGGTGGGTCGTCACAGAGCCCCAGCTGCAACAGGCAAGCAGACAAAGTGATCGCTTGACATAGACTTGGTTCACATGAACCATGTCCATAATGCTGGTTTAGGTTTTAGGGTTACGGGTATGCCACGAGGCGCTTAGCTGGTAGCGATGCTGCGCGCATGCATAAGGTATACATGTGGCTAACGAGGCGGTGAGGTGCCGATGTGGCGGGTAGTGCTATCATAGCACCGACAAGGCACATAATGGGACGAAACGACAAGATGGTGGTGACATGACGTATATGGGGCCAAGGGTAAATGACTTGGTCCACGGTGGACTAGGTTTAGTGGTTTATGGCTAGATGGACACAAGGGCACTTAGGTGGCTGCCATGGAGGACAAAGTGATGATGTGGCAGCAGAATGACATAGGAACAAAGGGATAGAGAACAAGCGCTGCTGCCTTTGGTTCTCGCGCATTGATGCAATGTCATGGTGACTAGAGAGGACAAAGTATGGCAGCTAGAATTGGAAAATAGGCATTAATCTTTGGACCTCAAACATCAGTGAATGGAGGAGCCTTAGAAGCATCAGCCATCTTCAACATAACCGAAGATCGCACACACACTGAACACCCGCATGAGCATGAACAGGAACAGAGGCTCCACGGGAAAGGAAGAAAGGAAGTTCCATGTTGACTAAGCTCTGGACAACACCAGAACGAAGCTACCGAATACATGCAACGCTATAGTGGTTGGCCGATTTAGATCAACGGAGGCAAAAGACAGAGAAGAACAGAGGGAGAAGGGATCAGGCCATCATTTCTCGTCCGTCACGACGGAGACGAGTGGCAATTGGTCGGATCCGCCATGACAAAAACAGCGGCACCGCCCCCGGCGCTTATGGGAGGCGTTGGCTCGGCCTGAGGTGCCTTGAGCCTCATCGGCGTCAGGGATGCGCGATGGTCGTGACAAGGGAACATGGCGGCGGAGCTTCGGGGCCGGAGAAGACCACTCGACAGAGGGGAAACAAATGGAAGGAGTAAAGGAGGCGGGTCGAGGAAATCACCGGTGCTTATCGGGCGCGGCGATTGCGGCTATGGCGGCACAAGACCGGTATCGAAGAAGATGAGGTCGGTTCGGGTGAACTCGGCTCGGGAGCATTGGTGGGTGGGCGCCGCACGGAGAGGAAGGTGACGCGGCTTCCGTGACGCGGGCGTGACGACGTGAGGAGGCGCCACGACGGAGGACGGATGAGAGGGGCGCAGCGCTGGCTTCGGAGATGAAGACCACGGGCGGCGGCTTGGCGGCGTCTCGGCGAGGGTGAGCGAGGGTCCTGGAGATGGCGTGGCGGAGCAGATGCCGTGACGCAGGCACGGCGGCTCGAAGGAGCTTGACGGCGGAGAACGGCGAGGCGGGCACGGCACCGGAGTCGAAGAAGAAGGCGCTCGGGGCGGTGGTTCTTGGCGGCCCTGGATGGCGGCGATTAGGGGGCACAGATCGAGGTTCGCTGGGCTATTTATAGCCCGGGTGTTTTGTGGCTCATGGACTCTCAGCGGCGGGCGGCACAAGACGAGCCTGGGCGCAGATGCACGCCAGAGGGCGGCGGCGTAGGCGCGTGACGCCAGAGCGGGCAAGAAGGCGCGAGATCACTGTACAGACGCTGGCGCATTACGCCAAGATAGCGGCGAGAAGCGGCCGCAAGCGGTCCGGAAGAAGCGTGCCGCCGCTAGGGTTAGGGCGGGCACTGGGTTGGTGAAGGATGGGCCGGGAAGGGAAAGCGGGCCGGATGGGGAGCTAGCTGCTCGGGCCGAGAGAAATGGAAAGCGAATTGGGCTAAAGGAAGGGTTTCGGCCCAAGAGAGAAACTGAGATTTTAATTTAGGTTTTCTATTTTGGAAATAGCAGTAAATCCAAATAGCAAATAGAAAATAACAAATGCACTCGTAAAAATTCTAGAAAAATCTAGAAAATATCTCCAAGCACAAAGAATCCAAATAAAATAGTTTTGATAATAGTTGATGTTGAGATTAATCATATTAAATTATTTTTTATTTATGAAAGTCCCAATTAAGCTTTATTAATTCAAATAAAATTGGTGAAATTTTTTAGGACCTAAACTACTCAAAAGATTTTTGAAAAGCCAAATTTGGGACGTTACACGATGTTCCTCGTGCCAAGAGGAGCAGTGCTCGTGAAAACCGCCTGTAAAGGGTGTTAAATCGGCCCGCTTCTTCATTCTGCGCCCCGCTAACCTTGTAGCAGTAATCCGATGTCAGAGAGGAAGCAATCGCAGAGGAATATTGCAAGGTGTTCAACTCAGTAGCTCCCAAGATCGTGGTACCCTTTATTACGATGATAAGGCCTTCGCAATTTCTGCTTCTCACGGCTTTATTAAGCTACTAGAAAAGGAGAATTGGAAGAGTTTTATGTCTTTGTGAAGGAGATTGCTACGCCAAGAGTACTGCGGGTCGAGGACAACATTGCTTGAGGTGGTCGAGGCAGGTCTCGACCATCCGGAGAGCCAGGGGGCTCAGAGAGTGATGGCGTTTGACCAAGCTTCATGACCAGACGTGGTCGTAGCTGCTCCTCAACTCGAGTCTCAACCAGACGTGGTTGAGAAAAAGTCGAAGAAACATTCTTTAGGAAGGATCGCTTTCAAGTTCAAAGTCAAGTCTGGCACTAGAAGGTATGCAAAAGAAACAAAAGTGTAAGAACGGCATTTACCTGTTGTTTTTTTACTACCTGATAGTACTTTCCTTTTTGTGGTTTTAGCCCGGCCTTTCTCTCCATCAAGGTCGTCTCCGCCAATGATTCCACCGAGGTTTCTGCGGTAGGCGAAGGAACGTCTGTATCGGTGGTCGAAGAACCGTCCACTATCCAAGCGGCGGGAGACGTCGTTGTTGCTGGCTTGGCTATGACCATTGGAGAGGTCGTAGGGTCAGAAGCTACAGCCATCGGGGAGGTCGTAGAAACAAGGGCGAAGATGGGGGAGACATCCGGCCATGGGGATGAAACATCCAGTCATTGTGCTGAGAAAGAAGTTGCCACGGATGATCCTCCTAGCCTCCAAGGCCAAGTCTGCTTGCACCGCCGGCCCTCGAGGGAAGACAAGAATTTGAACTCTTCGACCATACCCTCGGGTTCTTCGCTCCTCGCCACCGCCAGGCTCCCGCATGCGCTCAGGTCTCGTGGACCGTGTTCCCACCCTAAGGACATTCCCAACAGAGGAGACGTTTTTGACGATGAACGCCTTGAATGGTATGGTGGAACTCGGTCGACAGATCGATGAATCGGGCGACCCCACGAGGGTGGTATCTTCGTTTTCTCGGACCGCCATGGATGTAAGTGCCTAAGGGCTAGTATTTACATTCATGCTTTTTCACGCCTCTTACTGCCTTTCTTTATGCAGAATGTGCTGGGACAAATGGTCCTTGTCAATGAATACCGCAGTAACTTGTCCAATCTGCGATAAGATAAAGCGCCACTCGTGAGCAAGCGGAGAAGTGGTAAGTAATCGCCAGAATCTTTCATATTTTAGCCACGCATACGTGATTTTGCGGGGTTTGTCGAGAAGATCTTACGATTGATTTAATGGTCGAGAAATACTTGCGACTAGGGTATTGTCGAGAAGCACTTTACGATGAGGAACTGGTCGAGAAGAACTTACGCACTGGGAGGTCATCATCGAGAAAGACTTACGACAAAAAACTTGGTCATAGGAGAACTTACGACCGGGAACTATGCTGACGTCTACCCTTTCTTTTTACAGGTTTAAGAGTGATGAGAAGACCTTAGCTGACTCTCTCGACTTTGAGAGAGCCAAGAAGAATCAGCTAAGTAAGAAGGTTGAAGACCTCCAGAAGAAGCTTCTAGAGGCAAACTCTGCAAACCAGAAGTGCAGGGACAATTGATCGGCAGGTGCTGAACTTAAGACCGCTTTTGACCTTCTTTTCTTTCTCTGATCCTTATTCATTTTCAGAAAAAGATCAAGAGGTCCAGACGTGGGAGCAGCGCCATATAAAGGATGCTGCTTCTCACGCCGAAGAAGTCAAGAAGTTGGACTCTCAGCTTGTTAGTAAGCAAATCTTTACCTGGGACTAATTGATTGTGTTTTCTTCTCGAGGTCATTTCTTTTTCTAACTAGTCTTATTCTTTTCAGAGCAAATGGTGCAAACGAAATGACTTCGTGAGGCTTCGACTCGCAATCAAGAGGAAATGAAGGCTTTGAAAATCAATCTTCAAGGCAACGTTTTACTTCTGAACAAAGTACTCGGTGGGCTTCATGTCGAGGGATTGCTCTCGTGATTTACTAATAATCGCTCGCCCATTTGAGTGCCATTGGCAGCAAGTTGGAACTTTGCAAGAGTTGGTGACTACTCAAGGCCAACCAATCGACTTATAAAGGATGCGATGCAAGAGGCAAGAAGATTTGTCTTGGCAAAACTTAAGGCTCATGATCCCAACCTTAATCTCGCAGCCTTTGTCATAGATGACTTTGATCGCTTCCTGCAGAGGCGAGCAATTGATGACAAGCCAGTAGTCGCTTATCGAAGTCGCCATTTAATGATGCACAAATAGGATCTCCTTAAGTAGAGTAGTCTGCACTAAAGTCCTCAGAAAGACAAATGTTTTGTTGATGTAATATATATAATCCATCATGTTTCTCGAAATCATCTTGTCAAGTAGTTAGTAACTCAAAAGATAATTGACTAAAAATAGACTAAGAAATGAAGTCAAGTTAATAACTTTATCTTAGCCCCGACTATTTGCTAGGTTTACTTAGATAAACCGAGTAAATAGTGTTCAATGGGTTTTCTAAAGAGAGGTTTAACTAACTTACGCTGCTTCGATCACAATTATCATACATCGGTTTAAAGAGTAGGAACGGGTCAACACTAGGAAGTTCTTCTAGTGGGTGACCACATGCAGAGAGGAGAGGCTTTCACTAGATGATGTTACCATCTTCACCAGATTAATCAAATCAAGAACGGTCAACTCGAAAGTTAGATAAACGCTTGGAGTTCCTTTAAAAATTTCTTCGTTATTTCAACGCTACCAAAGAGGTTCGCTCTGGTAGCAAGAGTTAGAAATAGAATGACGCTAGGAAGATCCTTCTAGTGGGCAAGACCACGTGTAGAGAGGAAAGATTTCGACTAGGTGTTGTAACTTTCTCTGACCAGTTAAAACGAACCGAGTTTGTTGAAAATAGTCAAGCAGATTTGGAAAGTGTACTCGGCTTAATTTATTTTTCAAAAAGATGCATGAATAAATAAACTAAGGTACTAAGAGTTTATTTGACAATATTTCAACCATGTTTTGGACCCAAGCTCTTTGTGTTGGTAGAAAATGGAGCAACGAATCGACTCTAGGAAGTTCCTTCTAGTGGGCGGGACCACATGCAGAAAGGAGAGGCTTCGACTAGGTGGTGTTTCCATCCTTTCAACCAGTGTAAAGATGGAGTGGGTATCGTCATAGAATGTCTTACAACCAGCTTTGTTGTCGGGAAGAGTGCACGATCAAGAACTCGGTCGAGGGTGAACATTCGACTGTGATATGGTTGAAAGAATTGTCAAAGTGCTACTCAAGTAAGACAATAAAGATAGAAAGAACCTAATGCTTTATTGAATGGTTGGTCTTTACACGAGAATTCGCAGAGCTGGTCGATATTTCAAGAATTTGAGAGGATTCTATTGTTTTCCATTGCCGTCAGATCGACTCTCGGTCGCATAACATCGACCATCGTAAGGGCCTTCCCACTTGGGGAAAGCTTGTTCGATTAGATCGATTGAATTTTCTCAATACTAAGTCACCTACACAAGAAGGTCTGTGAGGTTGGACCATACGATCATAGTATTTATGCGCAGGCTTGCCGGTAGATCCGAACTGATTAAGGCCTAATTCTCTTTTTTTCGAGCAGTTAATGTCATCCGCCGAAGTTGTTCTCGCCGAGTCATTGAAACTCTCGACCCTCAGAGACCTCGATCTTTAGTTTCGAGGAAGCATGGCTTCAAGGCCAAAAACTAGGAAAAAGGTGTTTACTCAGGGTCTGACTAGTAGTCGTGCAAACCGCCCATAATATCGAGGGTAATTTTGTACCCAAGCCCTCGAGCACTTGACAAGCTGGTCAAAACTCGAAGTTTTAATTCCTCGCATTATTTGGCCGCTTGTCTTTTGATCGCCCCATTGCTTTGGGGATGGGCAACAGAGACGTAATGTAGCTTGGTACCCAACTCGTCGCAAATTCTCAAATTTTGCACTCAAAATTGTTTATTATTATCTCGTGATTATTCGACCGGGACACCAAACCGAGTAATCACGCTTCTCATTATGAACCATTTTTGCGCTCGTTGTTATCCTGAAGCATGTGTTCGGCTTTGATTCATTTTGTGAACGATCAATAGCCACAAAGGAACTCGGCCTCTTCGAGCCCTTGGGAACGGTCTTAGGATATCGAGACCCTAGGTCGCAAAAGGCCAAGATAAAGGGGTTGTTTGTAACGCCTGAGATGGTTGGTATATTTGCCCGCTATGAAACCGCATTGTACACATTTCTTAACCAACTCTTTGGCATCATAGAGGGTTGTTGGCCAGTAAAAGCCTTGTCGAAAGGCTTTTTCACCAACGCTCAGAGAAGTATGAGTTCCACAGATGCCCCAAAGGTATGTCGTGAAGGAGGTTTAGTCCTTCTCTCTCGGGTATGCATCGCATGAGTACCCCTTGAGTTCCTCGCTTATAGAGGAATCCTTCACCAAAGTATACATTTTGGCTTTTCGATAAACGACCGCCTTCGAGATCGCCTTCGTGTACGGAACTCGCCTCAAGATACTTGTATATGGGGTCCATCCAAGTATCCTCGTAATCTAGAGAGGCTGTCTCAATAGGAGATGTCTCCAGTGTGTCCATCAGAGACGGCTTTTGGAGTTGCTCCAAGAAAACCCCTTTTGGTACTTGTGATCGAAGAAGCTATTCGAGCAAGCTGGTCTGCGAGGAAATTATCCTTTCGAGGGATAAATTGTACCTTGAAATCGGAAAAAATGCTTTTCAAGCTTTCTAACCTCCGATAAGCATCGAGACATGGTCGGATTAGAGCATCGGTAATCTTTTCCTAACTGATTCACGACTAGTTGAGAGTCTTCTTACAAGTAGTCATCGAACCGCAAGCGCTAAGAACAGATGTCGACCAAGAAACCTTCAGATTCTCGCCACGCTGTTAGTGGCCCGAAAGTTTAACTGTTCGACATACTTTAAGGTCTCTCCGTTAGGAGATTCCAGACCACTCAAACTTTGAGCCACTTAAAGTAAGTGACCTATCAAAGTACATCGTCCACTTTTCGTGGGTATCATACTGGGGATCCTGAACAGGTTCAGGATTTGTCCATTCGGTGACAAAATCTGCCAAGATTTGGGATTTAATGGCCGTTCGGGACACGAAATAGAGGTCGAACTCCCCAAGTTCTACTGACCATTTAGTCAAGCGTCCCGCTGCTTCCCTATTTTGGAGGATTACTCCCAAGGGAAACTCAAACAGCACAATTATCTTGTGCGCCTGAAAATAATGCCGCAGTTTCCTCGAAGACATGAGGAGGACATAGAGAAGCTTTTGGAAATGAGGGTAATTCTCCTTAGGTCCAGGTAAAACTTCACTTACGTAGTACATCGGTCGCTGAACGCTTTCACGCTCGTGACTAGTATCGCGCCATCGCCTCGTGGCGTGGCGCTAGATAAATTAAGAGCGCTCTTCCGGGTTTTGGGAAACCGTAATAGGAGCACTCAGAAGATATCTCTTGACATCCTCAAGGCATCGCTTGTTTTTCCCACCACTTGAAACCCTCATGTTTCCTTAGAAGTTTGAAGAAAGGTAGTCCTTTCCCCCTGCTGCTATGAAACGACTTAAAGCCGCCATACACCCCTGTGAGCTTTTGGACTTCCTTCTTTGTGGTTGGAGAGCACATTTGAATAATGGCTTTTATCTTTTCGATTTGCTTCGATACCTTGTACGGAGACCAGGAATCCAAGCAATTTTCCCGAAGAGACTCCAAACACACACTTTTCAGGATTGAGTTTCAAGCGGTTTTTTCTGAGGTTGTCGAATGTCTCCTGCAAGTCTGAAACATGATCAAGTTATTTGACGCTTTTTACGACTAGATCATCAACATAGGCTTCCAAATCTCGGCCTAGCTGAGGTGAAAAAGTCGATTGCATCAAACGTTGAAAAGAAGCGCCAGCATTTTTTAGACCAAATGGCATTTTGATATAGCAAAATATACCAAATGGAGTAATAAATGCGGTCTTCTCCTCATCTTCTAGACACATATTTATCTGGTGGTAACCAGAATATGCATCTAAAAAACTTAATGTTTCGCAACCAGCAGTAGAGTTGACCAATTGATCGATACGAGGTAAAGGGAAATCATCTTTTGGACAAGCTTTATTAAGATCAGTAAAGTCCACGCACATTCGCCACTTGCCATTAGACTTCCTAACCATTATAGGGTTGGCCAACCACTATGGGTGGTTAACTTCTCTTATAAAGCCTGCTTTAAGTAGCTTGTCCAATTCTGATCTTATAGCATCTCGTCAATCAGGGGCAAATCTCCGTAATTTTGTTTTATGGGTACTTTGTCGTGCCATAAAGCTAGCTTGTACTCGATCACTTCGAGACTCCGCATGCTCTGGATGCTTGCCACGCGGAAGACATCTCGCTTGTTCGGAGGAAAGTGATGAGGGTGTCTTCCTACTTGGGGCCTGGTACTTCGATGTGAACATCTTCAAGGTTCCTCCCGATCCAGGGAATTTCTTTGACTTGGTCGCTCATCTTGGGCGCATTTTAGGCTTCGAAGTTCTTGGTCAAGGTGTCCTTTTCTTCCCGAGCTGGTATCTAACCAATCCTCTCGAGGGATCGACGGTCACACGAGTGCGCTATCTTCTTATCACATTGAATTGTGATTACTCCTTTGAGACCTAGCATCTTAAGACATTGATACCCATAATGAGTTGCCATTAAGAATTTTGCCAAAGCCGGGTCGTCCGAGTATGGCATTATATGTCGTATCGAAATCGACCACATCAAAGGAGATCTTCTCCATCCTGAAATTACTTGGTGAACCAAATGTTAAAGGAAGGGAAACTTGACCAATGGGTTTGGCCGAAGACCTTGTACAATACCTTGAAATGAATATCTTACCGGTCTTACCTTGGTCCTAGGTACTTGCATTTCTCCAAGGTACTCAGAAACGTATCGTTTATCTAGCTTCCACCATCAATCAACACTCGATTTACTCGACAGCTTGTTGATGGTGGGTTCGACCACGATCTGATAGCGACCGGCCGAGTTGAAGGGATCGGGCGGTCATCCTTCTCGAAAGAGATGGTGACTTCTCGACCACTTCGCATTTTTATTGACAAGAGGAGAGTCAATGGAGTTTACCTCGCGTTGGATCCGCTTTAAGTTGTCGCCTTGACTCAGACGCCGATGATCCCTCAAAGATGTGCTCGATGGTGTGTCTTGGATCTTGAAATGGCATGTCCTCGTTGTCATCCGGACCGCACGACCATCGCTTGCCCCACTTCTTCGAGGGTAGGAAGTGGTCCTTTGTCGCTAGAAGTCTTCGAGTTTTCGTTGGAAAACTCGGTAATTGCGAAGGTCATGTCCTTTCTTTTTGTGGAAAGGACACCACCTAGGCTTATCGTTCTTCCGCTCGGGCGCTTACCTTTGCCTCGATCGGGTATTGCTTGGTAGGTCGTGGCTCCTTATCACTTACTACCAGATTAAGGATCTCCTTAGAAGCATTGGCTTGAGGTTTTTGTCCCTTTGCCTTGTTCTTGGATTTCTTAGCCCTCTTATCCTTCTTTTTGCTACCTTCGCTACCATCGAGGGTGTTGGTCATCTTGATCGATGATTTTGGTCCACTCAATCGCTTTGCCGCCAGAGCGCGATCGATCAACCATCTTGAAGAGTTCGCCACAAGAGCGGAGGATTCAAAGCGATGTCCTCTCGTGATCCTTCCGCTACGGATCGCCTACTTGAAGGCTCGATAATGTATGCGCCGTAAACCTCGTGAATAGAATTGCGAACCTCGATCAAATGCCCGATGAATTGGCGTAATGTTTCGTGGTTGTTTTGTCGTATCCTATGCAGGTCGTCCTCCTTTTCGGGGCGATGGTAGGTGCCCTAGAAATTATCTAGCAATAGATCACAAAGGTGTTGCCACGAGTAGATCAACTCGACTGGTTGGTTTAATAACCAGATCGAAAGGCACTGCTCGAGCACGCCGGAAGGTAATTCGGCATGACGCTTTCCTCCTCCCGCCGCTTGATCGCAATTGTGTAAATCAAGGAATTCGATGTGATTTTGAGACCCATCAAATTTCTCCATGTTCCCTGGTCGAAACCGGCATCTATGTCGATATCCGCATAATCGCCAAATCGAACCAGCTTCGCTCCACTCTCCCGCCATGAGAGCATGAGAATTGGAAAGACAAAGGAAAGCCGATGACTTGAAGGTCCCTACGGTCGGCGCCAACCGCCGGTGTTTTAGAACCGAACTTATGTAATGATTGTTTGATTCAGGGGTTCCTCTAGGTCAAGATCACATAGAGATGGAGACACGGGATTTTTATACTGTGTTCAGCCTTCTCCTGGGAGAATAACAACTTACTCCTGTGTGTATGTATTGAGTATGCTCGATTACAAAGTGGGATCAAAGACTAGAGTATAGTGTGTCTCCTCCGTCTCGCTGATCCCGGCCTTTATATTGTCTCCGATGCACCGTTAGATCCATATTAACACGCCAGATCGTGGAGCTATTACTGTGAGTTATTGCAGAGTCAGAACGCTCCCACGCCGCCGCAATTATCATCATAACAGGGTTCAACCGTGCTATTATTTCAGGAATAACAAATAGAATTGATTACTCATATCCTAGCATACGGCGATGATATTTCTTTATCGACTAGGCCCACATGTCCGTGAATCTTGTCGATCGAGGACCGGTCATAGAAAGACTTACGACCGCTTGGTGGTCGAGGAGAGCTTATTTACGACTCACGGATGAATCAGAGTAGAGCTTACGATTAAGGGATAGTCGTAGAAGGGCTTATAACTATGGGGTAGTCGAGGAAGACCCACGACTACTAGAAGGTCGAAGAAGACTTACGACCTCCAACTTCTCCCTTATGAATATTAAGGGTATACACAAGAGTTGTATGACGTCATTAATACCCATAATATGAATTATGGATATATAATAAAATAAGGATTATTATATCCTCGCCGTAATCAATTATGATAAAACTATCGTAAATCTATACGAAGATCATTAAGCCATTATCAATTCAACCATATCATAAAGAATGATAATATCAACCATCAACCTCTATTTATTACAAACCAAATATTATCAAATGAAAGGTAAGGACAAGTTCATCTAATTTATAAGTGAATAATGTGAAGTGAAAGAAAGAATGTGAAATGAATGTTGTGTTCCACGTGACTAAGCCCTCCATGCATGCCGCCTTCAATGTTTAGCTAAAACAAATAAACACGGCAAGAATGAGTCCACGACTCAAAGCAAGTACAATGTAACAATGCAACAAAGATCAATAAAAACAAAACAAATCACGTAATAGAATACTAATGTAGAATGGATGAATAAGAACATAATATCACGTAATAGAATTCAATGTATAATGGACTTAATAAGAACATAACATCACACTATAGAATATGAATGTAGAATGGCGTAAATCATATGAATAAATGAAATGCATGAACTCCACTTCGCTTATATCGGATAGCCCAGTGACACACCCGCCGGTGTTCACTTAGGCCCAGATTTATCAAAATGCGGGATCCAAGGCCCTGTATGAAGAAAGTTTCATAACGGGATCTAAATCTGCCCACATTGGAATGGTGGGTCTTACGTGCCCATACCTTTGGAATTGATGGTTCTTTGCATCCCACTCTCCATGGGTGAATCATGAACAATGTATGAATGAATGAATATATGAATTTGGAAGATGAAAACTCAAGAAGCATGACTCACATACATGGAACAAAAACAGAAATCATTGAAACCTACTCACGCACTATAGTACTCAATCGTGGCTTGAACATAAAACATTATGAACAAACAGCAGCAGTGCCTTACACATTGTACTTGTCCATATTAGAATAATGGGACTTCACTACCCACTCTCGTGAGTGAACATGAAAGAAGGAATAAATGAATATATATCGAACGTAAACATACTACCGAATAATCATGGTATATCAACTATGAAGGGAAACAAGAAATACTGGAATTACCCATTTCATATTGACCAATCAAGTGGAACAAACAACAATCAAAACAATTCAATTGTGCTTGCCTTTCTAACTGCGATGCATTAGGAGGCAAGGACGAAGCCACTAATCTCGAATCCCCTCCTCCTACACAATTGAATTACTTGAATAAGAAACAACGTGAATAAGACGCTACTCGCAATGCTTAATCGCATCATCCTAAGCCCAAGGTTCACATATTTGTTCTATCTCATTTAACCGATAGTCTAGCAGGACGGTAAAATGGACAGCGGTACTAAAAACATCATAACTTTTGCTCTAAGACTCAAAACGGAGTGATCTCAAATCCTATGGAAAGGTAACGGAAATATCCACATTAAACTAGTTGGGTGAATCCTCTAGTTCGGCCAATAGCTTAGGCTAGCATTCAACTGAAAGTCTAACCTATAAACTGTCCAACAGAATTGGACAGCAGTAGAGAAACACTCATAACTTTTGGTTGGATTAACCAAAATCCAAGATTCTTGTCGTTCTGGAAAGCTAAGAACATAATATTCAAAAGTCTAGTTGGCATGATACTCATATTTTGTCTTTAACAAAATGTGGCACACAGGTCAAAACTACTGTCAGAAACCGATATACAATCTGGACAGTCAAATTATAACGTACATAACTATTGTTCTAAAGATCCAAATAGGGTGTTCTTTAACAATATAGAAAGCTTATCAAGAATGCTACAACAAACTAGTTGGGTGGAAACCCTGAATCTTCCCTTAACTTAATCATAATGTATTAAACAAAGTGACTGTTAATTCTCGTGAGACTTCCAGGACAGGAGGAAAGAATTCATAATAACTTTTAAACCATAACTCAGAATTGAGTGATCTTTTAGTCTATGGAAAGCTGAGAACGAACCCCACATAACTTGAGGAGATGGGATCCTCTAATTCGGACACTAAACACATGAAAACAGGCGCACAATTAACAGGACAGAACCTGTTCTAATCGCAGCAGGGATTCGATCCACTAAACATGGCAAAATATGCATCTACTACTATCCAACTAGTGAAGATCATCGATTGTTACTCTTGTAGAACTGCTGGAGATCGCTGATCAAATCCCACGAAGAACTCTCCTCTTCTCCTCCTCTTCTCCCCTCTCCTTTTTCTTCCTCCACGACCGGCCATCAAGGCAGGGAATCGGCAGCGATGGAAGACCGCAATGTGGGGAGGTGGAGCAGCAGAAGCTCATGGCTTGGGGAGGACATGGGGGCTCCCAAGAGCCAGGGGAGGGGCGACGGCCAGCAAGGAGGAAGAGGGAGATGGAGGTGGCGGCCAACATAAGAAGGGGAGGGAAAAGGTGGCTAGGGTTTTTGGGGGGAGGGTGACGCCTCCCCCTATGGCCGGCTCCCCACCTGGGTCTCCTGGGCCAAGGCCCAAGGCCCAGGTTGGCTAATTTTCACAGAAAACCCCTTCTCAAAAGATTATTCTCTCTTTTCTTTATTGCAATTACTAACGGATATTGGAATAAATTTCCCTCTCTGAATAATATTCTCCCTAATTGATATTCGGGTTATTACACTTCCTATCCCGAGCTACCAGATAAAATGTGTACCTATTTATGTCAGATTCTGCTATGTCACAATTGTAAATTGTGGTCCTTTGCCAACCATAGCAATGTATCATCACTTGATGACCTCTAAGTGATTCGCACATTTAACCATTCGTGAACCGACGGTTGTGCTCTCTCGTGATCCAAACCTCCGAGTGCGGATTCTTAGCTGCATTCATGTCTTTGTGCTCGCCGATGTACGGGGACACTTGGGTCATGTGTTGCAAGACCGTGAAATGGGCTTGAGTGTACGATATCAGATCGAGAGTGATTGATTTCCTTCGATGGTCCCAATACCATCCGCATTTCCCTCATGATGAGATAGAGGCACACCTATTGGTTCCACTGAGCCATGTAGTCGACGCAAAACTCAATGACCTCTTCGGTTGCATAACCTTCGATGATCTTGCCCTCCGGTCGAGATCGATTCCATACGAGGACTTGATAATGCCCATGTACCTCTTTAACGGGTACATATGACGAGGAACACAGGTCAGATATCTTTATCTCTTTCACAAGGTGAACAATGAGATGGACCATGATATCGAAAAATGACAGAGGGAAATACATCTCAAGATGACATAGAGTCGTCACCACCTCGACTCGCAGAGCATCTAGTCCTTGGGGATCGATGACCTTCTCGAGCAGCTTGAGTTAAAGAAATAACATAGCCTCAAGATTGCCACTGACCTCGTTCGCAAGATACTCCTAATTGCAACAGGAAGTATTTGTGTCATCAGCACATGACAATCATGAGACTTCATACCAATTAATTTCTAATCTTCCGTAGAAACAAGTTTCTTAATGTTAGCGGAGTAACCAGACGGGACTTTCACACCATGGAAGCTCTGGCACAGTTCATTTCTCTCAACCTTGGACAGAGTATAGCAAGCTGGGGGAAGGTACGTTCGTCCTTTATCGGTCTCTTTTGGTGCTAACTCGGTCCTTATGTTCATATCAACCAAGTCACGCCGTGCATTAACACCATCCTTTGTTTTGCCACTAATGTTCAGAAAGAGACCAATCAAGCTATCACATACATTCTTCTCCATGTGCATGACGTCGATGCAGTGGCAAACTTCTAAGTTCTCCCAAGAAGGCAAGTCCCAAAAAATTGACCGCTTCTTCAAGATGTTCTTATGACGGGTTCTTAATTTACGTCCCTTCCCAAGCACAACATCGATATCTTTAACCATATCATAGACCTCTTTCTCTCTAAAAGCCCTTGGAGCTGAACTGTCCTTCTTATTTTTGTCTAATTGTTTCTTCATCTTGCGGTATGGGTGAATCTCGAAGGAATCTACGGTGACACATATACACGCTTTTGCGAAGTTGTTCACCATACACTCTTCAGAGCATCTAAGCAAAGGCGACAAGCTTTGGCTCCTTTTGTAATCGGTTCTATAAAGTTACCAAGGGCAGGAAAATCATTGATGGTGCGAACAACATGGCGCAGAAGTGAAGTTCTCTCGCTTGTACGCATCCCATACATGTACCCTTCGCTCCACAAAGGTCACAAGATCTTCCAGAATGGTGCTAGGTACACATTAATATCATTCCTGTGTTGCTTCGCCCTTGGATAAGTGGTGACATCAAAATGTACTTTCGCTTTATACACGTACCATGGAGGAAGGTTGTACATACATAGATTCATGGGCAAAAGCTATGTTGGCTACTCATGTTACCGAAAGGATTCATTCCATCTGTATTTTAACCCTAACCTTATGTTCTCGGTAAGACCGAACTCTTCAAGCTCCGATCAAGTTTCTCCATCGCGTAATCACCAGGGTTCTTAGCTTTCCATCTTTCTTATGCTCCTCCGAGTGCCAACGCAGCAATCTTGCTTCCTTTGGTTTCGCAATTAAACGCTTCAAACGTGGGATCACAGGCAGATACCACAACATCTTAGCAGGAGGTCCTTGCTTCACCTTAGCAGTATTCTCACACTTGTATTGGGATGCTTTGCACACGGGATATGCATGCATGTCTGCATACTCTTTACGATAGAGAATACAATCGTTCGGACATGCACGTATTCTTTCTACTTCTATTCCCAATGGACAAAGAACCTTCTTTGATTGGTAGGTGGTGATGGGAAACACGTTTCCCCCTGGAAGGATGTCTGCTAGGAGACGTAACAACGCCGTGAAACTCTTATCAGAACAACCATTGTTTGTCTTCCACTTCAGCAGCTCAATCACGGTTGACAACCTTGTGTATTCCACTTGCGCCGGGGAACAAAGGTCTCACCGAGTCCTCCATTAAGCCCTCAAATTTATAAAACTCTCTCTCATTGTAGTTTCTTCGCATCGTAGCATCATCGACTGATTGTCATCGTGCAACCAATCCTCATCAAAAGCACGTCCACATCCGCATATCGTTGCCTTCCTCGGCGATGCCGTCATTATTAACTTCTCAGATAATTTGCTCTTCACCGGATCGTCCAACATGTATACCTTTTTTCAAACCCCTTCAATCAAGTGTGCTTCGATCCAGACCGGGTTGTTAAACATCTTCGTGTTATGCAATCAATGCAAGGACAGTACATAAATTTTATCCCCTTCTTCAACATATCCCCTTGACGGCTCCTCTAAAAGCAAGCACGCCATTAATGTACTCTTGACTTACACGGTTCTGCTTGTACATCAGGTTTTGGTCCATCTACACTACGCATGTAACAAATTAGTGTCAAATTAGATTAATAAACCACAAGTACGTACTCTTCTTATTTACCAAACATACTTAAATTGATTAGCGATTAATTTATAGCAAACATAAAGGGTTATAGATTATTACCCTTGAGGTGATTTACTTAAAATACCAAATATCTCTCGAGAATCCTCTCCTTCTCCTCCCTGCCTCCTTCCTTCCCTTCCTTCTCCTCTCTGTCGGCGGCGCAATGCGGGAGGACCAGTGGTGGTGGGGAGGACCCGGTGGCGGCTCAAATGGGAATAGGCAGGGGGTCTGTCGGGTCTAGGTATTTATAGTGCTAGCCTATCACAAACGGTTCTTATTATTTAACCGCTCGTGATACCGATGATTATCACAGACGGTTCTATTATGGAACCGTCTGTGATAAGTCATCACAGATGGTTCCATAATAGAATCGTCTGTGGTACATTCCACTGCTAATTTTATTGAGCCTCGGCTGTCGGACCGTCCGATCGAATCGAACGGTCCCGATCGGAGGAGACGTTAGAGACGGTTCTATGAGCGGTCATCTGGTGGAGATTGGGTGCAGACCTTATCCGACTAGGGTACCCACGATGTAACCTCCGAATCCTTATGACCACGGGGTTGTTAGCCTTAGGGGTTACGACCACGAAGACGTGCGGTCTTGAATTAAATAAATGAATATTTAGAGATTTTAATCCTCGTCAGCTAGCCCCCGAACTTTAAATGAATATGTCGTGTGAATTCTTATCCGATGAAATTCGTATTGGCAGACCTTTATTTAATGACACAATAAACGAGGTGGTCTGTATTCACTTTAAAGTTGAGAAACTGTCTAGGGAACCGAAGAGTCATGTGTCTGTTGGATATTGAAAATTGTTTGTTCGTTGGACTTTTGGGAAACTCCTCTTTGCAGTTAAAGAACCGTGACTATAAAATCCCTTTGGTGTGCTTCCTAGAGGATTTTATGCTCTCAGACTTTCTTCAATCTCCTTTTTATCTTTTTGTGAAGAATCTCCTCCGACCTCCTTTATTCCTCCTACCCAAAACCTTCGCCGACCATTGTTCATTCACTCAAAATCCAACCATGTCGAACTCGATCACCAAGTGGATGGTCTATGATCTAAGCGGGAAGAAGCTCAAGGCTCTAGAGGGGATCGGGATGCTTCTCGACAAGAATTTGATCAAGTGGAGATTAGCGGCGGAGAGTACTTTTCAAGTGGCGAAGAAGGAAATCCTGCTTTCCTTGCCTACATCGAGTACAGCTCGAGTTTCCTACCACAAGTTCCTCTCCAATGTCCCGAATACTATGAAGTCCAATGGTGAATTTGGCCCCTAACTCCATTGCTAATCTCAGCATCTTTGTCTACCTTATGAGGCATACCGGGATCCGACCAAATCAAGGTCTTCCGTCTTTCTACAAGATGGCGAAGTCGAAGAAGTCGTGGTTGGACTAGGAGAGTGTTTGCTGTGACACCACGATGGGAAGGCTGACAAGTACATCTGGATGTACCGAAAGTCCTCATGGTCATCATGGAAGAAGAGCTAGTTCTACATGACGGTCACAAAGGAAGACGACCTCTAATTCTTAGGCAAGGTAGCGAGCGAGAACCTCAACTGACGGTCTCCTGTGCAGAAGGAAGAAAGGGCCATAAGATGGATTGAAGCCATCAAGACCTCGGCGCCAAGGGCTTAACTGCTGGCACGTGGTGAGAGACTTCTCCATGCGTCGGATAAGTCCCTTGAGGCTCGATCGCGCCCCGATCTTCTACATTGATCGTGATGAGGTGACCAGGACGATAGGGAAAGTAAGTTCTGAAAAATCCCGACCAGTTTGGTTTATTTGGTTGTTTATTTCCTAACCTTGAAATCTCTTTATTCTTTTGAAGCCCTTTCCTCCGATGAAGTCGAGAGCGGATCGAAATGATATGTGTTGGGGAGCCTCGATGCTAAGGTCGCTTCCCCAGATCTTGGCCGTTGTCTCCGCCGAAGAGAGAATAGCAAGTCTCAAGGGAAATAACAACTTTTTCGTCATCTTTTATATATTCTTCGACCAGTATATGATTCTGCTCTTGATAGAGGTGGCCGGGTTGAGGGTAAAAGAGTCTAATGAGGGCTCTACTCCGACTGTTGTTCCGACCACTCCTACTCTGCGGCCACGGAGGATGATGGCCTTCTAGAGGTAAGAAGAGCATTGAGAACATATATTTTGGATGGAAATTTCATCACCTAATCATTTTTTTATTTATGACTTAGGTGGAAGAGAAAGAGAACCCATAGTGAGAAGCTACGGAGGTCGTAGGCCCCAAAAGGGTTGTTCACGACGTGATAGTTGCTTCAGAAGCAACTGTCCTGGAGGTCAACGAGACCACAACTTCTGACCAGATGGTCAAGGATCTTGTTCTCGACCAGCTGGTCGAGGACATTTCCTCCAACATCCGATCGATGGTTGTGGGGGGTTTAACCAGCCCTACCAGTTCAGGACCAGTGTAATCGGTTGTCAAGCCCCCGGGCTTGGAATACCCGAAGATCTTATGTGTATACTATGCTAGTCCCAAGAATAAAGGCTAGCACACACATTCACAACATTTGGCATCACAATCATACATTCACATACTAATGTAAAGTATCAATGCATCTTTTCAATTGGAGCTACCTCCAATGACCACACCCACTGAGCTCGACGACTCAGGTAAAATCCAACACAGGGCTAGGTGAGCCCTTCCACCATTTCCATACCACCCACAAAGTTTTGAAATAGAATTAACTCAAGTTATGATCCCCATGTTCCGCCTTTGACCGTGAGGCACTACTGTTTAAACAGCTTTATACTGTGATAGGTTGTATACTTTACCCACAAGAGATAGTCATACCCATTACCCCACATGATTCCGTAGTCATGTAGTTGGGCGGCAAATCACAATAACCTTTCTAGATATCTCGCCTTCTATTCATTTCACCCATACGGGTTCGCCCATATGTTGTGTGGGATGTTCACCACAACGACTAGCGCTTGTGCCCCAAACCACAACGACTAGCGCAGATTTGAAACTTCACCTTTTGGTGTCCCTTCCAAGTCGGAGTATCTCCGCCGCTTGTACATCTTGACCCTCCAATGAGATGACTTTCGTGGTTCGATAACTTTACTAAGCCAAGTTGCACTTTGCGAGACTTGTGGTTGTACTTGTTTAACACGGAGGTCATGACAAGATTAAGTCCTTAGGGTTATCTGGGCAGTTCATTCCACAAACGAACCAACCTTGTGCTCCCCGAGCACCCACCGCCTCACCATCCGCCCAGATAGAACTAGCAATTAGGGTTTTGAGGAGTAAACCAAATTATTTTCACACCTTTCAGTCAATGGGCCACCAATGACTACCCAAAACATTTTATGTTTGAAGAAATGATGATTGGGCTATTTAATACCCCTAAGACTTAAGCAAGGCTAGCATGTAAGCTAAGTACACCCTATAACTAGTATTACCATAATTACTAGGGTGACAAGGATTAAAGGATTCAAGTTATCAAGGATGGCATATTAATTAATTAATCAACAAGTGGGTATTTAACTACCTTAAGCTTTAACATACATTTGATTAAGAAATTAAAGCATGCAATTTGTTAATTTAAAAGAATATAATTTGCATAAAATGTAGGAGCAATATGATCAAAGTATTGACTCGCCTTGGTTAGAGGCAAGGTGATCGTGATACTCTTGGTCTTGATCAACTTGAGGATCTCCGGCGTCTTCAAATCCTAAGCAGGTAATTACCTAAAAAGGCACAACGGTAAAGAGAGCAAGTAAATACACAAGAAAACTCAAATGAACTCCAAATTGATCAAGTCCTATGCCATTAGCAAGATCTTGATTTAACAAATTTTTAGAAATTTATTTCATAATTTTTGGAGTTATAACAGAGGAGATATGAATTAATGAATATTAATTGAATTGAAATAAGAGAGAGAGAGAGAGAGAGAGTCCGTGGTCCACAAAGACAAGATGGGATCGGGTCCACGCAAGACAGAGAGGGTCGGGTTCACAAAGACCTGCAAGCGCCGAGGCCCACCGGGCGATGAGGGAGGGAAAATGGGCTGCGATCACTGCGCATATAGGCCCTACAGCGATCCACACAGAGGGGGGTTAGGACATCATTAAGACGCTAATGATTGCCATTAAGGATTAGGACATCATTAAGGCCTTAATGACGGGGAACAGTGGCGGTCGAGACAGACACGACGCAGGCATGTCAAGGGCAAGACGGTGCGGTCTGGCGTCGGCGGCCTAGGGCGCGACGGGCAAGGCGAAGGTGGGAACAGGTAGCAATGAGGGGGGTGATGTGGGTGGCGCGCGGTGAGGAGGGAGGCGGTGGCCGCGGGTGGTGAGAGGCGTGGAGGCGGCACGGTGATGGCGGCGGGTGGCTCGGTGGCGGTTTGAGCTAGGGGAGGTGAGCACGGGTAGCTCGTCGAGGCGGCCGACGAGCTAGGTGAGGGAGGCCGGGATGGTCAGAGACGGCAAGTCTTTGGTGAAGGCGCGACCGGAGGCGGGAAGGAAGGGGATTATGTGGCTAGATGGGTCAATCGCCGAGGGGTCTTGGGGATGGGTTCTGGTGGTGAGAGGCTCATCGTGACAGGGGTTGGTGGTGCCGGAAAGTGGTCGGAGCGGCGAGACAACGGTGGAGGTGGCGGCGGCCGAAATGGAATGTGGGGGCTTTCGAGGTGGTTCTTATCGATGCTCCAAGGGGCGGCGTGAGGAGCTCCAGAGGGTGGAGGGGGAGCTTTATAGGGGGCCAAGGGTGAGAGAGGCCAATGGGAGGGAGCTCCGAGTCAAAGGCGAGGACGAGTGGTTGCACGGTCTCAGTATATGCAGATGGGCGCCGAGCACGGAAGGGACAGAGCGAGGGGAGGTTGAGGCGCAATGAGACGAGCGGAGTCGCGCGGCCTTCAAGCGAAGCCAAGACGCAGGCCAAGTCTTAGCTGTGCTGCTGCGGGTCCAAGGGCGAGGACGGGTGGGGCCAGGCGGTGACGCCTGGACTCGCACGGTCCCGAGGAGACGGGCGGAGCTGGTGTCCTTGGGCGCGACTGGGGCTGCTTGATGAGGGCGCAATGCTAGTCCACGAGCTCCGGGGCCTGCGAGGACAAGCAATGACGCCATGGCTTGGACCAGGTGGTCTTGGCGCGACGAGGATGGTGTGACGCATGCCTGCGCACGGGGCTCCGAGGTCGTCGCTCTACCAGGGAGTCGGTGCGCAGAGAGAGCAGGGGAGTAGGCGGCGCAGAGAGCAAAGGGAGCAGGTGGCCGGCGTTGCTGCGGCTTTGACCCAAGGGAGAACCCGAGGGTGGGGGAAGATGACCCGCGCGGGCTGGCGCGGCTTGGGCCGAGGAAGGCAGGGAGGGGAGGGAAAGAAAAAGGGGAAGGGTCGGGCTGGCTTGGGCCGGGCCTGGCTGAAAAAGGAAGGGGGAAGAAAAGGGCTGGCTGGGCCAAGAAGCAATGGGCTTGGCCCAAGAGGAGGAATGGGCTGAGCCCGAAGGAGAATAGGGGTCCAACTCTAAATTGGCCCGAGGATTCAAAGGAGAGGAGAAGAACTCCAAACCGCGAATTTGAACTTCAAATGTTATGGACATTACATTTGAAACACAAACCGAGGAGGAAGGGAAGTTTTCTCAAATACTTGATAATTGAATTACGGTGAAGAACGAAACCGAATTATAATTACTATTCACTCATCCGAAAACGGACGTTACAATTGCCATCGTCTTCGTCAACACTGATCAAGTCCTTCTCCGTTGCCGCCATAGCCTCCGACGCTCCCACTGCGATTGCGGGGATGTCATCCGATGGTTCCCCACCTTCGCTTCTCGTCTATCGACCGTCTTCATGACGCTCCCTATCATGTTCACGGACGGCCGACCGAGATCTGATTTCAACAATCAAAGATAGCGTAACTTTCTCGCCATAATATGGAATGTTAACCACTGGGTAGAGCTAGCTTAAGCATAAGGATCCAACAGATGCATGGTAATCCCCCGTACTTTTCGATCGGGTCACTTTTCTTTTTCTTGGAGGATTTTTGATCTGTTGATTAGACTCCTTTTCCTTAAAGACTCCATAGGCTTAGGCCCAATGGGGTTTTCCAAAACTGTATTGAATAGCTATGAACGAATGGCACGTCTTGTTGGGGTGGATGCCTCCAGCTCTATTTGAGCAAATATTTATTGTTGGTTTAGAACGCCGATACAATTCATGGGCATACGCCTTATTAAGTACCTACCCAACCTGATCTCAAATTAATTGTGTTTTTATTTTTCACTGGGCCTAAATAAAATATAACTAGTAAACTGATTTTTGCAACTAAGGGCGTGTTTTGGTTGCATGTACCAAGTGTTGTGGTGCTTGTACATGTATGGGTTGATTTAAGAAAAAAGTTATTAATGTGTTTGGTTGCTTGAATAGAATCATCTCATCCTAGATGGTGCGATACAAATTTGTGGAATATTCTCTCTAGATATGAAACCATCTCATTCACCTAAAACAATAGAACCACATAGTACAAGACCATCCCATCCCATCCAATTCAACTTTGGACCAATACCGATAAAACAAACCCTATCATATCCCTTTGATATGTTTACATCCATGCACCACCTGTGTCTTTGTCTTTGTTCCTGATGGCACCCCTCTCTTTCAAGAGGATTCACGACGTGTCAAGCCCGGGTAAGGTTCTTCGCTTTGCATCGAATTAAACCACCCGCTCCACCGCTTGCGTGGGCCCCATCAATTCCTTTGAGTTTCATTCTTGTGAACGTAGTCCCCGGCTGAGATACCTAACGTGCTAGTTACAATACTGCACGGGTCGAGTGGCACGACAGGCTAAGACTACTAGGTTTCTAACACCATTTGCTCCCATTGCTTTTGTCTCCCCGTGTCAGCATCGGCCTAGCAGAGTGCTTTCGCCCTTTGTGTTCTTTCCGATCTCAATGCATTTCATTCCCTCACCGAAAGTTCCCTCTGCACTGGGATTTGATGACGGACTTAAAAAGCCACCTGCACACCTTACAGCCGATCATTCCAGATAACGGTCGCATCCTCTGGCTCACCATGGTTGCTGGTACAGAATAATCCGATGCTTATTCCCCATTTACCGTCCAGCAGTACCAGATCTTTCTGCTAAAAAAAGTGGCAGATCTTTTTGCACGCGTGTATGCCTTTCTTCGGGAATCTGTGAATGAGTTAGGGTCGTGATTAATTTGCTTAGAGGAAAAGGTAAATAAATAAATTAGCTTGCATTTGGTCGTGTGTTAATGTAAATGCGTTCATTATATATGCGTGGTGTGGTCACGGTCGTGAGCAGCCCAGTTTTTTCTTGGTTTTTTCGTTTCATGCCACTGGTTCAATTGCACTTTCAGTTTGTACCATTGTTTTTTGGCTTATTCTTTCCATGCCACTGCTTCGCAAACTTTGTTTGAAAAATACCACTACCATTGCCCTCTGGCCTTACGGTGTTAGTTCCCCTTTCAATAATTATGAAAATGCCACTCGAATAATAGAGATTTTGAAAAATAACATTGTGGCTATACGTGCTTCTTTTCTTTTCTTCTTTTTTTTCATCCTTTCCTTTTTCTCCAGCCTCTCTTTTTTCCACTTCCTTCCTTCCTCTTCCTGGCGTCGTGGCCGAGGAAAAGCAGCGTAAGCGACGATAAGCGCCAGCAGCGCAGATGGAGCACAGCGACAGTGGTCCGAGGCGAGCGGCGGCGGAGAGCCCAGCCCCAAGGCGGCAACGCAAGCAACATGATGGCGAAGGCCTAGGGCCCAATGTCTCAAGGTGACACGGCAAGCTAGCAAGATCTGGCCGAGAGGAAGAGAGAGAGAGAGAGAGAGGCTAGAGGCGACAGCTGAGAGCGCAGCCGAGTGGTCGGGAGGTGGTGGTCAACGCAGGAGGCTGACGTAACCAGCCTTGGCCCTGCTCATGCAGCAGTAGCACGCCCGACGGAGGAAGAAGAGGGAAGGAGGCAGAGTGCCGATTAGGTGGTGGAGGAAGAAAGGCAGAGGAGGGAGGATCTCGTGGAGAGAAAGAGAAAAGAGGAAGAGGTAGGAAGGAAGGGGAAAGAGAGAAAGGCTAGAGAAAAAGGAAAGGAGGAAAAGAGAGAGAAGAAAGAAAAAAAGAAGAGAAAAGAAGCACATATGACCACAATGGCATTTCTCAAAATCTTGAGATTCGAGTGGCATTTTCATAATTATTGAAAGGGTACCACCGGTTATTTATCATAGTCAAACACTTTGACATGACACCGCAGTGCCAGAGGGTAACAACAAAGGGCATTTTCCGAACAAATTTTGAAGTAGTGGCATGGGAAAAATAAGCCAAAAAACATTGGCATAAACTGAAAGTGCAATTGAAGCAGTCACTACTACAGAAAATGCTAATTGGGACGCTTCGATCACAGGACGGTTCATCGAAACCGTCTGTATAAAGCTACTAATCTCGAGCGGTTTTGTTACCCACCGTGCGTGTTATTCTCCGCGCTAAAAGCCGCTCAGCGAAGATGTCATATCACGAGCGGTTCATGTTTGGAACCGTCGTGATACTTCACGGACGGTTCCAAACATGAACCGTCTGTGATATTAGTTAATATCACAGAGCGGTTTTTTAAACCGTCTGTGATACTTCACGCAGCGGTTCCAAACATGAACCGCTCGGTGATATTGCCCAATATCACGCAGGCGGGTTTTGTTAAAACCGCCCGTGATAATTAACTCATCACGAGGCGTATATATATAGCTCCGCCTCCCGGCCAAAATAGATATAGTCTTCTTGATCTCCATATCTCTGGCGCTACGATAGGTCCATCGCCGTTCCGTGCCCGGTTTGAGTACATCGCCTCACCTCACTGAGCCGGCCTGGTCCATTTCAGTTGTATATTGTCGCCGAGGAGCTTGCCGTCGCCTCTGTTCACCGATCGATGACCCAGCCGCGCCTTGGACCTTCCCCGACTTTCATTGACACCTTCCTCGTGATCGAGGTGAGATACTGAAGCATAAGCATCCTTTAATTTGAGTAGTTTCAGCGCACGCCAATCGCTAGTTTCAGCGCCCATGGGACATCACCGTCGGTTCGCCTTAGGCGAGACATTAGGGCGAGAGCCACGACTATATAGCAATGCGATGTCACCCTAAGCCCAGTTTGAGCTTCAAATTAATCCTACTTTTTTTTAATCATTTAGTTAATAACTAACGAGTCTATGACATGTGGGATCGCCATAGATTTTATAAATAAAATCATGAAATAAAAATGAGTCACCGACAAGTAGGGCCCACATGTAAGTTAATAAAATCCAAAAATGTAAAAATGAAAAAATCGTAATTAAGCCTCGAAAATACGCTTTGAAAGTCATCACCCTTTATTTATTTTCGGGGTTTTCAATACGAACCGTGTGATGGACCGGTGGATGTACACCGAGAACCGTGTGAGTGAAGAGTACATTAATAAGCGCGTATGCTTTTACAAGAGCTGCCGAGGAGGATATGTTGAATAAGGGGGCGGAATATATGTATCATCCATGCATTGGCTGCGAGAATCTGAAGATGTTTAACAACCGAGCGCAGATCGAAGCACTTGATTGAAGGGGTTTCAAAAGGGTTATACATGTTGGACGATCACGGTGAAGAGCATATTATACAGAAGTCAACGATATGCATATTATATAGAAGTCAACGATATGCCGCTTGAATGTCGATTGTGGTTCCGATTCGGATAAATTTGCGATGACAATCTAGATCGGATGCTTAGCGATGCGAAGGAAGCGTGATGAGAGGGAGTATGTTCAATTCGAGGCGTGATGGAGGACTCGGAGAAACCTTTGTTCCCGGGCTGCAAGTCGGAATACACAAGGTTGTCATCCGTGCTTAAGCGCTGAAATTGAAGGCAAGCAGCGGTTGGTCCGACAAGAGTTTCACTGAAGTTGTTAGGTCTCTTAGCGGACATGCTTCCGGAGAGAAATGAGTTGCCCAAAACCACCTACAAAGCCAAAAGGTTCTTTGTCCATTGGGAATGGAAGTAGAAAGAATACATGCATGTCCGAACATTGTATCCTCTACCGTAACGAGTATACAAACATGCATGTATGTCCGTGTGCAACGCATCCCGATACAAGCATAAGAAGCAATTAGATGACGACGAGGAATCGAGGTGAAGAAAGGACCTCTGCTAAGGTGGCGTGGTATCTTCTGTAATTCCCGTTTGAAGCGGTTTTTGCGAACCCAAAGAATGCAAAAGCTGCAGTATTGGCTTCAGAGGAGCGTAAGAATGACGGAAAGTTAAGACACCTGCTGATTCCGCCCGGTGGAGAAACATCGATAGGAGGTTTGCGGACTTTCAAAAGCGGAACCGAGGAATATAAGGTTTGGATTGAGTCTGGATGGAATGAATCCTTTCGGTAACATGAGCAATGAGCATAGCACTTGGCCGTGGCTCTCAGATCTACAACCTTCCTCCTTGGTTGTGTATGAAGCGGAAGTATATTTTGTTGTCGATACTTATCCAAGGGCGAAGCAACACAGGAATGATATTGATGTGTACCTAGCACCATTGATGGAAGATCTAAAAATCTTGTGGATTGAAGGGTGCAGGTATGGGATGCGTACAAGCGAGAGAACTTCACTTTACGTTCCTTGTTGTTACGCACCATAAATGATTATCCCGCCCTTGCTAATCTGGTCGGGCGAGTACAAAGGGGCCAAAGCACATACTCCTTTGCTTAGATGATACCGAGAGTGTGTGGCTGAATCACTCGCGCAAAACCGTGTACATGCGTCATCGTAGGTTCCTTGGAGGGCTCACCCATACCGCAGATGAAGAAACAATTCGACGGAGAGAAGGAGGGGATTCGACTCCAAGGCATTTAAGCGGAAAAGAGGTCTATGATATGGTTAAGGATTTAGATGTTGTGCTTGGAAAGGGATGTAAATCGAGGACAAGTAAGAAGAACATGTGGAAGAAGAGATCAATATTTTGGGACTTACCTTATTGGGAGCACCTAGAAGTTCTCCTTGCATCGACGTCATGCATGTAGAGAAGAATGTATGTGATGCTTGATTGGTCTCTTCTTTGAACATTCGTGACAAAACAAAGGATGGTGTCAACGCACGGCTTGACTTGGTTGATATGGACATCGGACTGAGTTTGCACCAACAAGAACCGATAAAGGAATTAACGTGCCTTCCTCGCTTGTTACACTCTGTCCAAGGCCGAGAGAACCGAGCTGTGCGGTGCTTGCATGGCGTGAAAGTTCCGCCGGTTACTCACTTTGACGAGGATTAAAACCTCTATGTATTATTTTAATACATAATGAAAAACCATACGTCTTCATGGTCGCAACCCCTAAGATTAACGACCTCCCTGGTTGTTAGTGTACCAGAGGTTACTTAATGGGTACCCTAGTCGGATGAGGATTTGTGCCTAAATCCCCGACCAGATAACCGCTCGTAAAATTACTGAACTGGTATTTCCTATCGTATGATGATTGGAACACGTGCTATACGTTCCAAATCATGCGATGATACAACCCTAGGACACTGACTATTAACTACCCTACGGTTAAGCTTTTCACAGGCAACCACAAGGAAGTTAGCACGTTGCTAACTGCTCCACCGTTCCGACCAGTCATAACGTTTCACCAGGGACGTCTTCTCCAGGAGTAACTGCCACCTCTTCGGAAGTTATTTAAAGGTGAAGCGCAGAAGACGAAGAGAGACAACAGAACAGAACAAGGCCAAGACGCAACAACGCACAGAAGACAAAGCGGTGGAATTAGAGGCTAGATAATCAGACTCATATTCATAGTCGGATTATTTAGTTAGACATTCTCCCCATTCGATGTAATTGAGGTAGTACTTAGCCACATCTTGTAAATCAGTTCATATCAATAAAAAGCGACCCCATTACATTCCGGGATATTCCCGTCATTTTCCTCGTATATTTTCATAAGATCGGCGATTTGATAAATCGGCGGTGGCGCCGACCGTGGGGAAGAAGGCGTAAAGTTTCTGAAGAAAATTCTTCGCTCAAGCAAATCCTCGCTCAAAATCTCTGCAATCGCTCATGCGACTATGCGGAGTTTGGGATGAGGAAAAGCGGATTCGATTTGGCGGACTCGCCAACCTCGACATGGAAGGATGTATCGCGCCATGGAAGAAAATGGCAGTCATCATCCTCTTCCTCCTCGCCGGCTCGCCGCGTCGCCGACGTCGGCGAGTCGGCCGGATGGATGAAGATGCGCCGCCACTACTGGCGGCACAACCCGGAAGAACGGCCGTTCGACCAGTTGAACGCCGGAGGATCTCTTCAAGCCCGGTTTTCGACCGTGAAGCAGTGAAGAAATTTCAGCCCCATCACCGGAAAACTCTATACCATTGATGAAATCATGGTGAAAGATACTCTCCTCGACTTACGGCAATTCCAGAGTCAACCGACACTGTAGCGGTGTCGATGAAACCTCCAGCGGTGCGTGGGCGTGTGGGGATGATCACTTCGGCATACGATCGGCGGTTCGCCGGATCAGTGAAGACCTCGAGAAGTGCTTATCTCCGACCGGTCTCCATCGTGGAAGATTCAGCGAAGCAGCGACAAGCTCTCCATTGAATTACGATGGAAGCTCGCCGGAAGATCAATCTTTGGAAGCACGAGGTCAAGCGATCGGAGATGAAGATCAAGATGCCTGCGGTCCTACACTCTACTGCGCCATCACGTGTTGTTAGAGATGATCCAAGACGTCGAGCACCAACTTCCGGAGGCAACGGAACTAATCGGCGTCAATCGGTTAACTACTTTGCTTTGCACCACCAGTGGTGATGGGACCCGAACAAATCCGAAGGTGGGGAAGGTTGAGACGGGCATACACCTACAACCGATATGAACCCCACGAGACCTTGATGGCAGACAAAACTTCGGCGTGTTCAAAACATGTTAAATAATTACGATCTGCTTTAGCGAAACTCCTAGTTTTGTACAACTCGTAGGTCGGTATCAGAAATTCTCCAACAGAGACCATGCAGCAGGAATGAAGCATATCGGGAGCAGAGGGTTTTAGGAAGTCGGACTATGACTTCGTCCCAACGCTCCTCCTCGGCGAGGGGCGGCACGGTCACACCCGAGAGCGATCGATACCAAGACCTCCTCGGCGATTCCGACCAAGGAGTCACGAGGAGAAGGCTATTTCAGAGGCTACTCCCCATTGCATCGAAAGAACCACCACTAGGACCTAACGATCTCCGACATCGTTTGAACCGAGTGGGCGATCGGAGGCATCATATCAATATCACGACCGGATCGGTACACGGAGTTCAGCATCCCAATCCTAGGGATCGGTCTCGGCCGATTACAATCAAGCACCTTCCGAGAAAGCGCCATGAATCAATCACGGGTTGTCGAGCCTTCTCTGCGGGGCTCCAAAGGCGTGCGTTGGCCTAACGGTTCCGACCCGCCAACTTGGACAAATTTAATGGAACTCAAAACCCATTGGAATTTCTCCAAATATATACCACCGCCATCGGGCTCTTTGGTGGCGATGAGAATGTAATGGCCAACTATTTACCCACCGTGCTCGAAGAGTCCGCGGTCGTGGTTGTTAAACCTACCGTCGGATCAATATATACTTAGGAACAACTCTGTGACCTTCGATTGCCAACTTCGAGTGCGTCGATGCATACGGAAGGAGGACGATCTCCATAGAATCCGGCGAGGATCGATGAAACTTTCGTCAATATATCAAAAGGTTCAGCGGGTTAGTAACTCTATACCGAAGTCGCAGAGTCCTCTGTTATTGAGCTTTTAAAAGCAGTGCGAGGAATCGGCGGTTTACGGAGGACATAGCAATGAACCCGCCAAGAACAACCGTTGACCTTTTCGATATGGCAGACAAGTATGCCACCGCTAGTGAAGCAATCGAGTGGTGTGAAGCTATTGATCGGAAAGACAAGATTCCCCAGCCTGGCTTGGACAAACAGGAGAAAAAGAACAAGAAGTCTCTCAAGAAGAAAAAGAATCGCAGACCCGATGACAAAGAAGTCCTCGCCGTTCCAGACAAGTTCAAGAAAGGCAAGAAGGATTATGCCGGTCGAAACAAGGCAAAAGCTCCGACAGAAGGATTCCAGACGAACAAAAAGTGGTGTCCACTTCACGGCGAGCGAGGGCATGATCTGCGACTGTCGTGTCGGCAAAAGAAAGCTGGAGGATTATTATACGGGTAAGGACCATTTCGGCAATCTGAGGAACATGGAGAAGCGAGCTCCAAAAGGACAAGGATGGCGGCGAGGAGATGGAGTACGGGATCCCCAACACGATCAACATGATTTTTGGAGGATCTTCATCATCTGAGTCGAGCGCCATCGAAGGCCATGGGCGGGAGGTCAACCTCGTCGAATCTCCAACCGTAATCAAGCACTCGAAGTGGTCGGACACATAATTTCCTTGAAGAAAACATTGCACCATCCCATCGACTCGGCGGGTAGGTTCCCTATCGTTGTTGAACCAACCATTAATAATTGTCGGGTTAATCGGGTCTTAGTGGATGGGGTAGTTCCTTGAATATATTATTTGTGGGAGCTTTAGAAGAAATCGAGGTCCCCATGTCAAAGGTGAAACACATGAAATATGCTTTTCATGGCATAGTTAGGGTTCTACCGCTAAACCGATAGGACAAGTTTCCTTACCGGTTACGTTTGGAAAACCTGACAATTTCCGAACAGAGAAGATTCCGTTTGATGTAGTAAACTTCGAATCAGCATACAACGGAATTCTCGGTCGACCAGCATTAGCAAAATTCTTGATAGTCACGCATTACGGTTATCAAAGTTTGAAAATGCGGGGCCAAAGGAGTCATCACAATTCGAGGAGATCGGAAAATGGCTTACGTATGTGATCGAAATCCTTTGCCTTTGGTTGATGAACTTCCGACCGAGAGGTTAACTCGTCTCCCATGCGAGGTCAAGCACTCGAGGCCAAAGATGACACCCAAACCATCCGACCAGACAAAGGAGGTACCACTCGACAAAAGCGCTTCTCGGGGCGTCAAGTCGTCGCATGGGTCGAGACAACCAGATCCAACCGCGCAAGATTACGGTCGGGCAAGACTCGACCCTAAATAGGAAAAGTCGCTCGTCTCCTTCCTCCGAGCAAATCAAGGCGTGTTTGCTTGGCAAGCGTCGATATGCAGAGTCCCGGAGGTGATCGAGCCGGAGCTTGCTCTCGGCGACAAAAAACCGATCAGCGAAATTACGGCGTTTACTTTTGATCGGAAGAAGCAATCGATCGGAGATTGACAAGCTTCTCGAGGCAGGATTTATTCGTGAAATCGACCACCCACGGTGGCTTGCCAATCTGTAATGGTTAGAAAAACAATGGGAAATGGCGAATGTGTATCGACTTCTGAGATCTTAATAAAGCTTGTCAGAAGGATGACTTTCCCCTTCCGCATTGATCAACTAGTAGACTCTACTTACAGGTGCGAGTTACTAAGTTTTTAGATCGTATTGAGAATACCACCAAATTAGTATGTGTAAAGAAGATGAGGAGAAAACTTCCTTCATCACCCCATATGGTACTTCTTGTTATATTAAGATGCCATTTGGTCTCAAAAATCTTTGGTGCAACTTTTCAAAGGTTGATGCAAAAACTTTTAGTCCACAAATCGGTGGAATCTAGAAGCTTATGTTGACGATCTGGTCGTAAAGACCACCAACGCTGGCGACCACATTCTTGACTTACAAGAAACCTTTAACAACTTGAGAAGACATAACCTCAAGTTAAATCCGGAAAAGTGTGTGTTCGGAGTTTCTGCTGGAAAATTGCTCGGTTTCCTAGTTTCGGCTAGAGGTATTGAAGCAAATCCAGCAAAACTTGCGGCCATCGACCAGATGCGCCCTCCGACCACGAAGAAGGAAGTCCAAAAACTAACCGGTTGTATGGCAGCGTTAAGCCGTTTCATAGCAAGATTAGGGGAAAAAGGATTACCTTTCTTTAAACTTCTTCGGAAACATGGGAGTTTGAGTGGACTAAAGAGGCAAAGCGATGCCTTTGAGGAACTCAAAAATACCTTACAGTACCCGGTCTTAGTTTCTCGAGATCGGGAGAAACATTGCTAATTTACGTGGCGACAACACCACCAGGCAGTTAGCGGTGTCTTGGTTGTAGAAAGGATAATATCAACGACCGGTCTATTACGTGGCGAAGTCTTACATGGACCAAAGGAAAGATACCACGGTACAAAAGTTGCTCTATGGCCTCCTTATGTCTTCAAGGAAGCTAAGGCACTACTTTCGAGGCCCACAAAGTGGTCGTACCTACGGATATCCCTTGGTCAAGTCCTTGAAACGAGGAATCATCGGGACGAATAGCCAAATGGGCGGTCGAGCTAGGGCGTTCGATCTCCATTTCATTTCACGAACGACAAATCAAGTCTCGGGCAATAGCGAATTCATTGCGAATGGACAAACCTGAACCCACCCAAGGACCCGAATCACGAACACCACGACAGTGGACAATGTATTCGACGGTTCCTTGATGTTACAAGGATCGGGGTGGAGTGGTCTTGATATCCCTAATGGCGAACACATCAAATCGCCATCGATTAAATTTTCTCGCCACCAATAATGTGGCGAGAATATGAAGGTTTCTTGGCGGGACTCGGCGGACTCGTTAAGCTCGGGATTCGCATGATTGCTAGTGAAAGGCGATTCTCAACTAGTAGCGAATCAAGTGGGAAAAAGTATCAATGCTCGAGTACCAAGATGTCATCTTATCTGGCGGAATCTGGCTTCGAAAAGCACTTCTTCGGTTTCGGATCCAACATATTCCTAGAAAGGAAAACTTTCTGGCGGACTAGTTAGCACGGATGGCCTCCACGAGGTCGGCCGTCCCTTGGGAGTTTTTCTCGAGCAACTCAATTCACCCTCGGTAGTTGAGCCTTGAGAACATACATGATTCTTTGCAAGTTGAACAAACTGATCAAGGGAACATGGATGCTCCACAATGTCGTTGATGGTTGGTATTTATCACGATCAAGGTAGAGGCGGATGACATCGATCTACAATTATCTTGACATGACACAATTCGAGAAGATGATGTAGAGGCTGATCGTATATACGAAAAGCCAAATCATACACTCTAATCGAAAGTACCTTGTATAAGCGAGGATCTCATGGAGTGTTGATGAGATGCATATCTCAAATGGATGGCATTAGATTGCTAACGAAATCCATGAAAGGCGTCGTGGAGCACACCATTCCTCTGAGAACCACAGTCGGTAAAGCCTTTCGGCAAGGCTATTCTTGGCCAAGCGCCCTTCATGATGCAAAGGAGCTTGTGATGAAGTGTGTACAATGTCGGTTTCATAGTCGACAAGTACATCGGCCCGGCACAAGCTTTACAAACAATTCCTCTTTCTTGGCCTTTTGCAACTTTGGGACTAGACATTACAGGACCTTTTCCAAAACACCGGGGCTTGAATTCCTTTTCGTCATGATTGACACGTTTACAAAATGGATTGAAGCCGAGCGATCGTTAAAATAACAAGCGAGGCCGCTAAGAGATTTCTCTGAAAAATGTGATCACGCGATTTGGTGTACCTAGTCGTATCATCACAGACAATGGTTCCCGATTCTCCGGTGATCAATTCCGGAGTTACTGCGATGAACTTAGTGTCAAAATTCATTTTATACATTGCTCATCCATGAGTAGCGGAGGCGATTGGCGAGCTAATGGTATCCTTATGCGAGGATCAAGCGCCGAGTATTCGACCGGTTAATCAAGCGGTCGAGAGCTTGGGTTAAGAACTTCCCTACGTGTTATGGGCGTTCGAACCACGACCGATCGTGCGGCCGGTGAAACTCCATTCTTTTTGGTTTATGGTCTTTGAAGCCATGCTTCCTCTGAACTCAAAATTGGCTCTGCTTTCGGGCGTCGTTTTGCGAAAATGATCAGAATGAGCAACGACTTCGGCGATGTCGATTTCCTTGAAAACAGCGAAACCAAGCCCTTATACGATCGGCGGTCTACCAACAAGCCATGCGAAGGTACCATAGTCGTAAGAGTGCGACCTCGCTGATCTTCTTTGTCGGTGATCTGGTTCTCGAGAAAAATTGAGCCAAACAAATGCAATAAACTTTCTCCTAAATGGGAAGGTCCTTACTGCTTGTGGTGAAGTCACCCGACCGGGTTCGTCACGACTAGCTATGTCGATGGGCAAATTTTGTCAAATTCTTGGAACATCGATCAATTCGTAAGTTCTATGTTTAATTTTAATTTCTTTCAATTTCAATTTCACTAAATTCATTAATTAATTAAGAAGTGCAACCTTGCTTATATATATACACCTACATTACAGTCGTTTATTATTGTTAGTGCAGTGGGAGAAGACACTTTTCTCTCCGATATCCTTTTTTAAGGATCTCTGATACTCTATGGTCCTAGTCGTGAGCATTTTTCTTCAAATGATTCCCACGCGCGACTACACTCTTTTCTTAAAGAAAATGAGTAATCAGAGCGCCACACAACTAACTATCTCATGAATGATATGTTTACGATTTTGAAGATTATGCTTCATTATTTCAAGATTCTGGTCTATTCTTGTCAGCTCTTGGTGGGACACGGAAAGCCTCCTAGTTGAAGTCTCTCCTTTTTCGCATGTGGTCCTGCCCACTGGAAGGAGCTTCCTAGCAACGGTTCTTTTCTTACGATCCTCGTTACCAGTCGGATACAGAATTTGAACATGTTTCAAGAGATATGTCGTATGCCTTGAGTCTTAGCATTAGTTCAGACCAGACTATGGGACAATAGATATAAACAAAGTTCACTTATAATCTGTCGCATACATCTTTGCATTTCTTCTTATGTCAAGTTAAACAAAGTCTTTTTCCGACCATATATAGTTTTTGATTGGTATTTCCATTGTGACAAACAAAGATCTATAACTAGTCGAAATCATCTGTTGGTCTGACCACATTTGATTTCCTAATCTTTAACGATCGATTTTTGTCTTACATGTCCAAACATACCTTCAAAACTCACATACATGGTTATGACCTCTCTTTTATTCTCTTTCTTGGCTCACTTTGCATGCGATGCGTTCTTCTACTATAAAGCGATCGGGGCTAGGAAATATCTGAGAATTTTAAAAAGTCAAGCAGGATAAACAAAAGCTTTGTCAATAACATAAAGGTGAGTCTTCATAGATATTCAATTATTTTTACACTTACGAGGAACCTACTCTAAAAAATATTCTGACCTAATTATTGCTTCTCGGAGATTAGACCTCCATCTCCTCTACAACTATATCTCCAGTGGCTTGAGTTCTTCCATGAACTTGGTAGCCTCCTCGGTGGGCGATTGAAGTCATCTTTAACGACTTGGAGATCAATGGAGGGTTGGAAGCCTTGAGTTTTGCCAAAGCAAAACTAACTCCATGCTAACACTTGTTTTTAGGGCACAGGTATAATTAAATCCAAAGTAGTTTTGTCTTGAGAACTTTCAGGTCCTCTAGAAGTTGACCCATATAGTTCATTTTCTCTATTGGATCTCCTAAGGTAGGCAGGCTGATCCTGATCCCATATCAAAGATCATCTTGTTCAAAACACGAATCTTTTCATCAATACTTTGAGCAAGAGCCGCCTCTTTATCCTGCTCAAATTTCAGAGTTTTCTGTACTCTGTTTAGCATTTGCGTTTGCTCTGCAAAAGCAAATCAGTTAATGAACACAAGCATAATTGAAGGAAAAATCAGGTTTACGACATATTACCTTTATTTGTTTTGCTAAGTGTTTCATATTTGGTCGTTGCTTGACGATCAACGGTCTTTATTTGAACTTGTTTGACAAATAAGCTGATCTTTAGCTTTTATTTCTTCTTCAAGGCGAAATTTGTCTTGGCTTTCTCGACCACAACCTCCTCTTTTATTTTCTCGGATCTATCGAATACGATAAGGAGAATAATTGTAGAGGAGCAAAGTAATGAAGAAGAAACAAAAGTTTACAAGGAAAAGTTCTTACTTTCCAACTCGGTGTTTTTGCTCCAAGTCCTTAACTTTCATTTGAGTGGATCCTCGATCCACGACAAAGTTCTCGACCAAATGCTACACAAATAGCGTTCTCTTTCTTAAGTTTCTTATAAACTTTTTAAAGAAGAGCTATATGGCTGGTAGTAGAATACTTACCGAATTGCCTAGTCATTATAACCAGCAAAAATCAAATCGGGGTGCATCTTGAGTTGAGTATCGATACTTTCGCTTACGCCTCATCAAGCTCCTTATCCTCGATAAATCGGGGATGAAAAGGGAACTTGTTAGGTTGGGAAAGGTTATCAGCAGTGATCGGAACCTGTTGAGACCTCTCAGAGGCATCTACCTCCACAGAAGGGGTTTCAATCACCAAAGGATCCAACTCATCCGTTGCACTTGCACTGCTCGGGGGCTTCTTCGACTACTACTTCCTCGGAACCTGTCACGAGAGGTGCTTTGGTGGGGAACTTCCTCGGTGCGGAGTCCTCGGGAAGAACACAGTGGAAGCTTGGCAGGAGCACCAGAAGACCTATGCAAACCAAAGATGGGAAGATCAAAGTATCAAATCACCAAGGGATTATTAAAGGTACATACTTATACGACCATTTTCATTTGTACATACCTTGTTAATTTCCGGGTTTGACTTTGAAGCAGCAGAGAGAAATCGTGCCGCTAGCCTTCCTTTTCCTCTCCTCCAATTCTCTTTGGTTCTAGACCAGCGGGTTTTGGTGAAATCCTCACATCCTCCAACAAGATGTCGGAAGCTATGTCCTCGACCAGTTCATCAAGGCTGCATTCGACTATACGGTGGAGAGAGTGGTTTCATCAACCTCGGATCGATTGTTTGATAACAAGCGCAAGGTCGTCTACGACCACTCTGGAGTCCTGACCTCCATGATTACATTCTGCGGGCCTTGAACTTATTCACCTAAATCGAGAGAACAAATTTGATTGGGTGAAGAAATCCTTTATCTAAAAATTCATACATATATGATTCCAAAATGTTCTATTACCTCGAGGGATTCATCTCCTTCAAGTGCCTCAGGGCACGACTCGGTCGGAGCTAAGGTGGGATGTTGATCCTCACCGGATTGTATAATTCGCAATCCGACCGACTGCAAATATAGAGCACGATTGGAAATCTGGTCAGAATATATGTATACGCATGGTAAAGGGAAGTTTTTGATTAAATTACTTTAAGCCTTGCCAATCTCCCTTCAATAGGAGTTGCGGCTAAGATCTTGGGATGATCAGCCTTTTCTTCAGGCTCCCCCGCACAGATCAGCCTGACTCGCTCTCTAATTCCCCCAGAGGAAAGAGCTTTAAACAGAAGGAAGAGTAAACAAATTTTAAGGTAATACATTAATCAAATCAAAAAACCGATCGGAATTTATCTTAAAAGATTTATCACCTTCTGAGGCAACTTCATCACGATCAAGGCACCAGAACAGGGGATGGGTCCGGAGCTTCAATGGGCTAATCCGGCGAGAGGTAAAATCTTTTACCACATGCCACGAAGTCAAGCCCTTGACTCGCAAATCATAGATGGCATCTGCCCATCTCTTGACTATCCCTGTCTTCTTTACGGTTTCCTTCCACTTGCAGTTTTCAATTGCTCTAGTTCCGGCGAAGTAGAGGCCATCATCTTTCGTAACCGTCATGTAAAACCGATTACTTTTTCCATAGCGACCACGAAGATTTAGCGTACATAAAGATGTACTCATCGGCCTTCCCGTCATGAAGGCGCAATGTGCATTCCCGAGGTTGCTTCAGATTTTGCGCTGATTTTCCATCACCATGCGGTAAAAATAACTAAAAACTTCAAATTCGGTTGTATTCGGTATGCCTCGCACAAATATCGAAAATACTAATATTTGCGATCGAATTTGGGGCCAAATTCACCAATTCCACCCGTAATGTTCAAAGCGAAGGAGGAATTTGTGTACGATAATCTCGGCCCACATTCGATGTAGGCAAGAAAAACAGGATTTCTCCATCTTCACGGCTCGGAAAATGCTCTCCGATCGCCGGTCTCCAATTGATCGATTCCTATCAGGAGCATTCCCATCTTCTTCAAGGACTCAAGTTTTTCTTGCCTAATTCGAAAGGCAACCACTTTGTGTCTGCTCCGAGCATGGTGAAAATCCTCACGGATGAGTAATGAAAGTTGGAGACTTTGTGGTCGGAAGAACAGGAAAAGATTTTGGAGGATTTCTTGACGAGGAGTTAAAGGGGATCGAAAGGGGATTAAAAGGGGATTTTGGAAAGCATAAAATTTCTAAGAGCCCAGCGGGAGGAGATTTTATAAACTTCGATACTCTCGAAGGTTTCCCACAAAAGTCAAGCGACAAAAAGCCTCTTTAGCTCAAGCAGACGGAGAGGACTCTTCGTTTCCCAAGGCAAGTTCTCAACTTTAAAGTGAACCACAGACCACATCGTATACCACGACATTAAATGGAAGTGCGCTTTCGTCTGATTTCATCGAGAAAAGGTATATACGACGAGTTCATTTAAAGTTAGGGGCTAGGCGGCGAGATTAAAACCTCTATGTATTATTTTAATACATAATGAAAAACCATACGTCTTCATAGTGCGCAACCCTAAGATTAACGACCTCCTGATGCGTTAGTGTACCGAAGGTTACTTAATGGGTACCACAGTGGGATGAGGCTTTGTGCCTAAATCCCGACGGATAACGCTCGTAAAATTACTGGCTGGTATTTCCTATCGTATGATGATTGGAACCGTGCTATCGTTCCAAATCATGCGATGATACAACCCTAGGACAGCGACTATTAACTACCCTACGGTTAAGCTTTTCACGAGCAACCACAAGGAAGTTAGCACGTTGCTAAGCTGCTCCACCGTTCGAAACCGATCGTAAGCGTTTCACGAGGCGTCTTCTCCAGAGGTAGCGCCACCTCTTGGAAGTTATTTAAAGGTGAAGCGCAGAAGGCGAAGAGAGACAACGAAGCGAGAACAAGGCCAAGAGCGCAACAACGCCACGAAGACAAAGCGGTGGAATTAGAGGCTAGATAATCGGACTCATATTCATAGTCGGATTATTTAGTTAGACATTCTCCCCATTCAGTGTAATTGAGGTAGTACTTAGCCACATCTTGTAAATCCAGTTCATATCAATAAAAGCGACCCCCATTACATTCCGGGATATTCCGTCATTTTCCTCGTATATTTTCATAAGATCGGTGATTTGATAAATCGAAACACCGTAACATGAAGAAACTTGTTTCGATAAAAGATTTGAAGTTAATTGGCATGAAGTCTCATGATTGTCATGTGTTGATGACACAAATGCTCCTGTTGCAATTAGAAGTATTTTGCCGATCAAGGTCAGAGACAATCATGAGGCGTGTTATTTTTTAACACAATTGCTCGAGAAGGTCATCGATCTCGAAGGACTAGATGCTCTGTAGGGCGAGGTGGTAGCGACACTATGTGATCTTGAGATGTATTTTCCTCCGTCGTTTTTCGATATCATGGTCCATCTCATTGTTCATATTGTGAGGAGATAAAGATGTCGGGCCCGTGTTCCTCGTAGCATGTACCCGTTCGAGAGGTTCATAGAATTCTCAAGTCATATGTACGGAATCGATCTCGGCGAGAGGGCGGCATCGTCGAAGGTTATGCAAGCGAAGAGGTCATTGAGTTACGCCTCGATTACATGGCTCGGTCGAACCGATGGGTGTGCCTCGATCTCGCCATGAGGGAGGCTCGAGGGTATCGGGACCATCGGAAGGAAAGCAATCACTCCAAATATGGATCGTATGCTCAAGCCCATTTCACGTCTTGCAACACATGGTGAAGTGTCCCCATATATCGACCGGCACAAGGGCGTGCTTGACAATGAGAATCCGCTGCGGCGGATGTTTGGATCACGAGACAACACAATGCAGTTCAACCAATGGTTGAAGGAGCGACTTGCTAGGAGCTCGTCAAGTGATATCTTGACATGGTTGGCAAAGGGCCAACATTTACTGGTTGTAACATGGCGAGGATCGACATAAATGGGTACACATTCTATCTGCGAGCTCGGGATATAAAAAGCACTAACGAGCAGCGGTGTCGCATAGATGCATTCGATACCGATGGGGTGAGGAGCTCCTACTATGGGCAAATAGAGGAGATATGGGAGCTCCACTCGTGCTTTTCAAGATCCCCTATTTGGTGCCGTTGGGTCCATCTCCCACGGTGAAGGTCGACAAATGCAGGCGTCACTACCGTGGACCTCGAGCGTGTCGGATACAAAGGCGAACCATTCGTCTTGGCTAACCAAGTTGTTCAAGTCTTCTATGTTACCGACCGGCAAATAAGAAGCGCCACGTAGTTCTTCATGGAAAAAGGAGGATTGTCGGAGTTGAGAATGTAGTGGGCGAGAAAGAATACAATCAATTTGACGAGTTGCCTCCTTCGGAAGCGGCATAAGGGTCGAGGAAGAAGAACATGTGAAACTAGCTACATACGCGTCGATCATCATGAAGGGCTAATTTTTAAAGATTAATTGAACAATGTGTGTATATGTATATACATTACGATGAATGGTTAATTTTAGTTCATTTGAGTTAATTAATTGATTTGTCTTGTGAAATGGATGTGATTGTTTCTCAAATGAATGTGAATTGGATGTATATACATGTACTTGTTGTCTTTTCTACTTGTTTGAGAGGGCATGGCTAGCATTTCTGAGGCTAGCCAATAAGCAGAATCGATCTAGATATTAACCAATACAAAATAATATCACAGACGGTTTGAACTACGCATCCGTCTCACATGTATATCACATGACGGTTGTTTATCAAAACCGTCATGCTATGTATATCACGACGGTTGTTTATTAACACCGCTGCGTGATACATCATATATCACTGAGCGGTTCTAAGTTAGAACCAAATGCTGATATCATATATCGCGAGCGGTTCTAAGTTAGAAGCAAATGCAGCGATGATAATGTATCCTGAGCGGTTCTAATTTAGAACCGTCCAGGATGTCCATCTTACATTAGGACTCTAGCTATGGTTTGCCGCGCCCGCCACTCTCAAGCGATTAAGTTTCTCAACTCCTCTCGCTCTCCCTCCTCCCGAGCCCGTCGCCACCGTCCTCGACGCCGCCTCCTCGAGCCAGCGCCACTCCTCCCGATCCCGTCGCGCCGCCTCCTCCTCGGCCCGGCGCGCCTCCCGAGCCCTGAGTCTCCTCCTCTGCCCGGCGTGCCTCCCCGAGCCCACCGCGCCTCCTACCCCGAGCCCGCCGCCTCCTCCCTCCCAGGCCGTGGCCTCTCCCTTCGGACGCCGCCCTCTTGCTCTGTCTTGCTCCTGCTCGTCCTTCTCCTCGGCCCTAAAGGTAACCAATCTGGGAGTTCCGATCGACCCCATGCCCCTTTCCTAACTATTTCTATCAATAATCTGTCATGGTCCTTCATGATAATTGTACTTGTTTTAGGAATTTGTATTTGTTCTAGTCGATTATTCATATGGTATTTGTTTTGATATCGCTCTTGGAATACATTGCAATGTGGTGTGGTGGGCTTGAGATGAATGCTCTGTGATGATAATAGTCTTGTACTGAAATTGTTTTGATAATCGGGTTTGTACTTGAGCTCTAATTGGAATGCTTACTCTACATCGATAGCAATATCAAAATGTTAAATCTTAGTTTTATCTTGATTTCATTTGTTCACATGATGTTCTATTTCTTGTGAAGATGTCTTCCGCTCATTCGAGTCGGCGCCGCCTCATGTGTGCGATGATGCACCATCCTCTGGAACAATATCCAACCGGTAGAAGAGGAATATTGAAAAGGCCCACGGGCGATTTACCATCACGGAGGTCGATCGATGGGACCCTATCAATCCTCGCCGAGCAGCGTCCGCATTCCGGAGAATGGTCGGAATAGTTGCACGGGAACAGGTCAAGATCACCTACGATTCGTGGAAGGTGGTGCCCGGACCATTGAAAACTGCTGTGCTGACGGAAATTCTTGCATCGTTCGAGATCCCGGTAGAACTCCTGGACTCCGTGCGACGACATGCGTTGCTACAGGCGTGCAAAGCGTGAAAGAACTTCAAGAGCACGCTTGTCAAGAACTACGTGGAGAAGGATCTGAAGCCGCCCTTCCACAAGTATCTATTCTTGGAAGAGTCCTGGGCCGAGTTTGTGGCGAAGAAGACGACAGATGAATTTAAGAGTGAAAGTGTAGCGCACACGGCCCTCTAGGCAAAAAACAAGCACCCCCACAGACTTCGGCTTTTGGCACTGGTATGCGGGTAAAGCCCGATATGGAGGGATCAGAACAGCGAACAAGCGGTTTGAATCTCTCCTGCTATTTCGAGATCAGCGATGTGCGCGCTGAAGCGGTGGTTATTTGCGAGGTTATCTATTAGGCCCACTGGGAAGTGTACTTGCCAAACCCGAAGACCGGGAAGTGTCCCAACGCCGTAAGATATCGAACTACCTAGTTTGTATTTACTCCATAACTTCATAGGAAGTGAAATGACATGTCGGGCTATATTGCGAGATAATTTGAGCTCAATCTTCCCAAGGCTCATTCCAGCAGATAGGGAGAAAGATATACTCTCTGCGGCCCTAGGAAGCAAGTGAGCATCCGTCGCACGACGAGGCTGGTGTTTTTGTTACATGGGAACAATGGTTCCAAGCGGATTGCGGATCGCATAGGAGTAGGAGGAGAGCCAAAAGCGAGCACGATGCAAAGCTACGAGAGGATCTTCGTGCATCCCTCGAGATGAGCTCTTTGAAAAAATCGAGGCGGAGGTCGGTGAAAAGTCACACAGGAGGTCACTCAATCCTTTGAGGAAAGGACTCGTGCGTTCGAGCAAAAGCGAAAGAGACTTTTGATGAAAGGATTAGGGATTGCAAATGCCAAGTCGGTTGGAAGCCCTCGCCTCTACTATACCGCTAGCCACCCCCAAATATCCAGAGTAGGCTGGCGTCCAACCCTAACCCTACCACAATAGGTGATGACAGATTTTCCGTCGATGACATACGGTAATAATTATTATCTCGGAATGCTCAATCCATTGATAAGCTGTTGGAGTAGCTAATTTTGTACCGTTATATGCGAGGTGGCTACGAAGTGCAAGCTCCAAGTGAGATATGTCTCTGTTGCCCTAGATCTTTGCTTGGGGCAGTGTATCCATCCGTGTCGGAGCTTTGGTGCACGTGCAAATCTAGCGCCGGGTTTCGCAAAAGTGAATGTGGGCGGTGTTTGTGCGAATTTGAGGCCGCCCCGTGAAAATTCCCCAAACGATGAGGTCATGACTCTAGGGCGAGCCGTTGGAACATTCATCCGATGGCCCAAGGAGGACATCCGCTGGAGCTACCGCTCGGTGTCAACTTCACGGAATGTCTGCTGCGAACGGCATCAAGTCCACGGACTGACTTGCAAAGCTACCTTGACATGGCAAGGGCCCATTGCATCACATGCATCTACACCTCGTGCTCGGTCGACTCTTGTGAAGTTGACCTATACAAAGCGAGGCGGCAAGGGCAAGGTCAAATCGAAGGCGATCGAGTCCTCTCGATATCCCCTTCTTGCCGTTGGTAGGAAATACAAGCGAGCGAGCCGTTGCTCGAGAAGTTAGACGACCCTACCCTAGGATTTGGATTGCGGAATTGCATGCATGGTACATGGAGCAGTCCAACAAGCGGTTGATCAACGATGCTCGGGTGTCACCGTCAAGTTCAAGGAGCATCATTTTAACCACGTATATCAAGACGCTGTCTTCACGGTGACCTTCGACGACTTGTTACTGTCTCTTCAACCTCGACGAGCTCGGCGTCTCAATCATACGATCTTTGGACCTTTGTAAGTGTGTACAATCACGGTCAATGTTAAGTGTAATATCGATAAATGTTATATATAACTCATAGCTTTTGTATAATAGATACATGATCTGTGAAGCGAAAGAAGGAAATCACGGTAGGTTTCCTCGACCCACACGTTGTCTCCGAGCAAAGCGTCCTGGCGAATGCAACATTAAATCGAGAATTACGTTATAGATTTTTCATGGCTCACCGCAACAAGGAATTCATACTTTTGCCCTACAACCGAAGTAAGTAGTGTTGCACTCTGGCTATACTTGTTGATTTGTACTTTATAAGCAACACGAACTTAGGTTTAATGACCATCTTGACATACATGTAGGTTCCATTGGATTCTAATTGTAATTATACCAAAACAAAAATCGTAATATACCTAGATTCCCTCTGAGAGGGCCACTCACAACTTCACGACTATCTGGAGTTTAATCATCGGTAAACACATTTCCTCCATAGAAACTCTATTGTAGTCTTTCCTTCCTTTGCAATGGCTAAGGCTAACTTCTTGGAGTCACGTGGGGTGTTCGACGTGTTACATGCTAAAGGATGGAATATCAAGGGAAGAATATTTGCAACATGATCAAACATTCCGGTACTTGCTAGCTAGTACACATTAATCCTATATAACACTTTGTAGCAATGCCTCTCGAACTAACCAATTCTATTTTTGCGGTGCCACGGCCCGGCCGTAAAGACGCAACATCTGTGGATACTATGTTTGCCACAACATGCAACTACTCATCGGTTCGCGATCACCAATGATCCTCGGGTTTGTCAATCTTTCAACAATTATTTCATATATACTTACCAATTTATATAAGCCCGAATTTAACCTTCATATCGACGGAGTTGCGAACATCGCTGGCTAGCGTTGGAGCAAAGAAGCGAGCTCATAAAAATTTGATCACGCCTTGCGGCATTCCTGAACAGACAGGTCATAAATCCAAATGGGAGTTTCCACAGTGTAGCAGATTGAACATAATTGTACATGTGTGTAAATTAATGTACATTAATGGTTAATTTTAGTTAATTGATTTGTGAATTGGATGTGTGCTTGTTTACTGAAATGAATGCAATTTTGATGTATACGAAATGAATGAGAATTGGATGTGCTTGTTTAGAGGGCATGGCTAGCATTTCTGAGGCTAGCCAATAAGCGAAATAGATTTAGCAATGCAAAAGACTACCACAGACGGTCCGTAGATGAAAGCGAAATGCAGTGATGATCGACTACCTGAGCGGTCCGTAGATGAAAGCGAAATGCGTGATAGTCGACTACCGCGAACGATCCGTAGATGAAACCGTCTGTGATGATCGATACCGCCAGCGATGCGTATATGAAACCGTGCGTGATAAGTCGACTATCGCGAGCGGTTTCATCTGAACCGTCTGAAGTGATCGACTATGCAACGGTTGCATCTGAACCGTCTGTGATAATATATATTACAGCGGTTGAAACCGTCTGTGATGACCATTAGCATTCTTGACCCATAAACTCGGGCGGCTCATGGAACCGCTCGTGATGGTATTTTGAACCGTCTGTAAAGGCCTTTTACGTAGTAGTGAGTGGCATATAACGAAATAATCCTCCTTTCTTTTGCTTGGCGCGTTCAACAAGACGTCTCTTCCGTTTAGCCCATGGAAACACGCATGCAATGCAACCTTGCCTTACCTTTTCTTTCTCGCGTTCTTCGATCCACGACGGCCACATCGATATTTATTTATTTATTTATTTTGTGAAATGGCACGGCGTGCCTTTCATATATCGATGAAGAATGTAAAAACATTTACAAAAGGGATGTCAAGTAGACAAGCCCTAAAGAACACAAAACAAGAGGAAACACACACACACACACACCGGCAAGCTAGGGAAAAAAGATAACTAGCTGTGTCAAAACTTTGCAAGGCTTGCGACTGCTTCGACCCATAGTTTGAATTCTTCTCGCACCTTGAAACTTCGGTGATCTTCCATTTGTTCCTATTCTCTTGAAAATTCTAGCATTGCGTTCTTTCGAACCGGCCACCATATAAGCATCACTAAAGTGTTCGGCCTTCTTTTCTTCTTCCATGGGCGAGAATTGGGTGAAGCCACCAACCTTCGGTTCAATAAGCATGAAATGCACTTGCGAAGGAGGAATGTGTAGCCAATTCATGATTTCTATGAATATTCCTTTTGTATATGAGCAAGTGTATCAATAAGTGACTTATTGTTTTCGGGTGAAGCGGCACAAAGGACGGTCGGGTTGTGAGGCCATCCTCGTTTAGCTAGGTTATCTTACATTAAACATTTGTTTTGAATGGCGACCATGAAACATTTGCCGTAGAGGTCCCCATGATTTCCAAATAAGTGCATTCGGTGGCGTGGATCCTTGAAGAGTAGTCCATAAGTTGAGCGTGATGAATATTGGCTGAAGTTGTCCATTTCCAAATCAGTCTATCCGGTTGGTAGCGATAAGCGAACATCCTGCGATTGTATCCACAAGTTGACAAAGCGCATCGAGTAACCTCATCATTGATTTGTGTCTCGGCCACCCACGCACTATTAGCCAAGGCATTGCATGTTGTTCTTCTTTTCCTTTTCTTTGAGTTGGAATTGGGGTAGTATCCTTGAGGTTTTCCGTTTAACCATCATCGTCGAAATTTCACATTCTCGCCATTTCCCAAGTGAACTATCATGGAGGCTTGAATAATTGCCGCTTTGGCTTATCAATCGATATAGGTAGATCACGCCATGCTTTGTTAAATTCCACCGATGCCATAGCCATCGAGTTCTCAATGCAATTCCTTGAAATTCATGTTATACCCGATCCACCATATTGAATTGGTCTGCAAACTCTATCCCACCGAACCAAGCATTTGCCTCCTGTTGCTACATCTGTTCCTATCTAGAAATCCCCGTCTTGCTTTGTCCAATTGATTTAGTACCCATTGAGGTGGTTGCAGTGCTAGAAGATGGTGGATGGGCGTTGCTGACAAGACTGCTTTAACCAGAATCAACCTCCCTGCCATTGTGATGTGTTTTGGTTTCCAACCACCGAGTTTTTTGTAGCAGGTATCGATCAAGGGTTGGTAGTCTGCTCTTCTTAATCTTCTATCTGAAAGTGGCAAACCCAGGTATTTGCACGGAAAAGATTGTACCGGGCAAGGGAAATTATCAGTGATCTCCTGCAAGTCAATGTGTTGGCAGCTGATTGCTATGATAGAGCTTTTTTCAATGTTAGTTTTCAGTCCCGAGGCTTCACCAAAGAAATGCAAAATTGCTTTTGCGGCAAAAAGTTCCTCTTTTCTTTGGGTTTAAAAACCATACCACATCGTCGACATACATGGAGAGGAAGTGGTCTGCTGTATTTGGTTAAGGAGTGGGGTGAATATTCTTACATTAGCGCACTTGTCACTATAGCACTAAGGCGGGTCCATCACCAAGATAAAGAGGAAGGGGATAGGGGATCTCCCCTGTAGAGACCTCGATAGTTCTTGAAGCTCATGATGAGGTTACCATTTACAATGATTCTAGTTGAGGCCGTTGCTAGGAGGCATGTTATCCAGCTTGCACCGGTGAACCAAAACCTCTACTTTGTAACAATTTGATGAGGAAAACCGGGACCTTTGAGTCAAAAGCTTTACCAATGTCAAGCTTTAAAGGAGTCTTGGCCTCTTCTTTTGTCTCAATTTATTTGCCATTCCTTTCACAAAAACAAAATTGTCATGGATTGTCCTTCCTTTTATGAAGGCACTTTGGCATCCACCTACTAGTTTGCTCGGTCTTGGGGCTAGCGGTTTGCTAGAACCTTGGTAAGTATCTTGATGACTCCGTGAATCAAGCTTATTGGTCCATAATCCTTTGGTTCTATGGCCTCAACTTTTTTCGGCAGTAATGCAAAGTTTGCTAAATCGATCGAACCTGGTATTTGTCCGGTTGTCGTTGTTGTTCGAGCTAAGAGCATGGTATATCCGTCAATATGAAATTAGCTGTGAACCATGTATATAAAATAAGTCAACACATGCATTGGTTGGAGAAAAAAAGCCCGACAAGCTAGAAAACATGAAATGTCTCCTTATATGTTCATATTTCTTGTCATTTTCAATTAGTGGGACTTTGATTTTCTTGATAAAAGCTGGGTAGTCAATTCTAAGGTTAGTCCTAGATTCCAAGAAAATAATATTCTTGAAACCACTCTTGTACACGGATTCAATTGTGTTAGCTGTTAGGCATGTGAACTATATTCTGCGGATGCATAATATGATGGAGATTATGCTATTTGGATTAGGAGGGCATCCACCAACTGCACTCTTGCTCTTGCATGTCTGTTGGCTAGATAGACTTCAATTGTTTTTCATGGTCAACATCAAATTACTCGAATTACAAAGGGAGAAACAAAAAAATTGGGCATAGCGAGCGTTTTGCATAATTTTGTTGTCGACTTGACATCAAATATTCTCTCCTCCCATCCCCTCGATTCTGACTATATGCCAAGTTGCCGACCAAGGAGTTTTCTTTGTTCTAGCCCTATAGCGATTAATTTCAAAAATAGCCCTCATTAGCCATAATTTTTAAGAATGGCCTGAGCAGTGCTCCTCTGCGCCTCTGGGCGTGAGGCGACCTGCCCGCCACCGGGCGTGAGGACCTACCCGGCCAGGTGTGGCGGTGACTGCCACTGCGCCCGGATGGGGCGGTGACTGCCCATATGGTGGGAGGCGGTAGGAGGAGAGAGAGAAAATAGGAGAGAGGAAGAAAAGAAAAAAAAAAAAGGGAAAAATCCGAAAAAATTTAAAAAATCCGAAATTTCAAGAAAATTACATAAAAATCCTTGGAACATGAATGTATTTAATAAAATATTTTGAATTTAATTGAAGTTTATTTTATTCATTTAAAATGTTTTTCACTTTACGGAATTTTGCAATTAAAATTTAAAATATTTTCACTTTCGTAATTTATTCATTTAAAACTTTATTCGTTCAAAATGTTTCTCGAAGGTCAAGGGAGGTCATGGGAGGCCTCGGGAGGTCACGGAAGGTCTAGGGAGGTCTCGGGGGGTCACAGGAGGTCTCAGGAGCTCTAGGAAGATCTCAGGAGGTCACGGGAGGTCAAGGGAGGTCACGGGAGGTCTAGGGAGGTCTCGAAAGGTCTCAGAAGGTCACGGGAGGTCTTAGGAGGTCACAGGAGGTCAAGGGAGGTCTCGAGAGGTTACAGGAGGTCTCGGGAGGTCTCAGGAGGTCTCAGGAGGTCACGGGAGGTCTAGAGAGGTCTCCGGTGGTCAAGGGAGGTGGCGGACATGCATCGGTAGGGGGTGGCCAGGGGCGGCGACGTGGGTGGCGGACACGCATCAGCGGTGGCGGTGGTGGCACACAGTGGTCGTGCGCCAACGCCACGCGCCGTGCTATCTAGCGCTGGCGCACGGCCACCGGGCGCCAATGATGCCATATCTGCAAATACGTCGCGCCGGTGGTCAGATCTGCAAATACGCAACCAGAATGCGCCGTATCTGCCAAATAATTGTTATGTGTGTACTCCTGCACCGTATTGTATATTGACATCTCCAACGGAGTTGCAATGCAGTTTTTTTCCATACATTCCAAGTCACATGAAATCACGAAACCCTAATTCCCGAAACCTAAAATCCAATTTTTCGTGATCTAAATCTTGTCTCCAAAACACATATAAAATTGTCAAAATATTACACAATCAAAGTCCACTACATGAGGAGCCTTCAAAATAAAATTCATAATTTTTGGGGCTCATTTTCTACATTTACAAATTCGTACAAACAATACACATATATGAAATTGCGAGAAACATTCTAAACGAATAAAGTTTTAAATGAATAAATTACGCAAAGTGAAAAACATTTTAAATTTTAATTGCAAAATTCGAGAAAAGTGAAAAACATTTTAAATGAATAAAATAAACTTCAATTAAATTCAAAAATATTTTATTAAATACATTCATGTTCCAAGGATTTTTATGTAATTTTATTGAAATTTGGATTTTTTTAAATCTTTTGGATTTTTCCTTTTTTTCTTTTCTTTTCTTCCTCTCTCTGGCCTCCTCCGCTCCCACCATATGGGGTAGGTCACACCTTATCCAACCAGGGGCGGTGACTTGCCGCCTGGGCAGGCAGAGTCCTCTCGCGCCCGGTGGCGAGCGGTCGCCTCACGCCCGGTAGAGCTGATGAGAGCACTATTAGAGGGCTATTTTTAAAAATTATGGCGAATGAGGGCTATTTTTGAAATGTCGTTGCTCTGAGGCTAGAACATAAAAATTTCACCAAGGGGTGAAGGATCGTGATGATTCGATACATGCGAGGTGCAATCGTCGGGATAGTTAATTTTACATATCAAGTGCGCATTAGGATCCTCAATCGTTGCAACTAGCAACAACATAGGTGCATAGTATTCTCTGCATTAACACTCCTCGGCTGTTATTTGGAACACGCACGAATGAGATCGATCGCCCGCGGCACAATCCGAACTACGTTGCTCTGAGGATTACTCGGCTGCGGTGTTTTGCATGATGGTTGCTCTGATAGCATCTTTGCCTTTGTTCATGCAATGAGCCTTTGCCGTGTTGCAGGTCCGGATCCATCAAGTCCCAACCGGGGTTCACAATTTCGTGAAATTTCCAAAAATTCGTTCATTTCGTCCCCATCCAAAAAAGCTGTTTCATTCAAATTTTTGGTTCATTTGAATTTTAAGGGTTAAAGAGAGTGAACACGACTAGTATTTCACGGTGTGCGAGATATCCCAAGTTGATTTCTTGTTTTAATTTTAAAATTTAAATTTGATCAAGCGGTTTGGCTCAAAATTACGAAATTTCATTTGAAATGACCGAAATTTTCGGACATTTCGCTTATTTCGCTACCAAGCGAAATAAAATTCAAAACAAAATTGGAAACCCGGTCCCAACTACTAACATTCATAGCCGTTCGGTGCAATGTAAAAACACCAATCTTTGCGAAAATAATTGAAGATTATGATCGGGTTCATTATACGGTCAACATATCTTGACACGGACAACAATCCACAAAGTCATGACTCCATGCATATATTTTTGGAAATCTTAGATTTTACGTCTCTCTCTTCTGGGCGTCATGTGGTGATATATGATCTTGGCCAATTCCAACAACTAGGAGTTTACCCGGAAAAAAAACAACAAAAACCGAGAGTCTAACTAACATCAAGAACATGTCCAAGTCCGGGATGTCACGGAGAAAATCTTGTGTTTTGCTGTCAACCCTTAAGCTCCCAGTTATGATGGGAGAAAATACTCTGGTCTCCTAGCTACATACACGGTTTTATTTAATATTCAACAAGTAAATTGCACATGTATAACAAAAATTGAAACATGAGCGAATCGCCACTTGTACTATAGTTTTCCTCGGGGAAAAAAAGGTGCGTTTAGAATGTAGGAATTTCACACGAGGCGTTTCAATTCCCACATAAACATGAAAAAAAAAATCTCATGTTTGAGCGGGCCTAAGAAGGCTAACAAAGCGGTAGCCCAGTTCTAAAAAGGTGTTACGAGTACAGGTGATGCTTGTGAAAAATCACTTCCCTTCCTTCCTCCTCCAGTCGCCAACCAAGTGCGGCCTCTACCTCTCCACTGTTGATGAAAGGTAGAGCTGGCCAGATAGGCCGTACCTGTTGGGCCGGCCCAAGGCACGACACTGTAGGCCCGGCCCGAGCACAGCACGGCCCACACTATTCACAGGTCGGGTTGGCACGACACGATGGCCTAGGCCATACCTAGGCCGTCACCCCAGCAAGATGGGTAGGCTCGGCACAGCACAAATAGTGCCAGGGCACAGCCCAGGCACGGTGAGCCTGACCCAGCCCATCTAGCCCGAGGGATAGACCAGAGCAGGGAGGTCTGGGACCGGGAGCGCGCGACCGCACGAGGCGGCGTCGGTGGCGAGGAAGACTGGCGGCGTGGGAGGGAGCCAGTTAGCTGGGAGGTCTAGGACTGGGAGGAGGAGGAGGAGGAGGAGAGAAAGGGCGGTGCAGGAGGGAACCGAAGTGGAGAGGCGTCGAGGCGGCTCGGCGGTGAGGAGGCAAGGAGGCGGTTCGGCCGTGAGGAAGCGAGGAGGCGGCGCAGAGGTGAGGAGGCGAGGAGGCCATGCGGAGGTGAGGAGGCGACTAGGCGAGGAGCAAGGCCCAGCAAGCCGGGCCGTCTTGGCCGGAGAGGAGGCGGCTTGGCGGTTGTGCACTTGTGTGGTCTTGTGGGCGAGGCGTGGAGGAGAGGAGGCGCGCCTGAGGAGAGGAGGAGAGGAGGCTGCGGTCTTGGTAGTGCAACAATACTGGTCGCACACACGCTTGTGGAAGCAAGGGTTGGGGAAGAAGAAGGGGCGGGCGGGGCAGGCCAGGCAGGTGAGGCAGGGGTAGGCCAGGCAATGGCGGGGGTAGGCCGGGCAGGCGGCACGTGGGCCAAAACGTGCTTTTAGGCCATGCCTAGCACGACACAGCCCGACCGAAATCAAATCGTTTGGGCATTTTGACCGGTTTTTTTACCTTTTTTGACCGTTTGAGTCATAAAAAATAGCAAATAATTCAAAAAATCCCAAAAAAAGTCCTATAAATAGCCACCATAACCCCCCCCTCATGTAGCACCCCTTCATTCTCCATTCTCTCTTTGAAATTATGTTGTGCAAATTGAAATTCGTGTTGAGCTAATTTGGCAAAATTCAAAAAAAAAATGTGCCCAAATTTGAAATTTTCAATTTTCGATAGCAAGTCAGCGAAAGAGGTACAATATTATTTTTTGCATACTTTTATTGTTGGTGCTTGTTATGCTAAGATGAAAGTAGTAATAGTGTTAGTTACGATTTTGCGGTTTTAGTTATGGGCAGTCCTTACGATAGCTTTGATCTTGGTGATTCTGAGACTTTCACGGAGGAAATTGCATCCATGGAGGCGGCTACGGCTGCCTCAAGCCAACTGAAGGTTTCACCGGAAGAGCAAGGCGGAGTTCTATCATCAGGCTCCAAGCACCACGGCAACTGGAGCAAAGAGGTCGAGACCGTCTACATCGGGAGTGTGAGAGAATTTCGACAAGACAACCAAGCAAAACACAGCGGGAAATGAGGTACCATATGCTATTTGCAAAATTTGTTGCAATAAACTCTCTGAAAAGTCTATAGGTGGAACGGGGCACTTGCTTAGACATGCTACAAGATCTCAAGCCAAGCAAGGACTGTTAATGAGGCAGACGCAGCTACAGTACAACCCCGATGGTAAGGTACATAGCTGGGACTACGATCCCCAGGTAGCCCACTGTGGATATCATGGGGATATGCCTGAGATCTTAGGATGATGTTTCAATTGGCAATGTCGTTGACAGTTTGTCGAATCACGTGTTTTCGGCAAAGTTTGATTCTGTCGAGCCTCTGGCGGTCTGACCGCCATGGTGGCGGTCGGACAAGCCATCTTGACTTGATTTGCTGTTTTAGTCGTTGGCGGTCGACCAAGCCGATGGAGCGGTCTAACTGAAGCTTTGCCATAAGCGGTCGAGACCAAGCCATTGCAATTTCTTGGAGTTTGGAGGTGGGCCAAAAATAGAGGTGTAGGCAAGTGAGAAGGTGTACGTACTTGGTCTCATAATTTTGGAGCTTCGGGCAAAAGTTCTATTGGTTTGAAAATTCGATGGGTTTGATTTCTAGGTTGGAAATTTGGTTAAGTCATGGATTACTGGGGTCAGAATAGGCTTTTGGTGGGCGGTCCGACCAGGTAGGGCGTGGTCAAACCGACTTTTGGCGTGGTGCGGCCCGAGGCGTGATCGAGCCGACCGCCAAGGTGGTGGTCTGACCGGTTGTGATTTGTTTAAATCGTCTTCGTGGCGGCGATGTTTGCTGTTAGGTCAAGTTCATGGGTTTCATGGCATATGTGTTGCATGATGCATGTTTTGACTAACGTGGGTCAAGTTGTGAAGAACTTGTTCCCGGATTCGTTTGCTTGTCTATTGCTATGCAGGTTACTTGGTTATCAACGACGGTCAACGGCGAGAATGATCGGGACTAGGCTTGGAGAGCTAAGGTCGAGCGATCGGCGATCTTGGGTGAGTCAATGAACTCAAGCGTGGTGCAGAATGGACAAGGGTAAGCGAAACAGGCGATTCGGTGCGACTAGTTTGATCAAGAGGCGCGGGGGTCAGTGCAAGTGCCATGGTGGTTTTGGTGGGAGCCGGATGGGAGAGACTTGCCGACATGGAGAGAGCGCGGGATCAACCTACGTGGTGAAGCATGGATGTGTTTCACGTGGTTGGGACTCGGTCTTTGCAAAAGATCGAGGAGGGTATTTTGGTAATTTTACCAAATACCGCCTTTGGTGACCTTTTGCCAAATCACGGCGCAAGATGGCGCAAGGTGAAGTGGATTAGGTCAAGAGATGAAGGCGGCGCTTTAAAAGCGGCGTGCATATGTGACCCGTTTGTATGTGGGCCTTAACGGGAGCCCATTAGGGTTCAATCTTCTACAAGGTCTAAGCCTCCACTATAAATAGAGGAGGGAGGTGGCTGCACCCCCTTCAAACCTTTCATTGTTTTTGAAACCCTCTTTGCTTAGGGAGAGGATTAGTGGAGGTTATGGTTCTAGAGAATTGGATTGGATTTCATGCTCATGTATTGAGTCTTTGTCCTCCATTGGTGGAGTGGCTGTAAACCAATACTCATCAAATCAATCCAAAGAGAATTCTCTCAAGATGAATCTATTCTCTCTTTGTCTCTCTATTTGGTGATTTGGTGCCTCAATTTGATTCTCGAGTTTTTGCTTGGTTTCTTGGCTTGATCTAACTTGTTGTGACTTGTGGGAACCCATCTATGATCATCTTGATCATCAATCACCCACGAGCAAGTCTCTAGATCATATTTTCATTCTTACTCGGTTTTTGACCTAGCTTTGCTCAAACTGCAAAAGATAGGAACCTTGGCTTGGATTTATGCGATCCTTGATTGGAATAGGTTCACAATATCTTTGAGAAGGTGTGTGTCAAGTTTCGTGGAGTTTGGCCACATAGATCAAAAGTTAGATCGATTTGAGTTTCGTTTTTCGGGTTGTTCTTGCTGTTCTAGACAAAATCGGTCAGACCGATTTTATAACGCCGGTCAGACCGCTCATATAACACCGGTCAGACCGCTCGAAGAACCGGTCAGACCGCCATACAAAAACCGGTTTGACCGCTCAGCCTCTAATTTGATATTTCTTTGATCTATTGCTTTGGGGTTTTAGTTTGGATTCAATGCAAGTCTTCCGCTGTACTTGTAGATTGATCTTCATAGCTTTCATAGCTATTGGAGTGAAATTGGTGTTGAATCCATTATTTGTGAAAAAGTGAGCGTGCTCCTATTCACCCCCCCCCTCTAGTCGCCTTTTCGGTCCAACAAGTGGTATCAGAGCCCGGTTAGTTCAATCTTGATCTTAACCGGTCACTGAACTTGGCGATGGATAAGTACTCCATCAAGCCGCATATCTTTGATGGGCACGACTATGCCTATTGGAAAAATCGCATGCGAGTCTTCCTTGAGAGTGAAGGACAAGCTATATGGGAGGTTGTTCGAGCCCCGCTCGTTTTGCCCGAAGTTGCTACACCAGCTTCAGCAGCCCTTTTGGCTAACAACAACAAGGCAAAGAACCTTTTATATGCTGAGCTTGGTAGGCAAGAGTACGATAGGATTTGTAACCTTGTGACCGCACATGAGATTTGGCACACCCTCGAAACTTACCATGAGGGATCGTCCCAAATCAAGCAAGTGCGCCAGACGGTCTACAAGCGAGAGTATAACAAATTCAAGATGCGTCCTGGTGAGAGCATCGATGACGTCTTTACTCGCTTTAATAAGGTAATCAATCAGATGAGAGCTGTTGACATTGAGTACTCTCAATCTGAGAATGCCACCCACCTCTTGGCTGCAATCAACACCAAAGAGTGGGAGATAAAGGCAACTTCCATAGAGGAGAACATCGACCTCTCTAATCTCACTTTGGAGCTACTTTATAGCAAGCTAAAAACTCATGAGATCAAGAGAGGCGGTAATGCTAAGAAGGATAACATGGCTTTGGTGGCTGATCCTCTCAAAGGGACTCATGATGGTTCTTCTGAGTCTTCTTCTGGTTTTTCTCTTGCTTGTTTGGCTTCTATTTAAGAAGAAGAGTTTGAGAGTCTTCCTAAGGCTGATTTAGCTCTTTTGGCCAAGAAAATCACACGGGCATATAACAATGTCAGAAACAGAAAGAGAGGTGGCCCTGTGACTTGCTATGAGTGTGGAGAGCTATATCACATCCGGGCCAACTGCCCCAAGCTGAAAGGTAAGGGCAACCGCAAGGATGAGAAGCTTTGCTGGAAGAAGCCTAAAGGGGCAAGCCCAAGTATGATCTCGCCAAGCTCATGAAGGTCCGCCACCGAGTCCTTGCTTGGTTTTGGAGATCAATCCTTGAGCGATGTGGACTCAGGAGTGAGGAGGACAAGGAGGAGGAGATCCCTCAAGACAAGAAAGGGAAGGCCAAAGACTTCACCGGCATGTGCTTCATGGCCGACTCCGTCGACATCGATGACAACGATGAGGTACTTCCATCCTATGATGTCTTTTCTGCTAGATGCGATAACATGTATGAGCAATTGCTTAGTCAAGATAAGGCTTTAGAGTTCACCATGGCTAGGAACAAGGATCTAGAGTCACAAGTCGAGAATTTGACATTAGAGCTTGTGAATGCTAAGAGTCTAGATGTTGATGAATGTTCATCCTGCCATGCTTTGCACTCCGAACTGTCTAAACTACAATCTGCTCATGATATTGCTTTTCATCGACTTGAAAATGCTAGAACTGAGCTAATTGATGTTAAATCTGCTCCATGTGAAAAATGCTTAGAGTCTAGCAAGTTGGATGCTTCTCGCAATGTGAAATCTAGCTTTTGCACTTTCTACTTAGAACGCGAACATGAAGTTAAGGATATTCTAGAAGCAGTTAGAGCTAAATATGCCAAGCTTAAGGACACAATTGAGTCTACACCTTGTGCCTCGTGTGCTGCCTATAAGCTTGAAGTTGCTCATCTTAAGGAGAAACATGCTAGAGCCATTAAGGGCAAGACTTGTGAATCATGTGCTAATGTTGAAAAAGAGAATGCATATCTCAAGGATACATTAGAAAGATTCTATAATGGTGAAAAACAGTTAAACATGATTCTAGATAAATCTAAAACTCCTTTTAAGAAGCAAGGTTTAGGATACAACTCTGCCCAGGACATGTCCAAGCCTAATGTCATTCAAGTCTTGGAAAACGGCTTAGTTGAATTCAAAACCCAACCTGCAAAAATTATTTTTAAATCTGCAGGATTTGTCCAACCTTCTTTTAAGGCAAAAGGTGCTTCTCCCAGTGGTACAAAATACCATTGCACCTATTGCAAGAAGAGTGGACATTTGGTTGAGTTCTGTTGGCGTAGGTTGAAGAACGCTAAGAAAAATATTGCTAGAATGTCATCTAATCAACCTAGAGCTTTTATGAGACATGGTCACGTACAAAAGAAGAACCCCAGTCTAGGATTTGTTGCACATGCACATCACCATGTTTCTAGACAGGATACATCTCATGCTCTTGTTACCATTGCTCATAATAGAACTACTAATAAAGTCAAGGATAGCACATCTGCTTTGCATACTACTCGCAGATGAATGTCTCAATACTGGGTTCCCAAGTCGCTTTTAACTAACCCCAGTATTGAGACACATCGTTCTTTTACTCCTTGATTTTCAGGATTGCCGCGGAAGTGGGAAGAACACATGGTTCGTCGACTCCGGGTGTTCACGCCACATGACCAGAGACTCAAGATGGTTCACCTCCTTCATGCAGTCAATTGGTGATGACTTCATCACCTTTGGAGATGATACACAAGGGCGCATTGAAGGAACTGGAGTGATCAGGGTGAACGACAAGCTCATTCTCAAGGACGTCTCACTTGTGTCTAAACTAAGGTACAATCTCCTTTCTGTCTCACAGCTTCTTAATGATGGCTATGAGACTCGTTTTAAGAAGAATGCCTGTCGTGTGCTTGATTCTTTTGGTGAGCTCGTTTTTGGGATTTCTAGAGTTGGTAGAATTTTTGGAGCTAACTTTTCTGAATCGCTTGCTGGATCTCTCAAATGTTTGATTGCATCTTCTTCTGATATCTGGCTTTGGCACTGACATTTGGGGCACATTGGTTTTCATCTTCTAACACGAGTTAGCGGCCTTGATCTCATGAGAGGTTTGCCTAAACTCAAAGCTGTCAAGGATGCCGTATGTGCGCCCTGTAGGCATGGCAAGCAAGTTGCCGCAAGCAAGTTGCCGCCTCACACCCGTCATTGACTATGGTCATGACCGACGGACTGTGATAGTTACTTCATATGGATCTTTGTTGGTCTGCTAGGGTTCGGTCGATCGGTGGCAAATGGTACATTCTTGTCATAGTCGATGATTTTTTGAGATACTCTTGGGTGTTCTTTCTTGCTTCGAAGGATGAGGCTTTTGATCATTATCATGACCTTGCTCTTCGTTTGGCTTCTGAACTTCCTGGTGCCTTGAGAGCGATCCGCAGTGACAATGGCACGGAGTTCAAGAATGCTTCTTTTGCCAAAAATGTCATGCATGAGGAGTTAGAGAATTTTGAAAGAAATAAAATTTGGAACCTTGTAGAATCTCCTAGTGGACATAATGTTATAGGAACCCGTTGGGTATTAAAAAATAAACAAAATGAGGATGGTTCTGTGGTTAGAAACAAGGCTAGGTTGGTAGCTCAGGGTTTTATCCAAGGTTGAGGGTTAGATTTTGATGAAACCTTCGCTCTGTTGCTAGATTAGAAGCCATTTGTATTACGCTTGCATTCTTTGCTTCTAAAGGCTTTCGATTGTATCAAATGGATGTCAAGAGTGCCTTTTGAATGGTTTTATAGAGGAGGAAGTTTATGTTAGACAACCCCCTAGCTTTGAGAATCCCAAGCATCCTGATCGTGTTTACAAGTTATCCAAAGCCTTGTATGGTCTTAAGCAAGCCCCTAGAGCATGGTATGATAGGCTTAAGACCTTCTTGCTTAAGAATGATTTTGAAATGGGAAAAGTAGATAAGACTCTTTTCATTCTTAGGCATGGCAATGACTTCCTGCTTGTTCAGATTTATGTTGATGATATTATCTTTGGTGGTTCCTCTAATGCTCTTGTTTCCAGTTTTTCTAAGACCATGTCTAGAGAATTTGAGATGAGTATGATGGGAGAACTCAATTACTTTCTAGGGCCACAAATCAAGCAATGCAAGGAAGGGATCTTCATCCATCAAACGAAGTACACCAAGGATTTGCTCAAGCGTTTTGATATGGGTGATCGCAAGTTTATCGCCACTCCCATGGCGACTTCAAGCGCTCTAGATCCGGATGAGGAAGGAGAAGCCGTGGATCAACACGAGTACCGCAGCATGATCGGCTCCCTCACATACTGACGGCCTCAAGACCGGACATCCACTTCACGGTCTGCCTCTGCGCGAGGTTTTAGGCGTCACCGAGGACTTCACATCGCCAAGCCGTTAAGCGCATTTTCAGGTATTTACACTCTACCCTTTAGTATGGCATTTGGTATTCTTGTTCTTCTTCGTTGTCCATTCGGGTTTTTGATTCGATTTTATGCGGTCAGAGGCTAGATAGGAAGAGCACTTCTGGCACATGTCATTTCTTAGGCACTTCTCTTGTCTCTTGGTCTTCTAGGAAGCAGTCTTCTGTTGCACAATCCTTCTTTGAAAATTTGAATATGTAGTCTTTGCTAGTTATTGTAGTCAAATTTTGTGGATGGTCTCCACTCTTAAGGATTTTGGGTTAACCTTTGCTAGTGTTCTTCTTTTCTGTGATAACACTTCTGCTATTAACATTGCTAAAAACCCAGTGCAACATTCTAGGACCAAGCACATAGACATTCGCTATCACTTCCTTAGAGATCACGTTGAGAAGGGTGATATTGTGCTGTATTTTGTGGAGTCCGAGGCTCAGTTAGCCGATATCCTCACTAAGCCTTTAGACCCAACAAGGTTTGCCACCTTGAGAAGTGAGCTAGGGGTAATTTATCCCTATGGGTTGGTTTGAGGGGGAGTTGGATCTTTTCTGATCTTTTCTTGTTCTTTTGGTCTTTTCTTGATCTTCTTTTGAACTTGTTGATCTTTTTGAACTTGTTAGGCTTTTTAGGTTTTATGAGCTTTTCTTGCATCTCATTGTATCATATTGCATTCATATGAAAAATCCAAAAAGATGCATTGTAATATAAGCTTTTTGCTTATCTTTTAAAATTGATGAAGCTTTGCTTATTACCCTTTGGAGCTTTAGTGTTTCAATTCTTGCTCAATGCCATGTCTAGTTCTTTGACTTGCTAGAATTATCATGCTTTCACATGTGTAGCTAAGTCTTTGTTGTATGAGCTAGAACTTGAAAAACAACTTGAACTAAGAAATTAGCAATTTATGAATTGTTTAGCGATTCATGCAATTAGTGCTCCTTTTGTGACACCGGCCTGTCAAAATACTTTGTTAGCTCTTGAATCTAGCTTTGATCATTACTTGAGCTTCTTGTGTTCTTGAGAATCTAAAACCGCTCTTGTGAAAAATGAAAAATCAAACTTCAAGATTGTCTTATGCTTAAATTGTGCCAAACTACTCTTACGAGACTGCATGTCAAAGACATGAAATTGGAGATAGTTTGATGATCCAGACGATCTCATGGGGATTGCTTGTCACAACTGACATGAACCTCAAGATTTGTCGCCCTGGTAGAAGCTTAGGAAGAGTTTGTGGATGGCTCCTAGTCCAGGATCTTCTTCACTAAGATATACCTTTAATCAACTTTTGGTCGAAGCTTAGGATGAGTTTGTGGATTACCTTTGTGTAGTTGCGCATTACCTTTGTGTAGTTGCGCATTATGTTAATGACGACTGGGTAATAGAGAAAAGGATTATAGCTTTGAAATTAATTGATATAGCACACACAGGTGAGAATATTGCAGACTGTGTTATGAAAATCGTGGAATACTTTGGTCTTACAGACAAAATATTCATAATTACTTTAGACAATGTCGCTTCAAACTCTAGGACCATGGACATTCTTACTCCAGTGTTGAGTACATACGCTGATTCCTTCTGGCTACATCAACGATGCGCTTATCATATTATCAACTTTATAGTGAAATGTGGTTTGAAGAGGTTGAGTCCGTATATTAAAGCTTTTCGCGATGCGATTTCTTTTTTGAATAATTCTAACATAAGAATAGCACAATATAAGAACTTATGCAGGGAAATGGGTGTATGTCCAAGCAAGTTCGGTTTGGACATAGAGGTAAGGTGGAACTCTACTTACCTCATGCTTAAGAATCTTTTACCATACAAGAGCATTTTTTCTGTTTTCTTCAAACGCACTATCATAGCACTGACGATAGTATACTATTAACTGAGTAGCATTGGTTCGTTGCTGAGAAGGTACTGTCGTTTTTAGAAATTTTTTATGAGGCAACTATTGCATTGTCCGCTGTCTACTGTCCAACATCTCCTATCATTATGCATACTATTTTACGGATTGCTACTCAATTGAAAATGTATGAAAATAACTTAGTTTTACGCGATGCTATTGTTCCATGAAATCTAAATACCTTAAATATTGGAGACATGTCGGGACCCCAAATTACAATTCTGGACCATCTGTGTACAATGCACTAGTCCAGGATCACACTAGTGCACACAATTTCAACATAGATGAATATTGATCCACACAAGGCGATTGATAGCATAAACGAATAAGTTGATTATCAAATAAGGGTTTTGACCTTATGGCCGAGTTTACACTTAATAAGCCACACAGGGCTAACAGAGAATTAAATAGTAGCGGAAACAGAAATAGCAGTGGCATCCCATCAAATCACCATAGGCAACCAACTGGGATCAAGACCCTACGATCAAGCACCTTCAACGAACTCCTCCTCGAAAGCAGGCGATGACTCCTCCCCTTCTGTTGATTTGATTTAGCAAACATGAGTACACAACCGTACTTGCAAGTCATACCACGGAAATGCAAGTATACATGATGGCTTATTCCAAAGGAATGGTTTCTGTGGTTCTTTTGCAGAAATGCAACATTTGCAATTTGAATACAAATAATAGATTGAAAGTATAAGTGAAACAAATAACAATAATAATTTAATAGTTTGATTTCACAAAGACACATAGCCTAAAAAAGTTATTCACATAGCCATATGACTTAAATCACATAGCTCTCTTCCCAAGGTTTTTATGAAAATCTACCCCTCGTGTGAAATTCGAGCATGTCCATGACCGAGGACGCGGCTATTAGAATAGATTGATTTTACACTCTGCAGAGGTTGTACACTTTACCCATAAGATACAATTAGTGTTGCAAGCACTATCATAACAAAACGTTTCAGAAACTTCATCTCAGCATTGACACTCCCAGTGTGCTTACGAACCGTCATACCAAGCCCTATACAGCGATAGGTACAACACACACCGTTGGACAGGGAAGCGGCGAACCGTCCCGCGATGTACTACCTGGTAGCACACCTCCACCCAATCAACACAGTCTAACCTACAACCTAAGTAGCAATGTCAAGACTCCATAACTTACTAAGTTAGGCTTGTCCCATACCAGGCATGTGGTCGTACAGTAAGGCTCAGTTCAATGGCACACAAAGTTAAGTCCTTACTTGACCAAGGCAAGACTTCCAATTTACAACAAATCCCAATGCACACAGACTTTTAAGCCCATGCACACAGATCCACCATGACAATACACAGTCCACTTGCCTCCGTCTAAATCCTTTCCCACCCTATTGGTTAAGTGCAACATATGCCATCAACGAGTAATAGCACATAGTACAGATATTTTTATCACGTAGTTCTATAATCACTTAGTCAAGTTCATAATTGCGACTCACATGAGATGATGACTCGTGGCATGGCTAAGCAGACTAATCATATCTAACCAACCCATATTGGTGCTATGGTATTACCAACTAAAATAAACAAATCTAGGGTGACAAAAGATTAAGACATAACAATTAAGCAAAGTGGATATAACAATTTGGATTAATAACTAAACCCAAAAGCATTTAAATAAATGTAATAATTTGAATCAATATAACTTTTGAAAACTGAGTTCAATATGATCAAAGGTATAACTTGCCTTGAAATAGGTCTAAGTATTGATCTTGCTCTTGAGGTGTCCCTTCTTCAAATCTTCCCGAAGTATCGACGTCTACTCGCAAACGAAGCAAACAAACAAAACAAATAAATAACAGAGGCAAAACAAACTCCAAAAATTAAATAAAAATCCCCAATAAATAGATCTTGAATTCAGAAATTTGAATGGGTTCAATCGGAGTTCGAATGCAAAAGATATGGGCTTTGGAAGTTTGAATCTAAAAGAAACCCTAATATTTGGATTATTCCGAATTTCCGAATTATTTCTCAAAAGAAAAATTGGATTATTGCGCAACGATAACGTCAGCAATGGATTTTCGGAATAAGAAAAAGAAAAAGAAAATACTAACATGTGGGACCCACATGTCAGCCTCACGGTCCACGGTAAACCAAGTCCACTGAACCAGTGCACGGGTTTAGATCTGAACCGCCACGCGTATGCCCATGTGGATGCTGATGGGGCTCCACGCGGCTGCCACACAAGCACGGAGGGCGAGGTGGCGCTGACGCAAACGACAGCGACGGTGGCGGCGCACGGGAACCAAGGTTCCGACGAACGACGGCGAACCAGCGGCGATGGGTGGTACCAAGAGGTAGAGGGGGACACGGGGATCACGACGGTGTGCTCACGGGTGCACGGAAGTGACAAGGATGGCCGACGGAGCGGCTCGGCTTGTAGAGGCGACGGTGAACCAGGGCGTCTATGGGGAAATGGGTGCGCGCACCAGGTGGCCCTCGACGCGGTGAACTCGAAGAGGTGCTCGACGACGGCTAAGGATCACCGACGGCGGTGGAATCTGACGAAGAAGCTCACGGCGGCGCTAGGGTTCGAGCTTCAAATCTGGCGAAGAGGCGGCGTGCTAGGGTTGGCGACTGCAGGGAAAATGTGATGGGGTTGGATGTGTGGATATCATGGGGATATGCTTGAGATCTTAGGATGATGTTACAATTGGCAATGTCGTTGACGGTTTGTCGAATCACGTGTTTTTGGCAAAGCTCCAGGTCCGTCAGGCCTCTGGCGGTCTGACCGGCCATTGTGGTGGTCAGACCAACCATGCCTATGTGGTTTTTTCGAATGGTCGTGGCGGTCCGGCCGGTTAGGTGGCGGCCGACCCTGCTAGTGGAGCGGTCGACCCGCCATTGCAATGTTTTTGGTTTGTTGAGCTGGGCCAAAAATAGAGGGTGTAGGCACGTGAGAGGGTTCTTCTGTACTTGGTCTCATAATTTTTGGAGCTTCCAGGCAAAAGTTCTATTGGTTTGAAAATTCCAGTAGGTTTCGGATTTCCAGGATGGACATTTGGCTAAGTCCCACTGGCGGTCGATCGCCAAGCAGTGGCGGTCCGACCGCCAGGGGGTGATCGACCGGTTTTCACTTGTCTCGTCGTTCTTCGTGGCGGCGATGTTTGGAAGTTAGGTCAAGTTCATGGGTTTCATGGTATATGTGTTGCATGATGCATGTTTTGACTAACATGGGTCAAGTTGTGAAGAACTTGTTCCCGGATTCGATTTCTTTGTCTATTGATGTGCAGGATGCTTGGAGGTCAATGACGATCAATGGTGAGGATGATCGACTAAGCTTGGAGAGCTAAGGTCCGAACGATCGGGATGCGGGTGAGGTCAATGGAGTCAAGCATTGCGCAAGAGGGATAAAGGTGACCGAACAGGCGATTCGGTGACGGAGTTCGATCAAGCGCGGGGTCGGTGCAAGTGCCATGGTAGTTTCGATTGGGAGCCGGATGGGAGAGACTTGCCGACATGAAGAGAGCCGCTGGATCAACCTACATGTGGCGAAGCATAGAGGTGCTTCACGAAGATGGGACTTGGTCTTTGCAAAAGATCGAGAAGGGGTATTTTGGTAATTTTACCAACACGCTTTGGTGACCTTTTGCCAAATCACGGCGCAAGATGGTGCAAGGTGAAGTGGATTAGGTCAAGAGATGAAGACGGTGCTTTAAAATGCATGCGTGTGTGACCCGTTTGTTTTGGGCCTTAACGGGAGCCTATTAGGGTTACTCTTCTAGAAGGTCTAAGCCTCCACTATAAATAGAGGAGGGAGGTGGCTGCACCTCCCTAACCCTTTCATTGTGTTTGAAACCCTAGTTTGCTTAGGGAGAGGATTAGTAGAGGTTAGGGTTCTAGAGAGTTGGTTTTGATTTCGTGCTCATGTATTGAGACTTTGTCCTCCATTGATGGAGTGGCTGTAAACCAATACCATATCAAATCAATCCAAAGAAAGTTCTCTCAAAGATGAATTCATTTGCTTTCTTTCTCTCTATTTGATGATTTTGAGTCTTTCTTTAATCCGCGAGTTTTTGGTTGGTTTCTTGTCGTGATCTTGTCATGATCTAACTTACTGTGACATGTGGGAACCCATCTAGGATCATCTTGATCATCAATCACCCACGAGCAAGTCTCTAGATCATATTTCGTTTTTGGCTCGGTTTTTGAACCACCTTCGCTCAAACTGAAAAAGATAGGAACTTTGGCATGGATCTCTGCGATCTTTGATTGGAATAGGTTCCTAATATCTTTAAGAAGTTGTGGTTCAAATTTCGTGGAGTTTGGCCTTACGAATCGAAAGTTTGACCGATTTTAGTTTTGGTTTTGGGGCTGTTTGCTGTTCATCGTCAGGCTGGAGGTCAGACCGCCAATACCAGAGGTCAGATCGCCCCATGTAGCGGTCAGACCGCTAATATCAGAGGTCTGACCGCCCAACACTTGGTGATTTGAGTTCTTGGTTATTTTGGGTGTTTTTCTTTGGGGTTTGGATTGAATTCAATATATGTTATCCGCTGCACATGTACTTTGATCTTCATAGCTTCCATAGCTATTGGAGGGAATTGGTGTTGAATTCGATCCTTGTGAAAAAGTGAGCGTGCTCCTATTCACCCCCCCTCTAGTCGCCTTTTCGGTCCAACATGATGCGATCCTCGTGACGCGGTCACAGCTTTAAATAGGGCACGGGAGCTAGGAGTTCGAGTGCGGCACGACGGCGCGGTCCGGCTCAGACACGGACGTAGAGTCCGCGATGAAGACGATGATGACGAGGCAAAGAGGCCCACGAGGCGAGAGAGAGGCTAGCGAGAGCTCAAGATCGCAACGGCACGGCCGACGCCGACAGTGGGGTAGGGAGGCTGCTGCTGACGGAGAGGCGAGGCCGACATGGGCCGGGCATGTCGGTCGAGAGGTGGCACGCTGGGGACTGGGCCACACAGGAGATGGACCGAAAGTGAATAGGGATTGGATTTCGGCGCAAACACTATTCTGAGATTTTAAATAGGTTTTCTATTTTAGAAAATACCAGAAATTCCAAAAGCCAATAGAAAATAGCAAATGAACTTGAAAAAATTCTAGAAAATATATCCAAGCACATAGAACCCAAATAAAATAGTTTTTACCATTGTTCATGTTGAATTTAATCATATTAAATTATTTTGATGCACAAGGTTCAATATTAAACTTTTGAATTAAAAATCAAATAAATCCAAATGGTGAATTTTGTCCCTACTAACTATTCAAAGGGTTTTTAAAGCTTAGGAAATTGGGATGTTACAAGACATATCCCTTACCTATATGCATTTGCATTTCTTTTAGATCCTAGGGCTAAAATTGACGCATTTGGTACTGTACTTGATCTACTTAGTGATGCTACGGGGCTAGACTATACTGACTATTTTGCAGAAGTTCATTCTCGGTTATACGAGGTTTACCACAGGTTTGAAAATAAGTTTTGGGGAGTCCACTCGCAATGAACTCCAATAGCCCCCACCTCAAGTGGGAAGACAAATATGTAGGGCACGATCTTCGGTGCCTCTTCCTCCAGGTCCAGGTCCAGGTCTTCTTCTTCTACACAATCGTCTACTCAGCCAAGACCCACAAGGAGCGGGGAACTATCCACCTATCTGGACAGCGATATAGTGGATTTCAACTCAAAAGGCTTTGACATCTTGCAATGGTGGCAAGCCCATAAGTCAACATATCCCGTGCTATCCATACTTGCACGTTATGTGTTAGCTGTTCCTGTCTCTACGGTTTCCTCCGAATCTGCTTTCAGTCTTTCTGGAAGAATATTGGAGGAGAGAAGAACAAGTCACACAAATGAGATGGTGAAGATACTTCTAACTATGAAGGACTGGGAACAAGCTGATTCACGAACACAACACTCTGTGAAAAATCTAGAGTTGTCGGAGGTGTTTAAAAATATGTACTTAGACAATGACAGTAACACCGACATGTAGAACAATGATGTATTGTGTATGTAGAGCTATAGGTTGTACTCTTTTTTTCTTTGCCAAGGTTTTCTCATTTTGAGTTTTTACTTGGTGAAGGTTTTAACGAGACAGCTAGTTGGATATTAATAAAGCTCTTTATTACACTTTCAATATGATTGTCTCATTTTTTTTCAATTTTCATGTCTACTTCTGATTTCAACACATTTTTCTATTTTTCTAGATTTTTTTCATTCTGTCAGACCAAACGGGCTAAACAGTCCACACTTGGCCCAATGGGCTAAATAGGCTTGTGCCGGCCCAGCACGACACGAATGACCGACGGACCATGCCTGGGCCACCACCCCAGCACGACAGTTGGCACGGCCCATCTAACAGCTGAGCCAAAACGGGCCATGCCGAAATGGGCCGTGCTTGGTGGTGCCCGTGTCGTGCCTGGCCGGGCTGCCCATTTGGCATTACTCATCAGTCACTCATCACCATGCGTCTTTCTCCTCCTCCTCTTCCTCTTAAGATCGATGTTACGTGCACCAACCATCTTACTGCCCCTGCATGCCTCTTGTCCTCATGGCTCACTCCAACCACTACCGCGACCTCCTCCTCGCTATCACCATTGTTGCGTTGCTTGCCGCTGGTGAGGCGTTCGGTCTGGGTTCAACCTCCCTTGGTTCTCCCGGTGGTCAAGGCCATGGCGGAGGCTCAGAGACACCCCGACGCGTGGTGGCCCGAGGCAGGGGAAGGCTCGCCGGAGCACTACTCCACGTTGTCCCATCACGACCGCGCCCTCTTCGCCCACCACGGGCTGGCCGATGGCAACAACCTCCTCACCTTCACCGACAGCAACGCCACCTTCCACACCAATGGATCATACGCCCTGCAACTCTGTTCTCGTGTGCTACTGCTTATGTAACACCCCGATTTGCAGAATTAGGATGTTAATATTTAATTAGGCGATCTATTACATATTTGACTATGTTTTAAAAAATTCCTGATTAAGTAAAAGATTACTTCAACAATCAAATCTAATAAATTAAAAGGATGCATTTAAAGATAAAACGAGTTGTTTAAAAGTTGCATAATAATAATAATAATAATAAGCAATATTAAATCGAATTGTCTAAAAGATCAGATTTAAATTTAATTATTTTGATTTCTTGTTTTAGCATGCATTTCAAAAATCATGATACATGCATTAGTACCGCCGCTTTTTTTGGCCTGATGCACTACCAAAGTAGACACTGCATGACCATTCTCTTCTCCAACTTTCTCCTCGCAATCGCCACCAAAAATCAAAAAATCGTTACAACGATGTTATACCGCTCGCGATCGTTGTCTCGAGAGCGTTCCATTTTAGCGACTAGTTCACGTATGCGAGGTCATTTGAGCGAATTGGAGAAAAGGAGGAAGAACTGTAGTGCTATTCATCTCTTCCCCCAACCAAAAAAAGCACCATCTACTACACATTGTCATTTTTCTTTTCTTTATTTATTCACCAAAGCCTCCCACTGCCATTCTCCACCCCATTTCTTTAATCCCAAAGACACACCCAAACCGAACCATGTTCATGCCCAAACCGAACTAGCACCATCTCTCGCTATCTTTTCTCCCCAACACAAGAGCTCCTCATTTTTCCTTTGCCCACCAAAGCATTCCCCATCCGCCTTCTTCCTCTAATAGAGCCAGACTTCTAGTCTTCCCCGAAGCACAACTCTAACACATGTTCATTTTTCCACCTTCTCTCCTTCCAAACTCCACCAAGCATCACAAATCCTTCCATGCATGTTATGCAGCCTCGATCCTCATCACAAGAGCAATCCATCCATCCAAGTAGTTCTTGCATGCATGACCGGTTGAGCAATTAGAAGAAGTGGAGAAGGAATAGGCGATCTTTGCATGCTTGTGCAGAGCATAAGCATGCAGCAGAGCAATGGCTTGGTGGTCATAGAGATATATGTATAGTCTGTTATTCCCCATTGTTATGAGGGGTTATTTGCATATTCACCACCTGTACTTTGTGTATATATACTGGCCCTTTGGCCCTCTGGAAATACAAGTTGCTATTCTTAACATGGTATCAGAGCCAATTAGGTTTTCCCCTGGATGCGCAACTCGTCCTCAGCCCTAGCCACCGCCGCCACTTCACCTCCACATCGCCGGCCGCCAGTGCCAGGCGGCCGCTTCCGCCATTGCACACCCACCGACAGCCGTGGTCGACAGCCACTGGCCGTCGTCACCGTCGCCAGCCACCGCCGCCCGTCGCCGACTCATCGGCCTCGGTGGCGCCCGCGCGCCTCCTCGGCCACCACGGCCTCCGGCCGCGCGCGCGCCTCCTCGCCACCTCACGGCCTCGGCCGGCGCCAAGCGCCCATCGCCGCCTCACCGCCCTCGGCGGCGCCCGACGCTTTGTCACCACCTCACGGCCTCGGCGGTGCCGCGCGCCTCCTCGGCCGCTTCGCCGGCCTCGGCGGTGCCGCAGCGCCTCGTCGCCGCCTCACGTCCTCCATGGCGCCCGCCGCCGATTAGCGCTGATCCGCCTCCGCCGTTGCCGTGGAGTTGGTGTTGTCGCCGCCGCCGCCGCCGGTGTCGTCTTCCTCGGCCTCGGCGTCGCCTCCAAAGGGGGCGCCTCGTCTTTGTCGTTTCCTCTGCCTCGGCATCGCCTCGTCTTTGCCGGCCTTCCTCGCTCATCGCCAGAGCCGGCCGCCTCAACACGCCGCCCTCGCCTCGCCCGCCACCGCCGACGCCGCCCTCGCTCACCCGCCGCTGCCGCCAGCGATGAGTAGCAGGGGAACCCTAGTTCCCCCGTGCTTTTTGGGCCGAAAGCAACCGACTATTTTAAGTCAACCGCCCAAACAATGAAAAAAAAAAAAAAAAAATGTAGTTTCTAACCGCTCACGCCGCCCGGCGCCGCTGTTAGACTTCGTTGCCTTGGTCGTCGCGCCAAATCGCCGCCTACCAATGGTTGCTCCATCACCGCGATCCCATGCTCAGAACGAAGCTTCTAAGTCTTCTTTGGTCTAATGCCACTCCCCTCCGTGTTTCGCCGCTCGTCCACCTACTACACCGACTGCTCCACACTTCAGCACACTGCCTCCTCTAGCAGCTACCACAGGTGGTGGTGGCCGCTCTCCATATGGCGATGACCGTCCTCACTGCTCCTACTGCGACAAGGTTGGCCACATTGAGTCCCAGTGCTATAAGAAGCAGCGACATCTTTCACGCCGTTCTACTAGCACTGGCACTGGTGCTTCTACATCGACGTTTGCATCGACTCCTTCAGCAGTTTCTCTCACTGAGCAGGAGATAGCCAGACTTCCACGCCTGCTTGCCGCTTCAGGTTCTCCCTCGACAGGTTCTGCTACTGACTCTTTGGGCACTGAGAAACCCCCCTCCTACACAGTCAGACACTTTCCCGTGGATTCTTGATTCTGGAGCATCTTTTCACATGAGTCCTGATCCTTCCACTCTGTTTTTCATTACACCTCTTGATTCTCCTGTCAGTATTCTTACTGGCGATGGTACATCTTTTCGTCTCGGTCGAGGATCTCTTAGCAACTCATCCTTTCATGTTCCTTCATTTGCTCATGTTCCTCGCCTTACCATGCGACTTCTTTTCTGCTGGCGAGACATCGACCTTGGTTATCGTGTCATTCTCGACTCTAACTCTTGTTGTGTTCAGACCGCCACACGGAGCTCGTTGGTTCGGCCCTCGGCGCTTTGACTCACAGCGTCTCTGGAGCTTGACTGGCTTCACCGTCCTTCCGCTACCCCCGTCGCTGCCAGTCTCTCCGCTTCTGCCACTCCGTCTACCAGCTCTTTCCAGCAGTGACATCACCGTCTTGCCCATCTGTGTGGATCTCATCTGTCGTCCTTAGTTCATCGTGGTCTTCTGGGGTCTGTCTCAGGAGACGTGTCTTTAGATTGTCAGGGCTGTAAGTTAGGCAAATAGATTCAACTTCCTTATCCTCATAGTGAGTCCGTGTCTCAGCGTCCTTTTGATCTTGTTCATTCAGATGTTTGGGGTCCGGCTCCCTTCGTTTCTAAAGGGGGTCATCGATATTATATCATATTTATAGATGATTTCTCTCGCCACACTTGGATATATTTCATGTCTTCTCGTAGTGAGGCCTTGTCTATCTATAAACAATTTGCCACTATGGTTCACACATAGTTCTCCACTCATATTCGTGTCTTCGTCCGACTCTTTGGCGAGTACCTCTCTCGTTACACTGCGAGCTTCCTTCCGAAAGCGAGGCACTCTCACTCAGTTCTCTTGTCTTGGTGCTCATGCTCAAAATGGTGTCGCTGAGCGCAAGAATCGTCACCTACTTGAGACGGCTTGTGCACTGATGATTACCGCCTCTACTCCACCTCACTTTTGGGCCGAGGCTGTTTTCACTACCACCTATCTCGTCAACATCCAGCCCTCTTCTGCTCTTCAGGTTGCAATCCCTGTTGAGCGTCTCTGTGGTCTTCTTCCTGACTACTCTGCCCTTCGTCTGTTTGGCTGCGTTTGCTATGTTCTTCTCGCCCCTCGAGAACGCACCAAACTGACTGCTCAGTCTGTTGAGTGTGTCTTTCTGGGATGTAGTGCCGAGCACAAGGGCTATCAGTGCTGGGATCCTGTTGGTCGACGGATGCGGATTTCTCGGGATGTGACTTTCGACGAGTCTTGTCCCTTCTACCCACGTCCTGCCTCTCCTTCGGCTTCCTCTGTGGAGTCTCTGTCCTTTTTTACCTTTCCAGATACACCTCTATCTGTCTTGCCCTTGTCCACTCGTCCCACTGAGTCTCCACATAGTCCTCCTGTGGCCTCTCCGCCATTGTCGCCGCCGCTTGCCTCTCCTGCCGCCTCCTCGGGCTCCCCCTACACTCGCTTCACACTCGCCGATCTCGTATTGAGGATCTTCCAAATGAGTCATCTTCTCCTGATGTTTCATCTTCTCCTGATGCTCCATCTTCCCCTGATGGGTCATCTTCTCCTCGCTACGCTCTCCACGATCGCTAGTCGATTCGGCCCCCTGCCCGTTTTCCCTTTGCTGGCGCCGCTACTCGTGAGCCTGTCTCCTACCGGGATGCTGTTACTCACCCTGAGTGGCAGCATGCCATGGATGAGGAGATTGCTGCCGTCGAGCGTACTGGTACTTGGGATCTTGTTCCTTTTCCGTCTCACTCTCGTCCCATCACGTGTAAGTGGGTCTATAAGATTAAGACTCGCTCTGATGGCTCTCTTGAGTGCTATAAGGCGCGTCTTGTTGCTCATGGCTTCCAGCAGGAGCATGGTTGTGACTACGACGAGACTTTTGCTCCTGTGGCCCACATGACCACTGTCCATACTCGTCTTGCGGTGGCATCTATTCGCCACTGGTATGTTTCTCAGCTTGATGTCAAGAATGCCTTTCTTAGTGGCGAGTTGCGTGAGGAGGTCTACATGCTTCCGCCACCTGGGTATTCTGTTCCTGAGGGCATGGTCTGTCGCCTTCGTCGCTCTCTCCATGGCCTTAAGCAAGCCCCTCGTGCTTGGTTTGAGCGCTTCTCCTCTGTGGTCACTGCTGCTGGCTTTTCAGCTAGTGATCATGATCCTGCGCTCTTTGTCCACACTTCGTCTCGTGGTCGGACTCTTCTTCTTCTGTATGTTGATGATATGATCATTACTGGAGATGATTCTGAGTACATTGCCTTTGTCAAGGCTCGTCTTAGTGAGCAATTCCTTATGTCGGATCTTGGTCCTCTTTGTTACTTTCTTGGGATTGAGGTTACTTCCACTCCAGATGGTTTTTTTATGTCCCAAGAGAAGTATATTCAGGATCTTCTTGATCACGCCTCTCTCACTGATCAGCGTACTGTTGAGACTCCCATGGAGCACAATGTTCACCTCCGACCCTCTGATGGCGAGCCTCTTTCTGATCCAACTCTCTATCGTCATCTTGTTGGGAGTCTTGTGTACCTTGCTGTTACTCGTCTGGATATCACTTATCCAGTTCACATTCTGAGCCAGTTCGTCTTTGCTCCCACTCAGGTCCACTACAGCCACCTTCTTCGAGTTTTGCGATACCTTCGTGGGACTATCTCTCGCCGTCTCTTCTTTCCATACTCCAGCTCGTTACAGCTTCATGCTTATTCGGATGCTACTTGGGCCAGCGATCCCTCTGATCGTCAGTCTATTTCTGCTTACTGTGTTTTTTTTTGGTGGTTCTCTTATTGCCTGGAAGACGAAGAAACAGACTGCAGTGTCCCGTTCAAGTGCAGAGGCTGAGTTGCGAGCTATGGCTCTCTTGACAGCAGAGATTACTTGGCTACGGTGGTTACTTGAGGATTTTGGTGTTTCTGTCACTACACCGACTCCTCTCTTGTCAGACAGTACAGGTGCTATCAGTATTGCCCGTGACCCTGTGAAGCATGAGCTCACCAAGCATATTGGTGTTGATGCTTCCTTCATGAGGTCTTGTGTGCATGATCAGGTGATTGCTCTTCAGTATGTGCCTTTAGAGCTTCAGATAGCGGATTTCTTCACGAAGGCCCAGACTCGAGCACAGCACGGCTTGTACCTCTCCAAACTCAGTGTTGTTGATCCACCATGAGTTTGAGGGGGGTGTTAGAGATATATGTATAGTGTGTTATTTCCCATTGTTATGAGGGGTTATTTGCATATTCACCACCTGTACTTTGTGTATATATACTGGCCCTTTGGCCCCCTGGAAATACAAGTTGCTATTCCTAATAGATGGCGACCAAAGAATGAGTGATGAGGCTCGGCCCAAAGAAGATGTAGTAGGTGCAAAGCGATGGAGTCTTGCTGAGAGCAAAGAAGACCAAGCCATGCATGCAACATGGGCATGTGGCCTGTGGCTCGGCGGCTGACCCGCAGCGCCGACGAGGTGGTGTCGAGTAGGCACTGTAGGAGTTAATCTTGTTGTGGTTGTGTCAGTTTCTTTGTTTCTCTGTTTTGTCAAAAGAACTGAAGACTGAAGTTCAGTAGTCTGAAAATTCAGAACGTGAATTGAATTTCAGAATGTGTGCAGAACTTCAGTTCGTTGCTAAATTTGTCACGATTTGGTGTTGTTGGTCCATGTTCCGAATTGTAAGGATGGTGGTCGAGTCTTAGGCTTAGTAGTGGCTTAGAATCCGTCCGTGGATGAAAGTCCGGAGGAGTGCGTTTATTTTGTGATTGTTTCGTTCTTCTTCAAGACATCAGAAGCGTAGTCTCGAAACAGAGAGGAAAAGAGAAGAGAAAAGAAGAAAATAAAATAAAAGAGAAAAATGGAAGAAGGGAAGAAAAGGCACATGCACGAGTTCGGCGACGACTACGGTGGATGTGGACGAGCGGCTGAGCAGGACGTGGAATTGGTGACGACTACGGCGGACGTGGACGTGGAGCCGAGAAGACGTCATCCGGTGATAGTCGCACGACTAGTGATGCGGTAATATTCTTAGCGAAAATTTCATTACCACGTTTATGATAATTAGTGGTCTTTGTGCATGATCATCATGAGCATGACATTGTACTATTCATCATGTTTAATTGTAAAAATGATTTGGTAGCTTAGATCGGGGTAAATCTCCGGTTAAGTCCTATTTGTGCTTGTGTGTGATATGTGTAGATATATTGGTGAATGTGAATAATTAGCTTATTGTTGTGGGATATGTGTATTGTTGATCGGTAGATGCTAGATTAAATATATGAGTGATTATTTGATTGAACGATATTATTTTGGAGCCGCATGGAAAAATTGTGGTGATCTTTGGATGATAAATTAATTGGAGGTTTTCCCTCGCATTGAATTAGTAATTTTAGGAGTTAGGATGCGTAAGGATTTTATAATTTATTACTTGGTAGATAACTCATGTGTTGAAGTTTAATGAAATTTGGAGGTTGAATCGGATAGTTTATTCAATCATGAGTAAATTGATCGAAAGTCTTAAGTAATAGTCATGGAAATCATAGATGCTAGAATTTTGGAGAAGTTTGCACTGGATTATTTGGTTGTGGATAAATATTTAGGTTTGCCGAGTAATTAGTTAATTAATGATTATTAGTTGATCATAGTGGCACAAATGTGATTGAATTGGTGCATGTTGTACACGACTAGTCCGGTGAAATGGATGTAAGTTGTTTGATTAGTGAGCCATTAAATGTTGGATGTGCTATTAAATTGTAAAGCTCATTAGGTGTTGTTAGCCAAATAAACCTCGATCGGTGGAAATTTTAGTGTTTGCGATTATGATTTGCCGAGGAGACTAGTAGAGCTAGAGAGTTAGTATTGGCTTTAGTAGTCTAGAGGAGAATGATTGATGGATTTAATCATGGACATATACCCACAACTTGGTGGATTTGGTACAATTTTCGGATGGATTGTTTGGATAGAAGATCGGGAGTCCGGGCGTTATTTGTTGGATTGACTGCCTTGATTATGCCATATAGATGTTTTCCTTTAGAAATTAAATTTTAAAGAAAATAAAATGAGTAGGTCCCTGTCATAACAAAGGCTAGGTTAGCCTGAGCATAAAAAGTATTAAATGCTTTAGAAAAACAGAAAAACAATTATTGTTACACCAAAAAATCAAATGACTTCAAAAATTCATAACTAATTCAAATTAACTCCAAAACAAGTGAAACCAATTTTTGTTAATTTATATTTTAAATGTACTTTAATTTGAAATAGCATTGAAATATGTTTCTGTCACAAAAAATATTATTTTTGAAAATTGATTCAAAAAGCGTAATTATTTTTACACTAAAAATGCTTTTAACTTTGAAAAGTCATAGAAAATGTTTATGAACTCCAAATGAGTTGAACCAAATTATTTTGGTCTTATAAATTCATTCTCTATCTAACCCTGTAATCCTTATCCCCACCACTATTCTACAAAATTTTGCGAAAAGATGAGTTTCGGATGAACATTGACCGAAGGCTGCTATAACACTCTCATCCCAAATCCAATTGAAATAATTCTTTCACCTAAATTCATATAAAATCATGATCTAGCTACTGTAGAAATTTCATGTATTTTTTAGCAATTTGAATTTTTAGCTTTTCTCGGTGTTTATTCAATGTCATTTTTCTTTAGAATCTGAAGTGCTCGACGTTAATGACTACGCAACTGAAAGCGGGCAACTAGACTTCTAGCCAGGCAAGCATCATTTGAACTTTATTTTGCATCATGTTGATCCTAGCTTTTGATAAGTTTGCCTTTTGAATTGCAATGATATTGCTTGCATGCTATTTTGATATGTCAATATTTTGTGTTGTGTAGCTAGTTATGGCTTACTCATGATGCTATCCTTGTTATTTTTCTAGTACATATATGCTTAAGGATAGATGATGTGATGATATTTCTATTTTTTTGATTGAGTGCTTAGCCATGCGAGTCTAAATGATGCGTTAGTTTGGTTGACGGGGCTAGCTCGTCAATTGTGGGAAACACCTCATACTTATCTTTTATGATTTTGGTCCAGATCTTTGAATCTGGTTATATAGTTCTTTTTGGTTAAATTAAAAATGGTTTGGGTCTAGACAAGTGGTTGTAGTGTGGGTGCCTTCGTGTACGAGACTCGGGTTAGTGGTTGTCTTGTCCGGACCATCAATGACCGAACTTTGGTGACATCATTAATTCAAGTAACACTTGTGCTCCCACATGCGGCATTATGGGTGCCGTTTGGTTAAGTAGAATGTAGGTTTTATTGGGTTAAGTTCCAGGTGGTGTGAGGACATTTGTGTTCGATCATTTGTTCATAGGATCCGATGCAATTTTCTATAATGTACATGGAAGTGCTCTTTTTCTTTATTCATATTGCATCGGTATCTCGAACACAACTTGCGAGCCTGCTTATCGAGCTCTATTAGTAGCTTGTACTAAGTTGAGGTTCATCTCACAAGGGGTACTCATCTCAATAGGACCTACTTGCTATAAACAATATCAAATCTCAAACTACCCGACCAACTCACCAAAGGCTGTGTGTTTGGCTTACAGGCTGGGCTAGTTGATGTGGGTAAAGTAGTACTCCTCTACAGGGATAAATCTATTCGAATAGCCATATCCACGGTTACGGACAACCGCTTGAATTCGCATGTGGGTAAAGTAGTACTCCCCTACAGGGATAAATCTATTCGAATAGCCATGTCCACGGTTACGGACAACCACTTGAATTCGCGAGTCATTATTGTTAGACTTTGAATTAAAATTGACATGATTACAACTCGGTATTCTACATGAACGAGTATTCATGCATTTTAGTTTATCAAAGTGGGCTGTGACTTTGGTATTTTTTTTGATTCAATTGTTTATTAATGTATATCTATGTCACATTTTTATCTTTTGCTTAAAAACTTGTTTACAAAATGGCAATTGAAAACTAGTGTGTGTAGGGTGAAAATTGTTGCATTTTCCGCAAAACTAAGCCACTAATGCCATTCTTTTGATATCCTCTAAGCATAAATATTTTTTACTTTGTGTAAGACTTGCGAGTACATTTATACTCAACCAGTTTGTCTACTAGTTTTAGGTGAGGATGATAGTACGCCCGATGAGTTTGTTAGCATCGATTTTGGCGACGCTAACAAATAGTGTTGTTTTTAGCACCCAGTCGGTTGCCTTGGGTTATGGGGCACACTTGCTGGACCTTTTATTTTATTTTTCTTAATTCCGCTGCTACTTGGAAAAGGGGTAGTTTTAACTAAAGATAATTTGTTCAAAAGAAATTGGAGGGGAATCAAAAAGTGTTGTTTTTTTATTAACAAGGAAACAATTCAATATCTTTTTATTGAATATCCATTTGCACGTCTTGCATGGTGGGCAGTTCAATGTGCTTTTAACTTATCTCCTCCTGTGAGTATAGCAAATCTGTTTAGGAATTGGTTAAACGATATTCCCAAAATTTTGAAGTCACAGCTCCTAGTGGGAGCTAGTGTCTTATGTTGGTATATCCGGTTATGTCGGAATGATGCCGTTTTTAATAAAAAGATTGTTACTAATCCATTGCAGGTTATCTTTTTGACCGGGCACTGTCTAAGGGCTTGGGCAAATATGCAGAAACCGGCTCAAAAGGAGTCCATGCTGGCTGGAAGCGACCGTCTGGAGGTTGTGGCGAAGCAAATTTTATGTATTCATGGGTGGCGGTTTAGTCACAGGATTTTATAATGATTGAGTTTAAATTTCAGTCATCATTTACTTGTAAAGCTTCATGCCATTTTTACCAGTTTGGCTACTTTGGTGCTTTCAATTTGCTAACAAAATAGGCTATGTGCATCCTTGATATAAATGCCGAAAGAGGTTTTCCCTTCTATTATCTAAAAAATGTGTGAAGCGAGCGAGTGGGTGACCGAAAAAACTTACGCACGCACGCGCCAGAATTGCAAAGTCGAAAAGCTTTTTACGCGTTAGCAAGAGAATAGTTTGTGCCTCTTCTCTCTCTCACGTACGTATCTGTTGTCTTCTTGTCCTCTCATCTGCTATCTTTTATTGATCGATTAGTCGGTACCACGAGGATTACTAAATTTACAACATTTATTTATACTTCTTAAAAGCATGAATTAAACATACAACCATAGCCTCCTTATATAGAGGACTTGTCCTGAGAATTGCTAATCCTAGCAGGACAGCTAATCCCAAACTGCAGAGCGAACACGAATTACACGAATACAGACAGAAGAGATGAGAGGCATCCTAACAGAGAAATAGAAAAAGGTCATACGATATGTTTCATATGACAAATGATCTACATCATTTATAGATGCCAAATATGCCAGCGTGTTCTGCTAGAATCCACACGATGGTTGTCAGCTCACCGCCACGGCTGAGCTGCTTGGCATGGGAATCCCTGCTGCATCGGATGGAGACAAAGATCAACAAACGCACCCACGCCTTTAAGATGTGTTTCAACACTAGTGTGTCCATATTACGGTCCAACTCCTCCTCCTCATCCTCATCCTCATCCACCAATGCCGGAATCCCGTTCCCATCAATCGATAATGCCGGAATCAACTCCTCAAGTATTTTCCGAAACCTTTTCTTGCGTTTCTTTTCCTCGGGTGTGTCCTCCGAATTTTTGTCCCAAAACCAATGTTTGCGCCCACGCCTCGAGGATTCCGGAGGACTTAGCAGTGTTTGCAGCACCTCGGCGTATTGAGTTCCATCCGAGAGAATAATACTTGAGTCGTAAAGAACACTTCTATGTCGCGTATTGGAAGATCCTTTCTTCTCCAGGTCTAGCAGGATGCTGGCTAGCTCCTTCTCTCTCGAACTACTGGAATATCCTTCCTTGGGACATATTTCAACCAAAGCTTTGCTGGTTGCTTCGTGCGTGCTCTGGAGCTTAAGGCCTGGTAGCATGTCGGGGCGTACAGCGACGAGGAACACCATGTAATCCGACAGCGCCTTGATCGCCTTCCCGCGTGTGGACGATGCTGCATTTTGGTCAATGTTCAAGAGGAAAACGTCCGTGGCGATGTGCCAGATAAGGATGACCTCTTGGAATTCTGGACCGAAGTTCATAGCTTCGTCTAATTCCCTCTGCCTCTCGTGGACGGGGGGCGGGGCTGTGGACAAGGGGAAGTCGGCAGAGAGAACGAAACTGGGCTCGGGCTCGGTTCTGGGTGCGGCCGAGGTGGGGTACGCTTTCTTCAATGATTCCCGTATCGTTTCAAACAACAACTGCCTGAGGACCCTGACCTTGCATGCTGAAATATCAAGGCCCCTCGAGTAATGGTATTGGAATTCGTTAATCCAGGAGTCCTCCAGTCCAACCCACTTCGCCAGTTTGCCCAGTTTGCTGCATAGACCTGTCGGCGTGTCACGAGTGCACTCATGCAACAAGTTGTACTGCCCAATGGTGCCCGACCACATTCTGGAGCTACTTGGCGCCCTGAGAAGGAGCAGCCGGCCCAGATCCATAGACACGACGACACGACGTAGCCGGTGCCAACATCCAGTGCACAACAATGCATGGTGAAGCCAACACTGTGGCCTAGCGTCCAAGTACGCATATGTCCATGTCGACCCCAGAGCCCTGAGCAGCCATTTCATATCCAGGAGGAAGGTGGCAGCCAGCAAGATGTAAGTGATAACGACATCTACTCTCCTTAGGCCGTCTTTACTGTAGAAGAAAAACAGCAAGAACGCCGCGGCGGTGAAGGGCGGCGAAAGGACACGGATAATGTAGCCACGCCAAGTGTGGATCAGGGCTGCCTTGGTGTAGAGGATGTCATACATGAGGGAGAGCTCCATCTCGACCACCTTGCACATATCCCTCCATTCCAAAGGGAGTGGTTTTCTGTGGGTCTTACGCTTAACTGGATGTTGATCGTCCCTGTCGTCAGAATAATCAGCAAAGGCACCCTTGCTGATATGGAACAGGTCGTGAGCAACCAGCAGGGCTTTCTCATCATCCAGCTCCCGGCCTCCACGCAGATCAGGTCTGAATTTTCTTGGCTTCTGCTTCTTGCCTGAGCTCCGGATGCTGCCCAAGTCGCCTCGCGAGAGCGCCGATGCCCTCTCCACATACTTGGCAACGCCCGCGATGAACATGATGATGGTCGCCCTGCGCAAGGTCCCGCTGCCGCCCATATATACATGTTTGTATAGTACAGTTGATGTTCCCCCGAACTGGAAGAGAGCATTTAGCACAGCTTTAAGCCCCTCGCGCCCCGAGCTAATGTTGTCCTCGGGGGAGTAGGCGCTGATGTTGTCCGGGTAACCGAGATGCAGCACGAGGAACGGCGCCCAGAACGCGACGAGCTGCTGCTCGCGCGACGTGCTGCCGAGGGACAGGTTGCTCAGGGCGTAATTCGCGGCCCAGTCGGCCACTTGGTACGCCAGCCAGAGGAAGGGCCTCCACCAACTGAAGGCTTTACGCCGACGGATCCCGGCGAAGAGGACGAGGACAACATGAGCGGCGAAGCTCGAAAGGACCAACCCCCGGATCAGCAATTCATTATTCAGATTTAACAATCCGGCCATATTGCTCCTGCACGGAAATTAAGAACGCATAAATATCACATACGCATTCATGCATTTCTTGACGGACAAATATACCGCTCGCTAATTTAGAACGTAACACATACCGTGGCGCAGGTCGGCCGATCGATCGATGAATTGGTTGATCTTCCAACTTCCAGTTTAAAACAGCGGTCGATCAATAGCAGTTACTGCTATATAGCTAGCGAGTACGTACGTGCGATCAATGTGCAGAGTAGGCTCAACAAATAAACTTGAACTGATTCATCTCCCAAATAATTTCTTTCTCGATTGAGTAGCACAAGCTAGAAAGGCGAGTAGGAAACTAGCTAGCTAGGTTCAACATTAAGGGAGCGCGCGCCGTATGAAAATGTGTGGACTACTTACTTATCCCTTCAGCTAGCTCAAATTAATGCATATGCATGTGCTCATTCATTAGCATTCTTGGTTCAGGTGGTCCCCAAGGCTGTCGCAATGCATGTGAGCGTGATCTCTATACATGTTTTGTCTCAGACCAACTCACCGTACCATTCAAGGTACCATAGTTATTGTAAACGAAAAGTGCAACAGAAGGTGGCATGGTACTAACTAGCTTCCTTTCGCTAGCCCTCGCACGCGCGGCCAGTATGAATATCATGTGCTCATCGTTTCATTAGCTAGCTCGCACGCGCGGCACGGGGAAAAATTTCTCGGCCTATTTTCGTCGGTTACCGCCCGTAACCGGTGTTACCGGCAAGGTCCGGTAAGATTCAAATGAGCCCCGAATTTTTTGGTTTTGATGAATTTTGTCCAAAAAAATCAAATTTGCTTGAATTTTGTTCGAATTTGATATTTTTTATTTAAAATCCCAAAATTTCAAATTTTGTTTTGAAAATTTCGGCTGAAATTTCCGATTTTCAGTGTAAACGAGTCTTACCGGTCCCCGTTAAAAAAATCCTGCCGATAAGTTTTTCCGGCAACGATGGAGACCATGTTACGTGCATGTTTAGCTAATCAATATACTGGATTGAGTATATGCCTGTCATTCTGCTTTACCTTTCAAACTTGCATTTTGCCGCCAGTACGTACGTAGGGGAGTCGTATATGTTGGATTTAATCTTGTTTTAGTATTTTGTTAGTTTCCTTTTAGGTCTTTAGGTGTCGTGTCCGGTTTGGACATAGAATCCGATTAGGGATTTGAGTGCGTGTGTGAGTCGGTTTCGGTCTCCATATGTATATAAAGCAGACCTGTGCTGTAAAGAGGTGTGTGAATCAAGAGAAGGTGTCGGAGTTGAGTTGAAGAAATAGAAAAAACAAAAAGAGAAGCAGTTACTTCCGAAACTAGTCATGCGTTTTGGTTTCGAGTACTGTTCATCGGTTCGACCACGATCTAGTCGGAAGGAGGTCCGACTACCTGGTCGGAAGACTGCACGTGGTCGGAAGGAGGATTCGCCTACCTGGTCGGAAGGTTTCGACTACCTAGTCGAAGGAGATTCGACTACATAACTGGTCGGAAAGTTTTGACTACCAGGTCGAAGGAGGTTCGACTACAGTATATGCTACCAAACATATGCAAGCAGCTAGCAAACAGTTAAACAAATCGCTGTAGCTAGTAGCTAGGTAATTAAGCAAACAACCGCGGATTGAACAAATCACTGGTGGCTTAATATGCCAATTTGTCGCCGGCACATGGATCCAAGGTGATTACAATTTGTCGCCGGCACATGGGGAGTACATACGTAGTACATGTGTGCTACCACACACATGCAAGCAGCTAATTTGTCGCCGGCACTCGGAATACAAGGTGTCCCTTGATTACAATTTTTCTTTAGTGTGCTTGATTACAATTGCTGATTGTTTTACCAGCCCTTTATTACAAGTGTGTTTATATTCATATTGTTATCTTAGACTCATGTTCCTAGAGGAACTTAACAAACAAAATCAACATTACAGACTCAATCTACTCCCTTCATATAATTTTAATGGTGCTTTTTCTACCACGCACTTAGTTATTTTCTCTCGTATGCTATTACCACACACACAAAGTATTCTCTCTCATCTTTCCAAAATAATTATGAGAAGGTACTTGGGTAATATCCTCACATAGCTGTCTATGAAGCCAACTCTAAGAACAAATCAGCACAAACTTTGTATCGAGACCAAAATAGGAGATAGAAACCGATCAAACAAACGACCCAAGTGGTTGTATCGAACTAGGAGAGGACCTCCAAGTCCGAAACCCTAACCCTAACCCCACGTGGCGGCCGTCGGGACGACCGCATGATGGCCGTATGGAAGTGGCTGCGTGGTGGGTTGAGACGGACGCGGCCGTAGGTGTGAGGGTGCTACTTTTGCCAAAAAAATTAGGATTTAATTGATATATGCCACTGCAATGATGATGTTTCATAAATATGCCACTGAAAAGTTTTTTCTTCTAAAAATACCACTCCCTAGTGTAAAGTTTTACACTACGGAGTGGCATTTTTAGAAGAAAAAACTTTCGAGTGGCACACTTGGATCCATGAACTAAGCAATGGCATATTAGAAAATTTCCCAAAAAATTAAGTCCGGCTATTTTTATAAATACGAAATGAAATTACACTAATACGGGCAAAAATTCGAGCTTAGGCTGCCAGTATAGAGAGGTGGGCTCAGCATGGATGTGTGCGATACTACTGTGCAGCGCAAGCACAGGCGCAGGCATCATATCCTATCTGCTCTCATCTCATCTATCGCATCGGATATCATCCGGGCCTAGACTTCAGGCTAGCACGTTCATCCATGCTACTCACCTGTGCATATGATTTCTGGGACGGCACGGACTGACGGTCGGACGTACGATCGGATCTCAGGCCTAGACTTACTAGCACGTTCATGCATGTTACTCACCTGCGCATATGATTTCTAGGACGGTACGGACCGACACTCGGATGTATGATGCTATGCCTCCCTCCACGGTACTATCGATCTCCGATCAAGCGCAATAACAACAACTACATTTACGCTGATATGGAGCTTTTCAAGTGTAGACTCAACCCTAATTTGAAGGTACAAGTTGTTGGCAACGACTATATAAATTTTCAGCATATGGTTGATAAGACTGTGCTCATATAGGAGTCTTGTCACGAGCTAAAAGAATCCTGCAAGAGGAAAATGATGCAGCATGGGTCTCATCAGAATCATCCGTAGAGAGCCAGAATGAATATGCAGCATCCTGTCCGTTTCACTTCCCACCGCATTCATGACCCCTGCACCGACACCTTGCCCAGCTATTTCAGGATTCCGCAAATTCAATAGTAACAACAACCAACCTCAAAGGAACAACAATCCATCTCTGGGAGTCACCTGTTACAATTGCCACGATACATGTCATTATGCCCATGAAAGTAAGCCCTGACGTCAATTGTATTCAACTTGGGAGCTACACCAACTAGAATCCCTACGCCATGAGCAGGACGAGGAACACCTCAGACTCCAAGTCAAGCCACCAGGACTCCACTTCCTTCTACAAGAGGACGAGTGAATCATGTCACCGCAGAGTCAGCCCAATCAACTCAGGGCATCCCACCAGGTAAGTCCTTAGTCAGCTTAGCGACCGTTGTAGTTTTGTCTCGCTCGAAAGAGAGTCGTTGGAAGAGTGAGCAAAGTTCGAAGCCTCGCACCTATTATCTAGTACTCAATCTCGGGTCGAGATTCTGCTTAAGGGGTAGGTTTGTAACATTCCAATTTTCGCGTCTTTTTGAAATTTTCAAAATAAAAGGAACCAGTTGAATTTTTCTTGAGTTAATTAAAGCTTAATTTAAAATTTTAGAAAATAAAACAATTTAATATGAATACATCAACCTTCAATTAAATCCAAAACCGATTTATTTGATTTTCTAGATTTTCTGGTTTTCCAATTTCTTTGTTATTTCTTGGAGTTCAATTTAATTTTTTTTCCTTTTCTATTTTCCTAAAATTTCTTTTCTTTGTTGTAAAATTTAATTTAAATTAATTATTTTAAAAGTGTTGGATTTCTTTTGGAGTTTCGCAATTATTTAAATCCAAGTCCGTAATATAAATTCAAATTCCAATTTTCAATTCAATTCTCATTTTCAAATCCAAATTCAAATATCATAATTTGAATTTTTCCACGAAATAACTTCGGACCGAGCCCAATTCTTTTTCTCCGGCCACTTCTTTTTCCTTTTTTCTTCTTTTTCCCTTTCTTTCTTTTTCTTTCCTTCGTTTTCTTTTCTTTCTTTCTTCTTTCTGCTGGCCCTCCTCTGCTTCTGCTCTTTCCCGACCGCGCCACCTTCGAGCTCCCAGTGTCGCCAAGACTAGCCTCGCCTCCTCGGCCGCCACCGCCCAAATATAGCTCTCCCACGAGGCCTAGGCCGAGTCGACCAGCCAGGCGCCACTTTATTCCTGATTTTTTTTTTCTGAGAGAACATAGCCCTGACTTAGAGGGAAATTGAGCTTGGTACATGCTCTAACCGTCTGGGTGCATGTTTGAGTGCAACAAAATGTTCAGCAATTAATCATAATGTCGGACCCCGGGCGTGGAATATCTGAAGCCCTCGTATCGATATCGTACTAGTCTCATGATCAGTGACTAGTACACACACCTGTACACAATATACATACAACATAAAGCAAATATGATGCTTACCTTAGACGATTACATCACAAGTGTAGGATACATGGCCGACCGGCCAAATAAAGTGAGAAGTGTCAAAAGTAGCAAATTAAACGGCGGAAGCATAATATGTATAAAGTCCAAAAAGTCCAGCAGTATGCTCATCCAAAACCCTCAGACAACTGACAAGAAGCAAGTCCTATCAAGACATGTCACCGAACCCTCCGGTACAAGGGGCAAAGAACGCATCGTTTGGTATAGGTTCATCCTCTAACTCTGAACAACAAATTAAACAAGATCGAGTACATTGCGTACTCAGCAAAACTTATAGTGTATCGCAAAATTTATATATGTGCATGGCTAACAAGGGATGAGGCTCTATGCTACAAGTTATTTTCAGGATTAAGCATGTTTTAATTGCAATATCAATACATAGTACTTTGTTACAGGAATTTAAAGAGCAGTTAAATAGATAAAGAGCAACAAGTAAGTACTTGATAAATAACAAATGACAGCCCTCCTTTGCTGTGATTAACCTCTTATTCTCAGCCATAGACATGACACTCAACTCAAATCAATAACAAAACAATTTTCTCGTTTTTCAACAAGAACGTTTTTTGCAAAAACCAAGACTATACCGGATGGACCGCATCAAGAAAACTCATTACCATGAGCACGGCTATTTAAATAGATTTACACTCTGCAGAGGTGTACAATTTTACCCACAGTATACGAATTCTCTAGTTTGTTTGGTATCCGTCGATACCACCTCTCACTATCCTTTGGTAAGCAATCTAGAGTACGTATTGAAGCCTTTATATCACCTAATCCTAATATTGCACTAGTCCAGCAATGAAAATCTCCAATCCGGTCCTGGTACCTCCCGTCAGAGTGAAGCTTCTCCACAACAAGAGAGGAGAAGCTTGCCAGGATCCTGCGCGTCAAAAAGGATGCAGACAGAAAAGGAACAATCGTGTGGATTAGACCCATGAGAAAACAGAGAGTGGATAACAATCGTGTGGATTATGGCAGAACATGCTGGCCCGTTCCGCATGGGCCAAATTAACGACGAAACTCGTGTTCCGAAAGCAGAAGAAAAAAACAAAAAAGAATTAGAAGAATGTAAAGCCTTTTGTGAATTAGGTCCTGATGTGTTCTGTGTCGCCAGAAAAGGAAAAGGGCGACAAACCTAAGGAAGCCAGAAAAGACACTCGCGATAAAACTAGAAGGTACTAATGTCGATCATTTGTCATACATAAAGGCAGTATCTCCTGTCCTGTCTCCTCCTTTTGTCGACTCATATATCCAAGATAGTACTAGGTTGAGAAGTCCAATATGTAAATTTTGGCCGATGATGATATAGTATTCATTGCCCTCAGAAAGCTTCCAACTTGGCATGCCTGCATCCAGTTTGTAGATTGTACGGTCTTATGGTCTCAACAAAAACAGGTCACATGGTGTCAACAATAACAAACGCTAAAATGAATATGAGATGATGATATAGTATTCATCGCCCTCTTCTTCTTAGTTTCCTGTTTGTTTAGTTTGCCACCTTATGGAAAGAGAAGAAAGCTTCCAACTTGGCATGCCTGCATCCAGTTTGTAGTGCGATCCACCTCCGGCTGTCCGCCAGGTCTTGGTTTTTTTTTCGTGGCCGCTGCATTAAAGAAGGGGTGAAACGTGTGAGCCGAGCATCTAAGCCTCAAACGCGGGCGGACAGGGCTTGAGAGTCCATCGTGCAAACTGAGCTAAGCTCAGCTCTCTCATATGGTCTTGAATTATAGTGTTGACTGATTGGTACCATGGAGTAACACGGATATGGTATTGTTGGTTGAGGTCTCAACAATAACAAATTAGCATATTAAGCCACCAGTGATTTGTTCCATCCGCGGTTGTTTGCTTAATTACCAAGCTACAGCGTTTTGTTTAACTGTTTGCTAGCTGCTTGCATGTGTTTGGTAGCATATACGACTCCCCTACGTACGTACTGGCGGCAAAAAGTTTGAAAGGTAAATCAGAATGACAAGTACGGCCATCTGGCTGCATTAAAGAAGGGGTGAGACGCGCGCCGAGCATCCAAGCCTCGAACGCGGACAGGCAGGGGCTGAGAGTCCCCGGAGCCAACTGAGCTAAGCTCAGCTCTCTCACATGGTCTTGAATTATAGTGTTGACTGATTGGAACCATGCATGGAGTTAACGCGGATATAGTATTGTTGGTTGAGGTCTCAACAATAACAAATTAGCATAGCTAGGTCATTAAACAAACAACCGCCGATGGAACAAATCACTGGTGGCTTAATATGCTAATTTGTCGCCGGCACATGGATCATTTCTTGTCTATCATGTAGCCCACACTATATTGCGAAAAGAGTTCTACTTCTAACCGATCTAAAAACATCTACAATAGTCCATAACACTTGTTACTAGGGACAGACACATCAACCGGTCCCATGCGGCTACAGAGATAATGTGTAGGGGTACAGAAGAACTCCAAGATGGAAAAGTAAACAAATATGAAAATAAGATTAATCTGTACCAGAAGCTAGGCGGTGTAGAAGCCACCGGCTGTCCGCTCCTGCAAACCATCCGTAAAAATAATCAGAGTTGGGATCACAAAACAACACATAAAAATTCAGTGGTCACAAAAATCGACAGAGATTTAAGAAAATATCGGTCAACATACAAACAGGAAAACCGTTAATGTAATTATAACGTACGTAAATAGCATCTACATGGTACTCGGTGGGCTCAACAAATTGATCCGACTCTGACTGATCTCCCAATGAAGCTTTGTGGAGTAGCACAAGCTAAGTTAGCTAGCTTCATGTTTAGCTAATCAATATACTGGATTGAGTATATGCCTGTCATTCTGCTCTACCTTTCAAACTTGAGCATTTTACCGCCAGTACGTACGTAGGGGAGTCGTATATGCTACCAAACACATGCAAGCAGCTAGCAAACAGCAGTTAAACAAATCGCTGTAGCTAGGTCATTAAACAAACAACCTAAGATGGAACAAATCACTGGTGGCTTAATATGCTAATTTGTCGCCGGCACATAGAACCTTTCTTGTCTATCATATACCCACACTACATTGGGAAAAGAGTTCTAACCGATGTAGGAGCATCTACAATAGTCCATGGCACTTGTTACTAACGGACATGTGGAGAAGAGATAGTGAATAGAGAATGTGAGCTTGTTACTAGATGAAGAAACAAACAAGTTGTTGATACCAAGACATAAGAAACAACAAAATACTTGTTGGAGACTTGCTTGTTACTAAAAAATCGTTTTGTGGGTCATACACACTTGTAACAATTAAAGTTTTAGATACAAGCTTAAGAAATAACCAATTGGAAGACTTGTTTCTTTTTATTAAACCGAGTACTCTTTCTCCTGTTAGTAATAAGCTGATAAACAAACTATTGTAGATGCTCTAACACAACTTACAAGAAAGAAATAGTAATAGAAAATTTTTAAAAAAAGGCACGTCATGCTGTATTGGGAAAGCAAGGTGTCGCTTTTTTTTAACTTGGAATTCAAGGTGTCCCTTGATTACAATTTTTTTTAGTGCGCTTGAATACAATTTTTCTTTAGTGTCCTTGATTACAATTGTTGATTGTTTTACCAGCCCTTGATTACAGGAGTGTTTATATTCACATTGTTGTCTTAGACTCATGTTCCTAGAGGGACTGAACAAACAAAATCAACATTACATACTCAATCTACTCCCTTCATATAATTTTAAGGGTGTTTTTCTACGACGACTTAATTAATTTCTCTCGGATGCTATTACCACACACACAAATCTCTCTCATCTTTCCAAAATAATTATGAGAAGGTACTTGGGTAATCACTACCAAAAACCATGTTTTTACCGAGTGCCTATATTTTTCCCGAGTGTCTGGTAGAAAACACTCAGAAGAATTTCCCAAGTGTTCAATAGAACACTCGGTATATAAAGTTAGCACTCGGGAAATGAATCTTTACCAAGTGTTTTATACTACACTCGGTAGTCAAGATGGGAGCCAAGAAGACGCACATGAAAACGGGATATCAACGGATCTGAACAGGGTGAAATCTATTCCCGAGTGCCATATTCTTTATTACACTCGGGAAAAAATAGCGCCAAATTTTTTTCACTGTCACGCCCATTTTTTTCACTTCGCGTCGGTCAAGTGTCCTACTCGATCCCTAATCCCCACTCATCCATAGCAGCCTCCCTCTTCCCCCTCGTTGCCTCCCTCCTCCACCCGACCTCGCCGCCTCCATAGCAGCCACCGCAGTCCTCCTTCTCCCTCACCACTGGCGCCGCCTCCCTGTCCTCCTCCTTCTCCCTCCTGCTCCCCCCCCCCCCGGCGTGCCTAGCACCATCCCTCCTCCTTCCGCGCCTGTGTCGCCCTCCTCCTTCCCTCCTCCTCCGCCGCTAGGGTGCCTCCTCCCTCGGCTCCCTCCTCCCAAGCATCACCTGCCTCCTCCCTCCTCCGACTCCGCCGTCCTCCTCCTCGTCGGCTCCCTTCTCCGATTCCCACACCCTCCTCCTCCCGCGTCAGCGCCCCACCTGCTCCCCCGGATCTGTAACTATGCGTGCAAGTAGAGATTCCTTCTACTTAACCCTAGCCTAGTCTTCCCGCAAGCAAAGCGCACCCCCCCCTCTCGTTCGCCACGGCCTTTGTGCCTTCCAACTCAAGTCCCACCTATGGCGAAGAAGAGGAAGCGCTCCTCCGAGGCCCACGCTGCTACTGTCGTCAAGAAGCCCGACGACTCCACACCGTCGCGCCCAGAGTGCACCCTCTTCGGCTTTAAGGACCAGCCGGCCGCCGAGCCCGCCTCTGGGGACGGAGAAGCCACCGCGACGACGCCGTTTCGCAACAAGGAGAAGGTGCTCGTGACGTGCTCCAACTGCATCATCTACAGGCGAGTACCCTACCCCTCTTAGTTCGATGTCCTGTGGTGGTTAATAGGTCAATTGGTGTGTGAAAGTGTTTGGGGGATTGCATTTTCTGGTGTGCATAGGTTGCCGCATCTGATGCAGAACGTGGTGTCGCTACTGCCGCACTCCAAGAAGGACAGCAAGGTCGAGTCAAAGCAGAGCAAGGGCAATGCACTCAACGAGCTGCTCGAGATGAGGAGCTGCTCCAGCTGCCTCTTCCAGTGCGTGTTTGTGGGTGGCTGATATGATCCCGCGTGATGAAGTCGGGCGCAGAGAATCAATTAGAACAATATCAATAGAATCCAGAAAGAACAGTATAGGTGGAAGAAGCAGAACTGGGCAGGGAAGCAGAAGAACTAGATAGAGGGATGTTCAGAGTATTCAGTTATGTCTTTACAATGCATAGCCACAAAAGGGCAATCCACATCTGCTTAAGTATCACGCCTTCCATCTACCGACTGGTGGGCCTTCTCCTATTACAAACTCAGCGACGCATCGCTCAAGTAAACCAAGTGTCCGTAGGATAATGATCCGATGGTTTCCGCTGGCGTCGGTTGTTTCTCCTGGGTTGCCGGCAAATGCTATTCTCCTGTTCCTCATCAGGCTCATCCGGTCCGCTTTCCGCTGGGTTTGTAACATCCTTCCCTCCTTCAAATTCGGCTTGACCCCAAGCCGGGGCATAGGGAAACCGCTTCCTCAACTCCCCAAGGTTCTCCCAGGTTGCCTTCTCGTCTGCTGTACCAGACCATTTGACGAGCACTTCCGTCCCCGATTTGTCACCCGAGCGACGCAGGCGACTCTGCAGCACTCGTTCAGGAACTCTTGCTTCTTCTGGTACTGGTAAATCCTCCAACACTTGCTCGCTAGGAGCTAGCGCCTTTTTCAGTTGCGAGACGTGGATTACTGGGTGGATTCCACAATTCGGCGGTAACCCGAGCTTGTATGCTACAGCCCCAACTTTCTGCTCCACTTGGAACGGTCCGAAGTACCTAAAGGCCAGCTTCCTGTTAGCTCTCACTGCCACGGACGATTGGACGTACGGTTGCAGTTTGAGGTACACCCAGTCCAAAGGATCAAAGCTCCTCTCTGAACGATTTTTATCAGCTTGTAACTTCATGCGTTGATTAGCTTGGTGAAGATGTTGCCGCAACAATCCGGTCATCAATTCTCTTTGTTGCAACCACTCAGATAAGTCTGCCACTACACAAGTCGAGCCACTGGTCACCCCAAAGTGCCTCGGGCTATGTCCATATAGCACCTCAAAGGGGGACTTCTTCAATGTGGTATGGTACGACGTGTTATACTAGAATTCAGCAAAGGCTATCCAATCAGACCATCTTTTCGGACAAGCATGCACAAAACAGCGGAGGTAATTCTCCAAGCACTGATTGACACGTTCTGTTTGCCCGTCGGTTTGAGGGTGATACGCAGAACTCATGTGTAGCTAGGTGTTCACCAACCGGAAAAGCTCTTGCCAAAGTGAGTTGGTAAAGATCCTGTCTCGATCTGAAATAATGGACTGGGGAAGGCCATGTAACCTGAAGATGTTACTAATGAAGGCATGGGCAACCTGTAAAGCAGTGAAGGGGTGGGCTAACGGCACGAAGTGGGCGTACTTGGTAAACTTGTCGACAACCACCATTATGCTGTTGTATGACGAAGATCTGGGTAGCCCTTCTATGAAATCCAAAGAAATCATTTGCCATGCCTGTTCCGGTACCGGTAAAGGTTGTAACATCCCTGGGTACTTGACATGTTCGGACTTGGCTTGCCGACAAACTGTACAATTGCTCACAAAGGTCCGAATTGCCTTCTTCATTCCTCGCCAAGCAAACATCTTCTTAGCCCGGTTGTATGTAACTTGAAAACCTGAGTGCCCTCCTATTGCACTGGCATGAACAGACTGCAAGATTTTCATCTGTACCGCAACATTGGTTCCTACCCAAATACGTCCATCATATCGTATAATGCCCTCCTTGAGTGAAAATTTTGGATGTTGAGACTTCCCCATACTCAGTTCCAGTAACACTTGGCTAGCTTGACTGTCCTCCTTGTAACCCTCAGTTAACTCTGTGAACCAAGCCGGGATGCTGGTGGTCATGGCTATTAGTTCCCCTTCGTGTGATTCACACTTTCTCGAAAGAGCATCAGCAGCGCGGTTCTCCACCCCTTTCTTATATAGCAATCGGTATTGAAATCCCATCAACTTGGTCATTGCCTTGTGTTGCCAGGGGGTAGTCAGCCTTTGATCAGTGAGGTACACCAAGCTCCGTTGGTCTGTCCGAATTACAAATTCAGCCGGCTGCAGATAAGATCTCCAATGTTCCACGGCCAATAAGATCGCTAGGCTTTCCTTCTCGTAGGTCGATAGTCCTTGAGTTCGAGGACCCAACGCCTTGCTAAGATAGGCTATCGGATGCCCCTCTTGCATAAGAACAGCTCCTATCCCCTTTTCCGACGCGTCAGTTTCAATCTCGAAGGTTTTGTCAAAATCGGGTAATGCCAACACCGGAGCTGTAACCAGAGCCTTCTTCAGTGCTTGAAAAGACTCCTCCTTCTCCGCGGTCCACACGAAGACAACTTGTTTCTTCAGTAGGTCTGTCAAGGGTCGGCTTATTAGCCCAAAATTTCGAACGAACTTCCTGTAATAGCCCGCCAGCCCCAAAAAACCCTGGACTTCCCTCACATTCTTCGGGCACGGCCAATTCCGCATGGCCTCGATGTTTTTATCATCGGTTGACACTCCGTTTTCGCTAATTATATGCCCCAAGTATGTCAGCCTCGGTTGGGCGAAAGAGCATTTGGATCTTTTCACTTTTAACTGATGACGATCAAGAATCAGGAAGACCTCTTTCAGCAATTCTGCATGACTGTCCAGATCTGGGCTGTACACTAATATGTCATCGATAAAGACAAGTACTCCTTTGCGCAATAGTGGCGATAGTATGGTATTCATTAATCCTTGGAAAGTTGCCGGAGCGTTGGTCAGACCATACGACATCACTCTGAATTCGAAATGCCCATGGTGAGTTTTAAAGGCTGTTTTGGATTCATCCGAGGGTTGCATCCTGATCTGGTGGTACCCCGCCCTCAGGTCCAGACTGGTGAACCACCTCGACCCTACCAATTCATCCAATAGCTCATCGATAATAGGCAAAGGGTATCGGTTCTTTATGGTAGCAGCATTCAAGTGACGGTAATCCACACAAAACCTCCACGTTCTGTCCTTCTTTTGTACCAATAGCACTAGAGAAGAGAAAGGGCTAGAACTGGGTTGAATTATTCCCTGTGCAAGCATTTCGGTCACCTGTTTCTCAATCTCATCTTTCTGGACAGGGTTGTATCTATACGGCCTCAGGTTGATTGGCCTCACCCCAGACAACGAAGGGATCGCATGATCGAACTCCCTTCGCGGAGGTAATCCTTGCGGTTCAGCAAACACTCGCTCAAAAGACTTCAACAACTGCACAATTTTCGGGGGTATAACGGTTTCCCCTTCCTTGGTTTCTCCTAGTACCAAAAGGCACTTAGTCCCCGACCATTTAGTCTGAGTTCTCCAGACAATACAGCACTGAGGCACATCGGGTTTAATTCCCTGCAGACAGACTCCCCCTTTCTTTCCCTGGAATGACAGGGTTTTCTTCAACCAATGTATACTCATAGGGCTATGTTGCTCCAACCAATCAATTCCCAGAATCATGTCATAACAGCTCAAAGGTATAACTCTGAAGGTAGTAAAGAATACCTGACCTTGAACTTCCCATCGACAATCCTGAAATTCATCAGTACAAGGCAGAACTTCCCCATTGGCCACCCTAACCACAATCGGCTTCTCAGACCGTTGTATCCCATTCAATTTCCCAGCTAACCCTTCACTGACAAAGCAGCTGGTGCTCCCGGAATCAATTAGTGCAACAACTTCATGATTCTGAACAATGCACTGTATTCTGAAAGAGTACTTGCTTCCTTCACCAGACTCAGCTTCCCTTGATACCGAAAATAACTCTTCGGCAACTTGCGAATTACCATCCTTCTCCTTGGGCGAATTCAGTTCACTATCTTCCAACATATTCCACAATTCTTCTACCACATGCAATTGCACAGTAGTGGCACATTTATGCTCCCGAGACCACTTTTCCCCACATGTGTGGCATAACCCTTTAGCTCTACGGTAGGCTCGGAGAGCTCCCATTCGGTCATCCCCACTTCTCCTTTCATCGAATCTGTTATCGCCATTCGGTGCTCCCCGATTGGGTGGTAGGGGAAGAGGGACCACGTTACGCATGCCAATACGCAAGCCTGTAGTCACGTCTCCCCGACGGGGATCCTTCTTGTTCGTATCCAACACTTCTTCCTGCAGGCAAGCTAAGGATACTGCCGTGTCCAAGTCTTGAGGTTGATGCAATACGACCGCTGATCTGATGTCCCCACGCAATCCGTCAACAAACTGGGTCACAAAAAACATGTGATTCCACAACTCATGATGCGCTAACAAGTTGTGCATCAACTCGTTGAACTTCTCGGCATACTCTCCAACAGTTCCCGTCTGCCTAATTCGGTTGAATTGCCTCACCAAGTGCTGGAATTCCTCCTGACCAAATCTGGCGCAAACTGCATTCACAAATGGTTCCCAGTCCTCCATTCTGTGATGAATCCTCGAAACTTGTAACCACAACGAAGCCCCACCCACAAAATACATAGTCGCAATGTTCACCATGAACTCTAGTTGAACCGAGCAAATCCGGAAGTAATTCTCCACCTTCAATTGCCAGGCCTTCGGATTCTCGCCATCGAACTGCGGAAAATCCATCTTCGGCGGATGAGGGTGGTGATGACATCCAGCAAAGGATTTGGCTCCATTTCCTCCAGAATCCCACGAGAAATATCCTCCATCAGGACACTGAGGCCTACCTCGGCCGTTGGACTAGATGATTGGAAATCTGTCCCCCATAGTTTTTCCCCACGGTGGCTGTTCATCCCCATTACCTTGGGGCCCGACCAATCGCTCCTCTCGAGTTTGCCATGTGTTTTCCTTGCTTGGCGGCTGCTAGCCTTCTCTGTCCGGGGTTCTAGTTTGATCTCCGGTAGAGGTAAGATCGGTGGCAAATCTATGGGCCGAAACATCAGCACAAGATTACGAGCGATCTGAGTGACCTGAGTCCGTAAATCGCCCACTTCCGAGCGCAATTCCCCCATAGCGGTCTCCATCTCTGGTCTCCATTTCTGAAGATCAAACACTCCCGGTTTGATTTCCTCCACCGCTACTTGGATCGCATCACTCTTCGCCTGGATCGTGTCGCTCTTGGCCTCCAAGGACTTGATGGAGTCGCTCTGGGCCAGGATTAACCACGTCAACTCTACCATTTGTTGTTCCATCTCTAGGGTTCGTGACTTGTGCCCGCTGTTTGATAACGAGGCCGCCTCGTGGTTGCGGAATCGGTTTCGATACCAATTGATATGATCCCGCGTGATGAAGTCGCGCAGAGAATCAATCGTAACAATATCAATAGAATCCAGAAGAACAAGAGGTGGAAGAAGCGTAATGGGCGTGGAAGGTAAGAACTAGATAGAGGGATGTTTAGAGTATTCGCTATGTCTTTACAATGCATAGCCACAAAAGGGCAATCCACATCCGCTAAGTATCACGCCTTCCATCTACCGATCGTGGGCCTTCTCCTATTACAAACTCGCCGACGATTGCTCAAGTAAACCAAGTGTCCGTGAGGATAACGATCCGATGGTTGCCACCGGGCGCGGTTGTTTCTCCTTGGTTGCCGCAAATGCTATTCTCCTGCTCTCATCGCTCATCCGGTCCGCTTCATTGGTTTGTAACGAAGGGCGGAGTGGAACCGCATCGATTTTGATTTTGTGTCCGCAGGGCCGGATTGTAGATGGTGGAAGTGGGTCGGATCGAGGGGCCGGATTGACGGATGGGTGGCTGTTTTACCTAGCTTGTTTGGTTGATCTGTAGCGATAGGATGCCGTGGCTGTTGGAACAGTGGACAACATTTTAATTCCAGATTTTATTATAAGACAAAGATCATAAATAACTAGTGATGCATAAATTGATACTAACAGCAGGCTACTCATTGTACTTTTAAACATACTCAATATCATGATTATAATAGAATATACTGGTCGTACACACAACTTACAGTATATGTCGATGAAGAACAAGAAGGAGTGCAGACTCGATGCAGTGTAGATCATAGACGTCGCAGTGCAGCAAGCGGTCGCGCAGATGCGCTGCCCAGAAAACTTATTAACGCTCTATGCAGGTGAACTCCGCGACAATGGTTCGGAGATACCACTCACCCTCCTTCCCGGTGCACACCGAGGAGAAGGGACGGCTTGGTTCAAAATAGCACAACCCTCCAGCACAAGAGGACAGAGAGGAAGAAGAAGAATTCTTGGAATAAAAAAATCTCTCTTAGTCTGGACCTCTCGAAAACATTTTAAGGGTCGAGTCAATTACTCTCTAGTAACTGCTCAATAAAGCACACATTAGAACACTGGTAACTGCTAATTAAAAACCAATTAATGGTAATTAAGCAGAATTTATCATATCCTAATTACGCGTTGGTCTTCAGCTTTGACCACTGGTCTATAGCTTTGACCACATTCTCCAAGGGAGGTCCAAAAGGATCTCCCGAAGAGGTCCAAGAGAAACCTCCAAGGGAGGTCTAAGAGGATCTCCCGAAGAGATCCAATTGGACCACAGTGTTAAGACTACAATCTCTTGGAGTGATCCAAGGGAGGTCCAAAATATCTCTTGGAGGTCCAAGAGGATCTCCACACTCCAAGAGAGGTCCAAGAGGATCTCCTGGAGGTCCAAGAGAAATCTCCAAGAGAGGTCTAAGAGGATCTCCTGGAGGTCTAAGAGAAATCTCCAAGGGAGGTCCAAAGGAAAACTCTCACTATGGTCATATGGGACACTTGTTTTGAGATTCGAGAGAGAGAGAGAGAAATGCACGGTCAGCAAAAGAAAGGTGGACTTGGTTCACGACATGTTCACGGTCGTGCGTCACAAGTCACAAGTCACGCGATTGCCATGCGAATAAAAGCGCGCACGTGCATACGTGCGTGTGTGTAACTTTAGCTATAGTCCTCCTCATGTCACCTCATGACATGTATCACATGTATCAAAGGGTGGCAAGGACTCCACCTTATACATTGCTCTCCCACTACTTGGCTAAGCAGTATAGGACTAAACCATACATACTTTAAAATTTAGGAATGAATGAGCCTTTACAAATAAGGGCCCAATTCTACCAGTGGCTTGGTAGGGTTTTGGTTGCGTGCGTTAGGATGCGCTCGTGCGTGCTGTCTTGTGGTTGACTTGATGGTGGTGGGATGTGGATGGTGTGAAGTGTGCTATTTTGAGTTGATTTCATGATCGCTTCAATGTCGGGTGATAGTTTTAGGGGAACAGGTGTGGTGGGATTTGCATGAAATTTTTTCACTAGAAATTGTAGTATATTGATATAAATGCAATGATATGCACGGTTTGGTTACACTGATGGTTGTTAACTTGAGGTGGTTTAACACCAGTAAGTGCACCTCAGTTGATTTTATAGAAGGTTACATGGGATGATGGGACGTTGTCTTTGATTATTGGTTTTCATCACTTCATAGTGTGATTTGCCATTTTCTAATCATTAGATTTTTTTCTTGTGATCTGTCATTTGTTACATGTTCGTCCAATGGTTGGATGGATGCTTTTAAATTGCTTTGCTGCCACATTCATCTGTGGATTGTGTTTATTGTTCATGATCACCGCCTATTATCTATGTCCTTGACTACCCTCAGATCCGAAGATGGATATACATTGCATTTGGTTGCCCGACGTAAACGGTGAAGGCCAACATTCTTTTGGAACTTCAAGAATACTGACCATGGTAATGGTAAGTCGATCTATGGTTGCTTTGACGACTACATCGTCAATCCTGATATGCCGTCTTGATTTATTATATCTACTTGATGCCTTATTGTGAGGACCCCGGCTTATTTGGCTTGTAATGCTTAGTCATCCATTGACCCTAGCAGCACAAACAAAATAATCCGTGTCTTCGAGATATGTATACTTCCCAAAAATGCAGTATACACACCCCTTTACAAAATCATGCATCAATTTCATACAAGACATAGAACCAAAGCACGAACTAGATTAAACCAAAAACATACATAATAGATAGTTATTACAAAAGAGGCCGACCGACCAAACAACAACTAATAAAGATAAATAACAATGAAGCCAAAGTTATAAGATGGCGATAAACAAAAGCCATACGGTTTGCCTAAAGCCCACAAGGCAACCGACCGGGCCGCCAAGCTAGTCGTCCCATCCACAGCACATCTCACAAAAGTGGGGCCCTTGGGGCTCCACCTCCTCTACAACAAAATAGTTAAGCAAAGCAAATGAGTACAAAAATTGTACTCGCAAGACTTACGTGTAGGGTAACAGACATATACATATGCTACATGCAAGCTTCTTTAAGTGGAGGTTGTAGGTTATTTTCATCATAAAGCAAGTTTTCATTTGCAATATTTAAATAGATTCAAAGCAGTTTTACAATTCATTTTTAATTTACAAATAACAGCGAGACAATAACATAATAACAATAGATAGATGACAACAACAATCCTGGAAGTGACTAACCCAATAGTCACCACAACAATAGTATGAATTACCCATTCATACCACCCATGTCAAGTTTTAATTAAAGGTTGTAGTCTAACTCTCGAAAGACTTCCCCAAGCGTGTCCATAACCTAGGACGAGGCTATTCGAATAGTTTGAACCCCGCAGGTGTACCAATGTACCCACACGCCGACGCTTTTTCGCCAAGCTATTAGCACACTTCCTTTGGTGTGTCGGCACACTAAGTCCAACGAGACATTTCCAATATTGAGTGTCAACAACGAAGTCGCCCATATGGGGATACAACCTCCCCATACGCTGATGCGAGTCATCAAAGATGTTCACCACCTTATACTGGTGGTGCTCCTTGCATGGATAAACCCCACTCATCGCCACCCAATAGCCCACCATGCAACTCGGCTAACACCCGCCAAAGTACTTAGTCAAGAGAGGTCCCATATCCCCTCGTGTGGTTAGCACGCAAAATTGTTTGGTTTAGTGTAACAAGACGTTCGGTCCTTGTTGACTTAGGCACCATTCCACACACCAACAAATCACACCATCATCCATTGTGCCCAAGTCCAAATAGTTTTTATTTTCAGTTTTGTTTTGACTTTACAAATTAACAAAGCACAAGTGCTGGACATAATGGAATAATAAATAGATTTGTGTGATCAAGATCATCGACTAAGTCGATGACCGCCCAATTCTACCACAATCTAAGCATTTCTAAGCAATACCAACATGTGATCTACTAAGTGGTGAGAGCTCATCCAACGAACTCTAACCATAGCAAGATATTCCTAGGCATAGTAGTAGAGATTGAACATTTACCTACAGAGTATGCATCTATAGGATCAACTAATCGATAATCATTTAACAACAAAATAGAGCATGCATACATACAAGTTAAACAAAGTATTAGACTTTGAAAGTAATTGGATTAAACATGATCAAACTTCTTGCCTTACTGGAGATGCTCACTATGCTGCAAAGGATCACTCACGGGATCAACACACTCGTCGGCATCTAACGAAAAAAGCGCAAAAGAACCGATAAGAACAATGAAAACCAAAAGGACTCAACAGCAAACTTTCTCCAAATGCTCTGAAATTTTTACAGAAGCTATAGCATGATTTTTAAAGAATTTATCAATAAGAACCAATTGATTTGGATTCTTAATGCAAAAGTTATGGCCAAAACAAATCTGCTCAGCCTGGAAATTGCTGGATAATTCAAATCGGTTACTATTCATCCAATTAAATTCCCTAGCACAATTTTCCAAAGAGGTGTTGCACCTGGAATTTTTATGGTAAATCAAGCACCTCATGAGATGAATAACACAATTGAGTTCACCTCATTGGGAGCTATGATGCATGTTTTATGATTTTTCAAAGACATGCAAAAGAGCATAAGTAAAATGCACCCACAACTCTCTTGAAAATAGTGACATGCCTAAATCCTATTCTACCATTTAGTACACTAATAGAGGAAGCCAACAAAGTTGGATTCATTCAAAAAGGATCTCTAGAGAATTACTTATGCAATTTACAAGTTAAATGCAACATTTAGAGCAACATTTAAAGTCTATTTCTAAACCAATTTGCAAATCCATTTTCTGTAGCCGAACTGAGCTCACAACCATTTTTAGATTAAATCTTAGTTCAAACTAGAGCTACCAAAATTTGAATCAACTCAAAAGGAGCTAAAATGAAATAGTTATGCATTTTCAAAGTTCATTACCTTTTTCAGTTTGCAAATAAATCCATCGGGAGTTTTCTAAAACCAATACGACGTGGACGAACCTGGGCCATTGCTCCTGGATCGGATGGCCCAAGACCTACTGGCAACGCGCACTCGCGGCTGCACGGAACCAACGAATGCAGACCGTTGATGATGCATCAGACGGTCCAGATTGATCGCGGCGCAGCTGCTGCTTGGAACTCGCATGAACGGGCGAGGTCGTGGACCGTTGATCGCGAGATGGACGGCTCGCGACCAACGCACACAGCGCACACACGAACCCCCGGGCAATCTGAGCCCCAGATCTGAACACAGACGGCCCTAGGACATCGCTACAGTTGTCGGACTCGTCCGACAACACACCCGACGGCAAAGATCTCCTCACCACCGATGACCTACGGCACGGCGGTGCGAATGGGTGCCAGGTACGGGTGCGCAATAGCAGTGCGCACCCGCTGGTACCACTCACACCTACGGTGGTGGACCAGAACACCGGCGAGCCGGAGGAGAGAGGCGCGGTAGCACACGGCCAAAAGCAAAATGGAAGGAAAGCTCCGCAATAGCCATTGAAGCGGGTGCCCTCACATCTATGGGCTACTAAGGAGGTACCTGGAGGTCACAGAGGGACAGAGGAGGACCAAGCAACTCCGACGACGAAGGACCTTGTCGGCGCCGAGGAGGACAACGTGGAGAAGAGGACCTGGGCTTAATCAACCGCACCGGGTCATCAAGATGCATTCCATAGAGTTAGGAGGTGCTCCCAGAGCAAGGAATTGAAAGGGGGAGGTCCTTACCAGACTTGACGAAGAAGGGGAAGCTTTTGGCAAGGGACCAACTCAGATTAGCTGCCCCTCAAGAGGTCAACCAAAATTGAGTTAGGGTTAAGGTCCACCGAGATGAGATGTTCAAGCCGAGCACGAGAGAGAGGAAAAGCCACTGACCCCCTGCCACCGAGGAGCTTCAAGGTGCAACAATGGCGGCCGAGGGCTCACGGGTGCTTGAGCTCCTTAGAGCAGAGGAGAAGCTAAGTGGTGTTTAAAGAGTGCCAAGAAGGAACACGGGGGCCTCTTATAGCCGGGGAGCAGAGGCATAAGAGCTAGGGTTAAGCTCCATGGTGAGCTTAGCCCATGGCTCGGTCCATGGCTCCACAAGGACGTGGAGGTGATGGGGGCAGGTCTGCGCGTGACTTTGGGGGCGGAAAGGCTGACCCGCATTTAATGCTTGCATCTAAGAGCTATTGTGAGGTGACCAGGCGCTGCTCTTCCTCTGCCATGGCGCACGCGTGCGAGCTTGAGGAAGGAGAAGAACAGGCGCTACCCTCGACCGTTCGATAAGAAAATGGGGAGGTCGTGACCCTTGGATCTGATCGGTGTGGTCCGAAAAGAAACGGGAGAGGTCGCGACCAATAGATCTTGATTGGGGAGGTCGCAACCGTTGGATCTCCATCGCACGGTTGTGAAATGAAAAAGGAGGTCGCGCGCTGAAAGGAGACAGGAGGTCATGACCCTCGGATTTGCATCCAATGGCACGGAATAGAGGTGGGGAGGTCTTGACCGTTGCGCCAATTCTCGATAAGCGATGGGAGGTCGTGGCTGTTGGATTTTGATCCAACGGCACACAACATTGAGGGGAGGTCGTGGCCATTGGATTTCAATCCAAGGGCACACAACATGGAGGGGAGGTCATGGGCGTTGCGCATGACGTAAAGGGAGGTCGTGGCCATTGGATTTCAATCCAAGGGCACACAACATGGAGGGGAGGTTGTGGCTATTGGATTTTGATCCAATGGAGCACGACATTGAGGAGAGGTCGTGGCTGGTGCGCACGATGCAAAGGGAGGTCGTGGCCGCTGGATTTTAATCCAAAGGCGCACAACATTGAGGGAGGTCAGGACCGTTGGATTTACATCTAAAGGCGTTGAATAGAGGAGGGAGGTCATGGCCATTGCGCATGGCGTTGAAACGGGGGAGGAGGTTGTGGCTGTTGGATCTCAATCCAATGGCGCACAACGGGGATGAGAGGTCGTGGCGGTGGATCTCGATCCAATGGTGCACAACCTAGAGGAGGTCGTGGCGGTTGGATTTTGATCCAACAAATGACGAAAATGGAGAGGGAGGTTATGGCGGTTGCGTGAAGACGCCGAGGAGGTCGTGGCGGTTGGATTTACATCCAAGGGCGCACAACGGTAAAGGGAGGTCGTGGCCATTGGATTTACATCCAAGGGCGCACAATATTGAGGGGAGGTCGTGGCCGCTGCGCACAACGCTGAGGAGGTCATGGCCGTTAGATCTTGATCTGACGGCGACGCAAGGAGAGGGGAGGTCATGGCTATTGGATCTCGATCCAACGGCGACGAACTGAGGTGCGGGAGGTCTTGGCCGTTAGGCAAGACACCTAAAAGGAGGGAGGTCTGGTCACGAGATCTTCATCTGACGGCGATGAGAGGAGAGGGGAGGTCATGGGCGTTGGATTCTAATCCAACGGAGCATGACCTCGAGTGTGGAAGGAGCTCGGCTGAGTGGGGAAGTTGGTTGGGTTCGACCCACTTTTGAAAGTGGCTCGGACCCAAGGAACAGTGCCAGATTTGAATTTAATTTTGAAGGCTGAGATTGGAGGAATTTTTAAAGGTAGCAAACTAACTCCAAAAATTCCGAAATTTTAACTAAAGCTTCCTCACTCTAGGATTAACCTTACATAAAATTTTCAGAGGTTTTTATGCGCTGCATTTTTCTTAAGAAATTCATCAAGGCTGTTCTAGGGTTTGACTTACCTCCAAAATTTATCAAATAATTTCAAAAAATTTATGAAATTTTCCAGAGGGGTCCCACATCATCCTTAGAACCAAGGAAAAATATTTCCAAGGGTTGAATACCAGATTCTTGCCAAGTTGATAAAGCGGTTGACTTTAGTTGACAGGAGGTTTAGGTTTTTGAATTCCACAACTCTTGACAAGAATTATGGAAGAGTTCAAGAGTTTCAAGATGTGAGAAAAGTTTTAATATCTACATATTTTCTTACATTTGAAACACACACCCATTTATACATTTGGGATGTTACACTTACTCTGCATAGGTATTCTTAGGAGCTAAAACAATGTTTGTGCATTTGTACTCTTCAATATCATGTTTTCCTAGTTTCTTTCTATATTTGGTATTCAAACTGCAGTATATGGTATGTACATTTCAGGGCTTGTTTGGATGCTAGGGAGCAAAATCTCAGGGAAAAAAAATCCCTTAAGGGGATTTTGATGGCACATGAAATCCCCCTCAACATAAGGGGATTTTTTCCCGACTGGGAAAAAAATCCCTGTTACCATTTGGGAACAACAGGGATAAAAATCCCGGTCATGAAAAAAAAATCAAAAAGAATTTAAAAAATTCTGAAATTCCAGAAAAAGATTACAAGCTTTAAATATGATAAAACATGTGTAGAAATATTAAGTATCACAAACATCACAACATCATGCAAAATATAAAGTATTCCAGGAAAAGATTACAAACTTTAAAAATAACAGAATATATGTAGAAATATGAAGTATCGCAGACATCATTACAAACTTCATGGATAAGAATAGACAAACATCATTACAAACTTCATGGATAAGAGTATACAGGATTTATAACGATAGGTTTCATCTAAGTAAAAATCTGGGAGCCAGAATATATGACAAATGCCATCAAACATGGAAGAGCAAACTCTTTCACCAGACTAGAAGGTATAGATTAAGTCGGCCAAGTTCAAATTCCATTCCAAAGACCAAATGGAACCTAGATGCAGAGTAACATTGAGGTCTCACAAGATAACTACTAAATCATGACAAAAATAGTAGGAATCACATCGCTTGGTGAGGTACATAAGCAAAGATTTGAACAAAACACCACTTCAGAGCATCGGATGAATAATCTCACGGATGTCAAGCCCGCATGCCAATAAAACAGAAGGAGGTCATATGTATGAAAAGTGTATACCAGATCATTTCTTCGTAAGCATGAAAAATATATTGCTTAGTATATATATTGCTATCGATTCAATTATTGTTTTAGGAATTATATCAATCACAAAAAAATTCGTGATGTTTCTAATAGAAATCGCACATTGAAGATGCTCTAACTCGCCAACTAGCCGAGAAAATGACTTGAGATTATGCGGATCGTGCAATGCACCGAGTCGATGCCTCTCTTGCCACACAAGGTTCATTTAGGATTTACTCATTTATAGTTCATCTGTTGCAACTCTTATTGATAGGAACCAATAACCTTGACATCATATGTAGAGTAGGCACAGAAAGGGAGTCACTATTCATGACAATTTGCAAGTCAAATTGTCGGTGCTAGCCCTATTCCAGTATTATGGTTGTAGTAGCAAAGTATACACGTCAAACTGGTTGCTATGAATAAACCTAACCATCAACAATTCTCAAAAGGAAACAAATGATCATATAACCCTTCACATGGTCCAGGGTGGTAGTGAAGGACTATATTCACTAATGACCTTTTGTTGCTAAGGGCCAAGCATTTCAACGATTACAAGGAGCAAGGAAGATGTTGTATCATACCGCTTCATTATAGGAATTGGATGCTTCTTTCGTGGCCTCCACAAGATATTTCTCGCAACAAACAAGAATATGTTAAAATGGTTCATTACTACAAAGAAAAGTACTCAATTTATTGGATCCATCTTGAGAATAATATAGGCCAATTAACATATCAGATCAATTAAGTCATATTTACCTGATCCTATGCAATGCTGGTACTGTTTCCTTGATCATATGAACTGTTAGCAATCCTGATGGGAAGAAAGCATCCAAACCACCAGGCATATAATAACTGAATTATATGAGCTCCTTTCTAGTGTCCATTTGCTAATACATGCAGATTAGTAGTAAGAAATGGTAACTTTGCAAGGTGTATTTGTCTAGCAGGAAAGCTGGCTTTCACCAGGATAGAATCATGCATTTTTCTGCATTGCATGAGTCCAACTTGTAACGCACCAACGCACACATGATGCTTAGCTTAGTTATCATATATATCCAAACACACAAGTAATCTCTTGTTGATGGCCATGCATGCATCCATTCAAACCAGAAATTTGCTGATGGATACTCCATCCATCACTAAGTAACCATCCGTCAGTAGATAAGCATGAGATAGAGAGAGAGTGGTATAGGACAAACAGGCAACAGCTAGAGGATGCAAGCAAATTAAAAGGTGTAGATATGTATACAAGCATATGCTAGATGTCATGGTAGCTAGTTTCAGTTATTGCTTATGTCTACCTTATTTTATCTCCTACATCCTAAGGAGCACCCAAGAAAAGGGCAATTAGAAGTCACATAAGAAAATACAATACACACTATCGCTACATTAAACAAATGATGACACAATAAAAATGCATGATGCATGATGCTAGATGCCACCATTTCCCACCAGATATGTACCAACCAGAGCCAAACCAAGTCAATATGCACGATGCATGATGCTAGATGCCAACCCTCCCAAGCCAAGTTCCAGGGTGATCTGGTTTCTGTTCTAGTAATATAGTACCCAAAAGAATGAAGCTAAGAAGTACGAATTGGCACAACCAAGACTAGAATCATTTCAGCTTTTATACAATGACATGTCTAGCTTTCTGTAAGTACATTGATAACATATAGCATCCACAACATTCATCTTTTTTATTAACAGTTGACAACAAAATCACCAAGAACGAAAGAAGCAGACACAAATCACCAAGAACGAAAGAACGTTAATGCTATATCGTTCCTTATTACATCCAAGGAGAACAAATCACCAAGAAAATAACCACATACGACCAAGCAGTCCAATCCAACTGATACACAAAATCTTGTTGATGGAGAGTGTTGGCAATCTTTTGAGGTAAATGGTATTAAGATCTCTAATCTGACCCAAAATCACAACCCATCCAGATGCACCACACAAATCCATGGATGGAAGAGGGGTGGGGTTTCTCACCTCAAATGTGGAGGGAGGGAGGCGCCGATGCGGAGGGAGCGAGGCCCGTGGCGGCGCCGATGCGGAGGGAGGGAGGCGCCAATGCGGAGGGAGGGAGGCCTGTGGCGCGCTGGCGGAGGGAGCGAGGCCGTGGCGGCGCTGGCGCGCGGAGGGAGCGAGGCCCGTGGCGGCGCTGATGCGGAGGGAGGGAGGCGCCAATGCGGAGGGAGGGAGGCACGCGGCGGCATCGATGCGGAGGGAGGAGGAAGAAATCGGGAGCGAGAGGTGGCGGCGAGGACGACTTCCTGACCAGCCCTGCTGTGGATTACTTCCCCGTGGAAATGGCGTCGTTCGGGGCAGAGAACCCTGTTGCGGTCGCTTCCAAACGCTCGTTCGAGTTGGGCTGCGGAAGTTGGCCCGGTGGACTTCGGACCCCGGAAATGGACCGGGATCCCAGCCGGGTTTGAGACTCCCAAACAAGCCCTCAAGATGGATATTCTTTATCCCTGGAAGAAGTGCTCGAATAATCCTCTAGTTTATGTTCTTTTTTAGTATGTGAACTATGAACATTATTTAACTGTCTTCGTGTTAACATTGGTGGAACTCTAGTTATTTACGAGACTATATAGATGCACTATTGATCAACTTGGGTGATATGCTTTTGCACAACTTTTCTTCTATCGAGTATTTTTTTCCATACCTTCGCTTATTTTAGATGTAATTGATTGCTACTTGAATTCAAAGACATCTCTCATGATAAGTCGGGCATGGGCATGGGCATGGGTATGGGCACGATAAGCGTTTTACATTTTTGTCGTTGGTGCGCTTAATGTTGCTGGTAATAGAGGATTGTTAGGAGATATTTCAAGGGTAAGCTTCACGATTGTTTTGTCTTGTATGCGCCTATTTGAAATTTGACCAATCTGCTTAGCTCTTAGCAATGGCTGCACGTTGATTTTAATTTTCTATTTGAATTCCTTTTAATTTGTCCTCTTCTAGGAAATTATAGAGGCTATGCATTCTGAGGGGATGATAGATGACATGGGTAGGGGTATATGCTTTGTTCTAGCGTTCTGTATAGTTGATTAGTTGTCTAACTAGGCACCAAATGCTTTACTTGTTCGTTGGTGTAATTTTTCCCGTTCCATTATGTGCAGAGTGTTCAGGATATTCTTCATTCCCTAGGCAGGGGCGGACCCACCTAGGTTCATGGGTATTCAGCTGAACACTCAAAATTTTTGAGCAAAAATTCTGTATGTACAAGGTATAATACATGTATATGTTGGAAGTTAGGTTCAACCAGCGTCTACCGTCCTCGGTCTCGCGCCCCGCTCGCGCCTCGCTTGGCGCATCGGTAGCCGCCAATCTCACGGACCGACAGACGCACGCAACTCCCAACTCAGTACGAAGGCCCAAACGGCCAAGCCCATTTCGTCAAATGACTCAAACCCAAAAATCTAAATCCCTAATCTCTCTGAGAGGCCCAAGCAGCAGCACCGCAGCAGTCCATCTCCATCTTGGCATCCTTAGACCTCATCCTTGTGCTTGCCGCTGTGGCTCCACTAGTCCTTGCGGCTTGCGGCGGTGGTAGCGTGGCGGAGTGGTGAGCGTGGCGGGGGCGGGCGGCGGCACTCGACGGGGTTGCGCTAATGACGAGGACTCGGCGACTCATGGGAGAACCGCGGAGGGGAGGACCGAGGAGGCGAGACCAGAGTTGGGAGGCGGAGGGGCTCTGGCCACGCCGTGGCGGGCGGCTTGCTCGCTCGCCGAGGCTCCGAGGAGTCTCGAGCGATCGGGCGATCGACCGATCGGGCGTTGTGTGCGATGGCGAGTGGCGACCTCGACCGGGCGATGGCGAGTGACGACTCCCTCACTCCCGTCGTCCCGTCTCGGCGTCTCCCCAGCATTCTGTAGCTCTAGTTCGGCTTGAGGTACCTCAAGATAGTTGCTTGTCCAATGCCGAGGAGTGAGATCAAGATGGTCTATTTCCTATGTCCTCAAGTATTTTCATGTTAGTTCTTGTGGTGATGCCGAGGTTCCAATGCTAATGTCCTTTGCCAAGTCTTATTGCTATGAGAAGATTAAGTTTGTTCAATCTGCGATAATTTGATGAACCTTCCATCGGAGGAAGTGTTGAAAACTTTGGGTGTGCTCCATGACATTTCTATAGCTAGATGCGTAAACTTATTGTCCTTGGGTGGGCTTGGAGTGTTGGGTCACGAGAGTGTTGACAATTATATGCTGCAACAAGCTTGAAGAAGTTTCAAACACTCCAAAGTCATTGCTAATGCATGATAAGAGCATAAAGAATATGGTAGATTCTTCCTTTGAGCTAGACATGCTGAAAATTGATCGCCAATCCCTTCTGCTGGTGGAGCCTCTGATGAACCTCAAAAGCACCAAAGAGCTACATATCTGCAATGACAATGGAGCGCTGCAAAAGGATGTTGGTCCCGATTGGTGAAAGATTGCCAATATTGATGCTAATTTGAAGGCCTTTTCTAGAGGTAACTCTTTCTTGTCACTTTTTTTACATAACATTATAATGGCCAACTTCCTTTTTTTAATATTCTAAAATCAGTGGCCATTCGATTATTTTTCTTACCATGTTACTTCTCATGCAAGCATGATGTACGGCGATTACTAGTGTCAAGAGCTTGACGATTACTGTACAAGGTGTGCTCATAGTCGACCTGTCATTGTAGGATGACTACATATTCATTTGACTTGCATGTGGATTTTTTACCTATGCTCATCTGTAAGATCCTTTGCGAATGTACAATTTTTTCAATCACATCATTTATTCTAAAAAATTGCTCCAATGCTCCACCAAATGAATTTCGCACAAATCCTGAATCATTTGACTATGTTTACAAATGTGTTGGTATGGATGGGCCCCAACTCATACTTCAAATCAATCCATAATGTTGTCTTTTTAGTGGCCCATGGAAGCATTTTCTTTTTTTTCTTAATTATTTTGTAATTTCTTTGAATAATTTGAGATTTGAGATGTTATCTCCGGTACAAACAATTAGTACTTCTGGATCTTTATGTTCTGTACAGATCATTATTTTTGTAACTTCGAACACCCATCCTGAAAATCCTGTGTCCGCCACTGTCCCTAGGTGTTGCATCCGCGGATTCAAACACCCAGCAACCACCAAGATCGGATGATGCTTATCTAAACCAAAGATTTCCAAGCCCCGATGTTCGGTTTCGAGAATTGAAAGACCCCAACAAGGCAACAACTTCTTGGTGGCGATGCTTCTTCGCTCTTTCGTATGTTAGTTCTTTCCGAGTATTATTCTGTGTTTCTTAGCTTTGACATCTTTGTTGATGTATAATTTTACCCTCCCTAGTTAATATTATATTTTATAATGTTTTTCCTTCTACTTGTAATATACTAATCAATGCTCTTGAAATACAAACATGCTATCATTTTGGTCTTTTTGTCCTTTTTAAACGATACTACGAAATCTGAATCAACTAAAAGACTCATAAAGGAAGCTCTTGCCCACTCCCCAAACGCAACCCTGGCCCATAGTTACCTGGAACGTGGTATGGCACACGCGTGCGTGTGCGCCACAAGGCTCACTCCGTGCCATCACTCTGCCTTCCCCTCCCTTGTATGCATGCTCTGTTGGTGTGGACTTCCCTACCTTGTCCTTGCTGGCCGCCTTGCCACCTATCCTTCCATCTTGCAGACAGATCAATATTAAGTAGTTAATAAGTCTTATGCAAATGAGTGCACTCACAAGTGAGTACACATGTTAGTTTTGCAACTTGTTTTACTCTCTCTACCAGTTTCGCCAAATTAAATATTAGCATCCCGATTCTGACAATCGGGGTGTTACAATCTCCCAATAGCCTCAAGCATCTGCTTATATAGTGCCCATGACGGATCCTATCCGAAAACATTTTGTTCCAACCTGTTAAGTGTGTGACCCTGTAGATTCATGCGTAATCGCTTATGACTCGAAAACCTTTTCCGACCACGAGTCATTAGCGGTTCCTAGCAGGACATAACGATTCCCGAATACACACAAATTATATCGGACGAACCTTAATGTAATATGATCTACAACCAAGTCCTAATCCCTTATGATTAGCACGTATCTCTATACGACCAATTCGTATTTAGTCATGACCAGGTTTCGACCACTCTATGATTACGTTTGACCAGTTTATGACTAGCTCGTATCTCCATACGACCAGTCTGTAACTGGTCAAACTAAGCAACCTACTCGTGTATTCTCCCTTTGCCTCACGATATCTGGTTGAACTCCAGCTAAGATATTATGTCATCCATGGACTGTTCAATACTTTCTCAATCGAGTGTCGGATAACCTTATGTGGTCGAACTCTTCGACCATTAGTGGTATGGCTATGCACTTTCTTTATCCGACCACATCGAGGGGGCTTAGAGATATCTCTCCTGTTATGTTAGGAGAGGCAAATCCCATATCCAACCAGTCACATCCCTTCGTATGTTTCATAGCATACCCGAAAGTTACCTTTATAACTACCCAGTTACGAGTAGCGTTTGGCAACCCCTAAGTGTATTATTACACATGTAGGAAACCATGCTGATCTCAAGTCTAAGGATCATACATCATCATTGCTTGAGACCAACTAATGACACATAGAAACATAACAATCTCAATAGTGTCTCAAGGTGGGTCAATCCAACACCATGTTCCCTAACATGTGTTCACATTATTAATTCGATATCCCTATATCCATGACCGGTGAAAAATGGTCATCAATCAATACATGTGCTGGTCGATGAGTCACTAGAGTTCCGACTAGTGACATTCGACTAGGGATACTTTTAGAACGACATCATATAAGTTAGAGAGCTTCACCAACAAGTCACATACTTGTTAATCTTTAAAACTAATGATTCATTCAAGGAACAAAATAACATTTATTCAATAACTCATAAACATAGATGTGATACAATCATCTCTATGATTGCCTCTAGGGCATATCACCAACAGTGGATACCATAGAGGCGCTACTATGATTGCTGCTGTGCTGAACGAGGATGATCCACGATCTTCACAAGGAACACGATAGGTTGCTGGAGGAGATGATCAACACCGAGGATGCTGGACGATCGACAACAACCACTTCATCGACGCGCTCTATGTTGGATCAGGCTGCTCCAACTCTTCTTCTGCTGTACTGCGCGTCTGGTGGTAACGATCTTTGATCTCTTGCTTGCATGGCTTCCTGGTTTACGTGGTAGAATTTTTTGAATTGCCAGCTTGTGTAGCCTACCAGTATCCCTTCACTTACATGGTATCAGATTGATAATCGATCCTCCCACCACACCTCCGCAACATGTCTTCTGCTGCTGGCGAGCACTCTTTCATTGATGAACATGGCCCCGCTACCCAGCACCCAGCTCCCAGTGCTCTCACCTCCTCCTCCAACCCTCTCATGGCTTCCTCGGTCATCTCGGCGATCCCACCCGCCACCCAGGCCATCAACGTGGCTAACATCAAGACTCACATCCCTATGTGTCTTGATCTGAAGACATCAAACTACACCAAGTGGCACACCTTCTTCCTCGCCATGCTCGAGAAGTTTCGTTTACTCCACCACGTCGATGGCACGTATAACATCCCAAAATTTAGGCCTATTTTCAAATGTGTGGAAATGTGAACGTTTTTAATCATATTTAAAGCATTAAAACACAGCCAAAATATTTTGAAAAAGTCCCTAAAACATCCTACATGAAGTCTTTTTGGAAATTCATTATTTAAACTAATAAGGATGTCACTCTAGATGGGTTTTCCCCAAAAATATCAGAACCTACTACATTCTGAAAATGATGTAATGTACTATTCTTTAAACCCCTCCTACCTTCAATTGGTGTTAAATTGATTGATATTATGAAGGTATAATTATACATAAAGACCAAGGGGTGGTATACCATGAAATTGAGCCATAGGTGTTGGTTAAAATAACATAGAGAATTAATAAGAAATTGTGCTGCGATTCTTGTCTTATCTAAACGTCATTTCTTATCCGTGTCTCTTATTACAAGTTCGCTAACTTTCCTTTTTCTTAAAATGTAGATGCCGACCTACTGGGAGCCGCAGTACCACACGAGTGCCTTCGAGGAGGGTACGCTGCAACACACCCTATGGGTGATGTTACAACACGTGGAGTGGTCATATCCGCCTCGATACATGGTTTTTAGCGCACCCTCTAGTGTGGTGTCCACTGAGAAACTCACATAGGTGCTCATCCAGGGACGTCACTTCAGAGACCCCACCTTTCGTTACTAAGGGAGAGGCTCTATTGTCCTGATGTTGCTCTATGATGTGGCCTACGTCACTATCGTACGCCTGCAACATGAGCTGCCGGAGTTGGAGGACCTGTTCTTCCTCTTCCCCGCACAGATGATAGACGGGGGGAGCACACCAACTGAGTGGAGGGTAGGCCGTTCCTCACTCCCCACCTGCACCTCGCTGGTCTCGTGAGATCACTCGATGGATACCTCTGTCGCGTATCCCGTGAGCTATTGGAGACTTGACGGAGGATCTCCATCCTTGAGGATAGCATCGCTCCGATGGTGGCTCAGGGACTCTTCTCATGGGAGCTACTGTACAGGAAGGATGTCGTACTGGCACCCACCGAGGAGCTACCAGAGCCCACCATCTACATCTGATCTGGTGCCCGATGTCCCCGCATGTCGGCTATCAGTCACCGTCGCCGAGTGATGGCCACCTACACGGTTGCGGAGGAGCCACGGTGGGCAGTGTAGCGACACCGTCTTCTCCACGATAGGCATGAGGAGGTTGAGTACTTTGACCCTTCCCCCTCCGCTGCCCCAGAGTCGTCAGCTGCTGCACGGCGCGACCACGATGACTAGACGGAGGCCGGCAGTCGACAGCTCACAAGTAGGACTTTAGCGTGCGCACTTTTGGGTATTTTGTAGGCTATAATTATGTAAGATATTGCTGTATAATTTGCTACTTATGATGGTTTGTTGCCTTCTTTTGTAATGTGTAAGCATCGGCCATGGACACTATGTAAAATTGACTAGTATGTTGAAATTCATGTGTGATGCCCTTATGGTTCAAAAACATGTATATTTTCATATTAGACAAGTGATTTTAGTATGAGATGATATTACTTGCCGACCCACTTAACTTGTCCTTATTCCCTTTCACCCTGCACGCATATGTTATAATTTTGTGATGTATAAACAAGATGTCGGTAACACGCTCCATTTGTTAACTCATGGCAACAAGAGCTACCTCTAGATCACGACAACAGGAAGGCGAGGTTCATAATCCTCCATGACCGAACCCGCTACATCCTTCTACATCAATGACCCAAAGTGAGCAACCTCTGCCTGCTTCGATTGACGAATTGAAAGTTCTACCGCCACCGCCCACCATGGCACAAGTGTTGGCCATGATTGAACATGGACGATAGACGAACACTCTTCTGCACCAACAATTGGTGCAGAACACCGCTACCCTCGTCACTACTACCGAAGGAGGGGGGCTGCCAAGAAGAAACACAGTCTAGGATGGGCAAGTTCATGCGAACCCGACCTTTGACTTTCTCATCGGCTGTTGACCCTCTTGACACCTACGACTGGCTCCACACCATCGAGAGCAAGTTGGTCATTGCCTAGTGCAATGATGAGGAGAAGGTGCGGTATGCATCTTATCAGCTGCAAGGCGCAGCAGTTGCTTGGTGGGAGAACCACCAGGCTATTCTGGAAGAGGGCCAGACTTTCACATGGGCCACCTTCAAGAGGGTGTTTTGTGACGCCCACATTCCCTCTAGCATTATGGACATCAATAAGCGGGAGTTCTATGAACTCCAGCAGGGGAACCTGACAGTTATGGAGATCGTTTCAACTATCTTGCTCACTATGCTATGTCCGAGATACCGAATGAAGAAAGGAAGGTTGCTCTTTTTCATAAATGCCTTAATGATGAGATGAAGTGGTCACTCACTGTCCACGACATCCCCAACTTCCAAACCTTGATTGACAAGGTCATTCGGGTCGAGGATAGCACCCGGACGGTCATGGAAAGCCTAAGCGCAAGTGGTTAGCACGAAAATCAGCAAGCAGCGGCACGCCAAGACAGCGCGTTTGGCAACCATCCAACGTACGTCCTTTGGCACCACCACCTCTGAGATTCCAAGCCCAAGGTCCTCGCCCACAGCAAGCTACAGTTTAGTGGTATAACTATGGAGGACAGCCATCTGGTACACAAAACCGGGTAGCAGACATCACTTGCTACGGCTGTGGCGAGCACGTGCATTTTGCGAATGTATGCCCGAAGAAGAAATCTCCGGCAGCCCCACCTAAACCCCTTTGCGTCTAGCAACGACCACAGGGTCTCGCATGAGGTCAAGGAGGGCAGCAAGACCCCAAGCCGGCACAAGGATTCGGACGTGGTCATTTGAACCATACAACTGCCGAGGAGGCCAACATAGCGCCTGATGTAGTGATTGGTACGATCCTTGTTCACCCAGTACCTACATTGGTATTATTTGATTCTAGAGCACCTCATTCTTTTGTTTCTAAGAAGTTTGCCATGCAACAAGAACTAGAAACTACATCTCTAGAAAACATTATGCTAGTTCACTCACCCGAGTCTGTCATGAGGACAAAACTCGGATGTCTTGATGTTCAAATTAAAATAAATGGGGTAGGATTCAAAGCCAACTTCATTATGATAGTTATGATAGATACGTCTGGGTTGGATATAATCCTTGGGATGAATTGGCTAGCCAAACACAAAGGAGTAATCGATTGCGCAGAATGAATCGTTTCTTTTGTCAATTCGCATAAAGAACGGTCTGTTTCCCCTTCACATATGTCGCCCATCGTAGAAGCCCACGCCAACTCTATCTCAATCCCAGAGCTTATTCAGGTGCCCGCGGTATGTGAATATCTCGATGTGTTTTCGGATGAATTGTCGGGGATGTTGCCGGACCGGGACATGGAATTTGTTATTGATTTAATACTCGGGACATCACCAACATCAAAGCGACCTTATCGAATGGCGTCTGATGAGTTGGTTGAATTAAAGCAACAACTCAAAGAACAATTGGACAGAGGATTCATCTGTCCTAGCAGGTCACCATGGGGAAGCCCCGTGCTATTCGTAAAGAAGAAAGATGACAATTTTTAGATGTGCATCGACTACCGTTCCCTGAATGAAGTCACCATTAAGAGCAAATATCCCCTCCTAAGGATTGATGATTTGTTTGATTAAATGAATGATACTTGTGTCTTCTCCAAGATTGACCTAAGGCTCAGATATTTCCAACTCAAGGTTAGGTCTGAAGACATTCCAAAGTTTGCATTCACTACCCATTACGGTTTGTACGAGTACACCGTAATATCATTTGGACTCACCAATGCTCCGCAAGTTTCATGAACCTTATGAAAAAGATTTCTATGGAATATTTGGATCAAATTGTGGTGGTCTTCATTGATGACATTCTTATTTATTCGAAGAATGTAGAAGAACACGAGCAACACTTGCGTATGGTGCTCAACAAGTTGCGCGAGCATCAATTGTATTCAAAATTCAGCAAGTGTGAATTTTGGCAAAAAGAAGTCGGTTTCTTAGGCCATGTTCTATCTGAAGGTGGTGTACCCGTGGACCCAAGCAAAGTGCAAGATTTCCTGGCTTGGGAACAGCCCCGCACTATTTTGGAAGTCCGAAGTTTCCTTGGTCTAGCCGGATATTATCGCCGGTTCATCGAGAACTTCTCCAAAATTGCAAGAGCAATGACACAACTCCTGAATAAGGAGAGGAAGTTCAAATGGTCAACACCATGTGATAAGATATTTCAAGAGTTAAAGAAAAGGCTCACAACAGCCCCAGTGCTTACTCTGCCCGACATACACAAAAGCTTTGTTGTGTACTGTGATGCATCCTGCCACGGCCTCGGGTGTGTACTGATGCAAGAGGGCAAAGTGGTGGCTGATGCCTCACGTCGGTTGCAGCCTTATGAGACTAATTATCTGACTCATGACTTGAAATTAGCAGTCGTGGTTCATGCTCTCAAAATCTGGAGGCATTACCTCATCGGCAATCGGTGCAAAATCTACGCCGATCATAAAAGCCTGAAAAAAATTTCACGCAGCCGGATACGAACTTGAGGCAATGAAGATGTCTTGAGTTTATAAAGGATTATGACCTTGGCATTTATTGTCACCCCAGTAAAGCCACCGTTGTAGCCGATGCCCTTAGGCGAAAGCTTCACTGCATAAAAACGTAAATTGAGGCAAATCAACCGGCGTTGCATGAAGAGTTTCAGAAGCTCAATTTAGAAGTGGTTGAGGAGGGTTATGTTGCTGCCCTAGTATTGCAACCTACCCTTGAATCTCAAATCCAAGCCGCTCAACTCAAGGATTCAGCGATTGAGAAATCCAAAGACGAATTACTGTGACTACAGAAATCGAGAATACACCAAGAGCCCGAGTAGATTGGTTATGCATGGACAACAACTCTATGTCCCAGAAAATGACAATATCAAGGAGCTAATCTTCAGGGAAGCTCAAATTCACCACTCTCCATTCACCCTGGGAGTACCAAGATGTATCGGGACCGCCGAAAGCAGTTCTGGTGGCCTGGTATGAAAAAGGACATCGCTACGCATGTTGCTATATGTGACGTGTGTCAACATGTTAGGGTAGAGCACCAACGACCAGCAGGATTACTTCAGCCTCTGAATGTTCCCGAATGGAAATGGGATGAAATTGGCATGTATTTCATAACTCGGCTGGCAAAGGCCAAAAATGTACATGATTCCATATGGGTTACTGTCGATCGTCTAACCAAGGTGGCACACTTCATTCTGGTGAGCACCGCATATCACGGCGCCAAACTTGTGGAGCTTTATATGAACAATATCATCCGCCTGCATGGTGTGCCAAAAATGATAACTTCTGATCGGGGTCCCCAGTTCACCTCACGGTTTTGGGATAGCATCCACAAACTGTTGGGAACCGAACTATTCTTTAGCATAGCCTTTCACCCACAAATGGGAGGTCAAATAGAGAGGACAAATCAAATTTTGGAAGACATGTTATGAGCTTGCATGCTATCCTATAGCACGAATTGGGAAAAATGCTTGGCATTTGCCGAGTTTTCCTACAACAACAGCTTCCAGTCGAGCCTTCAGATGTCCTTGTTCAAAGCACTTTATGGGAGAAAGTGTGGAACAACCCTATTCGGGTCCGAGGTCAGCGAGAGACAATTCTTTGGACTGACCATCATCCAAGAAGCACAAGAGCATGTTGATGCAATAAAAAGGCGCTTGAGGGAAGTGTTGTCGCGACAAAAGAGCTATGCCGACCATCGCCGCTGTGAGCTAAGCTTCGAAGTAAATGATTATGTTTATCTGATGGTCTCACCACTATGAGTAATCTGCCGTTTCCAGGTTCACGGGAAACTGGCACCTTCGTACATCAGACCATACCGAATTATCGAGAGGAAAGGCGAAGTGGCATACCAGTTGGATTTGCCACCCTAACTTTCAGATGTGAACGATGTCTTCCACATATCATGACTCAAGAAGTTCCTTTGAACCCTAAGTGAACTCGCTCAGTCGGAGAACATCGATCTCCAACCGAACATTTCTTATCGGGAACACCCGATCCGAATCTTAGACGAAGCCATAAGACATACTCGCAGTCACGCCATCAAGATGCTAAGTGTCTAGTGGAGCAACCACACCGAAGACAAAGCTACGTGGGAATAGAAAGACCATCTTAGAACCGAGTTCCCCTACTTCAATACTAAGCCTACTGAATCTCAGGGATGAGATTCTTTGTAAGGGGAGTAGCTCTGTAACATCCCAAAATTTGGACCTATTTTCAAATGTGTGGAAAAGTGAACTTTATAAAAGAGTTCCTGATGCATTTTATCGACATTTGATTTTCTGGATTTTTATGCAAGACTTTTGTCTAATTGAGAAATTTAATAACCATTTTTCTTAAAAAAGTACAAACCTGGTTGAGAATTAAAATAAATTGCAACAAAAGATGATAATTAAAAATCCAAACTTGTTGTAATCATAATGTCAATAAAATGGGGAAATATTTAAAGCATGTTTTGAAACTTTCCTCAAATCAAGTAATAAAAATGCAAGCAAATAGACACTCGTAAGAATTTTCAAGAAAACTTGTTAGAAATAAAATCCTAGAAAAATTACACAATGATCTACATTGTGTTTGGAGCCTCCTCTATAAATTTAATAAATTTTGGAGTTATAATTCTATGTCTAAAAATTCCCTAAAACCCTTAGCCGATTCTTTTCAAAATCTTGAATTTATCTCTCTCTCTCTCCTCTCGCTAACGTGTGGGACCCACACACCAGAGTCTTTCTTCCACCTCGCGTTGCCATCCCCTTTGCCTTGTAGCAATGCCAGAGCTCGCCCATGCTGGCGCTACCACCACCCTCGCGCGCCCACGGGAGGAGACCGCAACCGCCCGGTCTCACCCGCCCCGCCCACCGTTCCTCTCCGCCTAGGACTTGTCGCTGTGCGAGATAATCGCAAGAACCCGACCCACCCATCTCCCACCTCATTACCAGCCTCCTCATGATCATGGTGAGCTACTGGAGCATAAGCCTCATCTAATTTGGGTAATGTAGAGCGTTTGCACCGCAATTGTTAGCAAGAACTATGGTGCTGCTGCATGACATTGCCGTTGGCTTGCCTCAGGCGACCCTAGGGTCCCGAGCCACACCTAAACCCTTTGCGGTGCCACCCTGATTTGGTTTGAGCCCCACAGCCACCTTGTGCTACTCCCTAGTGCAGGTGTCGGGTTCACCCGAGGCACATCGCCGCCACTCACCGCCACACTGTCGATTTTGTCCACCTCTTTAGTCACCTTCACTTCCCCTAGCGTCACATTGGACTCCTCTACCCATTTCTGGGCTCCCCTGAGCTTTTCTGCACATGCCTCGCCGTCGGTGAGCTTCCCCTCCTCTCGGTCGCGCCCGCGCCCGCACTGTTCCTCATCACTCTTTCTCTCTGCCTATGGGACCATGGGATTTAAACTCTAATTAACAATAAATGACAATGTTTAAATGAAACTAGTCTATAACATGTGGGACCAAGCCGAAAAGATTAAAGAAAATCTAATTCCAAATGTTATTAATAATGAGTCACTCACAAGTAGACCCCACATGTAAGTTAATAAAAATCAGAGGAAAATAGAATTAAAAGCCACTTTCAGTTTTAAAGAAAATATGTTTTCTTCACTGGAAAACGTAAACCTCGGTAGAACGTAGGAATGAATACGCTTTCTCTATTGGAAAGCATAAAAATCAGAAAATACGTTATCGACGTCACCTTTTCTATTTTTCTGGAATTTTCAAACTGAAGCAAATTGAGACCTTAATAACTTCTGCATAAAAACTCCAAATGAGATGATTATTTTTAAAAAATTCATCTAAAATCATTCTCTACCTGAATATGCAAAAATATTTGGATTTTTTTGCTATTGAAATTATTTTATTATATCTAAAATCATGCTCTTTTTATTAGACGTCGATTATTCAGACGATTTTTGCGATGATATTCCATCCTCACTTTCAGTGCAACCAGAGCAAGGCAAGCACCTCATTTGACCATGTTGATCCCATTATTTCAATTATTGTACTTCTTTTTGCAAAATCTATTATGCATACCTGTATGTTTGATATAAAATTTGCTATGTTTGGGATATCGTTAGTTGTAAATCCTATTCGATGCATGAATCTCCTTGAAATATTGATACCCTTACTGTTGTAGCCATTAGGTTATGGTTTAGACATGGAATAATGTCAACTTGGGTTTTTCAAATGCGAATCTCGCATAATTGCTTAGTCGGGCCATAGTCTTTTATAAAATTGCTTAAAGGATGACATGACAAACATGAATTTAGGAGTTTTGAAAAGAAAGTCTAGAGGGGTGTACCTTTGTTATTTTGTATAAAAATAAAAGTGAAAAACCAAGTTTTCGAAGCGGGTGAGTTATATTATATTTTGAGAAGTGTGAGAGGAGTATCTCACAAGTAGATAGGGAGATTCTCGCTCGGTCAATTAAGAACGAACGCATGAGAACTCCAATCTAAGCCTAAGCATGCAACCACATGTGTCGGTATGGAACTGCCTTAGCTAATTAAGTCATCGAAAACTAGCCTTGCATGATTGGTATGCAGTAATGATGCGAGCATGTGTGATTGCCGACACAACGATGAATGCCTCACTGAGACAGGGCTTTGCCCGAGGTGAAGTGAGCATATTCATTCACTGGCTTAGTGCAAGGTTAGTACTAGATGATGTAAAAGCTTTGACGTGTGCTTTAGACTGCTTGCCAAAGGTAATGAGTGGTAGTATCGATGGATGCCAAATAAACTAGAGAATTCATGTGCTGCGGGTAAAGTTGTACACCTCTGTAGAATATAAATCTATTTAAATAGTCATGCTCGCGGTCATGAGCGTGCTTAGTGCAGACTTAATGGGTATTGTCGGTGTTTTAGAACCGAACTTACGTAAAGATTGTTTGATTCGGGGCTTCCTCTAGGCTCGAAATCACGCAGAGATGGAGACACGGGATTTTATATGTGTTCGGCCTTCTCGGGAGAATAACAACCCTACTCCCCTGTGTGTACGTATTGAGTATCTTTGGATTACAAAGTGGATTCAAGACTAGAGTATTGTGCTTCTAATCTCTTGTCTTCACAGTGTCTGTTGTGTCCGCCCCTTTGTCCTCGTTGATCCTTGCCTTTTATATCATCTCCGGGGTGCACCGTTGGTTCTTCGTAATAAAAGTCACATTAACGTGCTAGATCGTGGAGCTGTTACCGGGAGTTATTACGGGGGTCTTAATATCCCTACGTCGCCAGGCAATTACCATCATAACAGAGGCTTAAGTCATGCTGTTATTTCAGGGAATAACAGCGTAATTGATTGCTCATATCCTAGGATACGGTACTTGATATTCTTTTATCGACTAGGCCCACATGTCTGTGAATCTTGTCGACTAAGGACTGGTCGTAGAAAGGCTTCCGACCAGTTAGTGGTCGTAGGAGAGCTTACGACCATGGATCAATCGCAGTAGAGCTTACGATTATGGGATAGTCGTAGGAGGGCTTACGACTATGGGGTAGTCGTAGGAGGACCCACGACTACAGGGTGGTCGTAGGAGAACTTACGACCTCCAGCTTCTCCCTTATGAATATTAAGTGGTATACACAAGAGTTATATGACGTCATTAATACCTATAATATGAATTATAGATATATAATAAAATAAGGATTGTTATATCCTCATCATCTAGCCCCCCCAGCTTAAGCGAAAGTAACTTGCTTGGAAAAGGAGTCAGATGGTCCTCGACACCGATGGGTGGTCGTAGAAAGATGGTCGAAGGAAGGACTCTTCAACTGGTGTTTCATTTGACCAGAAAATAACTTGGTCAAGGAGGTTGTAAAATAATCTTACGACTTGTAAGGTGATCGTAGGAGATCTTACGATTACCAAATCGTCGTAGTACTAAGGTCGAAAGTAAAATCTTTCCGACTGTTTGTTACGTTTAACCAGAAAAGACTTGGTCAAGAAGGTAATTTTGCTTGAGGTGTGAAAACTGACTCGGCTTCCTCGAGCAAACAAATTTAAGAATGTGAATAGGCTCTTACAGATCTGTCTGTTGGAGTAGTTCCCGAGGCATCGGCAACCGTTGAGTAGCCATGTCTCTTCATCTTCAAGCGAGCGGTTATAAATATTCACCGCGGGTGAGAATAAGGTCATTTACCTTCCCCCAAATCGCTCTTGCTGTTCATACTTTCGAGTTCTCCGTCGCCAACCAAATCGAGCCCTCTTCCCCAATCTTCCCAAATCACGACCTTCATTTTTCTAGGAAAAATGGCCGGTGCCGCTTCCCAGTGGGTCGAATTGGAGATGGATGCGGCCAAAATCCAGGCTTTGGTCGATTCTGAGAAGATCCCGAAGGAGGAGGTTGTGAAGTGGTTCGAGGCCGCTGGGCAGAAAAGGCCGTCAGGTAAGATGGGGCAAATCCTTGTCTTTCAGGCATTCTGCGAGTGCGGCCTCTGACTGCCCGCTCACCCTTTCCTCACCCTTGTACTCGAATACTACGGCGTGGAGTTGGTGATCCTTGTTCCCAACTCCATTACGATGTTGAGCGATTCGTGTATCTATGTGAGGCCTATCTGGGGATTTTGGTCGACCTGGAGTTGTTCCGATACTATTACGGAATGACTCGATTGGCCGGAATCGCTAGTAGCTACAGTCTGAAGCTCCACGACGGGAAGTCGAAGGAGTACATTCCGATGTCTACCCGGTCGTCGTGGCCGTTTTGGAAGAAGTGGTGGTTCTACTGGGAGATTACCCATGAGGACAGCCTCTCCTTCGTTGGAAAGCCGACCGAGAAGATTTCTTCTTGGGACTCGCCTCCCAAGGAAGTTGGTCGGATTGCCCCCTTCATTCGAGCTATTATAGACTTGAAAGAAGAGGGGCTTATCGGATGGCACGTGGTGAAGGATTTTATCACGCGCCGCGTCAGCCCTCTGAAGAAGAGGGCTCATCAGATGTGGAGGTACTCGGGTCCAACGGACCCGACGAGGGATTACGCGGAGGGTAAGTAAAACCTTGAGCTCTTGCCTTCTTTCTGTTAATTTTAAGTTTGGCTTATTGAAGGTCCTCTTACCCCTGTCGACCTTTCACAAGAGGAGATTGACACTCGAGTCAAGCTCATCTGTGAGAAGACTCTAGCCCACATTGTAGCGCCTCCCATCCTGGTTGACTTGTCCCTAGAAGCTAAGGTGGAGCGCCTGAAGGTAACTAGGAACAAATTCCTTTTTTAGGATTTTGTAGTCGTAGAAAGACTTACGACTAGGGGCTGGTCGTGGAAAGGCTCACGATGAAGTTTCTGGTCGTAGAAACACTTTCGACTAGGGGGTTGTCGTAGAAAAGCTTACGACTGGCTTTTAATATCTCTCTTTCTGATATTTGCATAAAGTAGGCATGGAGAACCGTCGGGACGATGAGGAAGTCGAACTGATGGTTCGTGCGGCCGTAGAGCAGTTTGTTTCTCCCCCTGCTAAGAGACGCCGGCTTGTTATAGCCGCCGACAAGGGAGGTGCGAGCTCGAGCTCTGCTGCTGAGCGAGGAGATGTTCCTCAGGCCAAGAGGAGCAAGCTTAGGAAAGCCGCTGGTAAAGGGGTCATAAAATCGGGCTCTGCTTCTTCATCTGCGCCTCCTACAAACCTTGCAGCAGAAACTGATGCTGTAGAGGAAGCAATCGCGGCAGGAATAGCTGCAGTGTTCAAGCTCGTAGCCCCCAAGATCAAGGTACACTTCTATTACGATGATAAGGCCTTCGCAGTTTCTGCTTCTCACGACTTTATCAAGCGACTAGAAAAGGAGAATTGGAAGAATTTTATGTGTTTTGTGAAGGAGACTGCTACGCCAGCAGTACCTATGGTCGAGGATAGCGTTGCCGTTGAGGTGGTCGAGACAGGTCTCGACCATTCGGAGAGCCAGGGGGCTCAAAGAGCGATGGCGCTCGATCAAGCTTCACGACCAGACGTGGTCGTAGCTGCTCCTCAACTTGAGTCTTAACCAGACGTTGTTGAGAAAAAGTCGAAGAAACCTTCCTTAGGAAGGATTGCTTCTAAGCTCAAGGCCAAATTTGGCACTGGAAGGTGTGCGAAAGAAACAAAAGCGTAAGAATAGCATTTACCTTTTGCTTTTTACTACCTAATAGTACTTCCCTTTTTGTGTTTTTAGCCTGGCCTCTTTCTCCATCAAGGACGTTCCTGCCAAGGATTTCACTATGGTTTCTTCGATAGGCGAAGGAATATCAGTGGCGGTGGTCGAAGGAACGTCTACTATTCCAACGGAGGGAGATGTCGCTATCGCTGGCTTGGCTACGACCATTGGAGAGGTTGTAAGGTCAGAAATGGCTACGACCACCGGAGAGGTCATAGAAACAAGGGCGAAGACGATAGCGGAGGAGACATCTGGCCATGGGGGTGAAACATCCAGTCACTGTGCTGGAAAGGAGGTTGCCACGGATGATCCTCCCAGCCTCCAAGACCAAGCTGTTGGTGCCGCTATCCCCGAAGGAGAAGAAGAGTTCGAACTCTTCGACCATACCTTCGGGTTCTTCGCTCTTGCCACCATTGTGGGCTCCCGCGCGTTCAGATCTCGTGACCGTGTTCCTCACCCTAAGGACATTCCCAACAGAGGAGACGTTTTCGACGACGAACGCCTCGAAGGGGTATGGTGGAACCTAGTCGACGAGATCGATGAACTAAAGGACCCCACGAGGGTGGTATCTTCGTTTGCTCGGACCGCCATAGATGTAAGTGCCTGAGGCTTAGCATTTACTTTCATGGCTTTTCATGCCTCTTACTGCCTTTCTTTATGCGAGAATCTTATTTGGCGACGACGATGGTCCTTTATTGTTGAATACCTGAGCAAATTTTGTCCAATCTGCGAAAAGACAAAGCGCAACTCTGCGAGCAAGCGAATAGGTGGTAAGTAACTATTTTTCATAGCCTTCCATGTTTTAGCCACTTACACAGTACTTGCGGAGGTTTGTCGTAGAAGATCTTACGACTAGGTACCGGTCATAGAAATACTTGCGACCAGTATATTGTCATAGAAATACTTACGATAAGGAACCGGTTGTAGAAGAACTTATGACCAGGATATGGTCGTAGAAATACTTACGACAAGGAACTGGTCATAGAAGAGCTTACGACCCAGATATTGCCGTAGAAATACTTACGACAAGGAACTGGTCGTAGAAGAGCTTACGACCAGGAACTATGCTTCGACCGGATATTGCAGTTTAAGAGCGACGAGAAGACCTTAGCAGATTCTCGCGACTTCGAGAGAGCCGAGAAGAAGAAGTTAAGTGAGAAGGTTGAAGACCTCCAGAAGCAGCTTCTGGAGGCAAACTTTGCAAACGAGAGGTTGCAGGGACGATTGATCGGTAAGTGCTGAACTTAAAACCGTTTTCGAACTTCTTTTCTTTCTCTGATCCTCATTCCTCTTTAGAGAAAGATCAAGAGGTCCAGACGTGGGAGCAGCGCCACATAAAGGATGCCGCTTCTCACGCTGAAGAAGTCAAGAAGTTGGACTCTCAACTAGTTGGTAAGCAAATCTTTACATGTGATCGATTGTGTTTTCTTCTCGTGGTCATTTCTTTTTCTGACTGATCTTATTCTTTTCAGAACAAATGGTGCAAACGAAATGACTTCGCGAGGCTTCGACTGACAATCAGGAGGAAATGAAGGCTTTGAAGATCAAACTTCAAGGCAACATTTCACTCCTGAACAATGTACTCGGTGGGCTTCAAGTCGAGGATTGCTCTCGCATGACGACACACTATCTGCCCATTCGAAAGTGCCATTGGCGAAACAAGTCGGAACTATACAAGAGCCGGTGAGTACTTGTTGGAAATATGCCCTAGAGGCAATCATAGAGATGATTATGTTTCATTATGTTCATGACATTGGATAATATGTTATCTTGTTCCTAGAATAATATTGTTAATATTTATTATCAAGTATGTGACTTGATTGTGAAAATCTATATTTCGCGATAATTATTCTTATATCGATCCCTAGTCGGAAACATATGAGGACACATATGAATATACTAGCATATGTATTGGTTGATGACTATGTTTCACGAGTCATGGATATGGAGATATCAAACCAATAATATGGACACATGTTAGAGAACATGATGTTGGATAAGACCCACCTTGAGACACTATTGAGATTGTTATGATTCTATGTGTCGTTAGTTGGTCTTAAGCAATGATGATGTATAATCCTTAGACCTGAGATCGGCATGGTTTCCTACATGTGTAGTAGCACTCTTAGGGGTTGCCAAACGCTACACCGTAACTGGATAGTTATAAAGGTAGCTTTCGGTATGCTATGAAACATGCAGAGGAATGTGACTGGTCAGATATGGGATTTGCCCCTCCTAACATAACAGGAGAGATGTCTCTGGGCCCCTCATTGTGATTGGATAAAGAAAGTGCATGGCCATGCCACTAGTTGTCGAAGTGTTCGACCATGTGAAGTTATCCGACACCTGATCGAGAAATTATTGAACAGTCCATGGATGACACAACATCTCACCTGGAGTTCAACCAGACATCGTGAGGCAAAGGGAGTATACACGAATAGGTCACTTAGTTTGAACAGTTACGGACTGGACGTATGGAAATACGAGCTGATCGTAGACTGGTCGAACGTAATCACAGAGTGGTCGAAACCTGGTCGTTAGGACTTACGAACTGGTCATGACCAAATACGAACTGGTCATATAAAGATAGGACCTGGTCGTAAGTGATGAGGACCTGGTCGTAGATCATATTGCATTAAAGTTCATCCGATATAATTTGTGTGTATTCGGGAATCGCTATGTTCTGCTAGGAACCGCTACGACTCGTGGTCGAAAAGGGTTTCCGAGTCATAACTGAACTACGCATAAACCTAACGGGTCACACACTTAACGGGTTGGAACAAACCAGTACGAATACGATTCATCAAGTGCATTCGGATAGGATCCGTCACAAGCACTATATAAGGAGATGCATGAGGCTGTTGGGAAATAAGCATGAATCACCACCGAAACCCTAGCCGCCATCTTCCTGAGAGTTCTACCATGCGACTTGGTGCTAGTACACCAAGTACGGTTGTTCCTTCCCTGGACATGTGGATACCGTATAGGCGCTACTGCGACTGTTGCGCTTGAGGACGATCCGTGATCTTCACAAGGAACTGTAGACGTTGCTGGAGGAGACAATCGACTCGTGAGGATGCTAGACAATCGACTACGACCACTGCATCGACTTGCTCGACGTTGGACGATCGACTACGACCACTACATCGATGCGCTCTTCGTTGGACCAGGCTGCTCCAACCCTTCTTCCGCTGCTCTGCGCGTTTGGTGGTAACGATCTATGATCATCTACTTGCTTGGCTTCCTGGTTTGCGTGGTAGAAATTTTTGTTTGTAGCTATCATAGCCTACCCGCGACCCAACAGTACTCTGAGGGCTAACCAAGTTGACTCAATAAAGGAGGCGGTCGAAGGTGTGATAAGTTATGTTTTGGCAAAACTTAAAGCCCGTGACCCCAGCTTAATGTGCAACCAATCGAAGACGACTTCGACTGCCCTGAGGTAGAAGCAAGTCATTTGATTGAAGAAATGCATCCAGTCGGCAGGAAGGTGTCGGAGGAGATGCAACTAGAATCTCCTTCTTCAGAGTAGCTTGTAATAAAACCTGTGAAAACAAGCTTTTGTTGATGTTGTATGTATAATCCATCATGTTTCCTGCAAATCATCTTGTCGAGTAGTTAGTAACTCAAAAGATAATTGACGAAAGATAGACTAAGAAATGAAGTCAAGTTAATAACTTTATCCTAGCCCTTGACTATTTGTTTGGTTTATTTAGATAAACCGAGTAAATAGTGTTCAATGGGTTTTCTGAAAAAAGAGAGGTTTAACTAACTTATAGTTTTTTGGTCGCGATTATCCTGCACTGGTCGAAAGATTAGGAACGAGTCAATACTAGAAAGTTCCTTCTAGTGGGTAGGACCACGTGCAGAGAGGAGAGGCTTCGACTAGGTGATGTTACCATCTCCGACCAGATTAGTCAAATCAAGAATGGTCAACTCGAGTTAGATAAACGTCTGGAGTTCCTTAAAAAATTTGTTCAACTTATTTCAACGCACTTAGTAGGTTCGCTCTGGTAGCAAGAGTAAGAAACAGGATGATGCTAGAAAGTTTCTTCTAGTGGGCAGGACCACGTGTAGAGAGGAAAGCCTTCGACTAGGTGTTGCAACTTTCTCCGACCAGTTAAAACAAACCAAGTTTGTTGAAAGTAGTCAAGAAGATTTGGAAAGTATACTCGGCTTAATTTATTTTTCAAAAAGATGTATGAAATAAACTAAGGTACTAAGAGTTGGCTTGACATTATTTCAACCATGTTTTGGACCCAAGCTCTTTGTGTTTGGTAAAAACGGAGGAACAAGTCGACTCTAGGAAGTTCCTTCTAGTGGGTGGGACCACATGCAGAGAGGAAAGGCTTCAACTAAGTGATGTTACCATCCTTTCGACCAGCGTAAAGATGAAATGGGTACTGGTCGTAGAATGTCTTACGACCAGTGCGTTGTCGTGGAAGAGTTCACGACTAGGAACTGATCGAGGGTGGACCTTCAACCAGGGTATGGTTGAAAGAAATGTCAAAGCGCTACTCGAAGTAAGACAATAAAGATAGAAAGAACCTGATGCTTTATTGAATGGTTGGTCGTTTACACGTAGAATTTGCGTAGCTGATCGATATTCCAAGAATTTAAAAGAATTCGGCCGTCTTCCATTGCCAGTCGTACCGAACCTGGTCACATAACTTCGACCACTGTGTAAGGACCTTCCCATTTGGGGGAAAGTTTGTTCCGATTAGACTGGGATTGAATTTTCCTCAATACCAAGTCACCTATAGCAAGACTGCGTGGTTGGACCTTACGATCGTAGTATTTGCGCAGGGCTTGCTAGTAGACTGCTAAACGGATTAAGGCTTGATTCCTCTTTTCTTCGAGCAGGTTATTGTCATCCGCTTGAAGTTGTTCTTGGGCTGAGTCATTGAAACTTTCGACTCTTGTAGACCCGATCTTTAGTTCTGGCGGAAGCATGGCTCCGGCACCAAAAACTAGGAAAAAAGGTGTTTACTTTGTTCTGACTAGCGGTCGTGCGAACTGCCCATAACACTGAGGGTAATTCTTGTACCCAAGCCCCCGAGCGCTTGACAAGCTGGTCGAAGACTCGAGTTTTAATTCCCTGCATTATTTGGCCATTTGCTTGTTCGACTGCCCCATTGCTTTGGGGATGGGTGACAGAGGCGTAACAGAGCTTGGTACCCAACTCGTCGCAAAATTCCTGAAATTTTGCGCTCGAAAATTGTTTACCATTATCTATGGTTATTCGACTTGGAACACCAAACTGAGTGATCACGCTTCTCATCATGAACCATTTTGCGTCTTCCGTTGTTATCGATCCATGTGTTCGCCGATCCATTTTGTGAACGTATCAATAGCCACAAAAAGGAACTCGAAGCCTCCTAGAGCCCTTGGGAACGGTCCTAGGATATCGAGACCCCAGGTCACAAAAGGCCAAGATAAAGGGATTGTTTGTAATGCCTGAGCTGGTTGGTGTATTTGCCTGCTATGAAACTGGTATTGTACACATTTCTTAACCAATTATTTGGCATTGTAGAGGGCTGTTGGCCAGTAAAATCCTTGTTGAAAGGCTTTTTCGACCAACGTTCTGTAGGAAGCATGAGTTCCACAGATGCCTCCGTGTATGTTGTGAACGAGGTTTAGTCCTTCTCTCTGCGGTATGCATCGCATGAGTACCCCTTGAGTACCTCATTTATAGAGGACTCCTTCAACCAAAGTATACATTTTGGCCTTTCGGGATAAACGATCTGCTTCAAGATCGTTATCGGGTATGGATCCCATCTGAAGATACTTGTAGATGGTGTCCATCCAAGTATCCTCGTAATCTAGAGAAGCTGTCTCAATAGGACATGTCTCTGGTGTGTCCACTAGAGACGGTTTTTGGAGTTGCTCCAAGAAAACCCCTTTTGGTACTTGTGATCGGAAGAAGCTATCCGAGCAAGTCGGTGCGCAAGAAATTATCCTTCGAGGATAAATTGTACATCGAAACCGAAAAATGCTTTTCAAGCTTTGAACTTCCGATAAGTCTCGAGTCATGGTCGATTAAAGCTTCGGTACTCTTTTCGACTGATTCACGACTAGTTGAGAGTCTCCTCTCACGAGTAGTCGTCGAACATGGCGCCAGAGCTTCGTATGCCGCCTAGTAAACCTTCGATACTCGCCACGTTGTTAGTGGCCCGAAAGTTTAACTGTATGGCATACTTTAAGGTCTCTCCGTTAGAAGATTCTAGGACCACCCCACCCCCTAAGCCACTTAAAGTAAGTGACCCGTCAAAGTACATCGTCCACTTGTCGTGGGTATCGTTCTGGGGATCCTGAATAGGTTCAGGATTTGTCCATTCGGTGACAAAGTCTGCCAAGATCTGGGATTTAATGGCCATTCGGGACACAAAATGGAGGTCGAACTCCCCAAGTTCTACTGACCATTTAGACATGCGTCCCGCTGCTTCCCTATTTTGGAGGATTACTCCCAAGGGAAACTCAGACGGCACAATTATCTTGTGCGCCTGGAAATAATGCCGCAGTTTCCTCGAAGACATGAGGAGGGCATAGAGAAGCTTTTGGACCTAAGGGTAACGCTCCTTAGGTCCGTGCAAAACTTCACTTACGTAGTACACTGGTCGTTGAATATGTTCACGTTCTACGACTAGTACTGCGCTCACTGCCTGTGGCGTGGTAGCTAGATAAATTAAGAGCGTCTCTTCTAGCTTCGGGGAAACCAGAACAGGAGCACTCGTAAGATATCTCTTGACATCCTCGAAGGCAGCATTTGCCACTTCCGACCACTCGAAACCCTCATTTTCCTTAGAAGTTTGAAGAAAGGTAGTTCTTTTTCCCCCGGGCGTGCTATGAAACGACTTAAAGCTACCATACACCTTGTGAGCTTTTGGACTTCTGTCTTCGTGGTTGGAGAGCGCATTTGAACAATGGCTTTTATCTTTTTGGGATTTGCTTTGATTCCTCATACAGAGACCAGGAATCCAAGCAATTTTTCCGAAGAGACTCCAAACACACACTTCTTAGGATTGAGTTTCAAGCGATGTTTTATGAGGTTGTCGAACGTCTCCTACAAGTCTGAAACATGATCAAGCCGTTTGATGCTTTTTACGACTAGATCGTCAACATAGGCTTCCAAATTTCGGCCTAGCTGAGGTGAAAAAAGTCGATTGCATCAAACGTTGAAAAGAAGCGCCAAAGATTTTTAGACCAAATGGAATTTTGACATAGCAAAATATACCAAATGGGGTCTTCTCTTCATCTTTTAGACACATATTTATCTGGTGGTAACCAGAATATGCATCTAAAAAACTTAATGTTTCACAACCAGCAGTAGAGTCAACCAACTGATCGATACAAGGTAAAGGGAAATCATCTTTTGGACAAGCTTTAAGATCAGTGAAGTCTACGCACATTCGCCACTTGCCGTTAGACTTCCTAACCATTACAGGGTTAGCGAACCACTCTGGGTGGTCGACTTCTCTTATAAAGCCTGCTTTATGTAGCTTGTCCAATTCTGACCTTATAGCATCTCGTCGATCAGGGGAAAATCTCTGTAATTTTTGTTTTACAAGTACTTTGTCAGGCCGTGAAGCTAGCCTGTGCTCGATCACTTCCCTGGGGACTCCGGGCATGTCGGATGCTTGCCACGCGAAGACATCTGCGTTTGCTCAGAGGAAAGTGATGAGGGCGTCTTCCTACTTGGGGTCGAAAGTATCCCCGATGCGAACAGTCTTCAAAGGTTCCTCCTGATCCAGGGGAACCTCTTTGACTTGGTTGTTCGGCTTCGGAGCAGCTTTAGGCTTCGAGTTCTTAGTCGAAGGTCGCCCTTTTCTTCGAGTGGTATCGACCAACCATCTCGAGGGATCGACGGTCACACGAGTGCGCCATCTTCTTATCACAGTGAATTGTGATTACACCTTTGGGACCTAGCATCTTAAGACATTGATACCCATAATGAGTTGCCATTAAGAATTTTGTCAAAGCTGGTTGTCCGAGTATGGCGTTATAGGCTGTATCGAAATCGACCACATCAAAGGAGATCTTCTCTGTCCTGAAATTACTTGGTGAACCAAATGTTAAAGGAAGGGAAACTTGACCAATGGGTTTGGCCGAAGACCCTGGTACAATACCATGAAATGAATATCTTACCTTGGTCCTAGGTAGTTGCTTTTCGTCTAGGGTACTCATAAACAGAATGTTTAACGAGCTACCACCATCAATCAACACTCGATTCACTCGACAGTTATTGATGGTGGGTTCGACCATGATCGGAAAATGACCAGGTCGGGTCGAAGGGATCAGGCAGTCACCCTTCTCGAAAGAGATGGTGACTTCCGACCACTTCGGTACTTTATTGACAAGAGGAGAGTCAATGGAGTTTACCTTGCGTTCGACCGCCTTAAGCTATCGTCTTGACTCGTACGCCGATGATCCCCAAAGATGTGCTCGATGGTGTGCTTGGGATCTTGAAATGGCATGTCCTCATTATCGTCTGACTGTGTACGACCACTGCCTTGCCCCCACTTCTTCGAGGGTAGGAAGTGGTCCTTTGCCGTTGTAGTAGTCTTCGAGTTTTTGTTGGAAAACTCGGCAGTTGAGAAGGTCATGTCCTTCCTTTTTGTGGAAAGGGCACCACCTAGGCTTGTCGCTCTTCCGTTCGGGGCTTTTACCTTTGCCTCGATCGGGGTATTGCTTGGCTGTTCGTGGCTCCTTATCACTTATGGCCAGGATCTCCTTAGAAGCATTGGCTTGAGGCTTTTGTCCCTTTGCCTTATTCTTGGATTTCTTGGCCTTCTTATCCTTCTTTTTGCTACCTTCGCCATTCTCCTGAGGGAGCTGGTCATCTCGATCGATGATTTTGGTCCACTCAACTGCTTCGTCAGCAGTAGCGTACCGATCAGCCATCTCGAAGAGTTCAGCTACAGTAGCAGGAGGGTTCAAAGCGATGTCCTCCGTGATCCTTCTACTGCGGACTCCCTGCTTGAAGGCTCTGATAACAGATGCGTTAGAAACCTTAGGAATAGAATTGCAAACCTGACTGAAACGCCTGATGAATTGGCATAGTGTTTCGTGGTCATTTTGTCGCATCCTATGCAGGTCGTCCTCCTTTCCAGGGCGATGGTAGGTGCCCTGGAAATTTGCCAGCAACAGATCACAGAGGTGTTGCCGCGAGTAGATCAACTCGACTGGTTAGTTTAATAACCACGATCGAGCAGACCCTTCGAGCACAGTCGGAAGGTAATTCGCCATGACGCGCTCTTCTCCTGCTGCTGCTCGGACATCGGTTGTGTAGATCTGAAGGAATTCGATGGGATGCTGGGACCCATCAAATTTCTCCATGTTCCCTGGTCGAAATCGCGGCGGCTAGTGAACTGCTCGGAGGTCAGGCGAGAATACCCGACATCCGGTAATCACGTCCATAACGCCTCCTTTGTAGAAAAGAGGGTTAGCGCCGCCAGTGTGTAATGTCAGCGATACCCAAGAAGGGTGAATCTGACCTATAGTAAGTCTCGATCCTACGAGGGTAATACTCCTCGTACCTTGTCTGCTGTTGCAGACCTCTTGGTCGGAGTGGTGAGTGATCACCTCTCCTAGGAGCTTTATGATCGTCAGGCATTCGAGGAACTCTTTTCCAGATTGAGGAGCGGTGCACTTGCGGTGATCTCCATGCGGCGAGTTATTCGATTGACTAGAAGCTGATGGAGTCGTACTGCCATGACTTCCAGAATGATGTCGGCGGGGTCGTTCGAGTTTGTTTATCATACTCCGTAACCTTCGTGCGATCTCTTCGGTGAAGAGGTCGTAGCCAGGTGCTCGGGCAAGTTCTCAAGATGGGTTCTCGAGCAGGTCGTTGATATGCTGAAGTTCTTGAGCTTCTTCCGACTGGTATTGAGCGCGCCCAGGCAATTTTCTCTGAGCCACGACTCTTTTCCGTCGGTTTGTTTCAGAATCATTCATACCTGATCCTTGAGCTTGCCTTAATGGAGTGTGATGATCTCGAGAATTTCCCTCACGCTCATCAGAGTATTGACTCTGGTCATCGTCGGAGGTGTCTTTGTCATTACCACGAGCGGTCGTAGGGAGTGATTTTTGGGGAGCATCTACAGCCTTGTCTCTGGGAGGGTTATGGCTACCTGAGGGCGGGACGAAGACCTCCCGTTGATGATCTCCACTTGCGCTAGAGGCCTCCTCGCTTGAGGAGTTGTCGAATGACACTATCTGGCGACTTGGAGCAAACCCCTCCAGGAAGGGGAATTCTAGGTTATAACCGTCTCCGTCGGCAAGCGGGTCCTGCGTTGGGATGGTCGAACTCGTAGGAAGAGCATGTTCGATCGCATCATTCGCTAGGGTAACCGGAGGGAGAGAATTATCCGATGCTGATGAAGATTCGGAATTGTGACTTCTAGGAGTTGTCGTGCCAGGTCGGACTGTCTTAGGCGGACTTGGACATTTGGAGAGGGAACCCTCACCGTGTCCTGAGTCTGCCTCGGGATAGCCCTTATTGTGGTCGGATTAACCCTTGTCCTCTGAGGAAACTGGTTCCCCATCTGGACGTATAGTTACGGGGGATAAGGATCCCTCCTCAACTCCATCGATGGTAAGGTCTCCTGGAGAAAGATTTCCAGAGGCGACATCACCATCGGATGATGCATCACTCGGCTCGTAGTCAAAACCGGCATCCATGTCGATATCTACATAATCGGCCAAATCGAACCAGTTCTCCTCGTTCTACTCTCCTGCCATGAGAGCATGAGAATTGGAAAGACAGAGGAAAGCTGATGATTTGAATCTCCCCACGGTCGGCGCCAACTATCGGTGTTTTAGAACCGAACTTACGTAAAGATTGTTTGATTCGGGGGTTCCTCTAGGCTCAAAATCACGTAGAGATAGAGACACTGCGATTTTTATACAGGTTCGGGCCTTCTCCTGGGAGAATAACAACCCTACTCCTGTGTGTATGTATTGAGTATGCTGGATTACAAAGTGGAATCGAAGACTAGAGTATAGTGCTTCTAATCTCCTGTTGCCCGTTGTGTCTATTGTGTCCGTCCCCTTTGTCCTGTTGATCCTTGCCTTTTATATCATCTCCAGGGTGCACCGTTGGTTCTTCGGAATAAAAGTCACATTAACGTGCTAGATCGTAGAGCTGTTACCGGGAGTTATTACGGGGGTCTTAATATCCCTACGTCGCCAGGCAATTACCGTCATAACAGAGGCTTAAGTCATGCTGTTATTTCAGGGAATAACAGCGTAATTGATTGCTCATATCCTAGGATACGGTACTTGATATTCTTTTATCGACTAGGCCCACATGTCTGTGAATCTTGTCGACTGAGGACTGGTCGTAGAAAGGCTTACGACCAGTTAGTGGTCGTAGGAGAGCTTACGACCATGGATCAATCGCTGTAGAGCTTACGATTATGGGATAATCGTAGGAGGGCTTATGACTATAGGGTAGTCGTAGGAGGACCCACGACTACAGGGTGGTCGTAGGAGAACTTACGACCTCCAGCTTGTCCCTTATGAATATCAAGGGGTATACACAAGAGTTATATGATGTCATTAATACCTATAATATGAATTATAGACATATAATAAAATAAGGATTGTTATATCCTCGTTAGGTATAGTCTTGATTTCATAAAAGCAGTTTAGATTTGGAAAACATGGGAAATATTTTGTTGGTTTATATTTGAGTTGAGTACCATGTCTATGGCTGAAAATAAAATGTAGCTCACAGCTGAGGAGGGTTGCGTGTTGTTGTTTATTCAATTACTTACTTGTTGTATTTTTCCTATTCAACTGCTCCTTAAATTTCCGTTGCAAAGTACTACGTATTGATATTGCAAATTAAATCTGTTTAATGCAAAATAACTTGTAGTATAGAGCCTCATATTTAATTATCCTTGCATATATATAAATTTTTGCGATAAACTACAAGTCTTGCTGAGTACGCAATGTACTTAATATTGCTTAATTTGTTGTTCAGATTTTGAGGATCGGCTGTTTGATCCATTTAATCGGTCTTTCTAGAGCTTAGTCCTTGTCGAATGCCTGTGGGATTGGATGGGGCATACCGCTGGACCCTTTTGGTTTATTTACCATACTTTCCGCTACACTCTGTTACTTTTGCTACTTTGATACTTAAAACTTTTATTTGGTCGGTCGGCCCTTGTGATGTAAATGTTGTAATCGCTTACGTTATGTAACTGTTTTGCTTTACTTTTGTACATATGAATGTATGGATGTGATATCAATGTTGGAGTTGTGTGTGCTAGCCACTGATCTTGGGACTAGTACGGTACACACATGAGAGCTTCGGGTATTCAAAACCTGAGGTCTGACAGCACCACTCCTCTGCCCGATGATCCTGACTAGGTTCAACGTGATTTCACCGTCGTCACATGGTTGTACGGCTCCATTGCGGATAATATTATGGATATCATCATGGAGCCTAACCAATGTGCTTGTGATCTCTGGTCGCATGCCGAAGATATCTTTCGTGACAACATGGAGGTACACGCACTTTACGTTGAGGCCGAGTTCATGACCTTGATCTAGGGAGATCTGTCGATCACTTCCTACTGCCAACAACAAAAGACACTCGCCGATTCTCTCCGCAATGTTGGCCAGCCTGTCTCCGATCGTCGTCTTGTCCTCAACACGCTACGCGATCTCAATGAACGTTTCTCCAACATCGCCACTGTCCTCTCCATGCAGGCACCGTTCCCGACGTTCACCACCGCGTGCTCCTCACTACTTCTCCCGTCTTGAAGGCCTCGCCTCGGCGGAGAGACATGGCATATTGTGGTCAATCATGCAAAACTCTTGTCGCTCCAAAAGCCGTGCCTCGACGACTAGGGAGTCTCTCGCCTCAGCAGAGAGACCTCGCACATCGCGTTCCATCACGCAACAACCTAGCTGCTCCGAAGGTAGTGCCTCGACGACTAGGGAGTCTCCCGCCTCGAAGGCCTCGCCTCGACAGAGAGACCTCTCACATCATGCTCCAGTGTGCCAAATCCTTGTCGCTTGCCCAATAAAAAAGTATGGGGGACGGCGCTCGGCTTCGCCTCCTCCTGCATGCGGACAACATCAGCCCTTCGCGCTACTTCAAGTTGTGTGCGCAATCCACTAGGGGGGACGATACCTGGCCCTCAACAAGACCAACACAAACGGTCACACTAAAAAAGTAATCAAACACAACAAGGTATAGTGACGGCATCGCCACAACGTGCCGCCCAATTTATAAAAATGTACCTAAATGTCTCTCTGGCTCTTAGTGTAAGGCAAGGGCAAGTAGGGAAATACATGTGTCCCTTCTTGCCCTCAATATATGTGTCCCTTAGGGTATGTAAGAGGGGCTCTCCCTGATTCACTCATTCGTAATACAAGGCTCACACCCCTCACACACTTGGCTCCTCTCTTGTTCGGTCCCCTCCTAAGACTAAAGGGTACTCCGTACCCATTGTCTAATTTGGATGTTACAGCAGGTGCCAACTGTCGTAGATACACATCTAGACAATAGATTTGTGGCATCATCGGTCGGCTAAATCGACCTCTGGGAATGCATAAGCGTGCACGAGAATCAATCAAGTTGTATTCCTCAAGTGTAAAATCATTCGTAAGTAGGGGACGAAGCGTAAGCGTGCACTAGAATCACTCAATGTCGAGTCGTTTTTGTGAAAATGCAAAAAAACTGAGTATACACAAAACCAGTTTTTGTTATTTGCAAGTCTGCTACGATATCCAAACAAAGTTTTTGTAAAACCAGGGAAAATGGGTTTTACCAAATCTGGTTTTCAGAAAACTCCAGATCCAAACAAGCCCTAAGAGTTTGTGCCTCTTTTCTCTCTCACGTACGTATCTGTTGTCTTGTCCTCTCATCTGCTATCTTTTATTGATCGATTGTGTGTTGATCGATTAGTCGCATTACCACGAGGATTACTGAATTTACAACATTTGTATATACTTCTCAAAAGCTTGAATAAAACATACAACCATAGCCTCCTTATATAGAGGACTTGTCACGAGAATTGCTAATCCTAGCGGGACAGCCTAATCCCAAAGCAGAGGCGAACACCAATTACGAATCTGACGCACGTAAGAGATGAGAGGCATCCTAACAGAGAAATAGAAAAGGACATACGATATGTTTCATATGACAAATGATCTACATCATTTATCGATGCCAACTATGCCGGCGTGTTACGCTAGAATCCACACGATGGTTGTCACCACCGCCACTACCGATTTGCTTAGCATAGGAATCCTCTTTGCATCGGACGGAGACATAGATCAACAAACGCGCCACGCCTCTAAGATGTGTTTCAACAGTGTTTCCATATTCCACCCCAACTTCAACCTATCCTCATCCATCCATTCATCTTCATCATCATCCCTCAATGCTGTAATCAAGTCCCGAAGACTTAAGAAGTCCCAAAGACTTAAGAAGTCCAGAAGTCTTTTCCTAAGTCTTATCTTGGATTTTTTGTCGGGAATTATGTTCCAATCCAAATACCACATACTTTGCGGTTTTAGCGGCATTTGGCGCATTTAGTTCCATCCCAGAGAATAATACTTTTGTTGTAAAAATCACTTGTTGTAGCCGGCGTATTTAGCTTATTCTCCATGTCTAGCAGGATGCTGGGAAGCTTTTCCTCCCTTATTGTAGAACCGGGACTTATTATCGAGCTACTGGAAGATCCTTTGTTCTTGCAGTCGCGCCATATTTCATCCAAAGCGTCGCGGGTTGCTCGGTGCGAGCTCTGGAGGTGACGGCTGGTCTGAAGCGAGAACACCATGTAATCCGACAGCGCCTTGATCGCCTTCATGTCGTAGACGATCTTTGCATTTTGTGCGCAAGAGAAAACGTCCGTGGCGAGGTGCGGATAAGGATGATCTCTTGGAATTGAGGTGAAGTTTGAGCTTCGTCTAATTTACTCGCCTCTGGCGGCGGAGGCGGGAAGGTGGGCGAGGGAGGCGGCGAGGCTGAGGGCAAGGGTGGGTCCGGTGCGGCGGGGTGGGGTGTACACTTTCTTCAATGATTCCGTATCCTTCGGAACAATTCCTCCCTGACCTTGTCTGCTGAAATATCAAGGACCCTCGAGTAATGGTATTGGTATTCGTTCCAGTGGTCCTCCAATCCAGCCTTCTTCACCAGTGTGCTGCATAGACCGGTTGTGTCACAAGTGCACTCGTGCAAGAAGTTGTACTGCCCAATGGTGCCCAACCACATTCTGTAGCTACTTGGCGCCCTGGAAAGCAGCCAGCCCAGATCTAGAGACACGATGACACGACGGAGCCAGTGCCATCTTCCAGTGCACAAAAATGCATGGTGAACCCAACACCCTGGCCAAGGGTCCAAGAACGCATATGCCCATGTCAACCCCAGAGCCCTGAGCGGCCATCTCATATCCAGGAGGAAGGTGGCAGCCAACAAGATGTAAGTGATAACGACATCTACTCTCCTGTGGCCGTCTTTACTGTAGAACAAAAACAGCAAGAACGCCGCGGCGGTGAACGGTGGCGAAAGGACACGGATAATGTAGCCATGCCAAGTGTGGATCACGGCTGCCTTGGTGTAGAGGATTGTTGAGGCTAAACAATGCAATTACCAAAAGTTCAACACCTCTACATGTAGTGAACCAATGAGGATAGCTTCAACCAACAGATAAGCAGCGGAATTAACAATAAGAACATGCACAAAGTGACACAGTGATTTACGTGGAAAATCTGCTCGATGTGAGGAGTAAAAACCACGGGGCTTACACAGCCCACTCCCAAATCTTCCACTATAATCAACAATGGGTACAAGGAGTCTTCTCTAGACTATCTAGAGGTACATTACAGAAGCAACAACATCATCAACATATAATCTTGATATCATCATCAACAACCATACACAATTAACAAGAGGTATACTAATAGCCAAGCAGAGAAGATACAGTTTCTGTCCCTTTAAGTTATCAGCTCATATCTCACAAACCACAGATCCAAACTGTATGAAACTTGGTAGGAATGTGGATCCATGCGTCCCTAACAGGCTGTCCAAATTTTAGCTAAATCAGACAAAGTTTCACCACTCAAACAGGACTTCTACCAGATCTGCTCAGTACTGAATCTGCTGCTACCTGAACTGACAAAACCCCTCTCAAATCAGGTGTTCCACTCAACCAATCCTCACTCCAACCGTAAAAGTCAAAGAGCTATGAGTCAGGAACTCACAAACCAAATTTGAGGCAGATCCGACCACGTTTGCTACTCCGATCGACGTCTTGACAAAGACCGCACAGGATCACCCGAGATGGAACAGAGCTTCTCTTCTTCTTTTCTCTCTTGTCTCTTGTTTTGGTTGTGTGTATATGCTTCCTCTCTCCTCTATCTCCCTTACAGCAACAGCTCAAGGAAATAGCTAGGGTTTTTTTTTCTTTCCCTTTCCAAGGAGGAGGCATCTCAACCGTTGATCAATAGAACAATCAACGGTTCATAAGCTTCTAAGTTTATGGGCTGATTTTGGGCTTCTTCTCCATGTGGAGAGACTCCAGCCCAACAAACTCCCCCTCCCGACATCATGGAGGGTCTTACCAACTTGTTTCAACCATGCCAGCAAACTGAGGTGAGGACCCCGGTTTATTAGGCTTGTAATACTTAGTCATCCCTTGACCCTAGCATTACAAACGAAATAACCCGTGTCTTTGAGATATGTATACTTCGAGAATGCGACATACACACACCTTTACAAAATCATGCATCAATTCCATTCAAGACATAGAACCAAAGCACGACTAGAATAAAAGACATACATAATATAGAGAGTTATTACAAAAGGGGCCGACCGGCCAAATACAACTAAAAAAGGTAAACACAGTGGAAGCAAAAGCCATAAGATGGCGATAAACAAAAGAGAGCCAAGAGGTTTGCCTTTAGCCCACAAGACAACCAACCAAGTCGCCTAGCTAGACTCCCAAACATGACACATCTCACAAAAGTAAAGCCCTTTGGGCTCTACCTCCTCTGCAACAAAGTTATTAAGCAAAGCAAATGAGTACAAAAATATACTGCAAGATCTGACTTGTAGTATATGAGAACTATAAATAGCTACATGCAAGCTTTATTTAAGTGGATGAGGCTTTGGACTCATTTTAGCATAAAGCAGTTTTCATTTGCAATAACATAATAGATTGAAAGCAATTTGACAAAGTATTTTTAATTGTTGAAGTAACAACGATACAATAATAATAACAACAACCAGAACAACCTGGAAGTGACTCACCCAAGTCACGATAACAATAGCATGAATTACCCAATTCATACCACCCATCAAGTTTTAATTAAGTGTTTAGTCTAGTTCTTGCGGGAAATCACCAAGCGTGTCCATAACCTAGGACAAGGCTATTCGAATAGTTTTAACCCTGCAGGGGTGTACCAATGTACCCACACGCCAGACCGCCTTTTCGCCACTAGATTAAGCACACTTCCTTTGGTATACTGGCACGGCTAAGTCCTACGAGACATTTCCAATGGATGATGCTAATTAAGAGCCGCAACCCACGGGGATAAGGACACATTAACCAGCCTATGGCCGATCTGTTAATGCTCCCCTCCCAACACCACACACAACACACACATACCCACCAACCAGCTCATAATTAACACCCCCCAAAGTACTTAGTCAAGAGAGGTCCCATATCCCTCTCGTGTGGTTAGCAGGCAAAAGTGCTTGGATCAATGGCGCAAGTAACTCGGTCCTTGGGGACCTAGGCACCATTCCGTTCACACCCAACAAATCACACCAACATCCATTGTGCCCAAGTCAATAACAATTTTGTTTTCATTTTTGTTTATTTACAAAGTAACAAGCACAAGATGGACATAATGGAATAATAGTTTTTGTGTGATCAAGGTCATCGACATAATGTCGACAACCGCCCATTTCTACCGTTATCTAAGCATTTCTAAGCATTATCAACGTAAACTACTAAGTGATAAGAGTCCATCCATTGAACTCTAAATCACAGCAAGATAATCCTAGGCTTAGTAGTAGAGAATGAATATTTACCTACAGGATATGCATCTATAGGCTCAACTAATCGATATTTTAACACAAAGTAGCATGCATACATACAAGTGAAACAAAGTATTAAACTTTAAAGTAATGGGACAATAATGGGATGTGATCAAACTGCTTGCCTTGCTGGATATGCTCAGTTTGCTGCAGATGTTCGCTCACGTGATCAACACACTCGTCGACACCTAAACGAAAAAGCGAAAAGAATCGATAAGAACGATGAAAACCAAGAAGACAGCATAGCAAACATACTCCAAATGCTCTGAAATTTTTACAGCAGCAAGAGGATGATTTTTAGAGAATTTAGCAATAAGAACCAATTGATTTGGATTCACAATGCAAAAGATATGAGCAAAACAATTCTGCTCAGCCTAACAATTTGCAAACTGCTACTATTCACATAATTAAATTGTTTAACAAAAATTTCTAGAAGGGTGGTGCAACTGAATTTTTTACAGTAAAACAAGCACCTCATAAGATGAACAACTCAATCAGATTCGTCTCACTTGGAGCTATTATGCATGTTTTATGATTTTTCAAAGATATGAAAATGAGCACAACTAAAATGCACCCACAATCCTTTTGAAAATAGGGACATGCCTAAATCCTATTCTAACATTTAGTGCATTAATAGAGGAATCCAACAAAGTTGGATTCACTCAAAAATAACCTACAGAGAATTACCTATGCATTTTACAAGTTAATGTGAATTTTTAATGTAACATTTAAAGTTAATTTCTAAACCAATTGCAAATCCATGTCCTGGAGCCGAACTAAGCTCATAACCATTTTTAGATTAGAGCTCAGTCCAAACCAGAGCTACAGAAATTTGAATCACCTCATTTGGATTTAAAATGAAATAGTTATGCAATTTCAAAGCTTATTACCTTTTTCAGTTTACAAAATAAGAGCTCTCTGGATTTCTAAAAAAACCAATATGACAGGGGAGGACATGAGCCGTTGAAACTAAATCAGACGGCCCAAGACCTCCCAAGGAAAACGCACACTCACGCCTGCGCAGGTCCAGAGAACATGGGCCGTTGATCTTGGATCCAACGGTCCGTGTCCTCCCTACAACGCGCGCGCGAACAGAGAGGAGGTCGTGGCCGTTGATGCTGCATCCAACGGACCACAACAAATGAGGGAGGACCGGGACGGTCCAGATCTAGCGAGGGAGGACCTTAACGGCTGAGATCTTCCAAAGGAAGATCTAAACGATCAAGATCTCCCCAAGGAAGATCTACACGGTCAAGACCTCTCGAGGGAGGTCCGGGACGGTCTAGATTTTCGAAGGGAGGACCTTAATGGTCTAGATTGTCCGAGGGAGGACCTGAACGGCTAAGATCAACTCGGGAAGGACATAAATGGCTGAGATGACCTCGAGGAGGTCCTAAGCGGCTAAGATCAACACAGGGAGGATCTCAATGGTTGAGATCAACACGGGGAGGTCCTTAACGGCTGAGATCTACACAGGGAGGACCTCAACGGTTAAGATGACCTCGAGGAGGTCCTAGACAGTTAAGATTTACATGGGGAGGTCCTCAATTGTTGAGATTGACCTCGAGGAGGACCTCAACGACTGAGATGACCTCGAGGAGGTCCTGAACGGTCAAAATCGCAAGGAGGGAGGTCCTGGGGTGGTCCTTACAAAAGACCAGGGTGATCTTTTGCAAAGAGGACCCCGAGGGGAGGACTGTGGGGCAGGTCTTTGCAGGAGGTCCCAGAGCGTCTTGGCGTCTTGAGGAGACGGTAGCCGGGCCTTAAATCTTGCGACAAGGGACAGGATCAAGGCATTAATGGCTAACCCGAGATTACCAATGATTAGCAATGATTGACGCATTAAAGGGGAGGATCTTTGTCCTAAAACAACAAAGACCATTGTTTCATCAAACAAAGATCCGGCGCAAAGAAGTGGTCATCGCCGGCGTCTGAGACCTCACCGGCGACATCCAAGGACACCATCGAGTGTGCATGACCTTGCGCGCAAATGGACCTACTCTCAATGGCGGCGGCGGACTAGAACGCTGACGAGCCGGAGAGGAACAAGATGACCAACACGGCCAAAGCAAAACTTGAAGTAAAGGTCCGCAACAACACACAAGCGGGTGCCCAGCATCTAAAGGACTACCAGGACGTTACCTGGAGGTCTTGAAGGTGCTGAGGAGGTCGAGGAGAGGAGGACCGGCGATGGTGAAGAAGGGTGCTCCACGGCCAAAGGGAAGTCCTTCAAGCTCCAAGCTCCAAGTCGAGGCCAACTCGAAAGCGTCCCAACCAATAAGTTAGGGCTTTTGTCACAGAGGGTAGTGGCTCAAGCGCAAGTAAGGAAATCACAGAGGGAAGTCAGCAGGGACACTACGCCACCCAGGAGCTCCAAGCTCCAGCAATGGCGGCCAAGGGGAGGTCTGTGGAGGGGGAGCTCAACCAAGCACAGAGAGGCAAGGCAAAGCTCGAAGGTGTGCAAAGGAAGCCAAGGGAGGAAACCAAGGGAGGTCTTATACCCTGGGAAAAAGAGGTCATGAGCCAAAGGTTAAGCTCATGGTGAGCTTAGCCCATGGCGCGGTCCATGGCTTTGACAGGGGCGTGGAGGTGATGGGAAGTAGGCCAAGGCATGGCCTAGGGGGCGGAAAGCGCTGACATGCATTTAATGCTGGCCGGCATAGAGCTGTTGGGACAAGATCGGACCTGCACACCCACTGCCATGGCTCACGCACGCGTGACAGAGGAAGGAGAAGAACAGGACCTCATATCATCCGTTGGATCAGAACAAGGGGAGGTCACAGCCCTAGGATTTGAAACAGTAAGATTTAAGTGGAAAGGAGGAGGTCACAGCCATTGGATCAAGACTGGGGAGGTCGTGACCACAAGATCATCATTGCGCAGAGGCGCAAAGGAGTGGGGAGGTCACAGCCACACGATTTCCATCGCATGGTTGTGAAAAGAACAGGGAGGTTGCACGCGATAAGGGTTTAGGAGGTCCTGGCCGTTGGATTGCGATCCAAGGGCGCGGACCAAATGGGGAGGACTTAACGATGCGCACGACTTAGATAAGCGAGGAGGGAGGTCATGGCCTTTAGATTTTCATCCAAGGGCACACAAAGATGAGGAGGTCTTGGCGTTGCGCCGCAAGCGAACAAGGGAGGTCGTGGCCGTTAGATTTTGATCTGACGGCAACGAGATGAGTGGGGAGGTCTTAGCCATTGGATCTCGATCCAAAGGTGACGAGCTAAGGTGCGGGAGGTCTTGGCCCTTGGGCAAGACACTGGAAAGAGATGGGGAGGTCCAGGCTGCGAGATTTTCATCTGACGGCGATGAGACGATAGGGGAGGTCGTGGGCGTTGGATGCTGATCCAAAGTACACGACCTCGCGCGGGTGGGAGGTCTGGTGCGCACGATGCAAAAAGGGGAGGTCGTGGGCCTTGGATTTTAATCCAACAGCGCACAACACAATGAAGGGGGACGACAGATGCGTTTGTTAACGAGGGGAGGTCGTGGCTGTTGGATCTGATCCAACGGCTATGACCTCGATGAGGTGGGAGGTCCTCGCGGTGTTTGACCGCGGTGGAGGTCGAGGCGGTTGGATTTTAATCCAATGGCTACGAGCTCACGCAGGTGGGAAAGGAGGTCTGATGAGTTAAGGATGCGGTTGGGTTCAACCCAATAGGAATGGCTCAAGCCCAAGGAACAGTGCCAGCCAAATGAGTTTGAATTTAACAGCTGAGACTTTAGGGATTTAAATGAGATAGCAAATCAACTCCAAAATTTATGAAATTTTAACTGGAGCTTGCTGACTTTAGGATTAACCTTTCATAAAATTTCTAGAGGTTTTTGTGCAATACATTTTCCTCCAGAAATTCCTAAATATTGTTCTAGGGTTTGATTTACCTCCAAAAATTATCAAACAAGTTTTAGAACTTATGATATTTTTCAGAGGGGTCCCACATCAACTCCAGAACCAAGGGAAAAGGTTTTCCCAAGTTTGGCACAAGATTTGTGACAAGTTGAATAAGGGTTGGACTTTAGTCCACAGGAGGTTTAGGTTTTTTGAACTCCACAACTTTTGATAAGAATTATAGAGGAGTTCAAGAGTTTCAAGATGTGAGAAAAAGTTTTAATTTCTACACATTTTCTTACATTTGAAACACACACCTGTTAATACATTTGGGATGTTACAAAATCTCCCCCCTTACAGAAATCTCGTCCGAGATTTTGGCTCACTCGGAAAAAGAAAGAGGGTAGTCCTTTCATGACGCGATCTTCCCTTTCCCAAGTAGCTTCATCCTCGGAATGGTTCGACCTTTGAACTTTAAGGAACTTGATGGAGCGATTCCTAGTTCTTCGTTCAGCCTCTTGAGTATGCGAGCAGGTGCTTTCATGATATGTCAAATATGGTTGGACATCGAGAGTTTCCAGCGACTTACTCGGTTGGAACACGGAAGCACTTCTTCAAGCTGGGACACATGGAACACATCATGTACCCCCTCAAGTGCAGCAGACAACTCCAACTTATAGGCAACAACTCCTTTCTTATCGATAATGCGGTAGGGACCCACATACCGAGGAGCTAACTTGCCCTTGACGCCGAAACGTTGATGGCCCTTCAAAGGAGAGACTTTGAGATAAACAAAGTCATTAGGCTCAAAACTCAACTCACGACGACGGCGATCCGCATAGCTCTTTTGCCTTGATTGAGCTGCGCGAAGACGCTCACAAATAAGCTGGACTTGACTCTCGGCCTCATTGATCGAGTCCGGACCAAAGAAAGGTCTCTCGCCGATCTCAGACCAATTCAACGGGGTTCTACACTTTCTCCCGTATAAGGCCTCGAAAGGAGCCATGCCGAGACTGGCCTGAAAGCTGTTGTTGTAAGAAAACTCGGCGAATGGTAAGCATTTCTCCCAATGCTTCCCATAAGAAAGAACACAAGCACGGAGCATGTCTTCCAAAACTTGGTTGACCCTCTCGGTCTGACCATCAGTTTGGGGATGATCTATTTGTGCTAAAGGAAAAGCGAGTTCCATAGCCTCTTGCGAGGCTATGCGAAGCTGAGGAAGTAAAGATGGAACCATGATCAGAAACGATCATCTTCGGCACACCATGCAAGCTCACGATCCTAGATACATAAAGCTCAGCTAGGCGACCGGTACGAATCTTGGTCTTGACTGGAAGAAAGTGTGCCACTTTAGTCAACCAATCAATGACAACCCAAATGGCATCATTTCCCTTCGGTGACCTGGGTAGACCGGTAATAAAATCCATCCCGATCGAATCCCACTTCCATTCAGGAACAGGCAGGGGCTGAAGTAGTCCAGCTGGACACTGATGCTCGGCCTTCACACGACAACACACGTCACACTCGACAGCGAACCGCAATCTCCCTCTTCATTGGGTCCACCAAAATCCTCGACGGAGATCTTGATACATCTTTGTGGCCGGGATGAATGGACAAAAGCGAATCATGGGCTTCATGGAGGATCAAATTCCGCAACTCCATGTCCTTTGGAACCACAGGCGTTGTCCGAACCTCACAACACCATGCTCATCCTCGGAGAAGCACTTGGCATTACGTTCTTGACATTTTCCTTGATTTTGTTCACTCCGGGATCCGATTCTTTGGCGGCCTTGACACGATCCACCAAGGTTGGTGCACAACCAAGGTAGCGAGGAACCATGCTCAACCAAACCCAAGTTGAGATCTTTGAAACTCCTCAAGAAGGGTGGGCTTTGCGACTAAGCGCATCGGCAACGACATTAGCCTTGCCGGATGGTAGTGAATACCCACATCATAGTCTTTCATCAATTCCAACCATCTCCTTTGCACGAGGTTCAGATCTGGTTGGGTGAACAAATACTTCAAGCTTTTGATCCGAATACACTTCTAGCGATTACCAATAAGGTAATGTCGCCAAATCTTAAGCGCATGAATCACATGCAGCTAGCTCCAAGTCATGGGTAGGATAGTTGAGTTCATAAGGTCTCAATTGCCTTGATGCATAGGCCACTACCTTGCCTTCTTGCATAAGGACACAACCAAGGCCTCGGCGAGAAGCATCGCAATAGATATCGAAGCTCAGATGGACATCGGGAAGAACGAAGCGGAGGCGGTGGTCAAATGCTTCTTGAGTATTTGAAAACTTTCCTCACACTCAGTGGACCACAAGAACTTCTTGTCCTTCTTGAGCAACTCCGTCATCAGCTTCGCGATCTTGGAGAAGTTCTCGATAAAGCGACGATAATAACCCGCTAAACCAAGAAAACTCCCTGGATCGGTTCGAGCGAACGGGTGACTCCGGATAGCACATCGCTGACCTTGCTAGGATCAACGGCTACACCTCCTGCTGAAAGCACATGGCCCAAGAAGGCCACTTCCTTCAACTAGAACGCGCACTTGTGAACCGTGATCTGACTAGTGCTCACGCGCTGCCCAACACAAGCTTCGGATGCTCGGCGTGTTCCTCATCGTTCTTGGAGTAGATAAGAATATCATCGATGAAGACCACGACAAACTTATCCAAATACTCCATGAACACCGAATTCATGAGGTTCATGAACAAGGCAGGAGCATTGGTCAAGCCGAACGACATGACGGTATACTAGTACAAACCATAACGAGTAGAGAAAGCCGTCTTGGGAATATCCTCAGGTCGGATTCGAACTTGATGATATCCCACTCACAAATCAATCTTGGAGAAAACCTGAGCTCCAGATAATTGATCAAAGAGATCGTCGATGCGAGGCAAAGGATACTTGTTCTTTACCGTCACTCCATTAAGCGAACGGTAATCGACGCACATGCACAAAGTACCGTCCTTCTTCTTAACGAAGATAGCCGGACAACCCCACGGAGATGAGCTAGGGCGGATAAAACCCTTCTCTTGAAGCTCATTAAGTTGCTTCTTCAACTCCACCAACTCATTCGGTGGCATCCGGTAGGACCTCTTCGAAATCGGGGCGGTACCGGGAGCCAACTCGATGACGAACTCGAGATCACGAACTGGTGGCATCCCTGGAAGATCCTCGGGAAAGACATCCATGAAGTCACATACTGTTGGGACTTCACGAATATCCAAAGCTGGCTTCGCTTCGAGTGCGAAGAGATGCAGGCCTGACAACTTTGGTGAAAAGCGAACCTGCTCGCCGGATGGACTTGTGAGATAGATGAGCTTCCGGGCGCAATCGATTTGCCCCATGTGCTGGGACAACCAATCCATGCCTAGAATCACATCTAAGCTTGTTGCGTTGAGGAGAATAAGATTTGCTGAAAATATTACTCCCTCAATCTTGATAGGAACATCCCTGCACTCCAATTCAGCTCTCAACTCCGAACCAGGAGAGCGAATGAGCAACGGGACCAACAGAGGAGCAAAAAGAAGATCACTAACAGCAGCAAAAGACTGAGATACAAAAGAATGAGATGCTCCTGAATCAAACAAAACAGTAGCAGGATGGGAGTTAACAAGAAGCATACCCAACACGATGTCAGGTGCCTCCTGTGCCTCCTCAGCAGAGATGGCGTTGACGCGACCACTGCCCACGCCTTGAGCTACGGGGATAATCTTCTGATCCTGAGAAGATCCACCACCTTGCCCGCGTCCTCCATTAGGGCGAGGGCTGCTCGATCTTCTTAGGGCATTGGTTTGCATAATGCCCTTTTGGTTGGTGAAGCGGCAAGTGACCCCGGCGGTGGGTTGCTTGGGGCCACCGCTAGCTCAGCAGTGCATGTGATTGGGGCACAGCCTGCGAAGGACGAGGGATAGGTGCTGGCAACCTCGGGGGTACCGAAGTCTGAGAATGGGACCCCTGAGATTGCCCGAAACGAGGACGGAAGGAGCTGGCCCGGGACGACTTGTGGGCCTCCCACTTGTGCTTGCGGGAATCCACCAGCACTCGCCCCTTGTGCTCGGAAACGATGACCTTGTCCACCAAGGTCTGGAAGTCGGGGAAGTCAACGATGGAGAGCTTGTCCTGAAGCTCCTCAGACAAGCCATCCATGAACTTATCCTGCTTGGCCTCATCAGTGGCCACCTCCTTAGGAGCATAACGAGCCAGATGGTTGAACTCGTACAAATACTCCGTGATTGAGTTGCGCCCTTGCTTGAGCGCAAGAAACTCCTTCTTCTTCAGCTTCATCACATCGGCAGGGATGTGAGACCGCCGGAAGGCAACGCGGAACTCCTCCCAAGAGACGGTGTGGCCTGCGGGCTGCATGGCAAGAAAGTTCTCCCACCATGAAAGAGCTGCACCCTCCAGCTGATGGGATGCAAACAGTGCCTTCTCCTGCTCCTGGCACTGAGCGATGTTGAGCTTCCGCTCAACTAGACGAAGCCAATCGTCTGCATCCAGTGGGTCCTCAGACCTAGAGAAAGTGGGCGACTGGGTGCGAAGGAACTCTGCAAGTCCCCCACGCTGCTGATGCCCACTTCCTCCGCCTGATCCAGAGGCACCGGAAATAGTGGAGGTGTTGCGAGCGATAACCTCCAGAACCCTTCGATCTTCTGAAAGGTTACGCTCGATCTGCATAAGAACCTCGGCCATGGTCGGAGGAGGAGGAAGCTCCTCATCCGGACCAGCTGACTGGCCTTGGCCACTACGAGTACGATCGGCCATCCTGTTGAAAGGGGAAAGAGGTTAGCAACCAAAAACCCAAAATTAGAAGCTAACGAAAACGGAGGGCTATCGACTAGGGGAATGGGATATCACCCTAACCGAAAGCCAAACAGCAAGTAAGTAAACTTTAAAAGCTTCTAAAAAGGCTCTAAACCAGCAAGGAAATCATAAGATTAAAAGCCAACTTCCTGACACAACTAACTCGTATTGAATGAACGAGTAATCGGTGGAGAAGGAAAAATTTCAGCAAGCTATTTTAACTCTAACACTACTAGAAAGCAAGGTAAAACCAATAAAATACGTGTTAGATACTTAGCTAACTAGTATCACATCTTACCCTTTCATTCCCACAAGTTTTAGTTGATTAACCTCTCATTTTCTATCCTATTTAGAACCTTTGAGTCTGCTGTCCGGAAATCGACGCTTGCTGTCTAGATTTTGCATCCAAGCTTCCAGTCGAAATGGGCAGCTAACACTTCAATTTGCCAAACTCATTGGTTCCCAAAACCCAATTTAAACGATAACAACTATCTTTTGAGGGAAGGAGAGGGAAAACAACTTTTAAACACAAATTAGAGTGAGATGAGATGAGAAAGCTAAGATAGGTAAGGAGTAAAAGTAGAGACTTTACTTAAACTTTCATAAACCATTTGATATTTTAAAAATAAGTTTTCCAAAACATCCTAAGGACGACCAAGCTAGGGTTTCTATGGTCAGTACGGCTCTGATACCAACTTTGTGAGGACCCCGGTTTATTAGGCTTGTAATACTTAGTCATCCCTTAACCCTAGCATTACAAACAAAATAACCCGTGTCTTCGAGATATGTATACTTCCCAGAATGCAGTATACACACCCCTTTACAAAATCATGCATCAATTCCATTCAAGACATAGAACCAAAGCACGACTAGAATAAAAGATATACATAATATAGAGAGTTATTACAAAAGGGGCCAACCGGCCAAATACAACTAAGAAAGGTAAACACAGCGGAAGCAAAAGCCATAAGATGGTGATAAACAAAAGAGAGCCAAGAGGTTTTCCTTTAGCCCACAAGGCAACCAACCAAGTCGCCTAGCTAGACTCACAACCGCAGCACATCTCACAAAAGTAAAGCCCTTTGGGCTCTACCTCTCTGCAACAAAGTTATTAAGCAAAGCAAATGAGTACAAAAATATACTCTCAAAGGCGGCGTGTAGTATATGAACTATAAATAGCTACATGCAAGCTTTATTTAAGTGGATGAGGCTTTGGACTCATTTTAGCATAAAGCAGTTTTCATTTGCAATAACATAATAGATTGAAAGCAATTTGACAAAGCATTTTTAATTGTTGAAGTAACAACGATACAATAATAATAACAACAACGAGAACAACTTTGGAAGTGACTCACCCAAGTCACCACAACAATAGCATGAATTACCCAATTCATACCACCCATCAAGTTTTAATTAAGTGTTTAGTCTAGTTCTTGCGGAAATCACCAAGCGTGTCCATAACCTAGGGCGAGGCTATTGAATAGTTTTAACCTGCAGGGTGTACCAATGTACCCACACGAACCGCCTTTTCGCCACTAGATTAAGCACACTTCCTTTGGTATGCCGGCATGGCTAAGTCCTCTGAGACATTTCCAATGGATGATGCTAATTAAGAGTCGCAACCCATGGGGATAAGGACACATTAACTTGACCTATGGCCGATCTCATTAATGCTCCCTCCCAACACCACACACAAGCACACATACCCACTAACCAGCTCATAATTAACACCCCCAAAGTACTTAGTCAAGAGAGGTCCCATATCCCCTCGTGTGGTTATCACGCTAAAAGTGCTTGGATCAATGGCACAAGTAACTCGGTCCTTGGGGACCTAGGCACCATTCGTTCACACCCAACAAATCACACCAACATCCATTGTGCCCAAGTCAATAACAATTTTGTTTTCATTTTTGTTTATTTACAAAGTAACAAGCACAAGATGGACATAATGGAATAATAGTTTTTGTGTGATCAAGGTCATCGACATAATGTCGACAACCGCCCATTTCTACCGTTATCTAAGCATTTCTAAGCATTATCAACGTAAACTACTAAGTGATAAGAGTCCATCCATCGAACTCTAAATCACAGCAAGATAATCCTAGGCTTAGTAGTAGAGAATGAACATTTACCTACAGGTTATGCATCTATAGGCTCAACTAATCGATATTTTAACACAAAGTAGCATGCATACATACAAGTGAAACAAAGTATTAAACTTTAAATTAATGGGACAATAATGGGATATGATCAAACTGCTTGCCTTGCTGGATATGCTCAGTTTGCTGCAGAGGTTTGCTCACGTGATCAACACACTTGTCGACAGCTAAACGAAAAGGCGAAAAGAATCGATAAGAACGACGAAAACCAAGAAGACAGCCTAGCAAACATGCTCCAAATGCTCTGAAATTTTTACAGCAGCAAGAGAATGATTTTTAGAGAATTTATCAACAAGAACCAATTGATTTGGATTCTCAATGCAAAAGATATGAGCAAAACAATTCTGCTCAGCCTAACAATTTGCAAACTGCTACTATTCACATAATTAAATTGTTTAGCAAAAATTTCTAGAAGGGTGGTGCAACTGAAATTTTTACAGTAAAACAAGCACCTCATAAGATGAACAACCCAATCGGATTCATCTCACTTGGAGCTATTATGCATGTTTTATGATTTTTCAAATATATGAAAATGAGCACAACTAAAATGCACCCACAATACTTTTGAAAATAGTGACATGCCTAAATCCTATTCTAGCATTTAGTGCATTAATAGAGGAAGCCAACAAAGTTGGATTCACTCAAAAATAACCTACAGAGAATTACCTATGCATTTTACAAGTTAATGTGAATTTTTAATGTAACATTTAAAGTTAATTTCTAAACCAATTGCAAATCCATGTCCTGGAGCCGAACTGGGCTCATAACCATTTTAGATTAGAGCTCAGTCCAAACTAGAGCTACAGAAATTTGAATCACCTCATTTGGATTTAAAATGAAATAGTTATGCAATTTCAAAGCTTATTACCTTTTCAGTTTACAAAATAAGAGCTCTCTGTATTTCTAAAACCAATATGACAGGGGAGGGCATGAGTCGTTGATGCTAAATCAGACGGCCCAAGACCTCCCAGGGAAAATCTTTGCTAGCGCAAGCAGTCCGGAGAACATGGGCCGTTGATCTTGGATTCAACGGTCCATGTCCTCCCTGAACAACGTGAGAAAGAGAGAGGAGGTCGTGGTAGTTGATGCCGCATCAACGGACCACAACAAATGAGGAGGACAGGGACAGGTCCGGATCTAGCGAGGAGGACCTTAATGGTGAGATCTTCCAAAGGAAGACCTAAGCGATCAAGATCTCCCCAAGGAAGATCTACACGGTCATGACCTCTCGAGGAGGTCTGGGCGGTCTAGATTTTCAAGGAGGACCTTAATAGTCTAGATTGTCGAGGGAGGACTGAGCAGCTAATATCAACTCGGGGAGGACATAAATGGCTGAGATGACCTCGAGGAGGTCCTAAGCGGCTAAGATCAACACAGGGAGGATCTCAATGGCTGAGATCAACACGGGGAGGTCCTTAACGGCTGAGATCTACACAGGGAGGACCTCAACGGCTAAGATGACCTCGAGGAGATCCTAGACGGTTAAGATTTACGTGGGGAGGTCCTCAATTGTTGAGATTGACCTCGAGGAGGACCTCAACGACTGAGATGACCTCGAGGAGGTCCTGAACGGTCAAAATCGCAAGGAGGGAGGTCCTGGGGGTGGTCCTTACAAAAGACCAGGGTGATCTTTTGCAAAGAGGACCCCGAGGGGAGGTCTGTGGGGGAGGTCTTTACCAAAAGTCCATGAGGTGGTCCTTGGGCAAGGAGGTCCCAAAGCGTCTTGTGCGAGGAGACCAGTGGCAGGCCTTAAATCTTGCGACAAGGGGCAGGATCAAGGCATTAATGGCTAACCGAGATTACCAATGATTAGCAATGATTGGCGCATTAAAGGGAGGATCTTTGTCCTAAAGCGACAACAAGACAAATTGTTTCATCCGAACTAAAGATCCGGCGCAAAGAAGTGGTCATCATGCCGGTGATCTGAGACTCATGGCGACATCCAAGGACACCACCAGGTGTGCAATAGCCTTGCGCACCAAATGGACCTACTCTCAATGGCGGCGGCGGCCTAGAACGCCGACGAGCCGAAGAGGAACAAGATGACCAACACGGCCAAAGCAAAACTTGAAGTAAAGCTTCGCAACAACATACAAGCGGGTGCCCGACATCTAAGGACTATCGGGGCGTTACAGAGGAGGTCTTGAAGGTGCTTTGAGGAGGTCGGAGGAGAGGAGGACCAGCAATGGTGAAGAAGGGTACTCCACGGCCAAAAGGGGAAGTCCTCCAAGCTCCAAGTCAGGCCAACTCTGAAAACGTCCCAACCAATAAGTTAGGGCTTTTGTCACAGAGGGTAGTGGCTCAACTGGAAGTAAGGAAATGGAGAGGGAAGTCAGTGGGACACTACGCCACCCAGGAGCTCCAAGCTCCAGCAATGGCGGCCAAGGGGAGGTCTCTGGAGGAAGAGCTCAGCCAAGCACAAAGAGGCAAGGCAAAGCTCGAAGGTGTGCAAAGGAAGCCAAGGGAGGAAACCAAGAGAGGTCTTATACCATGGGAAAAAGAGGTCATGAGCCAAAGGTTAAGCTCATGGTGAGCTTAGCCCATGGTGCGGTCCATGGCTTTGACAGGGATGTGGAGGTGATGGGGAGTAGGCCAGGGCATGGCCTAGGGGGCGGAAAGTCTTGACATGCATTTAATCTTTGGCAAGCCTGAGCCGTTAGGACAAGACGGACTGCACACCCATCGCCATGGCTCACGCACGCGTGACAGAGGAAGGAGAAGAACAGGACCTCATATCATCTGTTGGATCAGAACAGGGGGAGGTCCTGACCCTAGGATTTGAAACGGTAAGATTTAAGTGGAAAGGAGGAGATCACAGCCATTGGATCAAGACTGGGGAGGTCGTGACCACAAGATCATCATTGCGCAGAGGCACAAAGGAGCGGGGAGGTCACAGCCACACGATTTCCATCGCATGGTTGCGAAAAGAAAGGGGAGGTTGCGAGCGATAAGGGTTTAGGAGGTCCTGGCCATTGGATTGCGATCCAAGGGCGCGGACCAGATGGGGAGGACTTAACGATGCACACGACTTAGATAAGCGAGGGGGGAGGTCATGGCCTTTAGATTTTCATCAAGGGCACACAAAGATGAGGAGGTCTTGGTACATTGCGCAAGCCGAGGTGGTCATGGCCGTTAGAGTTTGATCTGACGGCAACGAGATGAGTGGGGAGGTCTTAGCCATTGGATCTCGATCCAAAAGGCTATTTGAGTCTTGAGGGAGGTCTTGGCCATTGGGCAAGACATTGGAAAGAGATGGGGAGGTCCAAGCCGCGAGATTTTCATCTAATGGCGATGAGAGGATAGGGAGGTCGTGGGCGTTGGATCTTGATCCAAGGACACGACCTCGCATGGCGGGTGGGAGATGCAGTGCGCCGATGCAAAAGGGAGGTCGTGGGCCTTGGATTTTAATCGAACGGCGCACAACACAATGAAGGGGGAGGACAGATGCGTTTGTTAACGAGGGGAGGTCATGGCTGTTGGATCTGATCCAACGGCGATGACCTCGATGAGGTGGGAGGTCCTCACGGTGTTTGACCGTCGCGGAGGTCGAGGCGGTTGGATTTTAATCCAACGGCTACGACCTCAAGTAGGTGGGAAAGGAGGTCTGATGAGTTAAGGATGCGGTTGGGTTCAACCCAATAGGAATGGCTCAAGCCCAAGGAACAGTGCCATCCAAATGAGTTTGAATTTAATAGCTGAGACTTTAGGGATTTAAATGAGATAGCAAATCAACTCCAAAATTTATGAAATTTTAACTGGAGCTTTCTGACTTTAGGATTAGCCTTTCATAAAATTTCCAGAGGTTTTTGTGCAACACATTTTCCTCCAGAAATTCCTAAAGGCTGTTCTAGGGTTTGATTTACCTCCAAAAATTATCAAACAAGTTTTAGAACTTATGATATTTTTCAGAGGGGTCCCACATCAACTCTAGAACCAAGGGAAAAGGTTTTCCCATGTTTGGCACAAGATTTGTGACAAGTTGAATAAGGGTTGGACTTTAGTCCACAGGAGGTTTAGGTTTTTTGAACTCCACAACTTTTGATAAGAATTATAGAGGAGTTCAAGAGTTTCAAGATGTGAGAAAAAGTTTTAATTTCTATATATTTTCTTACATTTGAAACACACACCTGTTAATACATTTGGGATGTTACAAAATCTCCCCCCTTCTGAGCCAGGCGAGGCGGTCAGGCCGCCAAAGTGGCGGTTTGACCGTTTTAGTGCATTCATCGGCCAATCGGTGGCGATGATCGTTGGGTTAGGTCAAGTTCATGGGTTTCATGGCATATGTGTTGCATGATGCATGTTTTGACTAACGTGGGTCAAGTTGCAAAGAACTTGTTCCCGGAAATGATTTCTTGGTGTATATTTGTGCAGGTTGCTTGGAGGTCAACGACGGTCAATGGCGAGGATGATCGAGACTAGGCTTAGAAAGTTGAGTTCGAGCGATCGGGGATGCGGGTGAGGTCAATGGGTTCAAGCATGGCGCTTGAGAATGGACAAGGATGACCGAGCGGGAGTTGGTCGACGGAGTTGGATCAAGTGGGCGGGGGTGGTGCAAGTGCCATGGTGGTTTCGGTGGAAGCGGATGGGAGAGACTTACAGGCATGGAGAGTCGCGGGATCAACCTACGTGGTGAAGTATGGATGTGTTTCACGCGGTTGGGACTCGGTCTTTGCAACAAGATCGAGGAGGGTATTTAGTAATTTTACCAAATACGCCTTAGTGACCTTTGTGAAATCACGGCGCAAGATGGCGCAAGGTGAAGTGGATTAGGTCAAGAGATGAAGGCGGCGCTTTAAAAGCGCGTGCGTTTGTGACCCGTTTGTGTGTGGGTTTTAACGGGGGCCTATTAGGGTTCAATCTTCTAGAAGGTCTAAGCCTCCACTATAAATAGAGGAGGAGGTGGCTGCACCCCTTCAACCCTTTCATTGTGTTTGAAACCCTAGTTTGCTTAGGGAGAGGATTAGTGGAGGTTAGGGTTCTAGAGAGTTGGATTGGATTTCGTGCTCATGTATTGAGTCTTTGTCCTCCATTGTTGGAGTGGCTGTAAACCAATACCCAATCAAATCAATCCAAAGAGAGTTCTCTCAAGATGAATCTATTCTCTCTTTTTCTCTCTATTTGGTGATTTGGTGCTTTTCTTTGATCCACGAGTTTTTGCTTGGTTTCTTGGCTTGATCTAACTTGCTGTGAATTGTGGGAACCCATCTATGTTCATCTTGATCATCAATTACCCACGAGCAAGTCTCTAGATCATATTTCGATTCTTACTAGGTTTTTGACCTTACTTTGCTCAAACTGAAAAATATAGGAACCTTTGCTTGGATTTCTGCGATCCTTGATTGGAATAGGTTCCTAATATCTTTGAGAAGGTGTGTGTCAAGTTTCGTGGAGTTTGTCCTTACAGATCAAAAGTTAGATCGATTTGAGTTTTTGGTTTTTCGGGCTGTTCATCCTATTCTAGACAAAATCGGTCAGACCAATTTTATAACGCCGGTCAGACCGCTCTGAGATCCGGTCAGACCACCGTATGAAAATCGGTCTGACCGCTCAGCCTCTGATTTAAGATTCTTTTGATCTATTGCTTTGGGGTTCTTAGTTTGGATGCAATACAAGTCTTTCCTTGTACTTGTAGATTGATCTTCATAACTTTCATAGCTCTTTGGAGTAAAATTGGTGTTGAATCCATCCTTTGTGAAAAAGTGGCGTGCTCTATTAGCCCCCCACCTCTAGTCGCTTTTAGGTCCAACAAGTGGTATTAGAGCCGGTTAGTTCAATCTTGATCTTAACAGGTCCTTTGAACTTGCGATGGATAAGTACTCGACCAAGCCACATGTCTTCGATGGGCTCGACTATGCCTATTGGAAGAATCGCATGCGAGTCTTCCTTGAGAGAAGGGCAGCCTATATGGGAGGTTGTTCAAGCCGCATTGCTTTTGCGAAGTTGCTCTGAGAGCCAGTGCCCTCTTGGCTAACAACAACAAGGCAAAGAACCTTCTATATGCTGGACTTGATAGGCAAGAGTACGATAGGATTTGCAATCTTGCAACCACACATGAGATTTGGCACACCTTCGAAACTTACCATGAGGGATTGTCCCAGATCAAGCAAGTGCGCCAGACGGTCTACAAGTGAGAGTATAACAAATTCGAGATGCGTCCTGGTGAGAGCATCGATGACATCTTTACTCGCTTCAACAAGGTGATCAATCAGATGAGAGCTGTTGACATTGAGTACTCTCAATCTGAGAATGCCACCCACCTCTTGGCTGCAATCAACACCAAGGAGTGGGAGATAAAGGCAACTGCCTTAGAAGAGAACATCGATCTCTCTAATCTCACTTTGGAGCTGCTTTATAGCAAGCTAAAAACTCATGAGATCAAGAGAGGCGATAATCCTAAGAAGGATAACATGGCTTTGGTGGTGATCCTCTCAAAGGACTCTGATGGTTCTTTTGAGTCTTCTTACGTTTTCTCTTGCATGTTTATCTCTTGTTCAAGAAGAAGAGTTTGAGAGTCTTTCTAAAGTGATTTAGCTCTATTAGCCAAGAAAGTCACTGCGGGCATATAACAATGTCGAAAAATGTAAAAGAGGTGGCCTGTGACATCCTATGAGTGTGGAGAGCTATATCACATCTGGGCAAACCGCCCCAAGCTGAAAAGGTAAGGGCAACCGCATAAGGATGAGAAGCCTACGGAAGAAGCCTCAAGGGGCAAGCCCAAGTATGATCTTTGCCAAGCTCATGAAGGCACGCTCACCAGTACTTAGCTTTGGAGATCAATCCATGGCGATGTAGACTCCGGGAGCGAGGAGGACAAGGAGGAGGAGCTCCCTCAAGACAAGAAAGGAAGGCCAAGGACTTCACCCAGGCATGTGCTTCATGGCCGACTCAGTTGGCCTTGATGGCGGCGATGAGGTACCTCTCTCCTATGATGTTCTTTTACGCTAGATGCGATAACATATATGAGCAATTGTTTAGTCAAGATAAGGCTTTAGAGTTCACCATGGCTAGGAACAAGGATCTAGAGTCACAAGTCGAGAGTTTGAAATTAGAGGTTGTGAATCTTTGAGAGTCTAGATGTTGATGAATGTTCATCCTGCCATGCTTTGCACTCCAAACTGTCTAAACTACAATCTGCTCATGATATTGCTTTGCATCAACTTGAAAATGCTAGAACTGAGCTAATTGATGTTAAATCTGCTCCATGTGAAAAATGCTTAGAGTCTAGCAAGTTGGATGCTTCAGGGAATGTTAAATCTAGCTTTTGCTCTTTCTGCATAGAACGTGAACATGAAGTCAAGGACATTTTAGAAGCAGTTAGAGCTAAATATGCCAAGCTTAAGGACACAATTGAGTCTACACCTTGTGCCTCTTGTGCCACCTATAAGCTTGAAGTTGCTCATCTTAAGGAGAAACATGTTAGAGCCATTAAGGCCAAGACTTGTGAATCATGTGTTAACTTTGGAAAAGAAAATACTTACCTTAAGGACACTCTAGAAAGATTCTCTAATGGTGAAAAATAGTTAAACATGATTCTAGATAAGTCTAAAACTCCTTTTAAGAAGCAAGGTTTAGGATACAACTCTGCCCAGGACATGTCCAAGCCTAATGTCATTCAAGTCTTGGAAAAAGGCTTAGTTGAATTCAAAACCCGATCTGCAAAAACTGTCTTTAAATCTGCAGGGTTTGTTCAATCTTCTTTTGAGTCAAAAGGTGCTTCTCCCAGTGGTACCAAATACCATTGCACCTATTGAAAGAAGAGTGGACATTTGGTTGAGTTCTATTGGCGTAGGTTAAAAAATGCTAGGAGAAATATTGCTAGAATTTCATCTAATCAACCTAAAGTTTTTATGAGACATGGTCATTTAGAAAAGAAGAAACCTGGTCTAGGATTTGTTGCACATGCTCATCATCATGTTCCTAGATAGGATGCATCTCATGTTCGTGTTACCATTGCTCATAATAGAACTGCAAATAATATCAAGGATAGCACATCTGCTTTGCATACTACTCGCAGATGTGTGTCTCATTCTTCGGTGTCTCAGTCTTGGGTTCCCAAGTCGCTTTTAACTAACTTGATGTTGAGACACATCGTTCTTTGTGCCTTGATTTTTCGGGATCGCCATGAAGGAGGAAGAACACGTGGTTAAATCGACTCCATTATTCACGCCACATAACCAGAGACTCAAGATGGTTCACTTCCTTCACGTGATCGAAGGGTGATGACTTCATCACCTTCGGAGATGATACACAAGGCGGATCGAAGCAAGCTGGATCAATCGGGGTGAGCGACAAGTTCATTGGATGTCGCTCTTGTGGACAAGCTAAGGTACAACTTGCTTTCTGTTTCGCAGCTTCTTGATGATGGCTATGAAACTCGTTTTAAGAAAAATGCTTGTCGTGTGCTTGATTCTGCCGGTGAGCTTGTTTTTGGGATTTCTAGAGTTGGTAGAATTTTTGGAGCTAACTTTTACAGATAAACGCTGCGGATCTCTTAAGTGTTTAATTGCATCTTCTTCTGATATCTGGCTTTGGCATCGACGGTTGGGGCACATTGGTTTTGATCATCTGACACGAGTTAGCGGCCTTGATCTCATGAGAGGTTTGCCTAAACTCAAAGTTGTCAAGGATGCTGTATGTGCGCCCTGTAGGCATGGCAAGCAAGTTGCCGCCTCACACCCTTCATTGACTATGGTCATGACTGACGGACCGGGACAGTTGCTTCATATGGATACTGTTGGTCCTGCTAGGGTTCGATCAGTCGGTGGCAAATGGTACATTCTTGTCATAGTTGATGATTTTTCGAGATATTCTTGGGTGTTCTTTCTTGCATCGAAGGATGAGGCTTTTGATCATTATCATGACCTGTTCTTCGTTTGGCTTCTGAACTTCCTAGTGCCTTGAGAGCAATTCGCAGTGACAATGGCACGGAGTTCAAGAATGTTTCTTTTGCATCTTTTTGTGCTGAGCGCGGTATTGAGCATCAGTTCTCTTCTCCACACGTTCCTCAACAAAATGGCGTTGTGGAAAGGAAGAACAAGACTCTAGTTGAGATGGCTAGGACGATGTTGGATGAGTATAGCACACCAAGGAGGTTTTGGGCCGAAGCTATTGCTACAGCTTGCCATATTTCAAACCGTGTCTTTTTGAGACCGTCTTTGGGCAAGACTTCATATGAGCTTCATTTTGATAGAAAACCCTCTGTCTCTCACTTTCGAGTCTTTGGATCGAAGTGTTTTATTCTCAAGACAGAAACCTAGATAAATTTGAATCAAGGACTTGTGATGGTTTATTTACGGGTTATCCTGCTCATTCGAGGGTTTTCGGGTTTTAATGTTGAAACTAACATTGTCCAGAGACATGCAATGTCACTTTTGATGAGACTAGCCCTAGAGCTAGATCGATGTTTGAGGTGACTTACAGTGTGAGAGAGCATTTTGTTGAAGAAGATGAGGATGAACTTGATACTGCTCTTCCATCTGCTGCTGATGTTCTTGTCCAAGCTCCAGAACCCGCTACGACTACTTCACCTCCATTTGAGGCTCTGCCGCATCTTCGTCATCAGCAATACCTACGGAGGTTGAGGAGACGCTATCTCCCCCAGGCGCTCCTTTGCATATTCAGAAGCAACATCCTCCGAATCAGATAATTGGTAATCTCCATGAGCGAGTCACTCGCTCCAGGTATCATGATCTGAGCCTTTTCTCTCACTCTGCATTTGTAGCTTCTTTTGAACCCAAAGATATATCACATGCTTTATCTGATGCTAGTTGGGTCAATGCCATGCATGAGGAGTTAGAGAATTTTGAAAGAAATAAAGTTTGGAATCTTGTAGAATCTCCTAGTGGTCATAATGTTATAGGAACCCGTTGGGTGTTCAAAAATAAACAAAATGAGGATGGTTATGTGGTTAGAAACAAGGCTAGATTGGTAGCTTAGGGCTTTAGCCAGGTTGAGGGGTTAGATTTTGATGAGACCTTCGCTCCTGTTGCTAGACTAGAAGCCATTCACATCTTGCTTGCATTTGCTGCATCTAAAGGTTTTAGGTTTGAAATATATATTTACCCAGCCAGATTTGAATCTCAGGCAGAGAAGATGGCTAGAGTTAATAAAAGATTATGATTTGGATATTCAGTACCACCTAGGAAAAGCAAATGTTGTGGCAGATGCACTTAGCAGAAAGGCATATCATAGTTTGAATGCAATACAAGAATGTCAGTCACAGTTATTGTTGGAAATGCAGCAACTAAATTTGGAAATAGTTGAACAAGGATCAATATCAGCTTTGGAGATATAGTCGGATTTAGTTGATCAAGTCAAACAAGCACAACAGGAAGATCAGGAAATTCAGCAACTCTTGACAGAAAATCAAGATAGAGAAATAGTGGAATTCAAGAAAGATGATCAAGGAGTAATACGGTTCAAAGACCGTCTGTGTACCAAACAAGGAAGAAGCTAAAAGCGATTGATTTTGCAAGAAGCTCACTCATCTCAATTCTCAATACATCCAGGGGAACAAAATGTACCAAGACTTGAAGAAAAGGTTTTGGTGGAAAAAGATGAAAAGAGAGATAGCTGAATACATAGCCAAGTGTGACATTTGTCAGAAGATTAAGATAAACCATCAGAAGCCTGTAGGATTGTTACAACCTCTACCAGTGCCAGATTGGAAGTGGGAAGAAATTGGCATGGATTTCATCACAGGATTGCCAAGAACACAAAAAGGATTTGATGCAATATGGGTAATAGTGGACAGATTAACAAAAGTGGCACATTTCATACCAATTCAGTAAACATATGGAAAGAATAAGTTAGCAGAATTGTATATGACCAAGATAATATCTTTGCATGGAATTCCAAAGAGAATAGTGTCTGATAGAGGAGCACAGTTCACATCTAAATTCTGGAAGAAATTACAGGAAGCCATGGGAACAGATTTGGCCTTCAGCACAGCTTACCATCCACAAACTGGGGGACAGACAGAGAGAGTCAATCAGATATTAGAAGATATGTTGCGAGCATGTGCTTTAGCTTATGGAGCAACTTGGGATAAGTGTTTACCTTTTGTAGAATTCTCTTACAATAATAGTTATCAGACCAGCATCAAGATGGCACCTTTTGAAGCCCTGTATGGCAGAGAATGTAGAACACCATTAAATGGACAGACACTTGAGAAAGGCAGTTGTTAGGTCCTCAGATAGCACAAGACTCAGAAGATCAACTCAGAATGATAAGAGACAAGATGAAGATTGCCCAAAGCCGTCAGAAAGAGTATGCAAACAAACGCATAAAAGATTTGAGTTTTGAAATAGGAGATCTGGTATACTTGAAGGTTACACCATTCAAAACAGTTCGAAGGTTTCAAGTAAAAGGAAAACTAGCCCCAAGATACATTGGTCCCTTCAAAATTGAGAAGAGAATAGGAGAAGTGGCATACAAGTTACACCTAACACCCAACCCAACTGGTATACATGATGTGTTCCATGTATCTCAGCTCAGAAAGTGTTTGAGGCAACCAACAGAGCAAGTACCACTTGAAGAGATAGAATTGCAGAATGATTTGACTTACGAGGAAGAACCCTTGATGATAATTGACACCACAGAAAGACAGTTGAGAGGCAAGAATATCAAGTTTTGCAAGGTTCTCTGCAAGAATCATACAGAGGAAGAAGCAACATGGGAAAAGGAATTGAAAATGCAGCGAGATTTTCCCAACCTGTTCCCCGGTCCTGCGTGAATCTCGAGGTTGAGATTCCTTTAAGGGGGTAGGTTGAAACACCTGAAAATTTCAAAAGTATTTCAAATTAGTTTGAATTCGAGTTTGAATTTCAGTTTCAAATCCAAATTCAAAATTTGGCTAAATTCCAAATCCCAAACCCTAACCCTAAATCCGCCTTCCCCTCCTCCCTCCCCGCTTTCCCCTCCCGGACCGCCCCCTGGCTTCCGCCTCCACCAGGCCTTTGTCAGCGTGCGCCATGGGGAGGCGCCTGCCACCGCTTTTGGCCGCCGCTCGCGCCAAGCCGCAACAATCTTGCCGCCACCTGCTATGCCACCTCCCTCTCGCCTTCAATGCGGCTGCCACCTGCGCCCACCCTACCACCTCAAGGCCACCCGCCCACGCCTGTGTCTGCGTACTAGCGTTCAGCACCACCTCTGGCTGCGCCGGTGAGGCCGCCGCCACCGCGACGCAGCCCCACGCCCCTGCATCACCCTCGTGGCACCACCCAAACCCGCGCCCAACCACGTCGCCCCCTCTCTGCGGTCACCGCCGGGCCAAACCTCTCCACGCCTCACCGGGGCTATAAAAGCTGCCCCGCTTGGCCTCCTCAACCCAAGACCAACCCTTCCCCTCCCCACCTTCATCTCGACGCCAGGCAGAGCCTGCCGCCTCGCCTCCCTCACTGAAGAACAAACCCTCCCTTTCAAATCCCTCCCACCGGTGCCACCCCAACCCTCCCGAGCCTCCCCACCTCTCCGCCCTAGATCCGCCGGATCTGTCCGGGCGCCACTCACTCACCGCCGCCACCCCAAAACCCTAGAAAACCCACACACGCCCAAAACCCTAGGGTTAGAGGACCTACAGGCGGCGCCTCTCGCTGCCCTCCCGTCCCTGGTGACCTCCATTGCCGCCATCACCGATGTCTTGTCGCTCCCCCGAGCCGATCGCTAGTTCCGCCAGCAGCGATGGCCGCGGCGCTTTGGCTGTTGCCGCCCAACCCTAGCGGCCTTTGTCCATGCTGCCACAGGTGTGTTGGGCCCATGGGCGTTTTTGGTGAGTGAGTCTAGCCGATGCGGGCTGGCCGATCTCGTTTTAAATTCACTATTTAGCCCAATACTGTTTAAATATCATTATCTATCGCTCACAAGACAAGTAAATTTTATTACTGTTCCAAAAATCCAGAAAATGCACAATAAATCCTAATTTCTGTTCCTAAGCTTAGATTAGTGATTAATTATTGTTTATATCAAATTAATAGGTATGAACAGTAAAATGGTCACTGTTCATCGAAACCCTAATTTGAGTTTATATATATATATCCATTCTGACCACCTTAAACTCATAAAACCCATTCCTAACTCCGTTCAGCCATATCCAACTCCTGTTGAAACCTTTTACCTCTTTAAGTTGATTTCCTTTCTCTTTTTTATATTTTTGTTGTAGTTGGATTCTTTTTCTGGGCTCATTCCTTGTCGAGCCAAGTGTTTTATTGGTTTTTGTGTCTTGCGCTAGGTTTCGATGCCGACGAGCCACTCGAGACTTCGCAGACGGTGACACGAACATAGCAGAGACGATTCGAGGACTTTGAGCAAGGAGGCAAGTTGCATACCTTGAACATATTGAACCTACATTCCATATAATTCATATTATTATCTTCATTAAAAATATTTTAGCCAATTATTTCAACAAAGAAATAATACTTTGGAATGCCATGTTGAATAGATATACAAGCTTAACCCCACATATCAAACCACCTATTCTTGTAAGCCATATTCACCTTGACAAATTTAGTCCACATAAAATGATAGCAAATATTCCGCAATGTCATGCAAAACTCATTCTAAATACTGTTAAGGAAGGTTGGCTTTAGGCCAATAGGTTTTGGGTGTAAGTTAAGAGTTGAGACCAAATTGTTGGACAACCCAATATATTTGGTAAAATAAATCATCAGTGAGATTTAGAAGTGGGCAACCGCGAGTTGGGCCATCGCCTCACTGGGTGACAAATAAGGACAAGAACCTTGTGCTAAGTAACAGACACAGTAAACCGCTCAACCACATGCGTGGTCATTACTCCCTAGCTTAGTACACTGCTCTTCCAATTGAATATCTGCATTATCAAAGGTGAGGCAGGGGTGGGCCCTTAAGGACACTCGCTGGTTCTTGCAATGGTATGGGCCCGTCAGCATCGGGGCACAAAGTTCACTCTTGGCCGGTGATCTCCGATGGTCAGTATGGATTTAGACCTCTAGGGTAGAGACTAAAAAGGATAAGCGGTGAAAAGGCTTTGTTATCTGACTCGGCCAGCGTAAACATGATGGTGGCAATGTGAGCTTGTGATATCGTGTGGGTAAAGTTGGGCAACTCTGCAGAGTGTAAATCAAAGTTATTCGAATACACCGTGCTTCTGGTTAATGAAGCTGTGTTCATGGGTGATTCCAACATACAAAGCATAAGTAGAGTTTTACAGATGTTAATTGGTAATTTCAGAAGTTGTTACCCCTGTGGCTATATTTATTACTGTTGTACTATCTTTATTTATTGTAAAACTTTTAAATTCAACTATTGCATTCCACATATACCTGTATTGGTAAAACTGTACCATTCCTTTGATATTCCCAGCATATAATTAAACAACATTCTTTATGCAATTTGTTGAGTACGGTAGTAGTACTCATTCTTGCTTAAACATCAACAGAAGAGTTTTGGGAAGATGCAGGTGTTCTTTACGAACAAGAAGAACCAGTAGACTTCGACGACTACTGGTACTAGGGTCTCGTTTACGCCCAAGCTGCCTGTGGTTCTGCCATTCTTTTGCAAGTGTATTATATTACTTTCGGGCTTGGATGCCCGCTTCCGCTTTCAAACTGGCTGTTAAGCCCTATCTGATGTAATAAAAGTTCATCTTTTGTTGTAAACGTTTGCTTGCTTGTAAAACCATGACTTTACAACTATACATGCTGGACAGTTGTAAGGATTCTAGCGGTCCCAATTTTAGGGCTGTTACAGAAGACTCCCACGACCTGCAGGACAACATTTAGTACCTCGCGCACCGAGAGAATGTTGTCCTCCGTGAGTAGGCGCTAATATTGTCCGCCACCGAGATGCACCAGAGGAACGGCGCCTTAACGCGACGAGCTGTTGCTCGCGACGCATCGCTGACGGACAGTGGCCGAGGGCGCATTGCAGCGGCCCCACGCAAGAAGATCGGGTACGCCGCCACAGAGAAGCCTCCACCACGGTGGTGGCTTTACGCCGACGGATCTCGGCGAAGAGGACGAGGACAAGATGCACGGCTAAGCTGCCAATGACCAGTATCCGGACCGCCCATGAATTAAAGAACTGCGTCATCCGAATCAGCCATCCATCCATTGCTCCTGCACCGATTTTTTTAAAAAGAACGCCTGCACCGGAATTAAGACGACATTATACATATGCATTCATCTAGACCAATGTTGCATCATTTCACGAAATAATTTATGTGAAACCGAGGATCGACCTCGTTTCACTAAATATACAAGTGAGTCAAATATGTGGATTCATGCGATGTAACTAAGCCGCTAAATTACATCGCACTGCATCGATCGATTGATCACGGTGATGATATATACATATCGACTGTAGTAACGCTGTTTTGTAGCGCAGTCCAAAATTAGTTGTCCCCGAGATGAGCAGCGAAACTAGCTGAGCACTAGCTAGTTTCGATAAGGTGGCAAACTAAATAAACAGGAAACTAAGAAGAAAAGGGCAAGGAATACTATATCATCATCTCATATTCTTATTAGCGTTTGTTATTGTTGAGACCTCAACCAACAATACTATATGCGTGTAACTCCATGGTTCCAATCAATCAACACTATAATTCAAGACCAGGTCGACTAGTAAATCAATCAACACTATAATTCAAGACCAAGTCGACTAGTATGGTCGAAATAATCTGGTCGAAACCATAGACCAGTGTGGTTTAAATAATCTGGTTGAAGCCATAGACCAGTGTGGTCGAAACTGAGTGGTCGAACTCAGTGGTCGAAACATAGTGGTCAAAACTGTGCGGACGAAACACGGTGGTCGAAACACAGTGGTCAAAACTGAGTGGTCGAAACACAGTGGTCGAAAAACAGTGGTCGAAACTGTGTTTAGACTACTTAGTCGGAAGGAGGCTTCGACTATCTGGTCAGAAAGGGGTTTCGACTATCTAGTCAAAAAGGAGTTTCGACTATCTAGAGGTTCGACTACCAACAATATCAATTAATAATTTGTTGTATCAATTATTCACTGCAATAATATTTTGTATTAATTATTCACTGTAATAATTTGTTGTATTAATTATGCACTCGCAATAATTGTTTATTGTGTTTATTTATTGCAATTATTTCTGTAATAATTGTTTGTCGTAATAATTGTTTATTGTTGATTGTCGTTAATTACATTAATTGCGATCAATTTGTCGTTATTTGTCATCAAATGTCGTTAGTTATCGTCACTTGTCGTTAACTAAAGTTCGTTGTCGTCAAATGTCGTTAGTTATCGTCACTTGTCGATAAGTACCGTTAGCTGTCGTCAAATGGCGTTAGTTATCGTCACTTGTCGTTAACTACCATTAGTTGTCGTCAAATGGCGTTAGTTATCGTCACTTGTCGTTAACTACCATTAAATATCGTTAAATGTTGTAAATTATCGTTAAATGTCATTAATTGCGTTAAACGTTATCAAACAAGTTATTACTATCCTCAAGGACATTTTAGATATTTTCTATCTCAGAAGTTACAGCTAGCCTACCTAAAAACCTGACAGCCAAACACCAAACACCAAACCAGAAAAGCCCAATCGTTCAAATTTCGAATCGGAAAGCCCTCTACCAAAGTAGGAATCTGCTTTTGAAAAGCCCGGCTGCTCCAAACTGTTAGTAATGTAGGCTATGATAGCAACAATTCAAAATTTTCTACTACGTAAACCAGGAAGCCAAGCAAGAAAATGACCACAGATCGTTACCACTAGACGCACAAGCAGCAAAAGAAACGTCGGAGCAGCCTGGTCCAACGAAGAGTATGTCGATTAGTGGCCGTAGTCGATCGTCTAACGTCGAGCATGTTGATGCAGTGGTCGTAGTTGATCGTCCAGCGTCCTCGCGAGTCAAACGTCTCCTCCAGCACCTCTGCAGTTCCTTACGAAGATCGCGGATCGTCCTCAAGCGTAACAACGTAGTAGCGCCTCTACGGTATCCACATGTCCATGGCAGGAATGCCGAACGCCGGTGTACTAGCACCAAGTCGCACGGCAAGGCTCTCAAGAAGATAGCGGCTAGAGTTTCAGTAGAACAAATCACGTCCACTCGTCTACCGCCCAACAGTCTCATGCATCTCCTTATATAGCATCCGTGACGGATCCTATTCGAACACATTTGACGAATCGTATCTGTACTAGTTTGTTCCAACCCGTTAAGTGTGTGACCCATTAGGTTCATGTGTAGTTCGGTTGTGACTCAGAACCCTTTCCGACCATGAGTCGTTAGCGGTTCCTAGCAGGACATAACGATTCCCGAATACACACAAATTAAATCGGACGAACCTTAATGCAATATGATCTACGACTAGGTCCTATCTCTATACGACCAGTTCGTATGTGGTTACGACTAGTTTGTAACTCCTTACGACCAGATTACGACCACTCTGTGATAACGTTCAACCAGCCTACGACTAGCTCAGATTCCATATGACCACCTATAACCGATCGAACTAAGTTTAATTCTCGTGTATTCTCTTTTTGCCTCACGATATCGGGTTTGAACTCCAGGTGAGATATTGTGTCATCCATGGACTGTTCAATACTTTCTCGATCGAGTGTCAAATAACTTCATGTGGTCGACACTTCGACCACTAGTGGCATGACCATGCACTTTCTTTATTCGACCACAACGAGGGGTCCAGAGACATCTCTCCTGTTATGTTAGGAGGGGCAAATCCCATATCCGACCAGTCACATCCCCTAGTATGTTTCATAGCATACCCGAAATCTACCTTTATAACTATCCAGTTACGGAGTAGCGTTTGGCAACCCCTAAGAGTGCTATTACACATGTAGGGAACCATGCTGATCTCAGGTCTAAGGATCATACATCATCATTACTTGAGACCAACTAATGACACATCGAATCATAACAATCTCAATAGTGCCTCAAGGTGGGTCTTATCCAACACCATGTTCTCTAACATGTGTCCATATAATTGATTCAATATCCCTATATCCATGACCGGTGAAACATGGTCATCAATCAATAAATGTGCTGGTCAATAGAGTCACTAGTGTTCCGACTAGTGACATTCGACCAGGGATACAGTTAGAGCGATATCATCATAAGTTAAAGAGTTTCACCAACCAGTCACATACTCGTTAATCTTCATAACTGATGATTCATTTAAGGAACGAGATAACATATTATGAAATATTGTGAACATAACGAAATATAATCATCTCTATAATTGCATCTAGGACATGTTTCCAACACAAACACCCCCTAAAAGGCGAGCTAGCGTGTAGGGGGACGAACACAAGGATATGCGATGACTAAGCATCTCATCGAGAATGTTTGTTGCACATGCTAGCACTAGCAAACAATAAACAAATCGCAGAAGTTAGGTCATTAGCAAACAACCGCGGATGGAACAAATCACCGGTGACTTCGATCAACTCGAATTTAAGGTGTCCCTTGATTACAATTTTTAGTGGGCTTGATTACGCTTTTTCTTTAGTGCGTTTGATTACAATTGTTGATTGTTTTACCAGTCCTTGATTACAAGAGTGTTTATATTCATATTGTTATCTTAGACTCATGTTCCTAGAGGGACTTAACAAACAAAATCAACATTACAGACTCAATCACAACTTGCTAAAACTTTGTAAAACCACAACATAGTACATATGCGTAAACTGTACATTTAGAGCCAACGCATGCCACATGCCGAATAGTACAGATGTGTACAATTAACCTTAGAGCCGACGATGCAACATGTCAATGCAAGACAAAGTCCATCTACAATTCAATTAATCCTAAAAAAGGAAAAATCTAAAAATTCTCGCATTAATAGTACGGAAATGAATTTTCACCGAGGATCGACTCTGCTTCGTGAAATATACAAGTGAGTCAAATATGTGGATTCGCATGATGTAACTAAGCCGCTAAATTACATCGCACTGGATCGACCGGTAGTAACGCTGTACTTGTAGCGCAGATCCAAAATTAGTTGTGTCCCCGAGATGAGCAAATAAACTAGTGAGCTCTAGCTAGTTTCGATAAGGTGGCAAACTAAAGAAACAGGAAACTAAGAAGAAAAGGGCAAGGAATACTATATCATCATCTCATATTCTTATTAGCATTTGTTATTGTTGAGACCTCAACCAACAATACTATATGCGTGTAACTCCATGGTCCAAACAATACTATGTGCGTGTAACTCCATGAAAGCGGTGACCGTGAGTGGTGTGGCGGTGAGGGGCGGTGCCGGTGAGGCTCCAGCGAGGATAGGGGTGGGGATGCTAGGGGAAAGACTCAGGGTGGTGAGAGGGTGTTGATGACGGAGTTGGGAGGGAAGGGGAGCAAAGGGGCGGCGAATTTACCTTCGGCTTGCCAGGGAAGAAGGGAAGGCGGCGGGAATTCTCGCGATTGACCGGCGTTGGTGATGAATGGAGGTGTGACTGAGGCTGTGTGAGTGTTGATGAGGCTTAAGACTCGGGATTGGGCGACTTTTATAGCCGAAGAAGAGGTGGTGGTGCAAAGGCACAAGAAGCGCGTCGCGTGGCGTGTGCAAGGAAGTTTACTCACGAGCGTGAACGGCGCCGGGCGGGGTGAGGTGGCGGTATGGCGGTTGTACGATAGCGTTGAGGTGGTGCTCTTAGCTCACTGGTGCGAGGACAAGCGCTGGTGGTGCTGACGAAAGAGGAGACGAAGGCGGTGCGAGGTGGATGACACAAGGAGGAAGAAGACGGTGGTGAAAGCGCACAGGAGGAAGAAGGCGCCTTCGGGCATGAAAACGGGAAAGAGAAGAGAGAAAGAGGAAAAGAGGAAAAGCTTTCCGAATTGGGAAAGAAGTTCAAATTCAAGCCCAAAATTTGAAAAACTTTTGAAATCTGAAATTTTTGGGCTGTTTCAAGATGGCCGGAGGTGGATCGCACTACAAACTAGACGCACGCATGCCAAGTCACTACCAGAAACAGGAATTTTCCCGAGTGCCAAAAACACTCGGGAAATGAGGCCAAACACTCGGGAGAGATCTTTCCCGAGTGCCACACTCGGGAAACCGCACTCGGGATAGATTAGTCGGGATAAAAACATTTTTCCGAGTGTTACACTCGGGAAATATAACTTTCCCGAGTGTATATGTATACACTCAGGAAACTCGAACACTCGGGAGAAAACCCTGCTGAACGGCTTCTCCACCCGTAACGGGAATCTTTACCGAGTGTTGACACTCGTGAATACGCTGAAGAAACACTCGGGAATGTTCCCAACGTTTGACAGACGAAACCAGGAAAAATTGACACCTGGCTATTTTTCCCGAGTGCATGGTGAAAACGACACTCGGGAAAGCTTCTGACGAATCCCACAGGAAATTGCCACGGGTCAAGTTTTATCGGGACCCAAAATATGCAATTCTGGACCCTCTCAGATAATGCACTAGTCCAGATCACGCTTAGTACACACAAAGGTCAACACAGTGAATATCGATCCACACGTTTATTAATAACATAAACGAGTAATTTGATAACAAATAAGGGTTTTGACCTTATGGTCGAAGTTTACACTTATTAAGCCACAGGGCTAGCAAAAAATAAAATAGCACCGAACGAAGAAACTTCAACGAATCCCATCAATTCACCACAGTAACCGATCGATCAAGACCCTACGATCAAGCACCTTCGATGAACTCCTCCTCAAAAGCAAAGCGAAGACTCCTCTCTTGCTGTATGTTTTACAACAAGCATGAGTACACACCATACTGCAAGTCATACCACGTAAATGCAATTATAGATGCGAGCTTATTCCAAAGGAATGGCTTCTGTGGTTCTTTTGCATAAATGCAGCATTTGCAATTCAAATACAAGTAATAGATTGAAAGCATAATTCAAAACAAATAGACAATAATAATTTGACAGTTTTATTTCACAAAGACACATAGCCTAAACAAGTTATTCTCATAGCTATGTGACTTAGGTCACATGTGCTCCCTTCCCAAGGTTTTATGAAAATCTACCCTCGTGTGAAATCCCCGAAAGCATGTCCATGATCATGACGCTGCTATTCAATAGATTGTTTAACACTCGCAAAGGTTGTACACTTTACCCACAAGATACAACTAGTGTAGCTAGCACTAGCCGTAACAAAACAGTTGTAAACTTCATCTCAACATTGACACTCGGTATGCTTAGCCGCCACGCAGACGCACACCGCTGGATTGGGACACGGCGAACCGCCCATGATGCACTATTTGGTAGTACACACCTCCACCCAATCCGACATAGCTAACCTACAACCCGAGTAATCAATGCCAAGACTCCATAACTTACTAAGTTAGGCCTGGCCCCATCGTGTATGTGGTTGTACTAAAGGCTCAGCCTAATGGCGCACAAAGTTAAGTCCTTAATTGACCAAGGCAAGACTTCCAATTAAACTACAAATCCCTATGCACACAAAGTTATTAAGCCCACGCACATAGCTCCACCAAAATATCACACCGCCCACTTGCCTCCGCTTAAATCCTTTCCCACCTCGTTGGTTATGCAACATATGCCATCAACTAGTAATAGCACATAGCGCATACAGCCTTCTATCACATAGTTTCATAGGCACTTAGTCAAGTTTATATTTGCAACTACATGAGATGATGACTCGTGGCATGGCTAAGCAAACTAATCGCATCTAACCAACCCACGTTGGTAATACAATAGCACCAACTAAATAAACCAAACTAGGGTGACAAAAGATTATGGCATACAACTAGACAAGGAGGTCATAACCAATTGGATATTAACTAATCCCAAAAGCATTGAAATAAATAATTAAAGTAAATGCAATAATTTAAATCAATATAACTTTTGAAAACTGGGTTCAATATGATCAAAGGTATAACTTGCCTTGGAAAAGGTCTTGGTATTGATCTTGGTCTTGAGATGCTCCTTGCTCTTCAAAACCTCTCGAGGTATCAACGTCTACTTGCAAACGAAACAAACAAACAAAACAAAATAAATAAAAACAGAGGAAAAACAAACTCCAAAAATTAAATAAAAATTTCAGATAGGTAGATCTTGAATTTAGATGAATTTAGAAATTTGAATGGGCTCAATCGGAGTTCGGATGCAAAAGATATGGGCTTGGGAAGATTGAAATCCATGAAATAACCCTAAAAAGGATTTTCTGGAATTCGGGATTTAACTTTCTACTGGAAAATCGCTTTATGATGCCAGCATGACATCACTGGGGTTTTTCGGCTGGAACAGATCAATTTGGCTGGTGGGTCCCACATGCAAGCGGCTTGGTGCACATGGACCGAAGCCATCAAGATTGATCAGAATAGATGGGCGGTCGGCTGCAGTGCCGACTCAATGACATCGCCGCCGAGATGGCTATGCGTCACGATCCGGCCGACACGGGTGGCCACGTCACTGATGACGTTAGATCGACAGTGAAGGCTTCTGGGCCAGGTCGACAACGGCGAAGCGCGGCACAAGACCAAAGAACGGATGTGCAAAGGGTCGGGGAGGCTATTGCGAACCTTTTGACACAAGTATCACAGCAGAGGTCGATTTAGAGTCACCGGAATTGGCACCAGAGTGGAAGTGAGGATCGGTTTTGTCGGGGATGACAACCAGGGGCGCTCCAGTGGTCACGAAGAGGGGCACGAGGAAGCTCAGGTGACGGGGAAGGCGGTGGTGCGATCCACCAAGGCAGGGCGACGTTGGCGGCGGCGGAATTCGAGATTAGAGTTGCGGCACAAAAACCCTAAAACTCCAAATTGCGGCGGCGGCGGAGCTTTAGGAGAGGAACGGGGTGGGGTTTCGGGCTGAGGAGGCCTGGGCAGACCTTGGGGTCCCTTTTATAGGGGATCAGCGCGCCGGGATAAGGAAATCCCCAAAAGAGTCCGAAGCGGCTACGAGTTTGTTTTAGAGATAGAAGCGGATAAAGGATGGGATTTGATCTGATTCTGGTGCGGAGAGATAAGGAAACGGATTCCACGCGTCTTCTAGTTGTACTTTAGTTGGAGATTCGTCCCCTGTCGCTACGAGTTCGAGCTCTTCCCATGGCGGCCGTTGGAGCGAAGCTCAGCGAAGGAGGAACGGAGGAGGACGACGCAGCGCGGGGCCCACCTGGCAGCAGTACAAGGAAGAGGAGTACGCTGCGGCACGGGTCAAGCATCACGCCAGGACTGGCCGAGCCATGGAGAAAGGGCCGACCGGATGGCCGAAGGAATAGGATCGGCCGAGGAAGGATTCGGCCCGAGACCAAATCTGAGATTTTAAATATTTTTTCTTTTTAATAAAATACCAGAAATTCAAATAAGCAATAGAAAATAGCAAATGAACTTGAAAAAAATCTAGAAAAATCTAGAAAATATATCCAAGCTCATAGAACATAAATAAAATAGTTTTGTCCATTGTCGATGTTGACTTTAATCATATTAAATTGTTTTGATGTACAAAGTCCATATTAAGCTTTGGATTTAAATTCAAATAAAATCCAAATGGTGAATTTTCTCCTACTAACTATTTAAAAGATTTTTAAAGCTCAGAAAATTGGGATGTTACAAGTTTTCCCCAGTGCTTACACTGAAAGATTTGTCACTTTCCCAGTGTCGACACTGAAATATTTGGTCGCTTTCCGAGTGTCGACATTCGAAAGGTTTGTCGATTTCCGAGTGCCAAAACACTCGAAATGAGGCCAAACACTCTGAAATCGACAAACCAACAGAACCCCATTTTTCACAAATTCAAGAAAAATCCATTCCATAGCAATCAAATAATCCATCCATCCATCCATCCATTCCACAATATATGTATATATATATATATATATATATATATATATGTATATATATATATATATATGTATAGGACGCCTGCTTTATACTCCGGGAGTATGTACTTACTTTAATATACCACTTAAACGCACATATTATACTTCTTTATCATTTTCAAGATACTTAAATACCAATTATAAGATACTCTAATGCGATTTAATTGAAAAAAATCATTTTAGTCCTTCGTTTTTGCTATATACCCTTTTTATATATAAAAGAAGTATATACACAAATTTTGCTATAAAAAGTGGAATTTAATGAAATTTTTCGTGGAACTCACTTTGGGGTATCTTATAATCATTATTGGAGTATGCACAAATAGATAAAGAGGTATCATCATACGATTTAAGTGGTATATGAGAGGTGGGAGTACGACTCTGTGAGTACCATACCATTTTCCTATATGTATATATATATATATATATATGTATATATATATATGTATATATATATATATATATATATATATATATATATATATATAACAAAAGACATGATAACAGTTCTGAGCTCACAACATTCAAGTTCAAGTTCGAAAATGTAAGCATAAGGCATTATACATATAATAGCTTCCAAATAGTAATTTCATAGTCTTATATACATCAAACAAAAGCAAGTATCACTACAACCATTTGCATGCACAGAATTTCCTACTTCAATCTTCTGTGCACAAAAGCATCATTTTGGGAGTTCTACAGATAGAGCAAAACTTAATATTAGTGCCATCTTACAACAAAAGTTAGGAATTGATATTACATGAAAAGATAAGTAACCAAACTATTGACAAAGCAAAAAAATTCCTTTAAATCATGATGAGCAACCTAATAACATGGCAAATCAGTTAAGGGCATGCCTGGGGTGTGGGCCAGCTAGCTTGTGGCCTAATTGATAATTTATTTATGTCATCTACAGCACATGCAAGAGAAATTTTAGTATAATGATGTACTACTATAAAAAGGAATGAGCTGAAACTATATATGGACTTAATTAAGAGGTGCGACGAGTGATATTTTGTTAGATATATAATTACATGCATGGTATCCACTTATATGATGTACCTTTTAAAAGCTACGGCAAATTATATGTTGACGTGCTTATTAGCACCTAACAATATAGAACATGAAAAGCACAAGTGCTAAAAATGTTAAACTCCAACTCTCAATATTTTGTCATTGTGAACTACTGATCAACATTTATGTCTCAAGCACTTATCATCAAATTCATAGAAAGGAGTGTACATACAAATTATTATATGTTGACACATTTCAAAAGAATTTATGATATAGATATAGAGAATTAGTTATATATGTAGCCATTTTTATCCATTTTTTAGCAAGCACCTGATTGTGAATGTTTTCTAATATTGGTATCATTTTAGTAGATCATGAAAATAGCAAGCACCTGGTGGTGGCCTCTCGGCGATGGACGCATTCACATGATCTTCAACATTAGCACCAAGATCAAGATTAGCAAGAGAAGCAACCGATCCGCCGCTCCCTACATTTTCATAAGAAATCAAATTATAAGAAATTTGCAAGAGCGCCAATAATTACATTGCATGTCATTTCAATGTCTTCAATCAAGCACTCATAAGAGACTAACAATATAATAATCAAGATGCGCGATTAACCTGAGCAGATAAGTTAGGCAGTGGTTCCCCTGACGGAGGGCCAAGTCGAGTCCCGGTCCCAGTGCTCAGATATTTGCATATTTGTTTGCACATTGCCATACATTAGTTATAATACGAATATATATATATATATATATATATATATATATATATATATATATATATATATATATATTGCATATTACTTTGTTATTGTACTACCACGCCCAACTAACTCAAGCAGACCATTTGCTCCAACCACGCCTAGCCTCAATTTCTCGTCAGAATGACTTGAAGCTCGTAAACCCGAGATCGATCCCATGTGATGGTCGCGTCGACTTTGAAGGTGTACTTCATCCATTGATGTAGCACTCGTGGATCGGACCTCGAGAGGGTTGTCGGTGTGCTAATGTAGCCGACACCCATGAAGAAACGACTATGTTTCTTCCCCTTTTCAAATTTTTGTACACACTGTCGGTTTAGTGGTGAATTCATGACGTCATAGTCCGAGCCATGAATCTCCTTAGCAGCATCAGTATATGCAGCCTGTTGGACAAAATCATCAGGGAGCGAAAATCATTAGGGACAAAATGATCAAAAATCATACCAAGTTCTCGTCGTCGGCGCTTAGTCGCACAAGGTGCCCTCCTGATCACCCCTCCTAGCTTCTACATATGCCTCCATATCGGAGACAGGCCTCTGCTTCTTCTTTTCCTACACCCAAAAAAACCACGGCGGTCAATAAATATGTATCTACAACATACAATCAATATGAACATGTTGACCTACCAGGTTCTTCTTGTAACGAGCCATGGAGGAGCCGCCTTGACGATGTGTTGTCCCGCCCATCAACAATCTCCGCTCCCTAGCAAAGACGAGAGTCCTCTAACCATCGCTCGTTGCACCACCTCTCTTGGGCAATCACATTATGCATCTTCACACTTAATTAAGGGCCCACTAAGGTATTGCCTAAATTAACCAAGTGTTAAGTATGAATAAACTAGAATTGATTGTAATCAAGGACATCGCTTGTACAGCTTGGTTACCCGCATGTACTGGCCCAAAGTGATATCGCTTGTCAAGCCTCGCCCCACTGAATTTGTCTGTCCAAGGACTTGTGTGTGGTAACAGATCACCGCTTGGATCGTGTCAGAGATCATCTGTGGGATCACTTTCTTAACACAATTACAAAGACTCTCCTAGAATCAACTTCACCCCTCTCGGCCCATCTAAACCACCACTACAATCCAAGAATAAAGAATTGATAAAGAATAAGATGATTAAGTTAGTTGATGAAAGCTTAAAAGGAATTGATAAAGAATAAGATGATTAAGTTAGTTGACATTTATTACTTGGCTACTAAACATCCAAAAGATCCCGATCCAATATTGATATATCTAGTTTTCGTGTCAAACACTCTTTATTTTGATACTTTGTAAACCCTAAGTTCAAGACATGCCAAAGTATATTATACTTGAGCAGCTTTATCTTTAAAAGTTTATCTTTCTACCCTCCCAACAGATCTATATTGAAGATGATCTAATGATAAAACAATATCCGTTTATCTTTAAAAGTTTATCTTTACGCCTCCCAACAGATCTATATTGAAGATGATCTGATGATAAAACAATATCCAGTTTATCTTTAAAATTTTATCTTTCTGCCCTCCCAACAGATTAGCCTTTGTGCATACCAATGTAGTGTTGCAGAAGTTTTTGGTCGGTAAAAGATTGAGATCGACTTTTGATAAATTATGACAATTGAGAGCAAGATAATTGTAGACCTTAGCATCCTATAATTAGTCAAATATTAGTCACTTCATATCCATCCTTTCAACTAATTAACCTAATTAGTTTCTTCAGGAAGGTTAATAAACATTTGTCGTTAGCAAATGCGCGATGACATGGATAATCCTTGTGAATTAACAAAAAATATCCTAAACTTTACAAAATGCAACATATTAATTACAATGGTATATACATCCGAGTGATTTGTATATACAAGCAACGTTTCGCACTTTATTAACAAACCCTTAATTACTGTGTGGTAAGTTAGTATAGTAACTAAATTGAGACTCGAGAGTTGTGACCAAATCAACCCTAACATGCATAGAAACACATAGAAGCAGATTTGAATATTCAAATACTTACCCAAAAACTTTCCTCCACCTTCGCAAACAGCTTGTCAAATGGAACTCTCCTTCATGCAAGCGGCGGTATCTTTAGCGGTCTTGTAGTGGCACCATGTCCATGCAGGCCCCGCCTTCCTCTCAGAGGGTGGCAAGCCAGGAAGTGCCATCGAATCAACACGACAATTATGCCGCTCGGAAGTCTACATTTCTCACCCCACCTTCTTCGCCATTGCCCGTGATATTAGTTTTTTGAGGTATGCAAGTAAGTGGGCTAAATTAGTGAAAATGCAAACAGTTACTTACGTGTCACCAACAGGAACGATGGCAGTCTTCTCCTCCTCTCGGGTTGGTCGTCGTGGCAGGTTCGCAGGTCCTCGCAACCAAAATTCTTATGCCTCATGGTGCTCATCCTCCTCACCCTCCGCCTCAGGTGCTCTTCCTCCTCACCTCCGCCTCACGGTGCTCATCCTCCACATCATCAGCACACGAGGGCTGCGGGGTACAGGAGCCTGATCTACTAGAGGTAGACCCCCTCTGTCCTCGAGGGGCCGTGGCTGCCCCTCTGCCTCCTCGAAGGGCTGCGGCTGCCCCTCCGCCTCCTCGAGTGGCCGTGGCTGCCCTTCTGCCTCCTCGAGTGGCTGCGGCTGCCCCTTTGCCTCCTGGAGGGGCCGTGGTTGCCCCTCCGCCTCCTCGAGTACGCGCTGCTGCCTCTACCTCCTCGAGTGGAAAACAAGCGCCCCGCCTCGACTAGAGTATGCCGCCTCTTGACGCCACTCATTTTTGGTGTCCTGAAATGAAATGAAATAAAATAAATCAATTAATATAGCGCAATGAAGTAAGCTCATAGAAAGACGAATATAGCGTAATCAAGTAAGCTCATAGAAAATGTAATATAACGAATCAAGTAAGCTCAAACAAAAAATTAAAAACATGCACGACAAATAGATGTGCAAGGGGGACTAGCTAATAGAGAAGTTACTTTCGATAGAACCAAGTCGGGAAATTCGGTTTACAATTCCTAGCACCCTTCCTAAGAAGGGTCTCAACTTGTTTTTCGGATGGGTCTCCGACGTTGCTTCCACTCGCTCCTAACAAATTCCCTATAGGCAACAAGACAGGTAGATTAAAACACTCATGCATCAATTATTGGGAAAAAATAATTGTTGCATACCTAATGTAATCATCCACTTCGGAGAGGTTGGTAAAGACATACAACATCACAGTCAACCACTCATCCCACGATAAAACTTTGGGAGTAACACCACTTGAAGTGTCACCTCTTCGGTGAAGAGGCTAAGTTGGCAATTATTTTGAGGATGCCAATATTGTATCATGAGGTTTGATTGTGCACCGCAAGTAACATTGTCGCAGAAGTATATTGATGTGAAATGTAAAATTTCCTCAATTATGTATGCCTCCGCTATGGATGCTTCAACACGCGATCGATTTTTTGCTTTGCCTCGTAGTTCCTTTTGTTCCCTCTCAATTGGATACATCCACCGATTTTTCACTAGTCCCCCATCCTAGCTTCATAGGGAAGATAGAGAATCAAATGTTGCATTGGATTGAAGAAGCCAGGTGGAAAGATCTTTTCCAACTTGCAAAGGAGCACAGGTACTTCACGCTCCATAGTTGACATTACTATGGAATCTATCTCTTTCGCACATAGCTGTCGATAAAATAAGCTCAACTCCGCCATCACTTGCCAAACACACTCGGGACGAGCCACGGATCATCACATGCAAAAGGCGCTCCATGAATATGTGGTAGTCATGGCTCTTTAGGCCATCGGCGCATGGTAGCTAAATTCACCTCTCCTTAGATTTGTTTGATACCTATCAGAAACTTTAGGTCTCAAACCATTCCAAAATCTCCTTCCTCTGAACCCTAGTTAGGCAATAACTAGCTCTTGGCTTCTCCCACTTGCCAAGAGGCGGCTTATGGATCATATTCACGAGGACCGTTGCAAAACTCCTCCTGATCAAGGCGAGCCTTCACATTGTCCTTCGTCTTGTCTGGCATGTCAAAGAATGTGCTAAATATGGCCTCTGCAATATTCTTCTCATTATGCATTACATCTATGTTATGGGGAAGAATGAGCTTATGGAAGTATGGCACCGCCACAAACTTGGAATGTGAGTCCAATTGTGCTCCTCACCATATTTCTCTAACCCATCACCATCATCAAGAGGCTTCAAAGCATCTAGCCATGCACTAACCTCCTCACCGCCAGACGACGTGGTGGTCCATCATGACAGCAATATTGGCCTTAAATCCAGTTGTGTCACTTCTGAATTCGTGGTCAATTGGAAGGAATTAACGATGACAATCGAAGAAGGAGTGCTTGCGACCATGCTTTAGCCAACAACCACTCAACGTCTCCCTACAGATTGAGCATAGCATCTTCCCATGTACAGACCACCCGCAGAATATCCCGTACGCCGAGAAGTCATGCATGGATGTGTGGTACGCGACCCGCATGGTGAAGTTCTGTTTCAATGCCCGATCATATGTCACTATGCCTTGTTCCCAAGCATGTAACAATTCATCCACCACCGGCTCCATGAATACACTTCATATTCTTCCTCGGGTATTCAGGACCGAGGATTATCAAGGAAAGGAATATGTACGCTTTTGCATGCAAACGCTTGGGTGGGAGGTTAAGGAATGACAAACATGCATCAACAAATTGTATGGCGCAGCCCCATACCAAATGGGTTAAACCCATCAGCTTGCAATTGCAATTGAACGTCCGAGGCTCATGCAAACTCTACATAGTCTCGGCCAAATTGCTTCCATGCTTCACCATCAGATGGGTGGACCATCTTGTCATTATGGTACCGACGACCATACTTGTGCCATACCATTTGTTTGGTAGAAACCTCAGACATGTATAACCGTTGGATTCGTGGCACAAATGGTAGATAGCGAAGTATTTTTCTGCCAATAGGAAGCTGCCTCTTCTGACCATCACCGGAGTCAACCTCAACAAACCTAGACTCATCACACTTATCACAGTGATCTTTGTCCACATTCTTATTCCTAAATAGCATGCAATGATTTGGACAAACATCTATCTTCTCATATGGCATATTTAGTGCGCTTATCAATTTCTTGGCCTCATACAAGTTAGCGGGCAGTTTGTGACCATTTGGGAGAAGGGTGCTAAACACGCTTAAGAATGCATCAAAGCAAGCAATGCTTGTCTTGAATCGAGACTTGACAAAGAAGTAGTCGTGGTGATGGCATCCAGTTGGGACACTGTGTTTGCCCATGAAGTGGTTGACTCATTGCAGACAACATATCAAAGAAAGTGTTGGACCGAAAGGCGACTAGAGGGGGGTGAATAGGAGCACCAAATCCTTTTTCACTTTGAATGGATTCAACTCGCAAATCACTTCAATAGATATGAGAGCTATGAAGATCAATGATTAAGCACAGAGGAAGTCTTGTGTTGAATCCACTCCTAACCCCCAAAGCTCAGCAAACAAAATCGAGGAAGTGCTGAAGAAATCAGGGAAATCGGAACAACCGCAGGCAAACGGGCGGTCGTACCAATGTTCGGTACAACCGTAGGCAAATGGGCGGTCGTACCAATGTTCGGTACAACCGTAGGCAAACGGGCGGTTGTACCGATTATCCTGGAATAGCCCGACGACGAAAACTAAAAATGGCACAACTTTTGATCCACTTGGCCAAACTCTATGAGATTTAAAACACACCTTCCTAACGAGGTTAGGAACCTATTCCAAGCAAAGAATGCTTAGATCCACGTCAAAGTTCCTACCTTTCTCAAATTGAACGAAGGAGGTTTCAAAACCGAGTTTCGAACCTAAACATGATCTAAGCCTTGCTCGTGGGTGATTGATGATCAAGATGATCCTAGATGGGTTTCCACATGTCACAGCAAGTAAGATCACGGCAAGAAACCAACCAAAAACTCGCGGGTCAAAGAAAGACCTCAAATCACCAAATAGAGAGAAAGAAAGCAAATGAACTCATCTTTGAGAGAACTTTCTTTGGATTGATTTGATGTGGTACTGGTTTACAGCCACTCCAAGGAGGACAAAGACTCAATACATGAGCACAAAATCAAATCCAACTCTCTAGAACCCTAACCTCCACTAGTCCTCTCCCTAAGCACAAAAGCAAAACTAGGGTTTACAATGCAATGAAAGGGTTGAGAGGTGCTGGCCAGCACCCTCTCCTATTTATAGTGGAGGCTAAACCTTCTAGAAGATTGAACCCTAATGGGCTCCCGTTAAGGCCCAACACAAACGGGTTACATACGCATACATTTTAAAGCGCCGTCTTCTCCTCTTGACCTAATCCGCTTCACCTTGCGCCACCTTTGCACCGTGAGTTGGCAAAAGGTCACCAAGGTGATATTTGGTAAAATTACCAAAATACCCCTTCTCGATATTTTTGCAAAGACCGAGTCCCATCTTTGTGAAGCACCTCCATGCTTCCCCACGTGTAGGTTGATCCAGCGGCTCTCTTCATGTCAGTAAGTCTCTCCCATCCGGCTCTCACCGGAACCACTATGGCACTTGCACCGACCTCCGCACCGCTTGATCGAACCCGTCGCACTGAACTGCCCGTTCGGTCACCTTTGTCCCTCTTGCGCAATGCTTGAATCCATTGACCTCACCCGGCATTCCCGATCGTTTTGGACCTCAACTCTCCAAGCTTAGTCCTGATCGTCCTCGCCGTTGACCATCATTAACCTCCAAGCAACCTGCACATCAATAGACAAATAAATCGAATCCTGGAACAAGTTCTTCACAACTTGACCCACGTTAGTCAAAACATGCATCATGCAACACATATGCCATGAAACCCATGAACTTGACCTAACCCAAAAGCAATTCTCCAATTGAAATGACAATCAGCACAAAATCGGTATTACCGCCATGTTATGGCCAAGACTATCTTAGATCATGTAGTATCAAGACTTATAATCTAGCGGTCGATGCCGCTACCTGAGAAAACCAAAACTCAAATTACACTCGTCGAAATATCAAACCACCACCTAAAACACTGAACCACCGGACTCGGTCATACCGCTTGAAGTATCTTTATGGTCGTCTGCTGCGTTACATATTTGGTATGACCGAAAATCCTAACACTTGCGTAAAACGTTTCGACAAACCAATAACATCATTGCCAATTGTAACATCATCCTAAGATCATGTAAATATCCTCATGATATCCACAATCTCCCCCTTGATGAACACATTGTCAATTTACCACAAATACAAATTTTGAGGTTTGAAAAGTAAAAACTCGACGTTTTCGCACAACGGCACAACTTGGTCTAAATGCAAGAAAAAGCAAAGAAAATGACCAAGTTGGCTCCAGAATAGCATAAGCAAGTGAGATACGGCAAAAGAAAGCGAGAAAGCTTCATTTTCCAGAAACGGGTCAAAATCTCACGTAAGCTCCATATGAAAGAACAATTGTTCGATATGACCTTTGATCATTGTGAGGATCAAGAATTGCAATTCAAGTTCAAAAGTATCAATAATAACATAAGAATGCAAATAAGAAACTCCCCCTCACTATGATCCTCAAATTTCAGAAAATTTCAAATTTTCCATTTTTCTCCAAGTAACTCCCCCTTTTCAACAATCTTCTCCCCCTTTGACAATGGAGTCATCAAGGAATCACGCCTTCCTCTCGTCTAGATATGACAAATGCAGAATGAGGAAAAAAGCATAAGAAGGAGCATGCATGAAATGCAATAGAGTGGCTTCAATTTTTTTGTATTTTTCAATTGTTGAGTACAAGAAGCTTTGGAGATTACCCAAAAGAGCAAAGTAGCATTTCTAAAATTGCACAAACGACATATCAAGCCCAAGGCGCTAACAAGATCATGATAAGACATATATAACAAAGCTAAAGCTAGAAGGCTCAATATAAAACAATGAATTTTAGCATTTTAAGCAAAGCTTCAAATCTAGCAAGTTCGTCAACAGGGATCCTAAACTGATAGTGGACATGTCAAAATGTCAAAGTTAGATCAAAAAGCTAACAAAGACCACATTAAGAGACAAACAGACCTGAATTGAATCATTTCGCTCAATTTTCTCAAACGCCCATTTTTCAACAATTTTTCATTTGCAATGAATATTGACGTTGACTAATGGTCTAACTTAGTGACAAGATCTTGGACTAGGAGCCATCCACAAACTCATCCTAAGCTTCACCAAAAGTTGATTAAAGGTACATCTTAGTGAAGAAGATCCTAGACTAGGAGCCATCCACAAACTCTTCCTAAGCTTCTACTAGGCGACAAATCTTGAGGTTCATGTCGGCCAGACAAGCAGGTCCCCATGAGATAGTCTGGATCATCAAACTATCTCCAAGTTCATGTCTTTGACATGCAGTCTCGTAAGAGTAGTTTGGCACAATTTAAACATAAGACAATCTTGGAAGTTGATTTTTCATTTTCCACAAGAGCAGTTTTAGATTCTCATAAGCACAAGAAGCTCAAGTAATGATCAAAGCTAGATTCAAGAGCTAACAAAGCAATTTTGACAGGGCCAATGGCACAAAAGGAGCACTAATTGCGCAACTGGCTAAACAATTCATAAATTGCTAATTTCTTAGTTCAAGTTGTTTTTCAAGTTCTAGCTCATACAGCAAAGACTTAGCTACACATGTGAAAGCATGATAATTCTAGCAAGTCAAAGAACTAGACATGGCATTGAGCAAGAATTTGAAACACTAAAGCTCCAAAGGGTAATAAGAAAAGCTTCATCAATTTTAAAAGATAAGCGTAAAAGCTTATATTACAATGCATCTTTTGGATTTTTCATATGAATGCAATATGATACAATGAGATGCAAGAAAAGCTCAAAAAGCCTAAAAGATCAAAAAGATCAACAAGTTCAAAAAGAAAATCAAGAAACGATCAAATGAACAAGGAAAGATTAGAAAAGATCCAACTCCCCCTCAAACCAACCCATAGGGATAAATTACCCCTAACTCACTCCTCAAGGTGGCAAACCTTGTTGGGTCTAAAGGCTTGGTGAGGATATCGGCTAACTAAGCCTCAGACTCCACAAAATGCAGCACAATATCACCCTTCTCAATGTGGTCTCTAAGGAAGTGATAGCGAATGTCTATGTGTTTGGTCCTAGAATGTTGCACTGGGTTCTTAGCAATGTTAATAGCAGAAGTGTTGTCACAGAAAAGAGGAACACTAGCAAAGGTTAACCCAAAATCCTTAAGAGTGGAGACCATCCACAAAGTCTGGCTACAGTAACTAGCAGCAGCTACATATTCAGCTTCAGCAGTAGATTGTGCAACAGAAGACTGCTTCCTAGAAGACCAAGAGACAAGAGAAGTGCCTAAGAAATGACATGTGCCAGATGTGCTCTTCCTATCTAGCCTACAGCCCGCAAAATCAGAATCAGAAAACCCCCGAATGGACAGCGAAGAAGAGCAGGAAAACCAAATGCCATACTGAAGGGTAGAGTGTAAATACCTGAAGATGCGCTTAACGGCTTGGCGATGTGAAGTCCTCGGTGACGCTTGAAACCTCGCACAGAGGCAGAACGCGAAGTGGATGTTCGGTCTTAAAGGTCGCTGTGCATGAGAGGGAGCCGATCATCTTCAAGAGATCGCGTTGATCCACGGCTTCTCCTTCCTCATCTGGATCCAAAGCAGTTGATGTCGCCATGGGAGTGGCGATCGGCTTACAATCACCCATCTCAAAACGTTTGAGCAAATCCTTGGTGTACTTCATTTGATGGATGAAGATCCCTTCCTTGCACTGCTTGATTTGTAGCCCTAGAAAGTAGTTGAGCTCTCCCATCATACTCATCTCGAATTCCCTGGACATGGTCTCAGAAAAACTGGAAACAAGAGCATGAGAGGAACCACCAAAGATAATATCATCTACATAAATCTGAACAAGCAGGAAGTCATTGCCTAAGAATGAAAAGAGTCTTATCTACCTTTCCATTTCAAAATCATTCTTAAACAAGAAGGTCTTAAGTCTATCATACCAGGGCTCTAGGGACTTGCTTAAGACCATACAAGGCTTTGGATAGCTTAAAACACGATCAGGGTGCTTGGGATTCTCAAAGCGGGGGTTGCTTAACATACACTTCCTCCTCTATAAAACCATTCAGAAAGACACTTTTAACATCCATTTGATGCAACCTAAAACCTTTAGATGCAGCAAATGCAAGCAGAATGTGAATGGCTTCTAGTCTAGCAACAGGAGCGAAGGTCTCATCAAAATCTAAGCCCTCAACCTGGCTAAAGCCCTGAGCTACCAACCTAGCCTTATTTCTAACCACGTAACCATCCTCATTTTATTTATTTTTGAACACCCAACGGGTTCCTATAACATTATGACCACTAGGAGGTTCTACAAGGTTCCAAACTTTATTTCTTTCAAAATTCTCTAACTCCTCATGCATGGCGTTGACCCAACTAGCATCAAATAAAGCATGTGATATATCTTTAGGTTCAAAAGAAGCTACAAATACAGAGTGAGAGAAAAGGCTCGGATTATGATACTTGGAGCGAGTGACTCGCTCATGGAGATTACCAATCATCTGATCCGGAGGGTGTTGCTTCTGAATGTGCAAAGGAGCGCCTGGGGGAGATAGCGTCTCCTCGACCTCCGCAGGTACTGCTAACGACGAAGATGCAGCAGGAGCCTCAATTAGAGGTGAAGTAGTTGTCGTGGGTTCAGGAGCTTGGGCACTTGGACAGAACATCGAAGAATGTGGAGGAGCAGATCAAGTTCATCCTCATCTTCTTCAACAAAAATGCTCTCTCACACAGTAAGTCACACAAACATTGGATCTAGCTCCAGGGCTACTCTCATCAAAAGTGACAATGCATGTCTCCTGAACAATGTTAGTTTCAACATTAAAAACCCGAAAGCCCCTCGAATGAGCAGGATAACCCAGAAATAAACCATCACAAGTCCTTGATTCAAATTTATCTTGGTTCCCTGTAGTGAGAATAAAACACTTCGATCCGAAGACTCGAAAGTGAGAGACAGAGGGTTTTCTACCAAAACGAAGCTCATAAGAAGTCTTGCCCAAAGACGGTCTCAAGAAGACACGGTTTGAAATATGGCAAGTCAGAGCAATAGCCGCCCAAAACCTCCTCGGTGTGCTATACTCATCTAGCATCGTCCTAGCTATCTCGACTAGGGTTCTGTTTCTTCCTTTCCACAGCGCCATTTTGTTGAGGGGCGTGTGGAGAAGAGAACTGATGCTCAATACCGCGCAAAGACAAAAGAGGCAAAGAAGCGTTCTTGAACTCCGTGCCATTGTCATGCGGATCGCTCTCAAGGCACCGAGAAGTTGAAGCCAAAGCGAAGAACAAGGTCATGATAATGATCAAAAGCCTCATCCTTCAAGCAAGAAAGAACACCCAAGAATATCTCAAAAATCATCGACTATGACAAGAATGTACCATTTGCCACCGATCGACCGAACCCTAGCGGGACCAACAAGATCCATATGAAGCAACCGTCTCGTCCCGTTAGTCATGACCATAGTCAATGACGGGTGTGAGGCGACAACTTGCTTGCCATGCCTCTGAAGCGCATATCTGACATCCTTGACAAACTTTGAGTTTAGGCAAACCTCTCATGAGATCAAGGCCACTAACTCGTGGTCGATGATCAAAACCAATGTGCCCCAAACGTCGGTGCAAAGCCGATATCGAAGAAGAAGCAATTAAGCACTTAAGGGATCCAAGAAGAGATTAGAAAAATCAGCTCCAAAAATTGTACCAACTCTAGAAATCCCAAAACAGGCTCACCAAAAGAATCAAGCAAACATGGGCATTCTTCTTAAAAGCGAGTCTCATAGCCATCATCAAGAAGTCATGCAACAAATCCTAGACCAGGTTTCTTCTTTTCTACGTGACCATGTCTCATAAAGGCTCTAGGTTGATTAGATGACATTCTAGCAATATTTTTCTTAGCGTTCTTCAACCTACGCCAACAGAACTCAACCAAATGTCCACTCTTCTTGCAATAGGTGCAATGGTATTTTGTATTACTAGGAGAAGCACCTTTTGCCTCAAAAGAAGGTTGGACAAACCTTGCAGATTTAAAAACAGTTTTTGTAGGTTGGGTTTTGAATTCAACTAAGCCATTTTCCAAGACCTCAATGACATTAGGCTTGGATTTGTCCTGGGCTGAGTTGTATCCTAAACCTTGCTTCTTAAAAGGAGTTTTAGACTTATCTAGAATCATGTTTAACTATTTTTCACCACTAGAGAATCTTTCTAAAGTATCTTTGAGATATGCATTCTCTTTTCCAAAATTAGCACATGAATCACAAGTCTTGGCCTTAATGGCTCTAGCATGTTTCTCCTTAAGACAAGCAACTTCAAGCTTATAGGCAGCACAAGAGGCACAAGGTGTAGACTCAATTGTGTCCTTAAGCTTGGCATATTTAGCTCTAACTGCTTCTAGAATATCCTTAACTTCATGTTCGTGTTCTAAGAAGAAAGAGCAAAAGCTAGATTTGACATTACTAGAAGCATCCAACTTGCTAGACTCTAAGCATTTTTCACATGGAGCAGATTTAACATCAATTAGCTCAGTTCTAGCATTTTCAAGTTGATGCAAAGCAATATCATGAGCAGACTGTAGTTTAGACAGTTCGGAATGCAAAGCATGGCAGGATGAACATTCATCAACATCTAGACTCTTAGCATTCACAAGCTCTAATGTCAAATTCTCGACTTGTGACTCTAGATCCTTGTTCCTAGCCATGGTGAACTCTAAAGCCTTATCTTGACTAAGCAATTGCTCATACATGTTATCGCATCTAGCAGAAAGGACATCATAGGATGGAAGTACCTCATCGTTGTCATCGGCGTCGATGGAGTCGGCCATGAAGCACATGCCGGTGAAGTCCTTGGCCTTCCCTTTCTTGTCTTGAGGGATCTCCTCCTCCTTGTCCTCCTCGCTCTAGGAGTCAACATCGCTCATGGATTGATCTCCAAAAGCGGCAAGGACCTGGTGAGCAGCCCTCATGAGCTTGGCAGTATCATACTTGGGCTTGCCCCCTTGAGGCTTCTTCTAGGCAAGCTTCTCATCCTTGCGGTTGCCCTTACCTTTCAACTTGGGGTAGTTTGCCCGGATGTGATATAACTCTCCACACTCATAGCATGTCACAGGGGCCACCTCTCTTCTTCTCGACATTGTTATATGCCCGTGACTTTCTTGGCTAGAAGAGCTAAATCAGCCTCGTGAAGTCTCTCAAACTCTTCTTCTTGAATAGCGATAAACACGCAAGAGAAAATCCAAAAGAAGACTCAGAAGAACCATCAGAAGTTCTTTTCAAAGGATCAGCTACCAAAGCCATGTTATCCTTCTTGGGATGATCAACCCTCTTAATCTCATGAGTCTTGAGCTTGCTGTAAAGCACCTCCAAAGTAAGATCAGAGAGGTTGACATTTTCCTCAATGGCTGTTGCCTTCATCTCCCACTCCTTGGTGTTGATTGCAGCCAAGAGGTGGGTGGCATTATCAGATTGAGAGTACTCAATGTCTACAGCTCTCATCTGATTAATCACCTTGTTGAAGCGACTGAATACGTCATTGATGCTCTCTCTAGGACGCATCTCAAATTTGTTGTATTCATGCTTAAAGACCGTCTGGTGCACTTGCTTGATCTGGGACAATCCCTCATAGTAAGTTTCGAGGGTGTGCCAGATATCATGTGTGGTTGTAAGATTGCAAATCCTATCGTACTCTTGCCTACCAAGTCCAGCATATAGAAGGTTCTTTGCCTTGTTGTTGTTAGCCAAGAGGGCTGCTGAAGCCAGCGTAGCAACTTTGGGCAAAACGAGCGGGGCTCGAACAACCTCCCATATAGCATGTCCTTCGCTCTCAAGGAAGACTCGCATGCGATTCTTCCAATAGGCATAGTCGAGCCCATTGAAGACATGCGGCTTGGTCGAGTACTTATCCATCGCCAAGTTCAGTGATCGGTTAAGATCAAGATTGAACTAACCGGGCTCTGATACCACTTGTTGGACCGGAAAGGCGACTAGAGGGGGGTGAATAGGAGAACCAAATCCTTTTTCACTTTGAATGGATTCAACTCACAAATCACTTCAATAGCTATGAGAGCTATGAAGATCAATGATTAAGCACAGAGGAAGTCTTGTGTTGAATCCACTCCTAACCCCCAAAGCTCAGCAAACCAAATCGAGGAAGTCTGTCAAGAAATCAGGAAATCGTGAACAACCCGCAGTAAACGGGCGGTTGTACCAATGTTCGGTACAACCGTAGGCAAATGGGCGGTTGTACCAATGTTTGGTACAACCGTAGGCAAACGGGTGGTCATACCGATTGTCTTGGAATAGCCCGACGACGAAAACTTAAAAAGGCACAACTTTTGATCCACTTGGCCAAACTCTATGAGATTTGAAACACACCTTCCAAGAGAGGTTAGGAACCTATTCCAAGCAAAGAATGATTAGATCCACGTTAAAGTTCCTACCTTTCTCAAATTGAACGAAGGAGGTTTCAAAACCGAGTTTCAAACCTAAACATGATCTAAGCCTTGCTCGTGGGTGATTGATGATCAAGATGATCCTAGATGGGTTCCCACATGTCACAACAAGTTAGATCACGGCAAGAAACCAACCAAAAACTCGCGGATCAAAGAAAGACCGCAAATCACCAAATAGAGAGAAAGAAAGCAAATGAACTCATCCTTGAGAGAACTTTTTGGATTGATTTGATGCGATATTGGTTTACAGCCACTCCATCAAGGAGGACAAAGACTCAATACATGAGCACAAAATCAAATCCAACTCTCTAGAACCCTAACCTCCACTAATCCTCTTCCTAAGCACAAAAGCAAAACTAGGGTTTACAATGCAATGAAAGGGTTGAGAGGTGCTGGCCAGCACCCTCTCCTATTTATAGTGGAGGCCAAACCTTCTAGAAGATTGAACCCTAATGGGCTCCCGTTAAGGCCCAACACAAACGGGTTACATACGCACGCATTTTAAAGCGCCGTCTTCTCCTCTTGACCTAATCCGCTTCACCTTGCGCCATCTTTACGCCGTGAGTTGGCAAAAGGTCACCAAGGCGGTATTTAGTAAAATTACCAGAATACCCCTTCTCGATCTTTTTGCAAAGATCGAGTCCCATCTTCATGAAGCACCTCCATGCTTCCCCACGTGTAGGTTGATCCAGCGGCTCTCTTCATGTCGGCAAGTCTCTCCCATCTGGTTCCCACCGGAACCACCGTGGCACTTGCACCAACCCCCGCGCCGCTTGATCGAACCCGTCGCACTGAACTGCCCATTCGGTCACCTTTGTCCCTCTTGCGTAATGCCTGACTCCATTGACCTCACCCGGCATCCCCGATCGTTCTGGACCTTAGCTCGCCAAGCTTAGTCCCGATCATCCTCGCTGTTGACCGTCATTGACCTCCAAGCAACCTGCACATCAATAGACAAAGAAATCGAATCCGGGAATAAGTTCTTCACAACTTGACCCACGTTAGTCAAAACATGCATCATGCAACACATATGCCATGAAACTCATGAACTTGACCTAACCCAAAAGCAATTCTCTAATTGAAATGACAATCGAGATAAAATCGGTACTACCGCCATAAAGATGGCGATACTACCGCACTACGGTAGTACTAGGGTGGAAATTGGTAAGGATAATCCGTTTTATCCGATATTCAGTATCCGGAAAGCATAAATGTGGTAAATAAAATCTGCATTCGAATAGTATTCATATCCATATCGGTGTTATTCAGATCCGTATTCAAAGGTTATTAGTATCCAGAAAAAAAATGGTTAGTATTCAGATCAGATTCGTGTTATTCGTATCCGGAAAAAACCAGATAGTATCCGAAAAAACAAATACTATACGGGAAAAGCGAATCTGAATACTATCTGTTTTGTCCCAGATCTGAATATTTAATACTATTTTTCTACCGAGATTTGTCATAAAAGTTGTAGGATATTAGCATTCGATCGAATTGAGTACATATTCGATTCAATTAAGTATTCGCTATTTACATTCGATTCAGATTCGTATTTGAGAATGTTGAATTCGTATTCGTGATTCGTTTAAAAATAGGGATTCAGATTCAGATTCATTCGTTTTGAAAATAGGGATTCAGATTCAGATTCGACTATTCGATTAAGTATTCGATCCGCTTCCATCCTTGGTAGTACCACACCCATAAGCTGCGTCGTATTCGCTACCGAGAGAAAACCAAAACTCAAATTACACTCGTTCGAAATATCAAACCGCCACCTAAAACTGGAACGACCGGACTCGGTCATACCACCAAGTATCTTCGCGTCAGTGCTGTTTCTGCCGGTCATCTTGCGCATTACGCCGGTATGACCGAAAATCTGACACTTGCGTAAAACACTGTTTCGACAAACCAATAACGACATTGCCAATTGTAACATCATCCTAAGATCATGCAAATATCCCCATGATATCCACAGAAAGCCCTTGTTGCAGGCTCCGGTTCTTCCTCAACAGGTGGCCCATATGCATGACGCACATCATCTTGCATGTCTTCTATCCTACTCTCATTGTGGCGCCATCGTCTGTTTCTTCCCTTAGCACATCCGACCTTTCGTTGTGACTCACCGTGACACACCCACACGGTATAGCCTACCCTAAATCCATACTTGCACAAGTGTGCGATCATTGTTGCCCTCATTTGTGGTCGGTGTGTTGAACAATGAGAACAAGGGCACAACACACCAAATCCATTACTCCTAGCAAATGCTCGATCCACAAAATCTGTTGACTTTTCCATCCATTCTTGGCTACAATCTTACATCGCTTTCGCCTAGTGTACATCCAACTACGATCCTCAGCCATCCTAGTGTGCAAAACATAATGCATATTTTAATCCAACTTTTATTTATGTCAAAAATTACAACTACAGAGCGAGCTAGAAGCTACCTAGGATGCATGCCCTATATATGTACACTAAACAGATTGACATGAAGACAATATACATGATCAACGAAGCATAAAAACACTTTCTTTCAATATATATGAATACCATTATTTATTAACACGTTAATGTAGCATTGTAATGACAAAGATATCAATCCACCATAAATGGACAACACAAAAAGAAAATAAGCAAACTTTATTTCTTTTCCACTTATCCATTACCTTACAAGACTTCTTGGAGGTGAGGGGCCGAGGAGCTACGGTGGGGAAGATGGCTGCACTGCGGTCGCTGGAGGTAGTCGGCGGGAGCTGGCAGACTTGTGAAAGGCAATGCCGAAAACAATCAAGCCTCGAAGTGTAGTATCTACTAACTAGGAATTGTATTGAAAACCATGAGCTATATTAGAGACAGAATCGGCACTTAAGCATCAAAATTTAGACAAAACAAAAAAATCCTTTAAAATGGATAATATCTATATAATCGCCACAAATTTTACAAGCTTGATAGACTAGTTGTCTTACATTACGAGAGGAGCACTACCACATATCATATCACATGAAAGGAGAGGAGCACCACCACATATCAATACACACAAACTAATTAAGTTTGAACGGGGAATGTGTACGTTGAAAGTGCTACAGAACCAATCGTGGTTTCATGTTTGTCCATATTGATATAGCTCAACAAATTGTATGGCAGTGCCATTTTCTAGTACTATATCCATTAATAACCCAAAAGGGGAAGAAATTATATTGCAATCGCACCAATACGAGCATAAGACACTACATGGTATCAACAAGCAAAGATAAAGGTAAGATATCGAGAAATACCTCACTAATGAAGCAACGCATGGCACCGGCACTGACCCGCCAGCGACCCACGCCACATCAATAAGAACTAGAAGATAAAGGAGTGTCAATTAATATTTTGCGGTTTAGCATGAAAATAGAGTTACTAGAAAGTATATATCTAGTCAGTAGAAAATGACTCAAATGAGCACAATACGTAAGATTTCCATGACCAAAAGATATTTTAGTTAAAACTAGAAGATGTAAATCAGTAAATGCATTCTCATTAGCTGCATTAGGCACCTATTGATTTGTCCATGAGTGGACACTTATCCCAGTTCCCACTAGTTGCATCATCTATCATTATGCGGCACAATGTTGATTTACCAACTGCAACATACATGTTCTTTTTTTTTTCTATTTTATGAATTCATATAACACCCAAGAAACCAATATGCCCTCCTCACTTCGCCGCCATCTTCTTGCTCCCTTACTCACTAATCAGCACTGACAGCAGTCAAACACTCATCCACAACTAAAACCAAACATCCTCTCTACATATCACCAAATCACCAATCTCAGATATATAGCTAGGTGAGGTCAATCAGAATTATGCAGCAGCAACACTCATCCACATTCCACAACCTCTCTGTTTTTTTGCAAGATTCACTTGTTGGCGACAAAAGAAACTTATCAAACTGATACTGCCTGTTAACAACCATACAATTTCAGTGACATGGCAGACTTGCCTTGTGATGAGGAATACAAGCTAAAGTAGTTGTCAATTGTCATGGCTCAATAGGTCATCGGTGAAGGTGCCAAGAACCGTGAAAAAAAATCCTCTAAGTAATGAGATAATCTAAATGAACCACTCAAAGTTAGATGGATGAGGAAGCTTCAAAGCTTCTTGAGCTTTGAGGCAATGGCAGGAAAGGATCTAAATGAACCACTCAAAGTTAGACCACTTGCAACATACAAATCGACATGATGTGCCACTCAATCATCATCAGAGCTGTAAAATGCCTATATCCAAGATGTAAATAAAAGCGAGCGAAAGAAAGGGAGAAATCAGTTACCCGCGCTTCTTCGCGGTTCTACCTTCGAGGGCCGGGCTTTAACCAACGTGCGACAAGCCTTCACCAGCTCACCTCACCGGCTCACTGCCGAGGCGACATCGGCACGCCGCCGTTCCCCCGCATGCCCCCCTCTGGCCTCGCTCGTAGTCGCAGACGCGCTGGCGCCATGCCTTCACCCTGCTCCCTCACAAACTTTCACAAGGCACGCTTATAGTCCTGCATTGCCACTGCATGCCACCATCGCCTACCCGCCACATTGCCGCCTCTGATTGGAGTCTTGGAACTACAGACTTGGAGTTTGCAAATTGGATTTGGGAAGTGAATGGGCGGTGGCGGGGGGAGGTGGGCGGCGGGTCCGGATCTGAGAGGGAGGTGGAGGGGGCGGCAGGCGGGAGGAGGAAGAGGAAGAGGAGGCGGCGCAGGTCGCGGAGGGGGAGGCGGCGCCATCAAGGGAGTGGAGGAGAGACGAGGGGAGGCGGGCTGGCGCGGAGGTGGGGGAGGAGGCGAGGGGAGGCGGCGCAAGTGAGTCGCGGAGGAGACGAGGAGAGGCGGCGCGGTCGCGGAGGTGGGGAGGAGACGAGGGGAGGCGGCGCGGACGAGGGGTGACGGGCGGCGGAGGCGGAGGAGACGGGAGGGAGCGGCGCAGTCGTGGAGCAACATGGGGATTAGGGATAGGGAGCAAGCAGCACCGGGGGGTTGGGAGAGCAGGGTAGGAGTTAGAAAACGGGCGAGGCGAAAAGCGGAAAACGGGGAAAAATGGCACGGTTTATTGTTTTAGCTCCGAGTGTCAGATACGTAACGACACTCGGAAATCATCCCCGTTGCTCCGTCAAAGTTTCGAGTGTCCGTCGGACACTCGGGATATTTTAATTCGAGTGTTTTCTCGCTTCAGAGTGTTTCAGGAGAACTCGGGAAGTTCCCGAGTATTATTCAAAACCCCGGAAACTTCGAGCACTCGGGAACTTAGACGATTCGGTAGTGAGTTGGAAGCTTTCATCTCCTTCGATAAGGTGGCAAACAAAAGAAACAGGAAACTAAGAAGAAGAGGGCAAGGAATACTATATCATCATCTCATATTCTTATTAGCGTTTGTTATTGTTGAGACCATGTGACCGAGTATAATCGCATTCGATCAACCAACAATACTATATGTGCGTAACTCCATGGTTCCAATCAATCAACACTACAATTCAAGACCATGTGACGGTGGATGGCCGGAGGGGGCTCTGAAAATAGAGAGGACTCTTTTTCATCTCTTCTTTGGATGTCTGTCTGCAAAACATTGCTGGAATTTAGTATGCCTTTCAAAAGATGAGTCTTCCAAATCTTCATGCCTTTGAAAACATTAAGGATGAATTGAATGTCTCTTTCTTTATGGAGATTATTATTCTGGCAACTTGGAGTATTTGGACTACAAGGTATAAAATGGTCTTTCAGAAAATATAGCCTAGATTGGATGAGTGGAAGCATAATTTCAAACTTGAGTTTGTCATGGTTATCCATAGGGCAAAGAGTTCAAATGTTTCAGCAAGCAACGACAACATGGCTAGAAAACTTGTAAAAGAAAACTAGTTTTATTTTTATTTTCCTTTTTGCCTGTACAGTTTTCTTGTATTACTTTATATGTATATATGTATGTAGGACCGGAAAGGCGACTAGAGGGGGGTGAATAGACGCTTTCTCTATTTTTCTCCTCGATCGAACTCAACACTACTTTCACTCTAATAGCTATAAAAGCTATGAAGATCTGTATACAGGCACAGCTGGTAACTTGAGTTGAATCTGATCAAACTCCGAAGCAAAAGACCAAAAACATCTCACACCCACCGTCCAGAGACAAGCACCGAAGAATCCAATCATTAAACAGATCCAAACAACAACCTTTCATATGCATGAAGCAAAAAACCGCAATCATAACAACCACCGCCCAGGGGCAATCCATTCACACACTAGAGAAGAAAAACAACCCAATCTAACACAGCTGCCGCAGGCTCTTTCTTTTCTGCCGATAACACTACAAACTACCACACAGGGCTTTTGTTTCTCTCGGGGGACAGGCCGCCGCACAGGGAACTTGTTTTTGCGGGCGCTCAGCTTTTTGGCTGAGGGGAACCGGCCGCCACCCAAGACTATGATTTCACGGGCACAGAATTTCCCTCAACAAATCAGCAAAACACAAATCAAATCAAACGGATCCAAGCTGACAAGGAACTATAGCAAAGCAATAAAATAATCCACAATCAAAGTAGAGAATTTGTGGACAAGCAGTAAGCTACCGCTGCCAAGATCTAATCACTCACGCACCAAAGAAGGCAGCTTGAATAAACAAAACCGAAAACAGCAAACTGCTGAGAGCAAACACCTTAAAGCATGAGCCGCAACAAAACAGGATCTACAGGATGTCGCCGCTAAGGCACCGGATTTTGCAAATCTCTGCGGGCACTCTGAGCCTCCTTTTTCCGGGCGCCACACAGGCTCTGATATTTCTCCAGGGCAGCAACCCTACAGATGTCCCATCTCAATCCTTATATATGACAGCCACCAACCCTAAAACCTTTTTAGAATTGGGGCTTCTAGAAGATTAAACCTAATGGGCTTCCGTTAAGGCCCAACAACAACGGAACACATCGCACGCAAATTAAAGCATCGTCTTAAATTCTCTTGACTTAAACCACTTCCTTTGTGCCGCCCCGCACCGTGGTTTAGCCAAAGGTCACCAAGATGGTATTTGGTAAAATTACAAAATACCCTTCTCGATCCTTCTCCAAAAGACCGAGTCCATCTGCATGAAGCACTACTCGCTGCCATGCGTGTGGGTTGATCAACGGCTCCATGTCGACAAGTCTCTCCGTTCGATTCCTCGACACCATAACACTTGCAATCTCTTGCGCCCGCTTGATCCAACCAGTCGCACCGAATTGCCCGTTCGATCATCCTTGTCTATTCTACGCCATGCTTGAATTCATTGACCTCACCCGGCATCCTTCATCGTTCTGGACCTCAGCTCTCCAAGCTTAGTCCCGATCTTCTTCGCCATTGACCGTCGTTGACCTTCAAGCCACCGCACAACAATAGACAAGCAACCGAATCCGGAACAAGTTCTTCACAACTTGACCCACGTTAGCCAAAACATGCAATATGCAACACATATGCATTAACAAATATGGATATGACCTATCCCAAAATCAATTCACCACTTATATCAACATTGAGATAAAATCGGGTCGATAGCCGACTGACAGATCTGAAACTTTGTCAAAAACACTTGAAACTTCAAACCAAAGGCACCATTGCCAATTGTTTCATCATCCTAAGATTATAAGCATATCCTCATGATATCCACAATGTATGTATGTATATATGTATATGTATATATGTGTATATGTATATATGTGTATATGTATATATGTATATATGTGTATATGTATATGTATATGTATATGTATATGTATATGTATATGTATATGTATATGTATATGTATATGTATATGTATATGTATATGTATATGTATATGTATATGTGTGTGTGTCTCTATATATATATATATATATGTGAGAATGAGAAAATGGTATAGTACTCTGGAGTACTGTGATTCTACCTCTCACATACCACTTAAATGGTATGATGATACATCTTTATCAATTTGAGTATACTCCACCTCTCATATACCACTTAAATGGTATGATGATACATCTTTATCAATTTGAGTATACTCCAATAATGATTATAAGATACCCCAAAGTGATTTGCATGAAAATTTTCTTGAAAATCCACTTTTTATACCAAAATCCGTGTATATACTTCTTTTATATATGAAAAGGGTATATAGCAAAAAAGAAAGGGCTCGAATGAAAAATTTTCAATCTAGTCACATTGGAAGATCTTATAATCGGTATTTAAGTATACTGAAAGTGATAAAGAAGTATAATATGTTTGTTTAAGTGGTATATTGGAAGTGGGAGTATGTACTCCTAGAAGTACGAAATGGGCGCCCTATATGCAAGAAGATAATTTCCTCTTGTTTTCTTTAAAAAACAAAGCTGGAAAGAAAAGCGGTGGCTCTGAACCAAGTGCACCCTCGAATCATTGATTGACGCCTGGTGAGCACACTTACAAGTCATTTTACCATCCAATTACCCTCTGTAGCCAATTTTGTTAGAAAAATAGAGACAAAGGAGACACAATTTTTTACGTGTAAAACCCTTACGGGAAAAAACCACGGTGCCAATCGGCGATGATCACTATATGAGGAGTGTTTACAAAAAGCAGGGGATTACAATGAGGTGTCAACTCTCCCTGTGCGGCTTACAAGAGGTATATAAAGGGATAAAAGGACTTAGAGTCCAAGTAGGAAACTAATCCGCTAATATGGCATATTCCAGATACTTCCACATTAGAAAATCCGGATCACATACGGATCACAAATCAACAATCTCCACCTTGAGACAAATTTCCTCTTATAGCATAATAAAGAATCATCAATCACCAAATAACTCCGCACACTACTATAGAAAAGGTCTTCACATCTGGTTCAAAAACGTCATCACAAACGGTTTCGTGAGCCATCTGAGTTTATGGGTCAGTAATGACATGAGATCATCACGCACGGTTTTCAAACCGCATTATACTATATACCGTCATGCACGGTTATTAACTTAGAACCATCTGTGATAGTCAACTATCACAGACGGTTTGTAGCTTAAACCGTCTGTGATGACTTTTCTCTATAAAGCCTCCAAGCAATGGTTGCTTGTGCCTTTCAAATCGCATCATATATATATATATATATATATATATATATATATATATATATATATATATATATATATATATATATATATATATATATATATATATATATATTATTGCTCATAGTCCCTCGGCCACTTTAGGAATTAGTCCACATGACATGAGGAAGAGATAGCAGCCACGGGCAATTTCATCGAGCCCATGCAAGTTTAGAAGCATGGCTGCCAGGAGGCGCTAGGACATCCAATTACAGAATCTGAAATCGATGGGTAATTGGGCGTCTCTATGTTCAAAAAGTGGCGTGGACTTGTGCCTTCCAATCGAGAAGTGGCATTATGTATCAGCAACCAACCATTATCAAGGAGATCAATTACCTATCGATGACATCCAGGTAATTGGATGTCCTAGTGCTCTCCTGGCAGCCATGTTTCTTAAACTTGCATGGGCTCGATGAAATTGCCCGTGGCTGCTATCTCTTCCTCATGCTGCGTGGACGACCCTCCGAAAGTGGCTAAGGGACTACGAACAATATATATGTATATGTGTGTGTATATATATGTGTGTGTGTGTGTGTATTTATATATATAGATATATATATAAATGTATGTATGTATGTATGTATATATATATACGTACATGTATATATATACATACATATATATATATATATATATATATATATATGCCGGTTTTAAAAGGCACAAGTAGCCACCGCTTGGAGACTTTATAGAGAAGAGATTAGGAATGGAATGGTAGGATGTACCTGGGACGCAAGGTAGGAAAACTTGACCGGCATGAACACAATTATATTGCATAAAGGTGAAATGAATGGCGAGAAGCAACGGATGACATCTTGACAAAATGAAAAATCAACAATAAGTCATAACATATATATCACACATTTTATACATCTATTTTTGCAAATGATCAATGATACATATCAATAGCAGAGACAACACTTGACATTTCCGAATAAGTCATAACTCAAAACAATATAACATATCAACAAAACCCATACATATCAACAACGGTGAAATGAATGGCAAGAGATAGATGAAGAGGTGTTGTAGTAGGTTTTGCCTTATTTGGTCTTGTTTTCGAATAGAATACACACCAAATAATAAATAATTTGTATGTTAATTGTAGCTTTACAAATTAGCCTAACATTTACAAATCTGAAAAGTTAATTGCAACCAAGCCCCATCCGAACCACATCCCATGTAAGCCAACCAAGCACAAAGAACCAAAGATCAATAACCCTCAAGATCCATCGCTGAGCATTAACCAAACCCACCATTTTGCCCCATTCATTTTTGTCAATCAACCCACAAAGATGAACTAAGGAAGATGCATGAATGCACATAAACCAATAGCCCTCGCCTTTACATCACAGAGCAAGGGACTATTAATATGAACTAATTATCAATTCAATTTCAGCATAAGACTATTAACATCATTGAGCAGCCTAACAAAGAACACAGAAAAGAACAAGGGTGTCCAAACCCACCACACCAATAGTAGCCCTCGGCATCCATCGCACCACTAGCCATTTTCATCACAAAGCAGGGGTAGAGACAGAGAGGGAGTAAGGAGGTGATACCTCAAGACAACAAGAACCACTAAGCGACCCCACCACCAAAGACAACCCTCATCCATCTCCTTCACCTTGCACAAATCACCCAAACATCGTGACACAACTTAAGGCTCAAGCATAAAAACAAACTCAACAAAAGACATTAAGCTAACAGAGAGGAGAATAGAGGGTCGCATTTGGAGAACCAAGCCATGGACGCGGCAGAGAGTGAGGTGGCGCACGAGGCGACACGCAGGAGGTCGAGCAGGCGCGGGCCACACTGGAGAACCAAGCCATGGACGCGGGCAGGCAGTAGGTGCAGGTGGCAGCGTAGGGGACACGCGAGGCCAAGCCCAGTGGCTTGGGTGGCGGCAACGGGAAGAAGGGCTGCGTCGAGGTGGGAAGGGGATCGAACGTACTAAGTGCGCTAGGGAGTGACGAGTTAGGGCAGGCGCAAACCCTAGCGGTCGGGCTCCTACTAATAAAGAGATATATCACGGACGGTTCTATTATGGAACCGTCAGTGATAGTTATTACAGACGGTTCCATAGTAGAACTGTCCGTGATATGTCCCATATCACAAACGGTTCTACTACGGAACCGATATGGTTGTTCTCAAGTTCCATGTTTTGAGCATATTATCATGTGTATACACTTACATGACATGAAGAAATTACATGTTTATATGTCAATTTTGTCATTTAAATAATGCTAAAATTTGCTTTTAACTTTATATGATACATATATATCACAGATCGGATATATATAATTAATTAATTTGTTCTAGTCTCTCGATATATAAATAAATATATATATATATATATATATATATAATTCAATATATAATTAATATAGTTTCATTTTGGAATTTTCATATGGCCAAATAGCGTGACTACCGCTTACAAAGATTTTAAAAAAGTAGAAACCTATAAATAAACAAAGTAGGCTTCTATCTCCATCTTCAAAACTTCGCAGGTGGCAGTGTCGGTGTCGGACGATTCGTGATCGAACGAAGCCTGAAATGCGTCCACTCGTTAACACGCTCATTCGAGTGTCTCCTGAAGGCCCTCGGACTGTTGAATCAAGAAGAATTGAGCCCATAGACTCTCTTCCCTTGCTTGATGGGTCTCGACCTGGTTGACTCAGTCGCCCGTCGCCTCGACTAAGCAGTCCAAGTGACGGCAAGCCTCTTGGAGACGTGCAACGTCATTGTGGAGAACCACGTCGATGACATAGTAAACTTGCCGAAAGTGGGAGATCACCCGGGAGACACGGCGGATGAGGATGTCAAGACGGCGGAAGGAGTGAAGACACTGTTGAAACAGTGTTCTTCCGTAGCAACCACCAACGTACGGCCGGAGATTCGCTTGTACAGTACGACCAGGTAGGCCATCAATGCTGGCGATAAGGAAACAGAGGGAGCCATTTCTGCTTTTTTAGAAGTAGCAGATGTGGGGATGATCATGATCTTCGATGGCTGATGATCTTTTTTATGAAACAAGGAATAAATTCGGAGCATGAGACGAAGAGACGCATCGGGGAACCAAAGCGGCATTCATGCGACAAAGAGACGCGTTGGCGACGAAGAAACTCATCGGGCTTCAACGGGGAACTGTAGCGACATTATCACAGACGGTTATAATTAAAAACCGTCTGTGAAGTGTGCAATTATCACAGATGGTTTGTGTTTAGAACCGTCTGTGATACTTCACAGACAGTTTTCAATGTGAACTATCTGGTGATATTGCCTTTTCATAAACGGTTTTTAGCGTAGCTAGTAACACAAACGGTTTTCAATATGAATCGTCTATGATTGCATTCTAGTATGCATAGCTTTTGGTCAACTGTCATTATGAGGCATCCAAGATAGCCTTTTGTAGTAGTGACAAAGAGATAAAAATCATCGGCGCCAACTAGTCTCTAGGACTAAATCAGAATACCAACTAAGCTTGAGCAAAACTCAAACTTAGTAACAAAGAATTAGCTTTGTCATCATATCAGATGGATTATCATGAATACTTATCTTGCACACCTTGACATCACCTTGAGCAATAACACCTCGAATAAAGTGATATCTCATATCAATGTGCTTTGTTCTCTCATGGAACATCTGATCCTTTGTAAGACATATAATAGCACTCTGACTATCATAAAATATAGTATTGCAAGAATTATCTCTACAAAGCTCAGTGTACAAACCTATCAGTCCCCAATTTTAGAGCTTGGGATCCACTGTGTATACTGTGTCAGTCCCTGGATCAGTAGCTAACACACACAGTTACAACATTCATACCTGCACATAACTACAGAAGTTATAAGATGTCACCTGTTTCCGGTTCAAGGTTGCGACCTTGTTAGTCAAAAAATGGTAACCTAGGGAGGTCTTAAGAGGTCCTGGAATGGTCTTGAAGAGGTCCTGGAATGATCCTGAGGAGGTCCTGTATAGTCGAAGGAGGTCCTGTATAGTCGAAGGAGGTCCTGAGAGGCCAAGGGACGTCCTGAGGGGAGGTCCTAAGGAGTCAAGGGAGGTCCTAAGGAGGTCATGAGGAGGCCCTATGTGGTCAAAGGAGGTCCTGAGGAGTCAAGGGAGGTCCTGGGTGGTCAAAGGAGGTCCTGAGGAGGTCCTGAGGGGAGATCCTGAAGAGGACCTGTGTGGTCGAAGGAGGTCCTGAGGAGGACCTAAGGGGAGGTTCTGAGGAGTCAAGGGAGGTCCCGAGTGTCAGACCCCAAATTTTGAATTTGGAATCCACTGTGTCAAGCCGTGCTACTCTTTGGATCAGTAGATAGCACACACAATTCCATACTTGAATCATTTACATAGCCGCAACAGCTTTAAGCAGACCCGCAATTAGGTCCATAGTTACGATCCTACCTGGTCAAAAAGGGTATCTAGGGAGGTCTTGAAGAGGTCTTGAAGTGATCCTTTTGTCCGTCGCTGTTTCCTTCGAGTACAAGTCCTGGAGTGGTCTTTGAGGAGGTCCTAGAGGGACGTCCTGAGGATATCGAAGGAGATCCTAAGTAGGTCCTGAGGGGAGGTCCTGAGGAGGTCCCGGAGCATTTCCATGTAGGTCCAAAAGGAGGTCTTGGAGAGATCTCAGAAGAGGTCCAAGGGAAGGTCTTGGAGAGGTTCTAGAGGAGGTCTTGTGGAGGTCCAGGAGACGTCCTGGAGGAAGTCCTAGAGAAGGTCCTGAAAGACGTCCTAGAGGAGGTCCTAGAGAGACTCCAAGGAGGTCCAAAAGGAGGTATTGGATAGATCTCAGAAGAGGTCCAAGGAGAGGTCTTGGAGAGGTTCCAGAGGAGGTCCTATGGAGGTCCAGAAGACGTCTTAGAGGAAGTCCTAGAGGAGGTCTTGAAAGACATCCTAGAGGAGGTCCTAGAGGAGGTCCTGGAGAGACTCCAAGGATGTCCAAAAGGAGGTCTTAGGGAGGTCCAAGAGGAGATCCTGAGGAGGTCCAGGAGACAGCCTCGAGGAGCTCCTAGAGGAGGTCCTGGAGACGATCCTGCAAGAGGTCCTGGAGATATCCCAAGGGGGACCAAAAAGGAGGTCTTGGAGAGGTCTCAGAGGAGGTCATGAATACATTTTACAGGAGGTCCTGAGTATCTAGAAGTAGTCCTAGACCTACTAGGGGTGGTCGTGAGACATCTGCTAGTAGTTGTAAGTCAACTAACCGTGAACATAGCTCAATGTGATTAGTACTCGATACAAACAGTGCAAGCCCATAATATATTACATGATAGGCCGTGTGGCCAATTATTTTTACAAAAGAGTCATAGTAACAATGACTATACAAGAGTCAGAGTGCAACATTATAGGTAGAACAAAAGCAAAACAAGTCTCAATGGATCCATTCACTTTGCCCACAGGCAAGCTACTGGGGGTCCCGGCCTAGCCTTGTTATCTTCACCATCACCTAGTTCAGCCTCCGTGTAGTACTGGTAGGGGTCTTGATCGAGCGGGTCTAAAAAGAATATATAGGCAGAGCCTGAGTACACAACCGTACTCGCGAGCCAACACACAATGCAGTTGTATAGATGTAGGGCTATTCAAAGGAGGTTTGGGGTTCTTTTATTTGCACGAAGCCAACTTTTGAACTAGGTTTAGGAGGAAGTCCTGTGACTTAGCACGTTTAACAATCAGGTTTTATAAATGAATTTTTATTTGTAAAGTACTAGTGGAGGTCCAACCTCCTATATCATTGAGTGGCTTCATCCACTCAATGCTCGAGCTATCTCAGATTTACCACTTGGTCCTGCATCGGCCTTGCTCCACTTTCAGGCCCTGCACCCCTTTTTCCATTCACATTCACCACCGCCCTGCACTGCGGTCTTGCTCCATTCACAGGGCCCCAGGCCCCCTTTTCCCATTTCACACACACGCACAAATAGTTTTAAAAACACAAGTCTATATCACGCAAGTTCTCAGCACCGCTCTTGACCATGAGCACGGCTATTTAGATAGTTTTCTTACTCTGTAGAGTCTGCACACTTTACCCACAAGAGAGAAATCATATTGATATATACACACCTTTCCTTAGACATGTGAATCAAGGAGAGATTTTCACAAGGCCTTTACAATACTCAACCTCAACGCACTGCATCCGCTACACTAAGGTTTCCACCGCCCTGAGCCCACTCCCAATGGCTCTCCGGGAGGCCCCCTCTTGTGCCAATGCAGCTCCCGTGGCTTCATTCTCCCCCGACTATCCACCCACAATCAACCCAACAGCCGATCTACGCCGAGACGAGCAAATTAGTTGGACAGGTCGTACCCATTATTGACTGGTGGTTGCATTGTTTTTACATTAGAGGTCATCACATGATTCGGTCCTTAACTGATCCGGGTGGTACATCCACATACCCACACTCGCGCCCAGTGCACCAACCACTCTTTCCAAATTACCGGATCTAAAACAGTTTTTCAGGTTATGTTGGTTTTGAAAATAGCATTTGCTCAACATACTAGCCAGTGCTCCCAAACCTCAACCTGCTCCCAAATCATTTCCAAAGTTTTATGATTGTGGTCAGCAACTTAATGCCCACATGACATAGTATCTAAGCAAGGCTAAGCATGACACTTAGATACGACTTATTAATCTAGGAGGTAATCCATTAAGTCTAGGGTGACAAAGGATAATGTCCAAGTTCAAGGGTTGGAGTTTATATACAATTATCATTAAGGCATTAACTATGAGCAAGACCAATATAGTTGGATAAAAGATAGCAATGCACTTTCATAATTTAAAGCAACATAATTTGCAAAAGGTAGGCTCAATATGATCAAAGTGTTGACTCACCTTGTTCGAAGTGTTGCTGATCTTGATCTTGGTCTCTAGCTGCTTCTTCAGTCGCCTCGGCTTCTATAATCGCAGAAACAACCAGAGAGGCAAATAAGCAAATATACAAACTCAAATCGTTTTCAAATATGCAAAGAACTCTAAATAAAGCAAGGTTGCAAATTAGAAGTACTAGATCAGCACAATTGAAGACTTAGTGGTCGCAAGATCTACAATGTTGCAAAAAGGAGATGACTAGGAGGTCGTGAGATTGCTATGATCAGGGGAGGTCGTGCAGTCATCAGAATCGAGGAGGTCATGTAAATACATGTGATCCTCAGAAGCACTGCTGACTGTGGGAGGTCCTAGAAGTGTGTTGACTGTGGGAGGTCCCGAAAGCACTCTGTGGACTGTGGGAGGTTCTGGAAGTACTACTCACTGAGGTCCTAGAATCTTGTTGACTGTGAGGTCTGGAAGTGCAGCTTGACCGAGGGAGGTCCTGTGCGCACGACTGAGGAGGTTTTGGGAGTGTTATGACCTGGGGAGGTCTTGAGAACGTTCGTGTGAGTGTTAAGACTAGGGGAGGTCTTGCGTGTGTTACGATCTGGGGAGGTCCTGTGAGTGTCAAGACCGAGAGGTCTGTGGTCATCAAGACCAGGGAGGTCTGTGGTCACAAGACCGGGAGGTCTGTGTTGTGAAGGCCTGGGGGAGGTCCTGTGAGTGTGAAGACCTAGGGAGGTCCTGTGAGTGTAAAGACCTGGGGAGGTCTTGTGACTGTGAATACCTAGCGAGGTCTTGAGAGTATTAAGACTTGGGGAGGTCTTGTGAATGTGAAGACCTGGGGAGGTCTTGTGAAGGTTAAGACCTGGGGAGGTCCTGTAAGTGTTAAGACCTAGGGAGGTCTTGAGAACGTTAAGACCTGGGGAGGTCTTTGCAAAATGGGAGGTCATGACCCAGAGGGTGGTCTTTGCAAAATGGGAGGTCATGACCCGGAGGGTGGTCTTTGCAAAATAGGAGGTCGTGACCTAAAGGGAGGTCTTGACCATGTTGGTGGTCTTGACCGTGAGGGAGGTCTTTGTGAAAAGGGAGGTCTTGACCACGTTGGTGGTCTTTACCATGAGGGAGGTCTTGGGACTGTTAGGCCATGTGTAGTCGAATGATGTAAGCTGCCTCGACTATGCATCCGTGGTTGAAAGAAACAAAGATTGGACTGCTTGGACGCAATCGAACAAAACAAAGAAAGAGCTAGAGAAAGAACCAGAGTGTAGGACCGGAATAGGTGACTAGAGGGGGGTGAATAGGAGCACCAAATCTTTTTCCCACAGAATGGATTCAACTCGCAAATCACTCCAATAGCTATGAGAGCTATGAAGATGAATGCTTAAGCACAGTGGAAAACTTGAAATGAATCCACTCCTAAACCCCTAAAGAGCAAAGCAAAGAAAAGAACCGTAAGAGCAAAGAAGAAAACCCTACAATCGGTACTATCATTGCAGAAAAATGCGGTATTACGCTCTCATTATAACCGTGAAAAGCTTGCGGTATTACCAAAAAGCCTGGAGATGCTCTGAGAATTCGGGTGAAACGGTACTACCACCGACAAGAGTGTGGTACTACCGGGAAATGGTAATACCGGCAGCCAAGACGTGGTATTACCGATTATCCTGGAGAAGCTCAACGAAAACAGGCAAAAAGGGTACTACCGGCAACAAGGACACTAGATACTGATTATCACGGATATGAACCCAGAGCTTGAAGACCAGACCTAAAGATGGCATAACTTATGATTCACCCGATCAAACTTGATAAATCTTGAAACACAGCTTCTCTATGAGGTTGGGAACCTATTCCAAACAAGGATCAAATAGATCCACACAAAAGTTTCAACCTTTAATGATTTGAGTGAAGCTGTTTCAAGAACTGAGCAAAATACGAAAACTGAATCAAAGACTTGCTTGTGAATGATTGATGATCCGGATCATCTTAGATGTAATCCCACATGTCATAGCAAGTCAAAACTCAGCAAAACACAAGAGAAGATTCACAGATCAAAGAAAGCCCCAAAATCAAGAAATAGACAATAAGAACAGAAAGGGACTGAACTTGTGAAATCTTTGGTTGGATTGATTTCAGATGGATGATAGATTGTTGTTTACAACCACTCCAATCTTGGAGGACAAAGCTCAACTCGTGAGCACTCACTCTCAATCCAAACCCTAGAAACTAGCTCTCCCCTTTTCTTCTCAAAACCCTAATACAAAATAGGGCACACACAAATGGGGTTGGCTCCAACAGAAAAGAACAAACCGGCCCAACCCTCTATTTATATGGAGACTAGTATCTAGGGAATATTCCATTAGGGCACCCATTAAACCCTAAACACAAAAATGGGTTAACACACGCACGCATCTCAAAGCGTCGTCTTCATTATCATCTTCGATTGACCTAAACCGCTTCACAATGCGCCGACCTACGCCACGGTTTATCCAAAGGCCACCAAGACAGTATTTGGTGAAATTACCAAAATACCCCTTCTCGATCCTTCTCCAAGAATCGAGTCCACAGATCGTGAAGCAATCACATGCTTCGCCACGTGTAGGTTGAATCACTGGCTTCATCATGTCGGCAAGGCTCTCCCGTCCAGATCCCACCAGCACCATAACACTTGCACCGACTCCCAGGCTGCTTGATCTAACCAGCTTGCAACGAATCGCCTGCTCGGTCATCCTTGTCCATTTTATGCCCGCTTGAGTCCTCTCGACCACCCGCATCCTTGATCGTTTCGACCTCAGCTCTCCAAGCTTAGTCCCGATCCTCCTCGCCGTTAACCGTCATAGATCTACAAGCAACTTGCACAACAATAGACCAAGAAACCATTTCCAGGAACAAGTTCTTCACAACTTGACCCACGTTAGCCAAAACATGCATCATGCAACACATATGCACTGATGAACATGAACTTGACCTAACCCAAAACAAATTCCCCAAGAATTCATCAAATCAGCTCAATTCAAATCACAATGCGGTATTACCACCATTAAACCACCGGTATTACCGCAACGCGGTCATACCATTCACAACATCTTGGCAGATATCACCAAAGGAGATTCTCAAAACCTCCAAAACATCCTCTCGAAATTCCATATCGCCACAAGTGGTCTTACCAAATGCGGTATTACAATTGCTCAAAACGCTGCAGTACTACCGCTCTCCAAGAAATCCAAAGTCAAAAGACACCTTCTCTGGAAAAAAGCAACCACCAACAAAAGTTCGGTGCTACCGAGTTGCGGTACTACCGCCATTTCCCAAGCGGTACTACCGCTCCATGAAAATCCGCAAAGTCCTCAGAACGGACCCCTTTGCCACGTGGACGCACTAGATCACGTGGCCATTCGGACCGCGCCTTTAAACCGTTGGATCTGAGGCACTGTTCACCGATCCGATCTTCACCGACGGTCCGTCTCGATTTAATCGGGCGCTTCAAAGCCCTCCGACTCGGAGGTCCAAACATTCCCCTTGATCTGGGCTGTCTGATCTCGATCGAACGCCACGCAAAGCCAAACACGTTCGAAGCCTTTGACTTGCGGTAGTACCGCACCTCACAAGCAGTCGTACCGCTCGCTGGAAGTACCTCAGCTTCAAAGCCGGTACTACCACTTCCCGAGAAAATCCAAGAATCCAAAACAAGACTTCGGGAAATTGTACCGCCAACAAACTCGTGGTTGAACCGCCCAACGGTAGTACCGCGGACACAACGCTGGTACTACCGCAAAACCTGACACTTGCTGAAAACTTCAAATTTCAACAAACTCTCAAAGCAATTGCCAATTGTCTCATCACCTAAGATCATGAGCATGTCCACATGACATCCAAAATGTCCTCATGACATCCACACAGAGCAACACTAAAGAAAGAATTAGGGTAGCTCAGAGAACTGGCCATTAGGGACATACCAAAGACAGTAGTCGGTGGAATGAGCTAGCTTAAGCCGAGTCACGGTGAGTGGTCCTTTCTAGCGAGAGAACCCCTATGATCCAGTAGTGACTTGAGGAAGGTGAGCAGCCTTCAATCCTCAAAGTAGCTCCATTGAAGCCAGTAGATGTCCAAGAAGGAGGTTTGGGAGTCTTCTAGTCGGGGAGGAGGTACTATAAAAGTGGCAGCTCCGTTGGGTGACAACGGCGAAGATGGCGATGCGGTGGTGCTTGCCAGGAGCGAGCGCTCGAGCTTTTAGCTGAAGCTCAAGTGCTCTTGGGAAGGAAGAAAAAGGTGGCTTACAATGGAATGGCAAAGAAAGCAAGAATGGGGCTTGCGGCAACTATATATAGGCACTTTAGCCCGACAAGAAAGAATGGTGAGTCTTGTTGGATTGTAGGGTCACGGGTAGGCTACGATAGCTACAAACAAAATTTCTACCACGCAAAACCAGAAGCCATGCAAGTAGATGATCATAGATCGTTACCACCAGACGCCAGAACAGCGGAAGAAGGGTTGGAGCAACTGGTCCAACGAAGAGCGCCGCCGATGTAGTGGTCGAGTCGATCGTCCAATGTCCTCACGAAGTCGATCGTCTCCTCCAAAGAACGCTCTGCGGTTCCTTGTGAAGATCGCGGATCGCCCTCAAGCGCAACAATCGTAGTAGCGCCCTCACGGTATCCACACGCCCAGGAAGGAACAACCGAACGCCGGTGTGCTAGCACCAAGTCGCACGGTGGAGCTCTAAGGAAGATGGCGGCTAGGGTTTCGTGGTGTTTCACGATCCTCCCAATGACCTCATGCACCTCCTTATATAGTGCTCGTGACGGATCCTATCCAACACGCCATTTAATCGATTCGACTTGGTTTGTTCCAACCTGCTATGTGTGACCAGTAGGTTCATGTGTAGTTCGGTTGTGATTCGAAACCGCTCTCGATCACGAGTCGTAGTGGCTCCTAGCGTAACATATCGATTCCAAAACACACAAATTATATCGAATGAACCTTAATGCAATATGATATACGACCAGGTCCTCATCACTTACGACCAGGTCCTATCTCTATACGCACGATTCAGATTTGATCACGCACCAACTCAGTAACTCCTCACGACTTGGTTTCACCACTCTGTGATTACGCTCGACCGCCCACGACTTGCTTGTATCTCCATACCACCACCGGTAGTCGGTCGAACTAAGTGACATACTCATGTATTCTCCCTTTGCCTCACGATATCTGGTTGAACTCCATGTGAGATGTTGTGTCATCCATGGACTGTTCAATACTTTCTCAATCGAGTATCAGATAACCTTATGTGGTCGAACACTTCGACTACTAGTGGCATGGCCATGCACTTTCTTTATCCGATCACAACGAGGGGCCCAGAGACATCTCTCCTGTTATGTTAGGAGGGGCAAATCCCATATCCGACCACCACATTCCTCCCATGTTTTGAGCATACCCAAAGCTACCTTTATAACTACCCGCCATTCACGGTGTAGCATTTGGCAACCCCTAAACGTGTTTCTTACACATGTAGGAAACCATGCTGATCTCAGGTCTAAGGATTATACATCATCATTGCTTGAGACCAACTAATGACACATAGATTCATAACAATCTCAATAGTGCCTCAAGGTGGGTCTTATCCAACATCATGTTCTCTAACATGTGTCCATATTATTGGTTTGATATTCCATATCTATGACTCGTGAAACATAGTCATCAACCAATATATATGCTAGTCTATTCATATGTGTCCTCATATGTTTACTTACTGTGGATCGATAAGAATAATTATTGCGTAAATATAGAGTTTCACAACCAAGTCACATACTTGATAATAAATATTAACAATATTATTCTAGGAACAAGATAACACATTATCCAATGTCATGAACATAATGAAATATAATCATCTCTATGATTGCCTCTAGGGCATATTTCCAACAGACGGGGTAGGCAAAGACAGTATTGGTGAATGACAAAGAAGGGTGATGGTCATTAATGACCGAATGATGTTGCTTGACCAGCAAACCTCGGTTCTTGCAGGCAAATAGGGTCCTGTGCACCACCGGTTCTACTCTTGGTTGAAGTAACCATCGAGCCATGAGAATGAATAGGGCGAAGGTCTTTGGAGAAGTTTACACAACATCTCGGTTTCCCAGATCCGTGCTATCTATTTCAAGGAGAGAAATGGTGCAATCCAAATAAGACTTGAAATGGCAATCCAAAAGCACAACAAAGAGTTATCTCATAAAAGTTTTAAAATCCCATTTTTGCCTTTATGGATTTTTGGGCAAGTATCGAGGACCGTAAAGGCGACTAGAGGGGGTGAATATACGCTTTCTATTTTTCACCTCGATCGAACTCAACACTACTTTCACTCTAATAGCTATAAAAGCTATGAAGATCTGTATACAGGCACAGCGGATCCTGTGTTGAATCTGATCAAACCCCGAAGCCAAAAGACAAAAACGTCTCACAACCGCATGCACAAAATCCAACGCCTCATCTAACGGCAGAGCACAAGCAAAAACTAAGGAGATACTAACCAGTAATAAACTAATGGCTAGAACAAAAACTAGTGGATGAAGTTGTGTGCATCTAGATTCTCTGATCTCATCTCACGCCCGAGCACTAAGGCCATCAAGCAATTTCTTCAAGGACACAAACATCGCCACCGGCCATCGTTTTGTGTATAAGATAAGCCTCCAAAGATCGATTGACCAGTCTGCAGCAAGAAACAAACTAATCAACAAGATACCGGCAATCGATCGACCCACCACAAACGGAACAACCAAAAAGTTACAATTGCCGGATCTTGATTTTTCTCATTGCATATAAAAAAAATGGCAATCAAAAGACAAGATCTTCCAACATCAAAAGGATTTGAGAGCACCAACTGAAGGGACAAGCAATCAGCTACATCAATCCTCAATGCATCGAGAAATAAAGCAGTAAAAAACAAATAAATCTGAAACAGAAAATCGCCAGAACCTGAAACAACTCAAGAGAAAAAACAATGCACTATACTCAAAGCAGAGAAATCGCTAGCAATAAGAACTGATTCCAACAAACCGCTGATTTTCTTGTCTATCCTCGAGACTACACAACGGCGCCGACCAAAACTCCATATTTTGCGGGCACTGGATTTTCTGGGTCAACACACAGCGCTGAGCCGACGGAAACTGAAATAAACAAATCCAAGTTGCAGCCACTAGTGTCAAAGCTACAGATCAGATCAACAAGAGCCGCCGCCCATGCTCCGATTTTTGCGGGCCAGCACTACAGGCACCGAGCAATTCTCTAGATTAAGCAGCCAAAGAAAAACAAAAGATTCAAACAAATCGGTCACGTATATTCAAAATCGAATCAATGCAACATCTTTGCATTTCAACACATACACAAGAAGAAACAACTCACAAGAAGCGGGCGCATAAGGAACTACAAGCTATCAAAGAATCAAGAAAGTTATGCCTGCAAGCGGTAAAAATCAAGGATCGAGTCGCAACAAGGGCAAAAGTCGCGATCAACACAGTAACTCTGTGATCCTTCATTAGCAAATGACAAATCCAAAAGCACACCATCGATTCTAGATTTCTCTCGAGACTACAGCCGCCAAGGTACTTTTTTTTTTCGTAGAGAACAGCGCCGCTAAGGGTTTTTCTAAGCGCCGCATTGTGGCTTTCCAAGCGCCGCCGAGATCTTTCTCTCTGCTCATCTGCTACAAGCTGGCTGCAAGAAGGACTCTCATTTCAAGACAGGGAACAAAGCCGCCGCCACTACGGGCTCTACAAGCGCCACCAATTTTTCCACATTGGCCCTAACAGGCCTGACCCAGGGCTCTTCCAAAGCGTAATTCAATGACCCATTCATCGCTTTTATAGGGTAGCCTCTAACCCTAGAAAACCTTCTAGAAGACTTACCCTAATGGGCTTCGCTAAGGCCTAACATCAATGGAACACACACGCACGCAAATTAAAGCGCCGTTTTCATCGTCGATTGATCTAAACCACTTCACCATGCAGCGACCGTGCATGCTGCTTAGTCAAAGGTCACCAAGATGGTATTTGGTCAAATTACCAAAATACCCTTCTCGATCCTTCTCCAAAAGACCGAGTCCATCTGCGCTGGCACTCACCGCTTTCGCCATGCATGTAGGTAGATCAACGGCTCCATGTCGTCAAGTCTCCCGTCCCGGATCCCACCGCATGTAGAGCACCCGATTTATTAAGCTCATAATACTTAGTCATCCAATTGACCCTAGTATTATCAACCAAATAAACCGGTCTCTAGAGATGTATACTTCTGAATGCAAGATACATACCTCACAACAAAAGAATGTATCAATTCCATACAACACATAGTACATAAGCAACAAACCGAAGTTAATATTAATATGGAATAGCTATTACAAAAGAGGGCCCTTAGGCCAAATAACAACAATTCTAAAAAGATAACAATGAAGCAAAAATGCCATAAAGATGGCTATAACACAAAGCCAATCAAGGTGCTTTTAACCCTAGGCATCTCGACCGACCGCCAAGCTAGTCGTCAAGAAGTCGCAACACATAGCACAAAAGTGAGGCTCTTGAACTCGCCTTCCTCTGCAACAATAGCCACAAAATGCCACAACCACGCGATGAGTACATAAAGTACTCCGCAAGACTTACGTAAGATAACAGCCTATAACATATGCTACATGCAAGCTTTATGTAAGTGGAGGTTGTATGTCTCATTTAGCATAAAGCAACATTTATTTGCAATAAGGTAATACATTTAAAGGCAAGTTGTCAAATCTGTTTTTAACATTCAACATCAAGTTTGACAACGATAATAACAATAAGTAGATGACAACAACAATCTCGAAGTGACTAACCCAATAGTCACCACAACAATAGCATGAACTCCCTGCTCATACCACCCATGTCAAATTTTAATTAAAGGTTGTAGTCTAATTCTTACGGAAATAACCAAGCGTGTCCATAACCTAGGACGAGGCTATTCAATAGTTTTATCCCTCGCAGGTGTACCACTGCACTCCACACGCCTGCATCGCCTTTCCTTTACGCACACTTCCGAAGGTGTGCTTTGCACGGCTAAGTCCTACGAGACATTTCCAAAGGATAATGCTAATTACGAGTCAAGACAACCCACGGGAGAAAGAGACATTAGACGACCTAGCCGAAGCTAATGTTCCTCCCACACTATACATATATCGCCATTTAAAACACACCAACCGAAAGCAGCTCATAATTAACACCTCCTAGAGTACTTAGTCAAGAGGGGTTCCATATGCCCTCGCGTGGTTAGTACGCATAATTGCTTGGATCAATGGCGCAAGAATTCGGTCCTTGTTGACTCAGCATACCACCACATCCAAAAACCACACCATCCATCCAATATGCCCAAGTCCAATCCACACATTTATTTTCAGATTTTGTATTTACAAATTAACAAAGCACAAGATGGACATAATGGAATAATAATTTTAGTGTGATCAAGGTCATCGACATAATGTCGACAACCGCCCATTTCTACCGTTATCTAAGCATTGCTAGCATTTTAAGTCGCAATCTACTATGATATGAGCTCATCCAACGAGCTCAAACCACAGCAAGTAACCTAGGCGTAAGGTAGTAAAGACATGGCATTCCTACAGATTGTGCAACTATAGGATTCACTAACCATAATTAAAACAAAGTAGCAATGCATACATAGAGTTTAAACAATATAATAGACTTGCAAATATAGGATGAATCATGGTCAAACTGCTTGCCTGGCTGTTGAGGGTCACTTTGTTATGGAGGATCGTTCTCGGATTACCACAAATGTCTAACCCTAACGAAAAGGCGATAAAGAGTCGATAAGAATAAAGAAAAGCAACAAGACCCAACAGCAAAAGTTCTCCGAATGATTTGAAATTTTTATAGCAGCAAGGTATTGATTTAACATGAATATAGAAACAAGAATCAACTGATTTGGATCTTTAATGCAAAAGTTATGATGAAAACACTTTTGCTCAGCCTAGTAATTAGAATTAGGTTACTATTCATCGACAAAATTTCTAGACATGTAGGAACCTGAAAATTTTACAGTAGTTCAAGCATCTCATGAGAGGAACAGCAAAATAGGGTTCATCCCATTTGGGGCTATATTGCACTTTCTATTAAGTTTTGAAACAAGAACTTGAACAAAATTATAATGCATGATTATTTCTCCTAGAAACAGTAACATGTTCAAAACTATTTTTCCTAGTAAGTTCATTATTAGAGGAATCCAACAAACTTGGATTCACTCAAAAAGAGTTTACAGGTAATTAGTTATGCATTTAACAAGTTAAAGGATTTCTAGTGAAACAATTAATGCTTATACAAAGTTAAAGTTAATTCTGGATATTTTTGTAACTATAACATGATTAAAACCATTTTTAGATTAAAGTATAGTTAATAACAGTATTAACAAAATTGATTTCAACTTAAAAGGAGTTATAATGAATTTGTTATGCATTTTACCATTTAACTGAAATTCTAATACATTTAATAAAACTGAGAAAGATTAGAATTTAATTTCAGGGTTTTCTGGAGTCATATTAATCTTCTAAACATTTTTAGATTAAATTTGAGATTATGAAGGAATTAATACGACTGGAATCATCTAAAATGAATTACCATGAAAAAGATATGCATTTTCAAAGTTTATACCTTTTTCCAGCTCAAAAATAAAGCTCTCAGAGAAACCAAAACTTAAATGACGTGGTTGATTGTGGACCGTCGATCTGAGATAAACGGCTGATATGGACTGAAGTATATTGAACGCAAGACAAAGTGCATACCGACAAGCGGGACCCATCGTCAAGGATCGTGAGCCATCGGTGGTTTTAACCCACGTGCATGGTTTTGGTCCCACCCGTCCGCGAGGGGCTCGGGGGGTGTTTACTATGCGCGCTAAGGGTTATTTAAGAGAGGTGGCCCACATGTCACGGACATTAAGGACGCTTAAGACCAATTAAATGCTAACCCATGATTAGTATTTAATGAATGTCATTATCGTGTCCTAATGACCTTACAAGATGGGACGATCGCGTCGACAAAACGCCGAGGAGATTCGCCACTTGTCGCCGCGACTCCGACCACGGCGGCACATGAGCTAAGGACAGAATGGGTTCGCAATAGGCTTGCGGACCCGTGGCACCACTCACACCGACGGCGACGGCAGAATCGCCGCGAGCCGAGATGAAAGGACGGTGCGAAAATGACCGAAAAGGAAAATAAACAAAACGAGCTCGATTGTCCAAGGTAGCAGGTGCCATAGCTCCTAGGGACTATTAGCAAGGTACCTTGGTCCAGTGGAGGCAAGGAGATGGCCGAGAAGCTCGCCACGGTGCACCTCACGGACCCGAGGAAGACAAGGCGGGAGCTCGGCCTAAGCAAAAACATGGCGATCACACATCAAGTTAGCTCCACCTGCTCAAGGAAGCTTCTCGAGCAAGGAATTGAGGAATGGAGCTACTTACCAAGAACGGGAAGAAGGGGTGCTTTCAAGTTGAACAAAACACAAATTTGACAATTCCTCAAATGTCTAAACGAATTAGGTTAGGGATGTGGTCAAGAGGAGGAGTGGCTCAAAATGACGCGAGAGAATTGGAAGAAAAGCCACGGAGCAGTGTGGTGACGGCTCGCTCACGGCCAACAATGGTGGACTTGGTAGTTTTGTGGATTGAGCTCAATGGAGCACCGTGGGTGCAACTAGAGCTCAAGGGCGGCAAAGGAAGCCAAGGAGGAGCTTGAGGGCTTAAGTACCCGAGAGGAGAGGTGCAACTGGTCTCAAGCAAAGCAACCCTATCAAGGGTCTTGCCATGGCCATGGGCGCCAAGGGATGGGGGCGGTGTAAGGAAGACTTTGGGGCGCCTCGGCAAGCATTAAATGCAAATAGACATTGCAAGGACCCGGACAAGACTTGGCCTCGCTTCACGCCACAAGACGCCATGGCTCAAGCACGCACGAGACAGCAGCAATGATCATGGAAGATGACCAGAGCGAACCCAGCCCACCAACAAGGATACAAAGCGGCTCGAGCCAAACGGCGAGCGAGCGGTCGAGCCCGACCATAAGCCACGGACCCACTCAAGACCGCTGATCCCGATCCAAGGGCCGAGGTCAATCCGAGTCGATCCAAGGGGTGCGATCGCGGGCGTGGCGATTAAAATCTAACGGCTCGCAAGGATTGCGCCTGCGAGCCCACTGGTGCTGCTAGGTGGTTGGACCAAGACGAGTGGCTCGGGTCGACACGGTTCGAGCCCGAGCAACAAAGGCACTTCCCAAGGGTTTAGAATTCAGCTGAGACTTTGTGGATTTATTTGAGGTATCAAAACAACTCCAAAATTTGTGAAAATTTTACAGGAGCTTTATGACTAACATATTGACCTCCCATAAAATTTTCAGAGGTTTTAATGCCCTGCATTTTTCGCAAGAAATTACAGAAGGTGGAACCTTAGGGTTTGACCAGATTTGACTTGGTTTGACTTGCCTCTAAAATTATTCAAACAATTTCTAAAAATTGTAAGAAAATTCAGAGGGGTCACAAGGCTTCCTTAGAACTCAGGAAAAATATTTACAAGTGTTGGACAAAAGATTTTTATCCAGGAGGTTTTTGATTGGAGTTTAAATTGGGGATTTGATTTCTATTCCCATAATTCTTTTACAAGAATTACAGAAAAGGTTCAAGAACCTAAAGATAAATAAAAAGTTTTAATTTACCCTCATTTTCAGAATTGGGATGTTACAAAACCTCCCCTCCTTACAAAAATCTCGTCCCGAGATTTGGCTCACTCGGGGAAGAAAGAGGGATAGTCCGCACGCAGACGATCTTCCCTTTCCCAAGTAGCCTCATCCTCAGAATGGTTCGACCACTGAACTTTAAGGAACTTGATGGTCTTATTCCTTGTCCTTCGTTCAGACTCATCGAGTATGCGAACAGGGTGCTCGCGATAGGTCAAATCTTCCTGAACATCGAGAGTTTCCAACGGAGCTTCCTCGGTTGGAACACGGAGGCACTTCTTCAGCTGGGACACATGGAAAACATCATGTACCCCCTCAAGTGCAGATGGCAACTCCAACTTATAGGCAACAGCTCCCTTCTTCTCGATGACGCGGTAGGGACCGACATATCGAGGAGCTAACTTGCCCTTGACGCCGAAACGCTGATGGCCCTTCAAAGGGGAGACTTTGAGGTAAACAAAGTCATTGGGCTCAAAGCTCAACTCACGACGCCGGCGATCCGCATAGCTCTTTTGCCTGGATTGAGCTGTGCGCAAACGCTCACGAATAAGCCGACTTGGCGCCGCCTCATTGATCGAGTCCGCCAAAGAGAGGTCTCTCACCGTCTCGACCAGTTCAACGGGTTCTACACTTTCTCCCGTGATAAGGCCTCGAAGGTGCCATGCCGAGACCGGCCGAAAACTGTTGTTATAAGAAAACTTCGGCGAATGGTAAGCATTTCTCCCAATGCTTCCCATAGGAAAGGACACAAGCACGAAGCATGTCTTCCAAAACTTGGTTGACCCTCTCGCCCGACCATCGCTTGAGGGTGAAATGCCGTGCTAAAGGTAAGACGGGTTCCCATAGCCTTTTGCGTGCTATGCCGAAATGGGAAGTGAAGATGGAGCCACGATCGAAACGATCGCCTTCTTGAGACGCCATGTAAGCTCACAATCCTAGAGACATAGAGCTCGGCTAGGCGATCGGCACGAATCTTGGTCTTTACCGAAGAAAATGAGCCACTTTAGTCAACCGATCAATGACGACCCAAATGGCATCATTTCCTTGGCGCACTGGGTAGACCGGTGATAAAATCCATCCCGATCGAATCCCACTTCCACTCCGAATAGGCAAAGGTGAAGCGATCCTCGCTGACGCCGATGTTCGGCCTTGACACGACGACATACGCCGCTCTCTAACAACGAACTTCGCGATCTCCCTCTTCATTCGGGTCCACCAAAATCTCTGGCGGAGATCTTGATACATCTTTGTGGCCCCGGATGAATGGATAAAGGTGAATCATGGGCTTCGCGGAGGATCATATTCCGCAACTCCATGACCTTTGGAACCACAAGGCGTTTCGAACCTCACAACACCATGCTCGCCCTCGAGAAGCACTTGGCTGTCCCGTTCTTGACCTTTTTCCTTGATGTGGTTTCACACCATCGTCCGATCGCCGAGCGGACTTGATCCGATCCACCAAGGTTGGTTGCACAACCAAGGTAGCGAGGAACCATGCTCAACTATACTTAAGTTGAGACGCTGGAAATCCTCCGTAAGGGTAGGCCGACGCCCATGTGAAACAAGGCATTGCAATGCACTTTACGACTAAGCGCGCCGCAAGAAACGACATTAGCCTTGCTCGATGGTAGTGAATACCCATATCATAATCCTTGATCAACTCCAACCACCTCCTTTGCCCGAGGTTCAGGTCAGGTTGGGTGAACAAATACTTGAGGCTTTTGTGATCCGAATACACTTCACAACGACACGATTAAGTAATGTCGCCAAATCTTAAGTGCATGAATCACAGCGCCAACTCCAAATCATGGGTAGGATAGTTAAGCTCATGAGGTCTCAATTGCCTTGATGCATAGGCCACTACCTTGCCTTCTTGCATAAGGACACAACCGAGGCCTCGACGAGAAGCATCGCAATAAATATCGAAACTCGATGGATATCGGGAAGAACGAGGACGGAGCGGTGGTCAAACGCTTCTTGAGAATTTGGAAGCTCTGCATGCAAGCATCGGACCACAAGAACTTCTTGTCCTTTTGAGCAACTCACATCGGCCATGATCTTAGAGAAGTTCTCGATAAAGCGGCGATAGTATCCCGCTAAACCAAGAAAACTCCGTACCTCGGTGACCGAAGTAGGCGGACTCCAGAAAGAACATCGTCGACCTTGTTAGGATCAACGGCTACGCCTCCGGTGAAAGAACATGGCCTAAGAAGGCTACTTCCTTCAACCGTAATGCACACTTCTTTGAACTTCGCGTCTGTTTGGTGCTCACGCAGCTTTGCTCAACACAAGCTTCAGATGCTCGGCGTGTTCTCATCGTTCTTGGAGTAGATAAGAATATCATCGATGAAGACCACGACAAACTTATCCAAATACTCCATGAATACCGAATTCATGAGGTTCATGAACAAGGCAGAGCATTGGTTGTTAAAGACATGACGGTGTACTCGTGCAAGCCGAAGCGAGTAGAGAATGCCGCTCGAATATCCTCGTGTCGAATCTTAACTCGATGATATCCCACTCTCAAATCAATCTTGGAGAAAACTCGGGCTCCAAGTTAATTGATCAAGAGATCGTCAATGCGGGCAATGGATACTTGTTCTTCATCGTCACTTCATTAAGTGGACGGTAATCAACGACATGCGTAAAGTACCGCCCTTCTTCTTAACGAAGATAGCCGGACAACCCCAAGGGGATGAGCTAGGCGGATGAAACCCTTCTTGCAGCTCACTTAATCGCTTCTTCAACTCCACCAACTCGCTCGGTGGCAACCGATAAGGCCTCTTTGAGATAGGGGCGTACGGAGCCAACTCAATGACAAACTCGAGGTCTCGAACGGTGGCATCCTCGAAGATCTGTGGGAAAGACATCAAGGAAGTCACAAACTGCTGGGACTCCATTAATATCTAGAACGGACTTCGCCGAGGGCGAAGAGATGTGGACCTAGCAACTTCATGAGAAGGAAACGCGAACACCGAAGGGACTAGAAAGAGAGACGGACTTCTTGGCGCAATCGATTTGTCCCATATGACGAGACAACCAATCCATACCAAGAATCACGTCCAGACTCGCAGACTTGAGGAGAATAAGATTCGCTGAGAATCCCACTCCCTCAATCTCGATGGGGACATCCCTACACTCAAGCTCAGCTCTCAACTCCGATCCGGGAGAGCGAATGAGTAGCAGGACCGACAATGGAGAGAAAAGAAGCTCTCCAACAGCTGAGAAAAGACTCGTAAACAAAGGAATGTGATGCTCTGAATCAAACAAGACGATGGTGGTGAGAGTTAACGAAAGTGTACCTAGCACGACGCCGGGTGTCTCCCCGAGCCTCCTCCGCGGTGATGACGTTGACGCGACCACTACCCACGCCCTTGGTAGCTGGGACGATCTTCTGGTTCTGCGAAGATCCACCTCCTTGCCCGCGTCCTCCATTAGGACGAGGGGTCGCCCGTCTTCTTAGGGCAATTATTTGCATAATGGCCCTTCAGCTCTGAAGAAACAAGTGACATTGGCCGGATTGTGGGGGCCACTCTGCTGACCAAGCAGCGACGGATCGGGCACGGCTCGCTGCGACGAGGAACAGGGCAGTGACCTCGGGGCGCCGAGGATCGAGATCGAACCTCAAGATCGTCCGGCGAGGGCGGAAGAATCGGGCCCGAAGTCTTGTAGGTTCCCACTTGCGCTTACGGAATCCATAAGCTCTCGAGCCGCATGCTCAAGAACGATGGCCTTGTCGACCAAGGTCCGGAAATCGTGAAAGTCGACAATGGATAGCTTGTCCTTCACTCCTCCTGACAAGCCACGCTGAACTTGGCTCGCTTAGCCATATCGGTGGCTACATCCTCGGAGCATAACGAGCTAGATGGTTGAACTCGATACATACTCCATGATCGAAGCTACGCCTTGCTTGAGCGCAAGAAACTCCCCCTTCTTGATCTCCATCAAGCCGCCAGGATGTGAGCCCGACGGAAGGCAAGACGAACTCCTCCCAAGAGACGGTGTGGTCTACGGGCTGCATGGCGAGATAGCTCTCCCACCATGACAAAGCTGCACCCTCCGGTGGTGCGAAGCAAATAGCGCCTTCTCGTGCTCCTCGCATGCGCTATATGAAGCTTCCGCCCACCAGACGGCCAATCGCTCAGACGAGCGGGTCCTCGACCGAGAAAGGTAGGGGCCGAGTACGAAGAAACTCAAGAAGACCCCACGAGGCCGATGGGCATTCCTCGCCCAGATCCTCAAGCTCCGGAAAGTGCGGTGGTGTTGCGCGATGACGCCCAAGAGAACTCTCTCGTCATCCGCGGTTGCGCTCAATCAAGAAGAACCTCGCCATGGTCGGAGGAGGAGGAAGCTCGTCCGACCACCGACCGCCTTGGCCGCCACGAAAAGGCCCAGCCATCCTGTTACAAGAAACCTTGGTTAGCAACTAGACTCGAAAACAAGCTTTTTAAAGAAAGCCAAAAGGCGATCGACTAGGGAATGGAATATCACCCTAAACGAAGGCCAAAAATAGCAAGTAAAAGACTTTAAAAGCTTCTAAAAGGGCTCCAAAACAGCAAGGAAGGTATCAAAACCAAGGCTCAACTTCTCAATACAACTAACCCGTATTGAATGAACGAGTAGTTGCTCGAGAGGATTAAAAATCAGACTGTAACGTAAGGGTTAATACTAGTAGGGAGCAATGTTAATTCTATAAATACGTGTTAGATACTTAGCTAACTAGTATCACATCTTACCCTTTTATTCCCCAAGTTTTAGTTGGATTAACCTCTCATTTTCTACCCTATTTAGAACTTATGAGCTCGCTGTCCGAAATTGGCGATCGCTGTCCAGATTTTGCATCCAAGCCTCCAAGCCGAATTCTTCAACTTCGAAACTTCAAAACCTTGTAGAGGGCAGCTAACACTTCAATTTGCCAAACTCATTAGTTCCCAAAACCCAATTAATCGATAACACTATCTTTTAACAAGGAAGAGAGGAAAACAACTTTTAAAACTCAAATTAGAGTGAGATGAGAAGAGAAAGCTAAGATAGATGAGGAGTAAAATCTGAGAATTACTTAAGCTTTCAAACTCATTTAACACTTTGAAATTAGGTTTTCAAAATATCCTAAAGACGACAAGCTTGCGTTATTACGGTCGGGACGGCTCGATACTAACTTTTAGAGCACCGGATTTATTAAGCTCATAATACTTAGTCATCCAATTGACCCTAGTATTATCAACCAAATAAACCCGGTCTCTAGAGATGTATACTTCCTAATGCAAGATACATACCTCACAACAAAAGAATGTATCAATTCCATACAACACATAGTACATAAGCAACAAACCGAAGTTAATATTAATATGGAATAGCTATTACAAAAAGAGGGCCCTTAGGCCAAATAACAACAATTCTAAAAAGATAACAATGAAGCAAAATGCCATAAAGATGGCTATAACACAAAGCCAATCAGGTGCCTTAACCCTAGGCATCCGACCGACCGCCAAGCTAGTCGTCAAGAAGCTGCAACACATAGCACAAAAGTGAGGCTCTTGAACTCCCCTTCCTCTCGCAACAATAGCCACAAAAATGCCACAACCACGGCGCGATGAGTACATAAAGTACTCCGCAAGACTTACGGTAAGATAACAGGCCTATAACATATGCTACATGCAAGCTTTATGTAAGTGGAGGTTGTATGTCTCATTTAGCATAAAGCAACATTTATTTGCAATAAGGTAATACATTTAAAGGCGAGTTGTCAAATCTGTTTTTAACATTCAACATCAAGTTTGACAACGATAATAACAATAAGTAGATGACAACAACAATCCTGGAAGTGACTAACCCAATAGTCACCACAACAATAGCATGAACTCCCCGTTCATACCACCCATGTCAAATTTTAATTAAAGGTTGTAGTCTAATTCTTACGGGAAATAACCAAGCGTGTCCATAACCTAGGACGAGGCTATTCGAATAGTTTTATCCTGCAGGTGTACCACTGCACTCCACACGCCTGATCGCCTTTCCTTTACGACACTTCGAAGGTGTGCTGGCACAGCTAAGTCCTACGAGACATTTCCAAAGGATAATGCTAATTACGAGTCAAGACAACCCACGGGAGAAAGAGACATTAGACGACCTAGCCGAAGCTAATGTTCCCTCCCACACTATACATATACGTTTTCATTTAAAACACACCAACCGAGCAGCTCATAATTAACACCTCCTAGAGTACTTAGTCAAGAGGGGTTCCATATGCCCTCGTGGTTAGTACGCATAATTGCTTGGATCAATGGCGCAAGAATTCGGTCCTTGTTGACTCGGGCATACCACCACATCCAAAAACCACACCATCCATCCAATATGCCCAAGTCCAATCCACACATTTATTTTCAGATTTTGTATTTACAAATTAACAAAGCACAAGATGGACATAATGGAATAATAATTTTAGTGTGATCAAGGTCATCGACATAATGTCGACAACCGCCCATTTCTACCGTTATCTAAGCATTGCTAAGCATTTTAAGTCGCAATCTACTAAGTGATATGAGCTCATCCAACGAGCTCAAACCACAGCAAGTAACCTAGGCGTAAGGTAGTAAAGACATGGCATTCCTACAGATTGTGCAACTATAGGATTCACTAACCATAATTAAAACAAAGTAGCAATGCATACATAGAGTTTAAACAATATAATAGACTTGCAAATATAGGATGAATCATGGTCAAACTGCTTGCCTGGCTGTTGAGGGTCACTTTGTTATGGAGGATCGCTCGGATTACCACAAATGTCGAACCCTAACGAAAAGGCGATAAAGAGTCGATAAGAATAAAGAAAAGCAACAAGACCCAACAGCAAAAGTTCTCCGAATGATTTGAAATTTTTATAGCAGCAAGGTATTGATTTAACATGAATATAGAAACAAGAATCAACTGATTTGGATCTTTAATGCAAAAGTTATGATGAAAACACTTTTGCTCAGCCTAGTAATTAGAATTAGGTTACTATTCATCGACAAAATTTCTAGACATGTAGGAACCTGAAAATTTTACAGTAGTTCAAGCATCTCATGAGAGGAACAGCAAAATAGGGTTCATCCCATTTGGGGCTATATTGCACTTTCTATTAAGTTTTGAAACAAGAACTTGAACAAAATTATAATGCATGATTATTTCTCCTAGAAACAGTAACATGTTCAAAACTATTTTTCCTAGTAAGTTCATTATTAGAGGAATCCAACAAACTTGGATTCACTCAAAAGAGTTTACAGGTAATTAGTTATGCATTTAACAAGTTAAAGGATTTCTAGTGAAACAATTAATGCTTATACAAAGTTAAAGTTAATTCTGGATATTTTTGTAACTATAACATGATTAAAACCATTTTTAGATTAAAGTATAGTTAATAACAGTATTAACAAAATTGATTTCAACTTAAAAGGAGTTATAATGAATTTGTTATGCATTTTACCATTTAACTGAAATTCTAATACATTTAATAAAACTGAGAAAGATTAGAATTTAATTTCAGGGTTTTCTGGAGTCATATTAATCTTCTAAACATTTTTAGATTAAATTTGAGATTATGAAGGAATTAATACGACTGGAATCATCTAAAATGAATTACCATGAAAAAGATATGCATTTTCAAAGTTTATACCTTTTTCCAGCTCAAAAATAAAGCTCTCAGAGAAACCAAAACTTAAATGACGTGGTTGATTGTGGACCGTCGATCTGAGATAAACGGCTGATATGGACTGAAGTATATTGAACGCAAGACAAAGGCATACCGACAAGCGGGACCCATCGCCGGATCGTGAGCCATCGGGTGGTTTTAACCCACGCGCATGGTTTTGGTCCCACCCGTCGATGTGAGGGCTCTGAGGGGTGTTTACTATGCGCGTTAAGGGTTATTTAAGAGGCTGGCCCACATGTCACGGACATTAAGGACGGCTTAAGACCAATTAAATGCTAACCCATGATTAGTATTTAATGAATGTCATTATCGTGTCCTAATGACCTTACGGCATGGGACGATCGCGTCCGACAAAACGCCGAGGAGATTCGCCACTTGTCGCGGCGACTCGCCACCACATGAGCTAAGGACAGAATGGGTTCGCAATAGGCTTATGGACCCTGTGGCACCACTCACACCGACGGCGACGGCAGAATCGCCATGAGCCGAGATGAAAGGGACGGTGCCGAAAATGACCGAAAAGGAAAAACAAGAAACGAGCTCGCATTGTCCAAGGTAGCAGTGCCATAGCTCCTAGGGACTATTAGCAAGGTACCTTGGTCCAAAGGAGGCAAGGAGATGGCGGAGAAGCTCGCCACGGTGCACCTCGCCGACCCGAGGAAGACAAGGCGGGAGCTCGGCCTAAGCAAAAACATGGCGATCGCGTCATCAAGTTAGCTCCACCGGTGCTCAAGGAAGCTTCTCGAGCAAGGAATTGAGGAATGGAGCTACTTACCAAGAACGGGAAGAAGGGGTGCTGGCGAAGTTGAACAAAACACAAATTTGACAATTCTGTAAATGTCGAAACGAATTAGGTTAGGGATGTGGTCAAGAGGAGGAGTGGCTCAAAATGACGCGAGAGAATTGGAAGAAAAGCCACTGGAGCACAGGTGGTGACGAAGCTCGCTCACGGCCAACAATGGTGGACTTGGGTGTTTTTGTGGATTGAGCTCAATGGAGCACCGTGGGTGCAACTAGAGCTCAAGGGCGTGCAAAGGAAGCCAAGGAGGAGCTTGAGGGCTTAAGTACCCGAGAGGAGAGGGTGCAACGGTCTCAAGCAAAGCAACCCTCGGTCAAGGTCTTGCCATGGCCATGGGCGCCAAGGATGGGGGCGGTAAGGGAAGACTTTGGGGCGCCTCGGCAAGCATTAAATGCAAATAGACATTGCAAGGACCCGGACAAGACTTGGCCTCGCTTTCACGCCACAAGACGCCATGGCTCTGGCGACGCTGAGACAGAGAGCAATGATCATGGAAGATGACCAGAGCGAACCCAGGCCCACCAACAAGGACACAAAGCGGCTCGAGCCAAAACGGCGAAGCGAAGCGGTCGAGCCCGACCATAAGCCACGGACCCACTCGCGCACCGCTGGATCCCGATCCAAGGGCCGAGGTCAATCCCGAGTCGATCCAAAGTACGCGATTTGCGGCCGTGGCGATTAAAATCTAACGGCTCGCAAGGATTGCGCCCGCCGAGCCCACTGGTGCTGCTAGGTGGTTGGACCAAGACGAGTGGCTCGGGTCAGACACGGGTTCGAGCCCGAGCAACAGTGCACTTCCCAAGGGTTTAGAATTCAGCTGAGACTTTGTGGATTTATTTGAGGTATCAAAACAACTCCAAAATTTGTGAAAATTTTACAGGAGCTTTATGACTAACATATTGACCTCCCATAAAATTTTCAGAGGTTTTAATGCCCTGCATTTTTCGCAAGAAATTACAGAAGGTGGAACCTTAGGGTTTGACCAGATTTGACTTGGTTTGACTTGCCTCTAAAATTATTCAAACAATTTCTAAAAATTGTAAGAAAATTCAGAGGGGTCACAAGGCTTCCTTAGAACTCAGGAAAAATATTTACAAGTGTTGGACAAAAGATTTTTATCCAGGAGGTTTTTGATTGGAGTTTAAATTGGGGATTTGATTTCTATTCCCATAATTCTTTTACAAGAATTACAGAAAAGGTTCAAGAACCTAAAGATAAATAAAAAGTTTTAATTTACCCTCATTTTCAGAATTGGGATGTTACACGGCACCACTGAGCACTTGCAACGACTCCCGCGCCGCTTGATCCAACCAGTCGCACCGAACTGCTCGTTCGGTCATCCATGTCCATTCTGCGCCACGCTTGAATTCATTGACCTCACCCGGCATCCTTGATCGTTCTGGACCTCAGCTCTCCAAGCTTAGTCCCGATCCTCCTCGCCGTTGACCGTCGTTGACCTTCAAGCCACCTGCACAGCAATAGACAAGCAAACACGAATCCGGGAACAAGTTCTTCACAACTTGACCCACGTTAGTGAAAACATGCAATATGCAACACATATGCATTAACAAATATGGATATGACCTATCCCAAAATCAATTCACCACTTATATCAACATTCAGCACAAAAGCCGGTCAGACCGCCGCTGACCTGACAGATCTGAAACTTTGTCGAAAACGCTTCAAACTTCAAACCAAAAGCACCATTGCCAATTGTTTCATCATCCTAAGATCATAAGTAGATCCCCATGATATCCACAATCTCCCCCTTGATGAACACATTGGCAATCTCTCAGAAAATGTAAGTTTGTGGTTTGAAAAGTAAAGAACTTGACGTTTTCGCACAAAGGCACAACTTGGTCCATTTGCAAGAGAAAGCAATGGAAATGACCAAGCTGGCTCCAGAATAGCATAGGTAAGAGAGATACAGCAAAAGAAAGAAAGAAAGCTTCCAATTCCAGAGAATCGACAAAAATCTCACTTAAGGTCCATATGAAAGAACAACTGTTCTATTTGACCTTTGATCATTGTGAGTCTTCAAGAATTGCAATTCAAATTCAGAAAAGGCAATAAGACCAAAAGAATACAATATGAATGCTCCCCCTCACAATGATCAACATTTTAAAAGAGAGAATATGAAATTTCAATTTCTCCATTTCTCCCCCTTACAAAACTTCTTCCCCATAACCAAAAAGCTCTTTATTAACATTACATTTTTGCTATATCTTCTCCCCCTTTGACAATGGATTCATCAAGAAATCATCCCTTCCTCTTATCCAGAGATGACAAATGCACAAGCAAGGAAGAAGCAAAAGAAAGAGCATGCATGAAATGCAATGGGTGGCTTCATTTTGTTTTGATTTTTCAATTTTTAGGTAAAAGAAGCTTTGGAGATTACTCAATTGAACAAAGCTAGCATTTCTACCATTACTCAAGATACAACAAGCCCGACAAAGCTAGCAAGATCATGATAAGACATATATAGCAAAGCTAGGCTAATGAGCTCAATATATCACATGTTGTTGGGTAAAATTAAGAAACGCTTCAAAATTAACAAGTTCAACAACAGGTATCCTAAAGTGATAATGGCCATGTCAGGATGTCATTGTGAGATCTAGAAGCTAGCAAAGACCATTTTAGAGACAAAAAGTTCTGAATTGAATCATTTTGCTCAAAATACCTCAAAAGCCAAATTTTCAACTATTTTTCATTTGCAATGAATATTCAAGTTGATTAAAGGTCTATCTTAGTAAAGAAGATCCTAGACTAAGAGCCATCCACAATCTCTTCCTAAGCTTTAACCACATTTGACAAATTGCTTTTTAGCCATGTGCTAGATCTCAAGCCTTGCCGCGACCATCTCAAGCACAAAAAGCTTAAAAGAGTGGTCTAGGTCATCCAAAACTCCCCCTGAGTTCATGCCTAGTACAATGGCAAGCAGTCTCATGAGAAAGAATTGGTGAGATCAGTTTTTTCGCACAAAGAGATCATTTTTCATTTTGCACAAGGGCTGTTTTAGATTCTTTAGTGAACTGAAAGCTCAAAGATGTTCAATTCTAGATTCCAGAGCTAACAAAGCAATTTTGACAGGGCCAATGTCACAAAAGGATTACTAATTGTGCAACTAGCTAAAAGATCCACAAATTGCTATTTTCAGTTCAGGTTAATTAACAGTTCTAGCTCATATAGCAAAGATATTGCTGCACATGTGAAAGCATAATAATTCTAGCAAGTCAAAGAACTAGACATAATCTTGAGCAAGAATTGAAATACTAAAGCTCAAGAGGGTAATAAGCAAAGCTTTATTAATTAAAAGAAGAAAAAAAAACGGTAAAGCTTATATAACAATGCATCTTTTTGGATTTTTCATTTGTATACAATATGATACAATGAGATGCACAAAAGACTTAAAAGCCTAAAAAGATCACAATGATCAAAAAGATCCAAAGAAGATACCACTTGAAGAAGGTATCAGAAAAGATCCACACAAAAGTTCACATGAACAAGGAAAGTTCAGATGAACAGAAAAGGTTCAGAAAAGAACTAAGAAAGTTAGAAAAGAACCAACTCCCCTCAAACCAACCCATAGGGATAAATTATCCCTTACTCGCATCTCAAGGTGGCAAACCTTGTTGGGTCTAAAAAAGCTTTGAAAGGAGATCTGCCAAAAGGCCTTAGACTCCACAAAAAAACACAAAGACTTCAACCACCACACGAACTCTAGGGAAAGCAACTCGAAAAACTAGGGAGCGAAACACCAACACTAAAAAGCTTACAGGCAGCTCAAAAAGCCTGCTAACACTAGTGATTAGGAGACAAGCTCGACCTAGGCTGTGAGAAGAATGCATTCTAGCAAATCATGGGATAAGAAGAGTGCCTAGAAAGGACACGTGCTAGAACAGAGCCTCCTATCTACCCTAAACACGACAAGCCCAACACCTGACACGAACCAGATGCTATGCAAGGTAGACTAGGGATACCATACAAAACTATAAGGTATAGAAGCTCGAACCTGAGTCGCACTGCTTGGCAGTGAGATGTAGCGATGATGGATGAAGATCCAATCCTTGAAGCTTCAGAAGGTAGTTGCGCTCACCCATCATCCTCATCTCAAATTCCTTCATCTCCGAGAAGTGATAGTCATCATTGAAGGCACAAATGAAGAAGAACCAATAGCTTGAGGTGATAACACTTGTTGGACCACATGTTCTTCTTCTCAACTGAAAGACTACACCAAAGAGACAGAAAAAGTCTATGCCTTAGTACTGGGTTAGCGAAACAATATCTAGGGAAACAGTACCAAGATACATGACTAGCCAGGATAGCAGCAAATGATCCAAAACTCATAAAAGAATATAATCAATAATTTAAGACATGAGCATGGAGATAGACAAGACAATTTCAGCACATGCTATCCAAGATATGATAAAGCTCAAACTATCCTTAATCCACAATAAGGCATAGGAGCAAGCAAACAAGCACATAGCATATCACCCATCATATATACAGTCGAAAGTAAAGCATGCTAGTGAAAGCTATGGCAAGACTCATGCATCCACAATTAATAGTAAGGCACAATAACCATGTAAGCATAAAGTATGTTATAGAACAAGACATGGATAAAGAATGCTAACAAGGATATCAAGTGAACAAATGGATACATAAGACAAAAATCAACAAGAGCAATATGATAAATGTATGAAATCAGTACAAGCTCTTGAAGACAAAACCAAGCTTATACATCCATGGAAATTAAGAACTACAAAAATGATACATGGATATATAAGCAAGAATCAATCATGAGCAAGATAATAAGGGTACAAGACAGCACAAGCTCATGATGACAAAACAGCTCACATAACCTTGAAAATAATGAACAACAATATAGTACATGGATATATAAGCAAGAATCAACAGGAGCAAGATAATAAAGGAACAAGACAGCACAAGCTCATGTTGACAAACCAAGCTCATATAACCATGGAAGTAATGAATAATAATCTAATACATGGATACATAAGCAAGGTAAAGGCATGATAAAGGATATCAAAAGAAGTAACACATGCCAAAAAGGTAAAAGTGAGCACAAAGATAAGCACAACATGCCAAGATTGAATAATCACGAAAGTAAATGCATGAAGGTATAAGATAGCTCACCAAACATGTGAAAGCACCAATCATGAAAGCACATGCCTCTTGGAGGCTATCGTTGAGGTGGAGAACCATCAAGTGTCCCGATCATGTGATGAAGCAAAAGATCGGAATCTTTAAGTCCATGTTCTCCAATCCGCGTTCTTGGTACCTACACATGAGAAAGGCAAGGTGTCCGAGTCTTGGGTCCCAAATGGTTAGAGAGCAAATACTTGGGAACCCAAACCTTGGACACACCACCACTAGAGGCAGTCGAACCATTATGTGAGATAGCATGATGCAAATGATAGTCCATGCAAGAAGATCCAATCTCATCCTTGGAGGCACGCCGCGAGTGGACAACTCGAAGAGGAAAACGAGGTCCATCTCTAGAAAAGTGGCGATGGCCTTGCTTGAAAGCACCATGATGAGAACCAACAGAAGCATCAAAAGAACTCACACAACCACGCCGTGAGTGAGTATCTCGATGAACAAAACGAGGTCCACCTCTTGGACAACGACGAAAATCCTGCCTCGGGGCAGCTCGTGGACCAAAACCAAAACTATACAAACCATGTCCACGGTGCTGTCCGACACCACTAGAAAAGGTGTCAAAGAAGCCATCAACAAAGCGAGTCCTCGTGCTCGGCTCTTTAGTGTGCATGTCATGAGAAAGACTATGCCCACTATGAGACTTAGAAGCATAAGCTCGACACATCTGTTTTGCACGCCGGAAACAAAAGTCAACAAGATGTCCATTCTTCCCACAAAATGAGCAATGGTGTAAAGGTCTACTAGTAGACACGGTCCGATAGGACGAAGCACCATTATGGCTCAAAGAAGAAGTCCTGGAAGAACTAGCATCATGACTCGTCCTCGTATCGACACTAGACCCACACATGCCATGAGAAAGGCTATGTGTGTTCCTAGAGGTACGACGACGCACTCGACGCTCATGTTTCAAACGGCGAAAGCAAAACCCAAGAGTGTGTCCATTCTTCTTACAAAATGTGCAATGGTACTTCTCTTTTGAAGATTTAGTACCATTTGACAGAGAAGCACTTTTGTCTCTAGAAATACGTTGGACAACACAAGAAGAGTCCGTGAGAGTCGAACTCACCAAAGAAGAGCTATCCAAAGCGATGCCACAAACACCAACATCAAGTGACTCACATTTGGCACAAGAAGACTTCAACTCCGAATGTAAAGAAGCAAGAAAGATCTTTAAAACATCAATCTCGGAGTGAAGGCAAATACAAGAGTCACAAGATTTGGCGCTCATATCATCGCGCAAAGACTCAACCTCGCTCTTCAATGAAATGCAAGATGTGCAAGAAATTAATGATGCTTTCGAATTAAGCATGCAATTCAAGTCATCAATTTCAATTTCTAAATGAGCACAATTCTTACAAAAGACTAAACCATCTGTTGGACCGAAAAGGCGACTAGAGGGGGGGTGAATAGGAGCTTGACCTATTTTTCGATTAGATCGATTCAATACTAATTTCTCCCCAATAGCTATGAGGAGCTATGAGGATCAACAAGAATACACAGTGGATGTCTTGTATTGAATCTATCTCAACCCCCAAAGCACAGCACAAAAGATTCTAAATATCAGCATTGAAAAACCTAGAATCGGTACTACCACTGTGTAAATGCGGTACAACCGTAGGCAAAACGCGGTACTACCTTTTATCCTGACGAAGGAATAGTAAACAGCCTGAAAAACAAAATCAAAAATCGACGTAACTTTTGATTCGTAAGGCCAAACTCCACGAAATTTGAGACACACCTTCTCTAAGATATTAGGAACCTATTCCAATCAAAGATAACAGAGATCCATGCCAAAGTTCCTATCTTTTTCAGTTTGAACGAAGTGTGCTCCAAAACCGAGCAAAAATCGAAATATGATCTAGAGACTTGCTCATGGGTGATTGATGATCAAGATGACCCTAGATGGGTTCCCACATGTCACAGCAAGTTAGATCACGGCAAGAAACCAACCAAAAACTCGCGGATCAAAGAAAGACTCAAAATCATCAAATAGAGAGAAAGAAAGCAAACGAACTCATCTTTGAGAGAACTTTCTTTGGATTGATTTGATATGGTATTGGTTTACTGACCACTCCATCAATGGAGGACAAAGACTCAATACATGAGCATGAAATCAATCCAACTCTCTAGAACCCTAACCTCCACTAATCCTCTCCCTAAGCAAACTAGGGTTTCAAAAACAATAAAAGGGTTGAGAGGTGCTGGCCAGCACCCTCTCCTATTTATAGTGGAGGCATAGACCTTCTAGAAGATTGAACTCTAATGGGCTCCCGTTAAGGCCCAACACAAACAGGTTACACACGCACGCATCTCAAAGCGCCGTCTTCACTTTTCTTGACCTAATCCACTTCATGATGCACCGTCTTGCGCCGCGGGTTGGCATTAGGTCACCAAGGCGGTATTTGGTGAAATTACCAAAATACCCCTTCTCGATCTTTTTGCAAAGACCAAGTCCCATCTTCGTGAAGCTCCTCCATGCTTCGCCACGTGTAGGTTGATCCAATGACTCTCTTCATGCCTGCAAGTCTCTCCCATCCCGCTCCCACCAAAACCACCATGGCACTTGCACCGACCTCGCCGCTTGATCGAACTCCGTCGACCGAATCGCCTGTTCGGTCACCTTTGTCCTCTTGCGCAATGCTTGACTCCATTGACCTCACCTGGCATCCTCGATCGTTTCGGACCTCGGCTCTCCAAGCTTAGTCCCGATCATCCTCATGAATGGATCGTCATTGACCTTAAGCAACCCGCACATCAATAGACAAAGAAATCGAATCCGGGAACAAGTTCTTTACAACTTGACCCACGTTAGTCAAAACATGCATTATGCAACACATATGCCATGAAACCCATGAACTTGACCTAACCCAAAAGCAATTCTCCAATTGAAAAGTCAATCGGCACAAAATCGGTACTCAGATTAGTGTTAGGGCTTACTACATTATCAGCCATGCGGTCGCATCAGCTCCAACAACGGCGGTACTATCATACTAAAGGAAATCCAAAATTTCCCAAATTACACTTGTTCGAAAAACCATACCGCTCACACGCGTCGTTAAAATCATGCTTGGTATCAAGAACCATAGCGCGGTACTACCGCTCCTCGAGAAATCCAAAACACAAATTACACTCGTTCTGGAAAAACCATACCACACACATGCGGTCATTCCGCCATGCGGTACTACCGGAAACCATAGCACTAAGATTACTAAGATCAGCTGTAATACCGCAGATTACACACCGGGTACTACCGCTTAACCCGACAATTTGCCAAAAACAGATTTCAACAAAACCGAAAACTACCGTTTCGACAAACCGAGAATGACATTGCCAATTGTAACATCATCCTAAGATCTCAGGCATATCCCCATGATATCCACACCATCCTTAAGCAATTTTTTAAAATCTAAGCACATGCTACAAGGCCTAGCTTTGATTTCAATAATCTCAGCCCTAGCATTCTCTAATTGCTCAAGGTGAAAGGAATTAGTCAATTTAACCTTCTCAAAATCAGCCAGTATGCCTACACAAGAATCACAATTATTTCTAGCCATAGAACTAAGATTGCCTATTTCTAACTTAGCATTATCAAGCTCTTGATGTAAGGCAATACAAGAATCACATGGCATAGAAACATTTGACTTCAAAATTTCATTTTCAGATTTTAGGCAAGCAAAAGAATTGTTCAAGTTCTCCATGTCCACAAGCAATGAATCATATGCATTCATAGAGGTTTTCAGTTCGGAGAGCTCATGAGACAAATCACCCTTCTCTTTTTCTAACAATTTGACTTTCTTCCTAAGAGCAAGCAGTTTAAGATCATATGAATATAAGACATTTACAAGTTTTTCTTTGCTCACCTTTCTTAGCTCAAGTAGGGGATCGTCCTCATAAGAGTCATCACTATCATCAAAAAGCTCGTCATCAAAATCCTCTCCATCATGTTCATCCTCAAAAGCTGCTGTACATATGTCACCGGGCTTCTTCTCCTGCTCTAAAAGTGACTCATCCACAAACTAGGACAATCAAAACAAAAGGATTTGCCACAGATATCACAGAGACTTCCTCCTCCATCGCCATTAGACTTATCATACATTCAAATATCTTGTTACGACCAACACCATTGGTAAAAGAACTACGACAAGATGCAAGGAAACGCCACAAGTCCTCATATCTGCCGCCATGCTCAAAGATCGGTTAAGATCACAAAAGAGCAAACTTGGCTCGATACCAATTGTAGGACCGAAAGGCGACTAGAGGGGGTGAATAGACACTTTCTATTTTTCACCTCGATCGAACTCAACACTACTTTCACTCCAATAGCTATAAAAGCTATGAAGATCTCAGATGAGCACAATGGATCCTCAGATTGAATCTAATCAAACCCGAAGCCAAAAGACAAAACGCTCTCACAACCGTATGCACAAAATCCAACGCCTCATCTAACAGCAGAGCACAAGCAAAAACTAAGGAGATACTAACCAAGAATAAACTAATGGCTAGAACAAAAACTAGTGGATGAAGTTGTGTGCATCTAGATTCTCTGATCTCATCTCACGCCTAAGCACTAAGGCCATCAAGCAATTTCCTTCTGTTGACACAAACATCGCCATCGCCATCGTTTTGTGTACAAGATAAGCCTCCGAAGTCAGACAGCGGTAGAAGAAGAAACAAACTAATCAACAAGATACAGCTGATAATCGATCAGACCCGACCACAAAACGAGAACAACCAAAAAAGCTACAGCCGCCGGATCTTGATTTTTCTCATTGCATATAAAAAAATGGCAATCAAAAGACAAGATCTTCCAACATCAAAAGGATTTGAGAGCACCAACTGAAGGGACAAGCAATCAGCTACATCAATCCTCAACAGACCGAGCCGACAGCAGGCATAGAAATAAATAAATCTGAAATAGAAAATCACCAGAACCTGAAACAACTCAAGAGAAAAACAATGCACTATACTCAAAGCAGAGAAATCGCTGGCAATAAGAACCGATTCCAGCAAACCGCTGATTTTCTTGTCTATCCTCGAGACTACACAATGGCGCCGACCAAAACTCCAGATTTTGCGGGCACTGGATTTTCCGGGTCAACACACAGCGCTGAGCCGAAGGAAACTGAAATAAACAAATCCAAGTTGCAGCCACTAGTGTCAAAGCTACAGATCAGATCAACAAGAGTCGCCACCATGTTCGATTTTTGCAGCCAAGACTACAGCACCGAGCAATTCCTAGATTAAGCAGCCCAGCAAAAAAACAAAAGATTCAAATAGCTCGGTCACAGAAGCATTCAAAATCGAATCAATGCAACATCTTTGCATTTCAACACATACACAGTAAGAAACAACTCACAAGAAGCGGGCAGACAAGGAACTGCAGTTAACAGCAATCAAGAAAGTTGCGGCCCAAGCAGTCAAAAATCAAGGACTGGTCGCAACAAGGGGCAAAAGCTGCGATCAACACAGAACCTGCGATCCCTTCATTAAGCAGCGACAAATCCAAAAGCACACCACTGGATTCTAGATTTCTCTCAAGACTACAGGCCGCCAAGGTATTTTTTTTTTTTCGGTAGAACAGGCGCCGCCAAGGGTTTTCCAAGCGCCGCCACACGGCTTTCCAAGCGCCGCTCAGATCTTTCTCTGTCTGCTCATCTCGCAACAAGCGGCCGCCGCAAAGGACTCTCATTTCCGCACAGGGGAACAAGCCGCCGCCACTACGGGCTCTACAAGCGCGCCACCAATTTTTTTTTCCACAATGCCCTAACAGGGCACGTACCAGGCTCTTCCAAGCGGTAATTCAATGACCCATTCACTGTTTCTTTTATAGGGTAGCCTCTAACCCTAGAAAACCTTCTAGAAGACTTAACCTAATGGGCTTCCGTTAAGGCCTAACATCAACGGAACACACACGCACGCAAATTAAAGCGTCGTCTTCATCGTCGATTGATCTAAACCGCTTCACCATGCGCCGACCCGCGCCGCGGCTTAGTCAAAAGGTCACCAAGATGGTATTTGATCAAATTACCAAAATACCCCTTCTCGATCCTTCTCCAAAAGACCGAGTCCATCTGCGCGAAGCACTCGCCTGCTTCGCCACGTGTAGGTAGATCAACGGCTCCATGTCGTCAAGTCTCTCCCGTCCGGATCCCACCGCACCATCGAGCACTTGCAACGACTCGCACCGCTGATCCAACCAACAAGATCAATCGCTCGCTCGGTCATCCATGTCCATTCTCAAGGCCACGCTTGAATTCATTGACCTCACCCGTATCCTTGATTGTTCTCGACCTCGGCTCTCCAAGCTTAGTCCCGATCCTCCTCGCCGCTGACCGTCGTTGACCTTCAAGCCACCGCACAACAATAGACAAGCAAACCCGAATCCGAGAACAAGTTCTTCACAACTTGACCCACGTTAGTGAAAACATGCAATATGCAACACATATGCATTAACAAATATGGATATGACCTATCCCAAAATCAATTCACCACTTATATCAACATTCAAGACAAAAGCCGGCCGATTGCATCACGACCGACAGATCTGAAACTTTGTCGAAAACGCTTCAAACCAAAAAAGCACCATTGCCAATTGTTTCATCATCCTAAGATCATAAGTATATCCCCATGATATCCACAGTTACAAACCCTATCCCCCTTAAGAGAATCTCGACCCCGAGATTCAGATAAAGTTACAGTTTCCCCCAATAGATCTGATCTACATATGTACAAACGCCAGCAAAGGAGGTCGTGGGAGGTCTTAGAACAAAGGAGGTCGTAAGGCCTATAGAGGTCATAAAAAGACCTCTTGAGATCGCATATATCCCACTGTCTCCAACCTGTGTTGTAGACATCCAAGGAAGAGGTCTTTCAGCTCCTTGTCAGTTATCAAACAACTGGGGGTATTCAGCTTTCAATAAGTCTTCTAGTTCCTAGGTGGCTTCGCCCTCTGTATGGTTGCTCCATCTGACCTTACACATGCGGTAGACTCGATTCCTTGTCTGTTTCTCAGCTACCTCTAAGATCTCCACTGGATGTTCGGCATATGCCAAATACTTGCCAAGTTCAATATCCTCCAATCGAGTTTGCTCTTCAGGCACCCGGAGGCATTTCTTGAGCTGTGATATGTGAAACACGTTGTGTATGTTGGCCAACTGCTCAGGCATCTCCAGCTGATAAGCTACTTTTCCCATCTTGGCCATGATCTGGTATGGCCCTATGTATCTAGGTGCTAACTTTCCTTTTACTTTGAACCTTCTGGTTCCTCTGAGAGGAGAGACCCTCTGTGAGGACCCCGGTTTATTAGGCTTGTAATACTTAGTCATCCATTGACCCTAGCATCACAAACATAATAACGTGTCTTGAGATATGTATACTTCCTGAATGCAAGATACACACCCTTTACAAAATCATGCATCAATTCCATACACCGATATAGAACCAAAGCACGACTAGAATAAAAGACATACAATAATATAGAGTTATTATAAAAGGGGCCGACCGCCAAATACAACAATAAAGGTAACACAATGAAGCAAACATGCCATAAGATGGCGATAAACAAAAGAGAGCCAAGGTTTTCCTTTAGCCCACAAGGCAACCAACCACGACGCCTAGCTAGTCGCTTTCCAACCCATGCACATCTCACAAAAGTAAAGCCCTTTGGGCCTTACCTCTCTGCAACAAAGTTATTAAGCAAAGCAAATGAGTACAAAATGTACTCGCAAGACCGACGTGTAATATAATGTAACTATAGTTTAACTACATGCAAGCTTTATTTAAGTGGATGAGGCTTTGGACTTATTTTAGCATAAAGCAAGTTTTCATTTGCAATATTTAAATAGATTCCAAAGCAATTTTGCAATTCATTTTTCATTTGCAAGAAACAACGAGACAAGTAACAAAGATATCATCAACAATCCTGGAAGTGGCTAACCCCTTTAGCCACCACAATAGCATGAACATCCATTCATACCAACCCATCAAGTTTTAATTTAAATGTTGTAGTCTAGTTCTTGCACGACCTTACCAAGCATGTCCATAACCTAGGACGAGGCTATTCAATAGTTTTAACCCCGCAGGGTGTACCAATGTACCCACACGCCGACCATTTTTTGCCACATGATTTAGCACACTTCCTTTGGTATGCAGCACGGCTAAGTCTCACGAGACATTTCCAATGGATGATGCTAATTAAGAGCCGCAACCCACGGAGATAAGGACACACTAGGCACCTAATCGTCCTGCTAATGCTCCCTCCCACACCACACATACACATTTAAAACACACCCACCAACCAGCTCATAATTAACACCTCCCAAAGTACTTAGTCAAGAGAGGTCCCATATCCCCCTCGTGTGGTTAGCACGCAAGAGCGCTTGGCTTAGTGACACAAGTAACTCGGTCCTTGGGGACTTAGGCACCATTCTGTTCACACCCAAAATATCACACCAACATCCATTGTGCCCAAGTCAAACAGTTTTGTTTTCATTTTTGTTTTATTTGTTTACAAAGAAACAAAACACAAGATGGACAAAATGGAAATAAGATTTTAGTGTGATCAAGGTCATCGACATAATGTAAACAACCGCCCATTTCTACCGTTATCTAAGCATTGCTAAGCATTATCAACGTAAACTACTAAGCGATAAGAGTCCATCCAACGAACTCTAAATCGCAGCAAGATAATCCTAGGCTTAGTAGTAGAGAATGAACATTTACCTATAGAAGATGCATCTATAGGCTTACTAGCGACATTTCAACACAAAGTAGCATGCATACATATAAGTGAAACAAAGTAATAAGCTTTAAAGTAATGGGACAATAAATGGATATGATCAAACTGCTTGCCTTGCTGATCTTGCTCAATAAATTGCTCAGGATCACTCACGGTTTCAACCCACTCATCGGCACCTAATCGAAAAGGCGAAAAGAATCGATAAGAACGACGAAAAACCACAAAGAGAGCACAGAAAACGAACTCCAAATGCTCTGAAATTTCTACAGCAGCTAAATGATGATTTTTAGGGAATTTAGCAACAAGAACCAATGGATTTGGATTCTCAATGCAAAAGTTATGAGCAAAACAAATCTGCTCAGCCCTAAAAATACCAAACTGCCACTATTCACTAATTTAATTATGAGGCAACATTTTCTAGAAGGGTGGTGATACTGAGATTTTTACAGTAACACCAGCACCTCATGAGATGAATAACACAATTGAGTTCATATCATTTGGAGCTATATTGCACTTTCTATAATTTTTCAAAAACAAGAACTTGAACAAAATTATAATGCACAAAAATGTTTTCTGAAAATAGTGACATGCCTAAATCCTATTCTAACATTTAGAGCATTCTCAGAGGAAATCAACAAAGTTGGATTCACTCAAAAACAATCTACAGATCATCACTTATGCATTTTACAAGTTAATTGAATTTTTTAAAGAGACATTTAAAGGTAATTTTGAATTCTATTTGTAAAACCATGTTCTGGAACTGAACTGGGCTCATAACCATTTTTAGATTGGAGCCCAGGTCAAGCCAGAGCTAACACAATTTGAATCACCCTATTTGGATTTAAATTGAATTAGTTATGCAATTTTAAAGTTCATACCTTTCTCTGTTTACAAATAAAGAGTTCACTGGAATTTCTAAAAACCATAAGGACATGGGAGGACGTGAGTCACAGATCTCAGATCTAATGGCTCAGACCTCCCAGGGGTTAACGCGCACGCGCGCAACGAAGGTCCAGAGGTGATGGACCTTCCCAAAGAATGCCAAGACGCCGCGAGAGAGGGGAGGTCATGACCGTCGATGGTGCATCCAACGGCCACAACGATGGGAGGGAGGTCCGGAACGGACCAGATCTAACGAGGGTGGTCCAAGCGGAGGTCTTAACGTCACAGACCTCCAGGGGAGGTCTGGACGGCCACGATTTCGCAAGGGGAGGTCCTGGACGTTCCAGATTTCCTTAGAGGAGGTGCAGGACGCCCCGCACCAACGCCTTCTTTCGCGCCAAGACGCTTCGGACAGAGTTAATGTCCGCGGAACAACAAGGAGGTCCGCGCAAAGGCATAAGGAGGTCCAGCGTTAAGACGCGATAAATGCTCCATCATTGGGAGCATTTACTACCCAAATCTTTGTCTTAACGGCACGTTTTGGACATCCCGTCCGACAAGAGCTTCACTGCAAAGGTCGGGGATGAGCCGGCGACGTGGACTTCGTCGGCGACCACCACGGCACCATTGTGTGCGCAATAGTGGTGCGCACACAGTGGACCCACTCTCGACGGCGGCGACGCTTTAAACGTCGGGCGAGCCGAGATGACAACGAAGACAAGCACGCCCAAAAGACGATTTGAATGTAAAAGCTCCGCAATGACATTCAAGCGTGTGCCCAAGCTCTAGGGACTATCGGGAGGTTACCGGAGGTCCCGAGGAGCCGAGGAGGTCGTGGAAGTGATGACCGAGTTGGGGAAGACAATGAAGCTTCACACCCAAGGCACCGGCCCAAGCTCAACTTTGTCCACCTTCTGAAAAATGCCCAAACAAATTAAGTTAGGGTTAACTTCAGGAGGTTTGGGGAGCACAAAGTGAGCAAGGGTTGAAAAGGAGCCCTTCGAACTTCTTGTGCCACCGAGGAGCTCCAAAGACTTCAACAATGGCAGCCACCAGAGAGGAGGTTAGTGGGGTAGGAGCTCGGCCAAGCAGCATGGCAAGCTCCAAGTGTGTAAAAGAAGCCAAAGGGAGCTCGAGGATTCTTATACCAATGGCACAGAGGTCTCAAGACCATGGGTTAAGCTCATGGTGAGCTTAGCCCATGGGGAGGTCCATGGAGTTGACAAGATGGAAAGGACAAGGTAGGCCGAGATGCAGGCGTGGCCTAGGGGCGGAAAGGGTCGACACGCATTTAATGCTTGCAGGCGAGCCGTTGGGACAAGACATGCTCGACATTGCCCATCGCCATGGAGTGCATGCGCGCCAAGGTAGGAGAAGAACAGGACCTCACATCCACCGTTGGATTAAGTGGATGGGGAGGTCTGCCCTCAGATTTTAAGTTTGAACCGTTATGTTTTAAGTGATCGGGAGGAGGTCCCACCACACGGTTTGGAAAGGGAGGTCGTGGCCTCCGATTTCCATAACGCAGACACGCAAAGGATAAGGGTTAGGAGGTCCTAGCCTTTGGATTTACATCCAAGGGCTCAGACCCGAGGGGAGGACTTAGACGTTGCGCAAAACGCGAGGGAGGTCAAGACCTTTGGATTTTGATCCAACGGTTCTGATCAATAGAGGGGGAGGTCCTGAGCCTTGCGCGTAGCGCAAAGGGGGGTCCTGGCCCTCGGATTTTAGCTCAAAGAGCTATGACCTCACAAGGATGGGAGGTCCGATGCGCATAAGGCCCCGGGGAGGTCGTGGCTGTAGATTTTAAATCTAACGGCTACAACACGCGATGGGGAGGTCTGGTGCGCTAGATTTCGAGGGGAGGTCGTGGGCTGTTGGATCTGATCCAACGGCTATGACCTCGGTTAGGTGGGAGGACCTCGCAGCGATGGTTTGCAGAGGAGGTCGTGGACTTTGGATTGGATCCAACGGCTACGACCTCAAGTGAGTGCAAAAAGGGAGGTCTGAGTAGTTTGAGCGCGCGGGGAGGTCAGGGCCCTGGATTTTTGATCCAACGGCACAGGACCTCGATGGGTGGAGGACCGGGGCGCTTGATAACGAAAGGGGAGGTCAGGACCTTAGATTTTGATCCAGCGGCCAAGACCTGATGAGGTGGGGAGGACCTCGCGGTATTGACCGCGGAGGAGGTCGTGGCGATTGGATGTTAATCCAACGGCTACGACCTGATCAAGGTGGAGAGGAGGTCTGTTGAGCCCGGACTTGGTTGGGTTCAACCCAAAAAGAAAAGGTGGCTCAGCCCAAGCAACAGTGCATGTTGAATTGAATTATTAAACAGCTGAGACTTTGAAAAATTGTTTGGGATAGCAAAACAACTCCAAAAATTATGAAATTTTAACTGGAGCTTGCTGATGGTAAGATTAACCTCACATAAAATTTCCAGAGGTTTTTATGCATTGCATTTTTCTCAGGAAATTCTTTAAGGTTGTTCAAAGGATTGTTTTACTTCCAACATTTATCAAACAAGTTGTACAACTTGTGATATTTTTCAGAGGGGTCCCACATCAACTTTAGGACCAAGAAGAATTATTTTCCAAATGTTTGGCATAAGAGTGGTGACAAATGGAAAAAGGAACTTGACTTTTGGTCAATAAGGACTTTGTGTTTTAGGATTACACAAATCTTGGACAATAATTACATGTGAGAAAAAGTTTTAATTTCTACACATTTAATTACATTTGAAACAAACCCTGATTATACATTTGGGATGTTACACCCTCAGGTATACAAACTCTCATATTTGGAACTCCAGCTCTCGGCGGCGACAGTTGGCATAGCTCTTTTGTCTTGAGTGTGTCGCTGTAAGTCGGCCTCGAATGAGACGAACCTTGTCTTCAGCCTCCTTCAAGACGTCTGGCCCAAAGAGGTATCCTTCCCCAGCTTCTGACCACAATAAAGGTGTTCGACATTGCCTTTCATAAAGGGCTTCAAAGGGGGGCATCTTCAAACTAGACTGGTAGCTATTGCTGTAGGCAAATTCAGCATATGGCAGACATTTCTCCCAATCAGCATCAAACTCAATTGCACAAGCTCTGAGCATGTCTTCAAGGACTTGGTTCACCCTTTCAGTTTGACCATCGGTCTGAGGGTGGTAGGCCATGCTGAAGGCCAAATAGGTGCCCAAGGCCTCATGAAGGCTATCCCAGAAATGGGAGGTGAACTGTGAACCCCTATCCGAGACAATTTGCTTGGGCACACCATGCAAACTGACTATCCGAGCCATGTACAGTTTTGCTAGCTTGTCACCTTTGTAGTTGGTCTTAACTGGAATGAAATGGGCAGTCTTAGTCAATCTATCAACGATGGCCCAGACTGAATCATACCCCGACCTAGTCTTAGGCAAACCAGTGATGAAGTCCATGCTGATTTCTTCCTATTTCTATTCAGGTACTTGTAGGGGCTGCAATAGGCCGGCAGGCTTTTGGTGTTCAGCTTTGACCCGTTGGCACACATCACAGCGTGCTACGTACACTGTAATGTCTTTCTTCATTCGTGGCCACCAGTAGCATTCCTTTAGGTCTTGGTACATTTTGGTGCCACCTAGATGAATGGAGTATGCTGATTCATGGGCCTCCTTAAGGATCAGCTCTTTCAGATCTTATTGATGGGGCACAAAGATGCGATTCCCAAACCATAGGATGCCTTGATCATCCTTCGTTATTTTGGAGGCCTTCCCTTGCTCCATGAGTTGTTGAAGCCTTTATGTGCTTGTGTTTCCCAATTGCGCAGCTCTAATCCTCTCTTCCAAGGTCGGGTGGACCTCCAAGGCAGAGAGGCTCCCTTGTGGCACTATTTCTAAATTGAGCTTCTCAAGTTCTTCAAAGAGGGCTGGCTGTCGTTCATGGGTCACAATATGGTTGCAATAAGATTTTCTACTCAGTGCATCTGCCACCACATTGGCCTTGCCCTGGTGATAGTGAGGGTCCAGATCATAGTCTTTGATGAGTTCTAGCCATCTTCGTTATCTTAGGTTAAGGTCTATTTGGGTGAAGATGTATTTGAGGCTCTTGTGGTTTGTGTATATGCTGCAATGATTTCCAATGAGGTAGTGGCGTCATATCTTCGGTGCATGCACCACTGATGCCAACTCCAATTCATGAGTAGGATAGTTTTCTTCATGTGGTCTAAGTTGTCGAGATGCATAAGCTATCACCTTCTTGTCTTGCATCAGCATACTTCCTAGCCCTTGACGAGAGGCATCACAATATACCTCAAAATCCTTATGGATATCAAGGAGGACCAAAACTAGGGCAGAGGTCAAGTGGACTTTTCGTGCTTGGGAACTCTTCTCACACGCTTCTATCCACTCAAATTTCTTTTTTGTCTTTAGCAGCTGGGTAAGGGGTTAGGCAATTTTGGAGAATCCCTCAATGAATCGATGGTAGTATCCTGCCAACCCTAGGAAACTCCGGAACTCTGTCACCGAGGTAGGTGGCTGCCACTCTAGCACTGCTTCTACCTTTGATGGATCCACAGCTACTCCATTTGCAGAGATCACATGACCCAAGAAGCTAACATCGGATAGCCAAAACTCGCACTTACTGTACTTGGCATACAGCTGATGCTCCCTGAGTGTATCTAATACCAATCTTAGATGTTGAGCATGCTCTTCGGCATCCTTGGAGTAGACCAGAATGTCATCAATAAACACTACTACAAACCGGTCCAAATATTCCATGAACACCTTGTTCATCAAGTTCATGAAATAGGCCGGAGCATTGGTTAGTCCAAAAGGCATAACCGTGAAGTCATAGAGGCCATATCGGGTAGAGAAGGCTGTCTTAGGGATGTCTTCAAACCTGATTTTCCGCCGGTGATACCCTAAACACAAATCTATCTTGGAGAACTTTGTTGCCCCTTTGAGCTGATCAAACAGATCATCAATCCTGGGCAATGGGTACTTATTTTTGATGGTAACTTCATTCAAGGACGGATAGTCCACACACATCCGCATACTGCCATCCTTCTTCTTCACGAACAGTACTAGAGATCCCTAAGGAGATGAGCTTGGTCTAACAAACCCTTTGTCTTGTAACTCTCGGATTTTCTTTTTCAGCTCCTCGAGTTCATTCACCGGCATCCTATATGGCCTCTTAGATATGGGTGATGTCCCTGGCATGAGCTCTATGATGAACTCAATGTCGCGATCTGGTGGTCCCCCTGGCAATTCTTCTGAAAGACATTAGTGTAATCTTGCACCACCGACATTCCCTCCAAAGGAACACCAATGGTGTAGCAGACTGCCCTTTTCCATAGGAATGGTCTGTCCATACTGACTATGACCACCATGCTAGGTCCTTTGGTAAGGCTTATTATTCTATTGGTGCAGTCTAACACTCCTTGGTACTTAGCTAGCCAATCCATCCCTAGGATAACATATAGGGTCTGGCCTTCTAACACCATCAAGTCTGATGGGAACGCTATCCCCTCAAACAAGATTTCCACCCCCAGGGCTTACTGATTTGGCCCATAGTAGTCCCCTAGGTGAGCTAAGCTCCAAAGGTCTCTTGAGAACAAAGGTGGGCAACTGCCAACGATCCACAAACTTGTTGGAAATGAAATAATGCGTACTCCAGAGTCAAGGAGAACACATGCAGGCGAGGAGTTCACTGAGAACGTACCCATCAGAACTCCTGAGGCCTCCTGTGTCTCCTCAGCTGTGACATGGTTCACCCTACCATGCCCCTGCGCTGGTGCTGGTCTTGTTGAAGGTCCACCTCTTGCTGCGGTGCCGGGGGTGAATAATGCTCGTCTTGAGAGTGCCCCAAAGATTAAACACAGGAGTGGTGGTAGCTTGTCAGGCGTCATGGGCAAAGTGCCCAAGAGCACCACACTTGAAGCATACAAGGTGGGCAGGTGTAGTGCCACCTTGCTGAGGTTGCCCAAGTCTGGCTCGAGTGGTGGAGGAAGCACCACTAGGGCGGTTCACTGGAGGAGGAACTTGGGAAGAAGCAATCAAGTGTCTTGCCTCGCTTGAAGGGATGGCCTTGAATAGTCGATGACTAGGGGCTGGTCCACTGGAGGTTCCCATCTTCCTTTTGCGGTTGGTCTCAAAGACTTGGCGTTCGCTTTCCAGGAGCAGAGCATTGTTGATCAAATGTTGAAAGTTTTGGAAGTCATGGACTACGAGCTGCACCTGCAGTCCATCACGCAGCCCTTCCCAAAAACGGTCAATCTTTTCTTCTTCATCCGTAATGTCGCCCTGCGCATAGCGGGCTAATTGGTTGAACCGCGTGAGGTACTCAGTGACGGTGGAGCTACCTTGCATTAGGGTCCTGAATTCATTCCTCTTCATGCGCAGGACACTAGAGGGAATGAAGTTGTTCCTGAAAGCTCCTTGAAACTCATCCCATCCTACTTCTATTGCAGCTTCCTCTTCAACTCTTACTGCCATATAATTGTCCCACCAATCAGCGATTGGGCCAAAGAGCTGGTGGGTGGCATATACCACCTTGTCTTCTTCGCGGCATCGGGCCAGGGTCAATTTCTTCTCAATGGTGCGCAGCCAATCTTCAGCTTCAAGCGGCTCATTTGCACTGAAGAAGACTGGGGGCTTAGTTCGCATAAAGTCCCCAAGCCTAGTCCGTGGTAGCCACCCCGCTTATTTGATTCGTGGTTATGGCACTCGCAATGATTGGGTTTGCTGAGCCATCACTTGAGCTAGCGTGGTAAGCTCAAGCAGTGGCGGTGGTGGTCATCCTTGAAATTTGGCCGCACTGTAGTCTTTGGTGCTAGTCTTTGGCGCTTAGTCTTCAGTGCCGGTCTTGGGCCACGTCCACGACCACGTTCCACAGTTGCTCTATTTGGAGACATCTGTCAGCGAAAACTCTTTAGAGAGCAGTACGTGGTATCACCAGACAACAGTAAATAATAGAAAAGGGGCCACCATAGGCCTACCAAACACTACATGACACAAGGCAGCATGCTCCAAGCCAAATGGTAAAAGAAATCAAAGAGATGTATTTAACCAAAGACGAGTTCAGCAAAACCGTGGAGGAGGGGTAACCAAAATAAAGCTAGGATAAAATACATATATATGTTTTTAAGGGCTACTTAACTGTTTTCTATGCGTAGTCCTAGGGTTCTGATGTCCGAACTAGCTAAGGCCACGGACCTCTGATCGTAAGGCTCGATAACAAGTCTATCGGACCCCAAATTTTGAATTTGGAATCCATCATGTCAAGTCAGTGCTACTCCTGGATCAAGAGATAGCACACATAGTTCCATACTTGAATCATTTACATAGTCAGAACACCTTTAAGCAGACCACAATCGGGTCCATAGTTACGATCCTACCTAGTCGAGAAAGGGTATCTAGGGAGGTCTTGAATTGATCCTTTGTCTACCACTTGTTTCCTTTGAGTACTAGTCCCGGAGTGGTCTTTGAGGAGGTCCTAGAGGAGGTCCCGAGGATGTCGAAGGAGATCCTGAGGAGGTCTTGAGGGGAGGTCCTGAGGAGGTCCCGAAGCGTTTCCAAGTAGGTCCAAAAGGAGGTCTTGGAGAGATCTCAAAAGAGGTCCAAGGGAAGGTCTTGGAGAGGTTCCAGAGGAGGTCCAGGAGACGTCCTGGAAGAAGTCCTAGAGGAGGTCCTGAAAGACGTCCTGGAGGAGGTCCTAGAGGAGGTCCTGGAGAGACTCCAAGGAGGTCCAAAAGGAGGTCTTGGAGAGATCTCAGAAGAGGTCCAAGGGGAGGTCTTGGAGAGGTTCTAGAGGAGGTCCTGTGGAGGTCCAGGAGACGTCTTGGAGGAAGCCCTAGAGGAGGTCCTGAAAGACATCCTAGAGGAGGTCCTGGAGAGACTCCAAGGATGTCCAAAAGGAGGTCTTGGGGAGGTCCAAGAGGAGATCTGAGGAGGTCCAAAGAGAACCTGTTGGAGGAGCTCCTAGAGGAGGTCCTGGAGACATCCTGCAGGAGGTCCTGGAGATATCCCAAGGGGGACCAAAAAGGAGGTCTTGGAGAGGTCTCAAAGGAGGTCATGAATACATTTTAGAGGAGGTCCTAAGTATCTGGAAGTAGTCCTAGACCTGCTAGGGGTGGTCGTGAGACATCTGCTAGTAGTTGTAAGTCAACTAACCGTGTACATAGCTCAATGTGATTAGTACTCGATAAAAACAGTGCAAGCCCATAATATATTACATGATAGGTCGTGCGTCCAATTGTTTTACAAAAGAGTCATAGTAACAACGATTATACAAGGGTCAAAGTGCGACATTATGGATAGAACAAAAGCAAAACAAGTCTCGATGGATCCATTCACTTTGCCCACAGGCAAGCGACTGGGGGTCCCGGCCTAGGCTTCGTTATCTTCACCATCACCTGGTTTAGCCTCTGTGTAGTACTGGTAGGGGTCTTGATCGAGTGGGTCTGAAAAGATTATATTGGCAGAGCCTGAGTACACAACCGTACTCGTGAGCCAACACACAATGCAGTTGTATAGATGCAGGGCTACTCAAAGGAGGTTTGGGGTTCTTTTATTTGCACAAAGCCAACTTTTGAACTAGGTTTAGTAGGAAGTCCTGTGACTTAGCACGTTTAACAATCAAGTTTTATAAATGAATTTTCATTTGTAAAGTACCAGTGGAGGTCCAACCTCCTATATAATTGAGTGGCTTCATCCACTCAATGCTTAGGCTATCCCGTATTTACCACTGGTCCCAGACCAGCCTTGCTCCACTTTCAGGGCCCTGGCCCCCTTTTTCCTTTCACAATTCACCACTGGTCCCAGACCAGTCTTGCTCCATTCACAGGGCCCCAGGCCCCCTTTTTCCATTTCACACACACACAAATGGTTTTGAAAACACGAGTCTGTATCAGGCAAGTTCTCAGCACCGCTCTTGACCACGAGCACGGCTATCTAGATAGTTTTCTTACTCTGTAGAGTCTGCACACTTTACCCACAAGAGGAAATCATCTTGATATATACATATGTTTCCTTATACATGTGAATCAAGGGGATATTTCCACATGGCCTTTACAATGCTCAACCTCAACGCACTCCATCCACTACACTAAGGTTTCCACCACCCTGAGCCCACTCCCAATGGCTCTCCGGGAGGCCCCCTCTTGGGCCAATGTGGTTCCCGTGGCTTTGTTCTCCCCCGACTATCCACCCGCAATCAGCCCAACGGCGGATCTACGCCGAGGTGAGCAAATTAGTTGGCCAGGTCATACCCATTATTGACTTGTGGTTGCACTATTTTTACATGAGAGGTCATCACATGATTCGATCCTTAACTAATCCAGGCGGTACATCCACATACCTACACTCTCGTGCCCTAGGCACCAGCCACTCTTTCCAGCCGCCCAGATCTAAAATAGTTTTTCAGGTTTTGTTGGTTTTGAAAACAGCATTTGCTCAACATACTAGCCAGGCTCCCAGCCTCAACTGCTCCCAAATCATTTCCAAAGTTTTTAAGGATTGTGGTCGGGCAACTTAATGCCCACATGACATAGTATCTAAGCAAGGCTAAACATGACACTTAGATACAGACTTATTAATCTAGAAGGTAATCCATTAAGTCTAGGGTGACAAAGGATAATGTCCAAGTTCAAGGGTTGGAGTTTATATACAATTATCATTAAGGAATTAACTATGAGCTAGACGAATATAGTTGGATAAAACATAGCAATGCACTTTCATAATTTAAAGCAACATAATTTGCAAAAGGTAGGCTCAATATGATCAAAGTGTTGACTCGCCTTGTTCAAAGTGTTGCTGATCTTGATCCTGGTCACTAGCTGCTTCTTCAGTTGCCTCGGCTTCTATAATCGCATAAAAAACTAGAGAGGCAAATAAGAAAATATAGAAACTCAAATCGTTTTCAAATATGCAAAGAACTCTAAATAATGCAAGGTTGTAGATTAGAAGTACTAGATCAGCACAATTGAAGACATAGTGGTCGCAGGATCTACAATATTGCAAAAAGGACACGACCGGGAGGTCGTGAGCTTGCTATGATCAGGGGAGGTCGTGGAGGTACTGTAACTGAGGAGGTCGTGTAAGTACTTGTGACCAGGGGAGGTCCTAGATGCCTTTGTTGACTGGAGGAGGTCTGAAGTCTTGTTGACCAAGGAGATCTGGAAATCTTGATTGACGAGGAGGTCTGGAAGTATCGTTGACCAGGGGAGGTCCTGTGTGCGTTACGACCTGAGGAGGTCTTGGGAGTGTTACGACCTGGGGAGGTCTTGTGAACATTCGTGTGAGTGTTAAGACCAGGGGAGGTCTTGTGAACGTTCGTGTGAGTGTTAAGACCAGGGGAGGTCTTGTGAACGTTCATGTGAGTGTTAAGACCAGGGGAGGTCCTGCGTGTGTTACAATCTGGGGAGGTCCTGTGAGTGCCAAGACACAGGGAGGTCTCAGGTATCAAGACACTGGGAGGTCTCAGGAGTGTGAAGACCTAGAGAGGTCTTGTGACTGTAAAAACCTGGGGAGGTCTTGTGACTGTGAAGGCCTGGGGGAGGTCTTGCGAGTGTGAAGACCTAGGGAGGTCTTGTGACTGTGAAGACCTGGGGAGGTCTTGAGAGTGTTGAGACCTGGGGAGGTCTTGTGAAGGTTAAGACCTGGGGAGGTCCTGTAAGTGTTAAGACCTGGGGAAGTCTTTGCAAAATGGGAGGTCATGACCCAGAGGGTGGTCTTTACAAAATAGGAGGTCGTGACCTAAAGGGAGGTCTTTGTAAAAAGGGAGGTCTTGACCACGTTGGTGGTCTTGACCGTGAGGGAGGTCTTTGTAAAAAGGGAGGTCTTGACCGCGTTGGTGGTCTTGACCGTGAGGGAGGTCTTGGGAGTGTTAGGCCGTGTGTAGTCAAATGACAGAAGCGTTTGACTACGCATCAGTGGTTGAAAGAAACAAAGATTGGACTGCTTGGATGCAATCGAACAAAACAGAGGAAGAGCTAGAGGAAAGCTAGAGGAAGAACCAGAGCAACACTAAAGAAAGAATCAGGTTAGCTTAGAGAACTGGCCATTAGGGACATACCAGCATAGAGCTGGTGGAATGAGCTTGCTTAAGCTGAGCTGCCGGTAGTGGTCCTTACCAGCGAGAGGACCCCTATGATCCAGTAGTGACTTGAGGAAGGTGAGTAGCCTTCAATCCTCATAGTAGCTCCATTGAAGCCAGTAGATGTCTTGGAAGGAGGTCTGGGAGTCTTCTGGTCGGGGAGGAGGTACTATAGAAGTGGCAGCTCCATTGGTTGACAACGGCGAAGACGGCGATGTGGTGGCGCTCGCCAGGAGCGAGCGCTCGAGCTTTTAGTTGAAGCTCAAGTGCTCTTGGGAAGGAAGAAAAAGGTGGCTAACACTGGAATGGCGAAGAAAGCAAGAAAGGGGCTTGCGGCAACTATATATAGGTATTTTTGCCCGACAAGAAAGAATGGTGAGTGCTGTTGAAGGGGTAGGCAGCACAGGGCTGGTGAACGATGGCAAGGGTGATGGTCATTAGTGACCGAATGACGGTAACTTGACTGAAGAAATTTCTGACCGAGTCTGGTCCGTCAAGACCTACCGGGTTCATTGCTCGTTGAAGTAACCAATGAGACGTGAGAATGAATAGGGTGAAGATCTTTGGAGTAGTTTACACAACAACTGGTTTCCCAGATCTGGTGCTATCTATTTCAAGGAGAGATATGATGCAATCCAAATAAGACTTGAAATGGCAATCAAAAAGCACAACAGTAGTTATCTCATAAAAAGTTTTAAAAATCCCATATTTTTGCCTTTGTGGATTTTTGGGCTGTTACACTGAGGATGTCCTGAGGGAGGTCCAAGAGGAGGTCTTAGAGAGGTCCAAGAGGAGGTCCTGTGGAGGTCCAGGAGACACCCTAGAGGAGGTCCTAAAGACATCCTAGAGGAGGTCCTAAAGGAGGTCCTGGAGAGATTCCAAGGAGGTCTCAAAGAGATCTCAGAAGAGTTCCATGAGGAGGTATTGGGGTCGTTTCTGAGGAGGTCCTAGACTATCTAGGGGTGGTCGCAAGACATCCGTCAACAGTTGTAAACTAATTGATAGTGAACATTGCTCAAATATAAATGGTACTTGATATGAACAGTGCAAGCCCATAATATATTACATAACTATTAGGCCATGCGGCCATCTGTTTTATAAAAGTGCCATGTAGGCAGGAGTTTTACAAATGCCTGAGTACAGAAACAGAGACAGGAGCGGAAGCAAAATAAATCATGTGGATCCATTCACTTTGCCCATAGCAAGCAACTGGGGGTCCCGGCCTAGTCTTCATCATTTTCACCACCATCCAGTTCAACCTCTGTGTAGTACTGATAGGGGTCTTGTTCATGTTGGTCTGAAAAGATTATAATAGCAGAGCCTGAGTACACAACCGTACTCGCGAGCCAACACACAATGCAATTTTATAGATGCAGGGCTAGTCAAGGGGAGGTTGAGGTTCTTTTATTTGCATAAAGCCAACTTTGAAGTAGATTTGGTAGAAAACATGAGACCTAGCATTTTTAACAATATGGTTTCATAAATGAGTTTTCACTTGTAAAGTACTAGTGGAGGTCCCACCTCCTATACCATTGAGTGCTCTATCCACTCAATGCTCGGGCTATCCCGTATTTACCACTGGTCCCCGACCAGGCATTCTCAAAACCCTTGGGGTCCCACCCCATCTTTCCTTTCTTTTCATCGCAAATGGTTTTATAAAAATGAAAGCTATATCCAGTAAGTTCTCAGCACCGCTCTTGACCGTGAGCACGGTTATCTAGATAGTTTTCTTACTCTACAGAGTTTGCACACTTTACCCACAAGAGGAAATCATCTTGACATATACGCATGCTTCATTAGACATGTGAATCAAGGGGAGATTTCCACAAGGCCTTTACAACGCTCAACCTCAACGCACTCCATCCGCTACACTAAGGTTTCCACTACCCAGATCCACGCTCCCAGGAGGCCCCCTCTTGTGCCATTGCGGTTCCCGTGGCTTCATTCTCCCCCAACTATCCACCCGCATTCCACCCTTGGCGGAGCCACGCCGAGGAGAAACCGTCGGTTGGTGTCGCATCCATTATAGACTTGTGGTTGCCTTGTTTTTTACATGATAGGTCATCACAGATTCGGTCCTTGATTGACCTAGGCGGTACAACCACATGCCCATCATCTCTCGTGCCCCCAGCACCAGCCACTCTTTCCAGCCACCCAAGTCGAAAACAGTTTTTCAGATTTTGTTTATTTTGAAAATATCCATTTGCTCAACATACCAGCCAGGCTCCCAGCCTCAACTGCTCCCAAATCATTTTCAAAGTTTTTAAGGAATGTGGTTGGGCAACTTAATGCCCACATGACATTGTATCTAAACAAAGTTAAGCATGACACTTAGATACAGACTTAATAACTAGCATGTAATCCATTAAGTCTAAGGTGACAAAGGATAGTATCCAAGTTCAAGGGTTGGTAGGTTATACACAATTATTGTTAGGGCATTAACTATGAGCTAGACCAATATAGTTGGATAAAACATAGCAATGCAATTTCATAATTTAAAGCAGCATGTTTTGCAAAAAAGGTAGGCTCAATATGATCAAAGTGTTAACTTGCCTTGTTCAGAGTATTGCTGATCTTGATCCTGGTCAATGGCTGCTTCTTCAGTCGCCTCGGCTTCTATAATCACAGAGACAACCAGAAAGGCAAATAAGCAAATATACGAACTCAAATCGTTTTCAAATATGCAATGAACTCCAAATAATGCAAGCTTGCAAATTAGAAGTACTAGATCATCACAATTGAAGACTTAGTGGTCGCAGGATCTAATGTTGAAAAAGGTTACGACTGGGAGGTAGTGGAGATACTGTAACTAGGAGGTCATGTAAGTACTTGCGACTGTGGGAGGTCATGGCGTTAAGACACAGGAAGGTCTTGTGAGTGTGAAGACCTTGGGAGGTCTTGTTACTGTGAAGACCTAGGGAGGTCTTGAGAGCGTTAAGACCTGAGGAGGTCTTGTGAGGGGAGGTCTTGTTTGTGTGAAGACCTAGGGAGGTCTTGTCACTGTGAAGACCTCGGGAGGTCCTGTGAGTGTTAAGACCTGGGGAGGTCTTGTGAGTGGAGGTCTTGTTTGTGTGAAGACCTAGGGAGGTCTTGTGACTGTGAAGACCTGGAGAGGTCTTGAGAGCGTTAAAACCTGGGGAGGTCTTGTGAGTGTGAAGATCTGGGGAGGTCTTGTTTGTGTGAAGACCTTCGGAGGTCTTGTGACTGTGAAGACCTGGGGAGGTCTTGTGAAATGGGAGGTCATGACCCAGAGGGTGGTCTTTGCAAAATGAGAGGTCGTGACCCAAAGGGTGGTCTTTGCAAAATGGGAGGTCATGACTCAGAGGGTGGTCTTTGCAAAATGGGAGGTCATGACCCAAAGGGTGGTCTTTGTAAAAAGGAGGTCTTAACCACGTTTGTGGTCTTGACCGAAAGAGGGTGGTCTTTGTAAAAAGGAGGTCTTGACCACGTTGGTGGTCTTGACCGAAAAGAGGATGGTCTTTGTAAAATGGGAGGTCTTGACCATGTTGGTGGTCTTGATTGAGGGGAGGTCTTTGCAAAATGGGAGGTCTTGCCCACGTTGGTGGTCTTGACCGAGGGGAGGTCTTTGCAAAATGGGAGGTCTTGACACCAACCATGTTGGTGGTCTTAACCGAGGAGAGGTCTTTGTAAAATGGGAGGTCTTGACCGAGGGGAGGTCTTGAGAGTGTTAGGCCGTGTGTAGTCAAATGAGAGCAGCATTCGACTACACACAAGTGGTTGAAAGAAACAAAGATTGGACTGCTTTGACGCAATCGAACAAAACAACGAAAGAGCTAGAAGAAGAACGAGAACAACACTAAAGCAAGAACAGGGTAGCTTAAAGAACTGGCCATTAGGGACATACCGGCACGGGGATGGTGGAATGAGCTAGCCGGAGCTGGGCTGGCGACGTGGTCTGCGACAGCGCGAGAGACTCCACACTACACAGTGGCTTGAGGAAGGCGGGTGGTCTTCGGTCTTCAAGGTTGCTCCCTGGAAGTAGATAGATGGTCCTTCAAGGAGGTCTTGGAGTGTCCTAGTCGGAGAGGAGGAAGAGCGAGGTCTAGTAGATCCGAGGGGTATCAACGGCGAAGGCAGCGATGTGGTGGCGCTCGCTGCTGGCGAGCGCTTGAGATTGCTTAGAGGAGAAGGAGAATGGGGCTAGCGCTGGAATGGCGAAAAGGCAAGGCAATACGGGGCATGGAGCAGCTATGTGCATGCACCTTGGCCCGACAAGAAGGTATGGTCAGTGCTGTTGATGGGGTGGGCAGCACAGGGCAATTGAATGATGGCTAGAGTGACAACCATTTATGGCCGAATGACCGTTTTTGACCAAGAGTTCTGACCAAGGCTAAATTGACTTGGTGGTGGCAAATTTCGTTGAAGTAGCAATCGAATCGTGAAAAGGAAAAAGGGGCTAGAGGTCTCTCGAGTGGTTTACCTAATATTGGTGTTCTCATTTCTAGAATTATCTGGTCTTGGTGTCCTTATACTAGGCAAGAGAAGTGTGATGCAGCCAGCATGAACACTCGATAATGTATTCAAGAAGCACAACAGTCGTTATTACATAAAAAGTTTTAAAAATCCTAAATTTTTAAAATTATGAATTTTTGGGCTGTTACAAAACCTCTCAACCAAATAGCTTCTTTACATGCTTCAGAAATAGCCATATATTCTACTTCAATGGTAGATAAGGCAACAATTGCTTGCAAACTTGCCTTCCAACTAACAGCACAACCACCAATGGTGAAAACATAACCTATGAGAGACCTCCTCTTGTCCAAATCACCAGCATAATCAGAGTCAACATAACCAACAAGTTTATCTCTAGAATTCCCAAACTGCAACAAGCATTAGAAGTGCCACGCAAATATCTAAAAATCCACTGAATTGCTTTCCAATACTCTTTTCCAGTATTAGCCATGTATCTACTAACCACACTCAGTGCATGAGATAAATCAGGACGAGAACAAACCATGGCATACATAAGAGAGCCAACTGCACTAGAATATAGAACTCTAGACATGTACTCAATATCATAATCTGACTCAAGACATAAGGCTGAAGATAATCTGAAATGCGAAGCTAATGGAGTACTCACTGGTTTTGCATCATACATATTAAAACGACGAAGGACCTTCTCAATATAACCTTTTTACTAAGGTATAACTTGCCAGATTGCCTCTCTCTAATAATCTCCATGCCAAGAATTTTCTTTGCGGTACCTAGGTCCCTCATCTCAAATTCATTACTCAATTGTGCTTTCAGTTTTGCTATTTCTGACTTATCTTTTGTAGCAATCAACATATCATCAATATAAAGAAGCAGATAAATAGCTGAACTATTAACAGTCTTTAAATAAACACAGCTATCATAATCAGACCGCTTAAAATCATGAGAGGGCATAAAGGAATCAAATCTCTTGTACCATTGCCTAGGAGATTGCTTCAAACCATAAAGAGATTTCTTTAATCTACAAACAAGGTGTTCTTTTCCAGGAATAACAAAACCCTCAGGTTGGTCCATATAAATATTTTCTTCCAACTCCCCATGTAAGAATGCAGTTTTAACATCTAATTGTTCAAGTTCACAATCATGTATAGCAACAATATTGAGTAAAGTGCGATTAGAATTATGCTTCATAACTGGGGAAAAGACATCGTTAAAATCAATATCTGGAATCTGATTATAACCTTTAGCAACCAACCTTGATTTATACTTTCTTTGGTTCAAGAGGAGAAATATCTTCCTTTCTTTTGAAAATCATTTGCAATGAACAGGTTTTTTCTCTTTTGGCAATTTCACTAATTCCCAAGTGCCATTCTTTTCAAGTGACTTCATCTCATCATGCATAGCAGCTATCCACTTATCACAATCAGTGGAGCTAATAGCCTTAGAGTATGATGAAGGTTCTGTATTACCTTCAATTTCTTCTACCACACTCAAAGCATAAGCAATAATATTAGCTTCTTCAATCAACCTGTTGGGTGGTTTAATCTCCTTTCTAGGCCTGTCAACTGCAATAAACCGTTGTGGTGGCTGCTCAACAATAGGATGATCCTCAACAATAAGTGCATCATGAACAGCAATATTTTCCTTATCTGATGTGTTATCTGAACCAACAAAGTGATCTACCTGAACACTTGAATTCTGCTCACTTTCAATAGGAACATTAGTGGGCAGTTTATCATGAAGCATAGCAGATTCATTAAACACAACGTTTCTACTAATCACAACCTTATTTGTTTTAGGATTCCACAAATTATATCATTTAACACCAGACTTATAATCAAGAAAGATGCACTTAACAGCTCTAGGCTCTAATTTTCCGTTATCAACATGAGCATAAGCAGTACAACCAAAAACTCTCAATTCTGAGTAATTTGCTGGGGAATCAGACCATACCTCAATTGGAGTTTTCTTTTCAATTGCAATAGAGGGTGACCGATTAATAAGATAGCAAGCAGTGGAAGTGGCTTCGACCCAAAAACGCCTATGCAAACCTGCATTTGACAATATGCAATGGGCTTTAGAAATGATGGTCCTATTCATACGCTCAGCTGCACCATTTTGTTGAGGAGTATGGGGAACGGTGTAGTGCCTAACAATGCCTTCAGTCATGCAATATGATTCAAAATCATTAGAACAGAATTCTATCCCATTATCAGTACGAAGCTTCTTTACTTTCTTTTCAGTTTTCCTTTCTACCATAGTCTTCCACTCTTTAAATGCTGAAAATGCTTCTGATTTATGCTTCAAGAAATAAGACCACACTCTTCTAGAGTAATTATCGTTAATTGTTAACATATAATAAGCACCTCCTAGCGATGTCTTGCAAGATGGCACCTATAAATCAGAATGCATATAATCCAAAATACCTTCTGTAGTATGAACTAAAGTATTGAACTTCACCTTCTTGTGTTTGCCAAACACACAATGCTCACAAAATTTCAGCTTGCTGATGCTATGTCCATCAAGAAGTCCTCTCTTGCTCAATTCTGCCAAACCAATTTCACTCATATGCCCAAGACGCATATGCCAAAGATTAGTAGCATCAGAATCAGATAATGAACTTGAAATTACAGCAAAATTACCTGATATTGTAGTACCTCGTAAATAGTACAGATTGGCATATTTAATATCAGCTTTCATCACAACAAGAGAGCCTTTTGATACCTTCAAAACTCCACATTCACCAGAATACTAGTACCATTTAGCATCGAGAGTACTCAAAGAGATGAGGTTCTTTTTCAAATCTGGAATGTGCCTCACATCTGTCAAAGTTCTGACAATGCCATCAAACATCTTGATCTGAACTGAACCAATTTATGCAACCTTACAAGATGAGTTATTACCCACCAACACAATACCACCTTCAACAGGTTCATAGGTTGCAAACCAATCCTTATTAGGACACATATGAAAGGTACATGCGGAATCAAGAATCCATTTATCATTGGTCTTAGCACATCCAGCAAAGGCAACAAAAACTTCTCTATCAGAACTATCATCAGCAGTAAGGGAGGCTTTACCTTCATCATCTGGTTTATCTTTTTGCTTATAATAGCCAGTTCTCTTTTCTTTATTCTGCAACTTCCAACATTTAGAGATGACGTGCCCACTTTTATTGTAATATTTGCACGAATTGTACTTGCCTCTTGATTTCGACCGGCTCTTGTAGCCGTTCGAACTTTTGCCTCGAGATCCATTGTTTGAGTTCTTCTCCTTTTGCCTACCACAAACAAACAAGTCTTCTCCTTTTGAACTTGAATTTTCATATGGTACCATCTGTTTCATCTTCTCCTTAGCATGCAGAGCTTCATAAACTTCATTAAGAATGAGAGTATCTCTACTATATAATATGGTATCTCTGAAATTTGAAAAAGAACTAGGCAGGGAACATAAAAAATAAGACTCAAATCCTTATCATCATATTTTACCTCCATCGACTCTATGCGGCAACGATCTTCTTAAACAATAAAAGATGATCAAGCACGGATCCCCCTTCTTGCAATTTATGAGAGTACAACTTCTGCTTGAGATGCATCTTACTGGTGAGATCCTTTGTCATGTAAATTTGTTCCAGCTTCAGCCATAATGCAGCAGATGTCTTCTCCTTCAAAATCTCCTACAAAATATTATTTAATAGATGAAGGTGAATATGAGATAAAGCATTACGGTATTTACGCTTCTCATCTGTGGTCCATGTGATAGGTTGTTTCTCAAATCCTTCCAACGATCATCCAAATCAATCGTGCAAGAGTCTGACCCTCATCTTGACTTGCCACAGCGAAAATCTTGTGTCTCGACCCAAGAGTGGAAGATCATACTTCAAAGTAGCCATAAGGAATAAATTCTGAAATTACTCGTGCTGATCTGTGTAAACCTAGTAAAAATCACGATCTCTTTGATATACGTGCTGTGTATACGAATCGAAGATCTTTCAAACTTCTGGTGCACTTATTGGGTGAACCAAGCAAAAGTGGCCGAAATTGGATCATACCACGTGAACGAGATACAACAGGATGACTTGCTCGGTGATTAATTAAAGAAAGATTTTTTTTCTCTTGAACCTGTGCTGGATTGCTTTTTGCTTTGTTTGGTCTACTGATGATGCGATTGAGGCGAGGGAGGCGCGCTGCTTCTGCTGACTTTCCGCGCGCGTTCTTTGTCCACGCGCGCGTTGGCTTCGTTCGACGCACAGACCGAGGACCGAGGCAAGCGACGAAGGACGACGGGCGGACGCAGCGGATGACGACGGAGCGTGAGCGCCGTCGCAGCGGATGAAGACGCCCTCGCGAGACGGCGGCGTCGGAATAGATCTGTTATTTTTTTCTTCATATATCTCTTAAACTCTAAGTTTTGATATCACTTGTTAGAAAAATAAAGACAAAAAAGACACGAATTTTTATGTAAAAAATCCTTACGAAAAAAAACAACGGACACCAATCGGCGATGATTAATATATAAGGAGTGTTTACAAAACGCATGGGATTATAATGAGATATCAACTCTTCCCGTGAGACTTACAAGAGGTATATAAAAGGGTAAAATGACTTAAAGTCCAAGTAGAAAACTAATCCGCTAATATATCATATTCCAGATACTTCTATAGTAGAAAATTTGGATCACATACGGATCACAAATCAACAAATTTCTTGCAAGTTTTTGCCTAATTAGGCTGATTAGCAGACATGTAAGCATCGCTTGGCACTTCAGGGAGCGGGCCCACCTGTCAACTGTCTCCTCCTCATCTCTGTCTCTCCCCATCTGGTCCCCCCACCCCACTCTCACTCGTATCATCACTGAAGTCACCTCGTCCAATTCGCAATCGCAGGGAGTAACAGATACGTAAAACTTCGACTCCAATTGAATTCACCCCATGTAGATATGAGAGCAGTTTGAGCATGCATTGATTATGCCCCTGGATGGACATAAACATATGCTTGAGACAAGAAAAACAAGAACCACACAAGAAAAATAAAACACTCCTGAATATGGAGACAATAAAACGAAGACAAAACTGATCTCCTTGTCGAGCAAAATAAGAATACACAAATCAGTCTATGTAAAGCTCACACTAAAAAAAAACTGAATAACTACAGATTGCAAAAATAGTAACATTCTCATATAGGCATAATAATTCATCATTGCAATGTACAGTTATTCAAATTTAGAACAGCCCCTTCATAACTTCATATAACAGAACTCAAACTGGAAGGAGCATGAGACTCAAATATTAGAGTCGGAACAGAGCACACAAGTCAAATTGAATGGAACATACAAGCAACCATAGTTGGAAAGAGGCATACTGCTCAGTTACTGACCTATAACCAACCTAACTTGAGCATCACCTCTACTCAATGGAGCACACACCCCAAAAGGACAAGTTCAAGGCATTCACCCCCAACGAATAGTATAATCTGAAGCTCTGAACAAACATCATGTCGCCAGCCCTTTGGACTTTTTGGTTAAACGGGACAAAGGAAAAAAATCTACAATGACATGCTCGCTTACCTTTTGGAAAACACTATATAAAGAAGAGACGCCGTAAGATCGGAAGCTGACATCGGTTGATCTAAGTAGCAGCTATAAATCTGAAGAATTCGAAGCAGCATTTATAAGACAAGCTACTGAAACCAAACTAACATGAAAGCGTTTATTGCAAGCAACATATAATGCAAAAGTAATTCAAAGAAAAGGAAATGGGAGGGAAAGTAACAGGTAGAGCTCAACAATTGCAGAAGAGGTGGCGGATGCAGGTCGAAAGAATACCGCCGGAAATGTTTTGGGGGAAGCGTCGAGGGCGAATTGGAAGCCGACGGCCTGCCTCGGAAAGGTCTGGGCCGGGCGCTGCTGCCGTCGCCGGAGACAGCTGCAGCAGCCATCGTCGGCAGGCAGCGGTGGTGCTACTAGACTATACTAGCGAGCGGAGTCGCCTCACCGGCGGCGGCGAGGCGAGGGTGCACTACGTACGCTGTGGGCAAATGCCTACAAAAGAGCCCAAGAAGCCCACTCTCACCGACATGGCGGCCCAAACAAACCCCCCTTGGACTCTGCACTGCAGCAGCGGTCCATCGATGCTGCCACGATGCGCCGGCGGCTCGGGGCGAAATTCCTTTTTCTTTTTCTTTTTCTCTTTTTTTTGCGAGGGAATCGAGCGAAATTCTGACGCGTGAAGGAGCAAGCGGAGGCGACGATGGAACTAAACTGCAAATCATGTGGTCATAGAGTATCTACGGTGGCCACATGAGAGACTAGTATTTCTAGATTCACCACCGTCAAAGGTATACATGTAATTTCGGAGTGAGTATCCAGCGAAACCATCTAAGACCTTGTTTGGAAAATCCAACTTCCTGGCTCATCCACCGAGATAGATCAGGAATTTAGGTTTCCCAGAGAAGCACAAAGAGTTGATACCCCTTGAAAACTATACCTTCAAAGTTTTAAAAAAATTCCGAAAAATACTAGACATAGGGGAGAGATTGTTCTCTAACCATGCAAAATTTTAGGATCAAGATGAGGTTGAGTTTGATCCTGAAATGTTGCATGGTTCGAGAATGTACACTCTCATGCATCTGGTATTTTTGGATTTTCTTAAAACTTTGAGGACATGGTTTCAACTTTTAAGGGGTTTCACCGGATATGTCCTATATATTTCCGTAGTGGTATATATTTCTTTTGACTGCATTAAAAACTGCAACACATTTTGATTAAAAAAAACTAGCGGTCAGAGTGATATTTTCGAAACCATGTCAATGTTAGAAAAACAACTTGTGTTTGCAACCACGGGGAGTACGTGTATTACTCAAAGTGGATCTTATCATAATTCCACAGTTGGCGCATATTAAAAAGAACATGCAGTAATCGAAAAAATTAAGATGTCTACCTCTAGTACGCATGTACATGCAAGGAACTATTTCTAAGTAATAATGGGAATCTTAGAGGTCGTAATCACACTGGTGAAATGGGGAATACGCGGTCTTTTAGAGCATTGCATAGAAGCTAGTAAGTACCAGCTATCATGGAGAGCGACGGCTCACTTTTCTTGACTATACTCTTAACAAGACATCACTACTTATGACTCATCATTTGGCGAACAGGGTGCTGAGGTGTGCTGGACGGTATAGAAGAAAAGATAATGATTTCATCGTTAATTAGCCTTTTTATACGAAGGTGCCACATCAAAAAAATTATGACTCAATTTCGCTGGAATTATGACTCAATTTCGCTGGATCAATTGATTAATCGAAAATGCTAATTTACGGGCATGCTCAAAGTAGCTCCCGTGCGGACGCGCGCCCAATGCTAGCACGTATGGGCAAAACGCACCCACGCGCAGCCGAGATACCAACACATGGCGCCATCGCACGCAACCAACAACCCTAGCTCTCCCAACTCAATGTTGTCGCTGCACACTCCATTCTCCTCTCTCCCCGTTTCGCCCAGAGAAAAAGTTGCCGCCGTCGTGTGTACTGTGTGGCCCAAGGTTTTGATAATCGGTTGTGAAATTTTACCGGGGTCACTGATAGAACCGATTTTAGCAATTTTTGAAAAATTTCGGCAGATTTTGGCCGAAAATTTCAAACTAAAATTTAAAATTCAACTAAATTTCGACTGAAAATCGGCCAAAATTGGACAGAACAGAGACAAAGTATAGAGAAGTAAATAACAGAAATTGATCTGGGGGTAGCCATGGATGGATCTATCGCCACAAGTGAAGAAGAAGAAGAAGCACGCCTCTACCTTGGACGACATGTCAAAGGAACCCCAATAGCGTCATTTGAGCCGACGAGCACCCATGACATGGAACCACCGAGCACCGCTTGGCCGACTCGAGCCCGCTTAGCGCCGCCACGCACTCACCATTGCCGCACCGTAGAACTTTATCTTGCCCTTGATCACTTGCGCCATGGCAGAGATTGGGGAGGATTGGGGAGGAAGAAGAGCCCGAGAGCCGCCGCAGGGGAAGAGGAGAATGGGGATTGGGGATCGATTAGGAGCCGCCGTAGGGGAATGGGGAGGAAGAAGAGCCTAGGAGTCGCCTGACGAATCGAGGGTTTCGACTAAGTCACCGAGTCTTGACGGTCTGGCGAAATGGATGAGCCGTGCAACCGGTGTGAAATTGCGAACGAAATGGACCGGGCCAAATGGATTGGGCGAATTTTTCGACTCGGTTTAAAAACTCTGGGGAGGCGGTAGAAACGGTTTGGCCGATTTTATTTGAAAATCTACCAAAAAAAAATCCTTGGTATGGCCTCGTGGTTGTCATCGTTGCCGATGTCGATGATCGCACTCCACCACCACCACGACCGGGAGCTCACGCCTTGTTGCCCACGTCACCGCGGAAACTTGTGTGCCGCCGTGGGAGCTCGCACGCCGCCGCCGGTGCTCGTGTGTTGCCGTTGGGACTTGGGAGCCCGAGGAGAGGAAGGTAAACCCTAACCCTAAACTGTAATTTGATTATTATTTTTCGTTTTGACTCGAGTGAAATTTCTTTGAAAATAAAGTTGAAATCCCCTTAAATGAGTTGAAATTATTCGGATTTGAGTTGAAATTTTTTATCAATTTTAAATCCCCCATTGAAATTTTCTTATTTGAAATTTCCCCATTTTTAAGTTTTTTCAAATCAAAATGTCCCGATTTGAATGTTTTCCGATTTGAAATTTCCCAAATTGATTTTTTTTCAATTTGGAAGTTTGTGTTTTTGATATTTTCTACTATTTTTGAATGTTTCTGAATGAATGGTGGGAGTGAGCGCGGTGTGGAAGGGGGGATGCCGTGCGCGCCGTGGTGTGAATGGGGACGACGACAATGCCACGTGTCACGTTGGGGGAGCATGTCCGTGAAGTTTGATAGGTGAACCTCAAATTAGAACTCCTCTTGATTAATTATGTTCATAGCTTAACTTGACTCCTCTAAAGAACGTTCCAGATTTTCAGATTAAGCAAACTTCACATCTAGGAGTGGAAGATGCGCCGAACTGCGATTGGATTCTCCAATTATTCGCAAATGTACTATGAACATAATCATGGCGGAAGTTGGTCTGTAGCCAGATGGTTAGTCGTGCAAGTGTGCACCTAACCCAATAGGGTTTAAGTCCTAGACCTAGCACTGATGTTCACCAATTTTAGAAGTACACGCATACGTTCACTGAAAAAGCGTGTGTCCGCACTCCATGGGACATGTAGTGTCTTCAATAAGTTTCTCGCATATGTAGAAGACCCGTACGTGTTGTTAGTGTGTGTTGATTGTGTACTCTCGCAAAAAAAACATAATCATCTCCAATTCAATGATCAGACGAATACGGTTCGTTTCTATGATTAGTATCTGCGAACTTAATTATGTGCAAAGACAACTATATGCACGTATTAGCAATTTAGCATGTGCTTCTATGCTTCCTTAAAAAATAAATTGCGCAAATTTCGAAGCAGTTTAGCATTGGAATAGTGACTGCTAATCATACTTCAACTGTTTTGAAATTTGTGCTTGTCAGTTTTGAAGGAGAGCATTAATTACAGTACCTTAGGTTTTTTGTTTTTATTGTTCTTGTACACCAATTTGGCATGGGTGAATATATCTTATTATTATCCATTCTCTTTTACTTTACGTTTTAAACATAGAAAAAGAATTTTTAGCCTTTAACTATGGCATCCGATTTTCAACCCACAACTTCAAAACTGTTTGAAATGCAAGCCTCAACTAACAAAACATATGCCAGACCTTGTTTTGTTAGCTAAGGGTTGTGTTTTGGACGTTTTTAGAGTTGGGGGCTAAAAATCGAGCCAGAGTGCCGTAGTTGGAGGTTGAAAGTGGACTTTTTCCTTTAAATATCGGCACAATTTTCAATACACTTCTTAATTTGACCATTGCTTTTTGAATTTTTTTATTAATTAACCTTTTTTTTAATTTTATTTTAAAGTTAACCTCCGACGCACTTTATTTCCAATTCTGACCCCTTTGGTTACGCCACCACCCGTGGCGTGATAAAATAACACTGTCATGACATCCCATTTCTAGTCAAACTTTTGTCACGCCACTAGGCGTGATGTGACAAGATGTTATTTGGTCACGCCATAACCGATGGCGTGACAAAAAGTGCTATTTTGGGGATTTATCCTAGAGCGTGATAAGTGTTGTTTTGTCACGCCACCACCCGTAAGCGTGACCAAAGGGTTGAATTGGAAATGAAGTGTGTCAGAAGTTAACTTTAAAATAAAATTAAAAAAGGTTAATTAATAAAAAAGTAATAAAAAAAGTTCTTACTTTTATAACTACATTACCACAAATATATAAAACACAATGACGTATAAGCACTGTCGATAACAAATATACTAAACTAAATGGGTTCAACCCATTTCGTCACAGTTTATAACCACTTCCCCCTTGTTCTATCATAATTCTCAAAAGGGAGCACAAGCACCCGCTGCTATTTGTAGCAATACTAGAATACAAATTTGTGGTACACACCTTCCCAGCCTCCCTATAGTCAGCTTTACCTCACCAAAGTTCTTTGGATTCTTGCATGAATATTGCAAGATCTGACCTGATGCTGCCTCATGTCATAGGAAATCCAGTGTGAGCACCCAGCCCGTGTTATTTAGGCCTACAGCTAATCACCATATTCGCAAGGAAAAAATGTCTAGATGATCTGAGACAACACGTTAGTGAGACATAATTGGTAGCCGTAAGAGCGTGAGACTTCCAACCGGTTCTCACATGAGGCGGATCCTAACAGAATTTTTTTCCCCTGCCAGGAAGCACATTGCAAATAGGAAAGAACCAAAACCAGAAAATAAACCAAATGCCCTGTATTGTCAACAAAACTGTCACCCTTTTTCCAATGTTGAAGCTCTAGGAGCTATATGATCTGACCTCCCCATGTTAGACAGGGAGACTTTGATGTCAACATGCATGTGCCAGTAATCCTCTGAATTTCCTGCTATTAGCTACCAACCAACAACTACACATGCATGTATGAACATTCTCCTAGTCAGATATATATATATATATGCAGGGGTGGCAGCATGCTACTTTAGTCTGGTCTATCTTTCTCTGTCAAAGCTGGTACCTGTGAAAATGATATGAAGTATAATCAATGCAAACATGCTCAGAGCTAGCCTCCTCCTAGTTCCTACAGGTTTCAAAGTCCACATTTGAGCCACTTGCAATCTCTGCCTTCCCTAGATGCCAAACAGGTAAACAACTATTTGTAGCTGCAATATTTAAGCTAAAGTTGGGCAAGGATGAAAGATGACTTGGCTGATGATGATAGAGAGAGGGACAGAAGGCAGAACCTAGGACCAAGATGCATTATTGGCTAGGGTATGATGCCATGGACCCATGGTAGTTCCCATCTTGGATTCCCTTATTGTGGAAAACATAGGATCCATGCACAAAAAAGAAAGGAGAAACGAAAGCAAGATAAGGAGGACAAAAGAGGTTGTTCAGAACCAAAAGACAGCTTTCTTTTTTATTTCGAGTGAAAATTGCACATATATATATGTTCTCCAAAGAAAAAATGCATGGGCTTTCATCATAGGTTCATGGCTCATGTGCTTAAGAACTTAATAACAACCACGTCTCTATATTTCGATAGTGTTTCGATGCTGCATTGAGAAACTTTGTGCTCATCGGACCCAATTGATTCATGTTTGTTAAGTTCACAAGCCTAAGTAGAAAACCTATAGAAGTTAAAAGGAACTATATATGCTTCAAATTTACTCCTTTTTTTGTCTTCAGTAATCTAATCTAGTAGGCTGAAAAATATAGGAAAATGGAAAAGAAAACTCAATTTATTGAAATGCACAAATACGTTAAAAACAATAGAAAATCCAGTCACACATATGTCAACAATAGAAAATCCAGTCACACATGTCCAGTACTGAGGCTCTTGGGCAGCAACCTATTCTCCATCAAAGGAGAAATATTAAGGGAAAAATAGAATAGCGCCTGAAACAAGAATGCAAGTGTGGCTACATAAGCGATTGCAGCTCCAACTGGAATTGTGTATTGCTGAAGTTTTATAGTACCTATTATTTAACAAAATGATAAATACTCTGACTAAAGTTTTTATTTAACAAAATGGTAAATATCTCGACTAAAATTTGTCGGTAAATAAATTGAGTTAATTAAATGATATATACAAAGATCAATATACCCTAGCTACAAAATTAATTTAGAAGTTAGTGACATCATAAATACTTAGTAGCACAACTCCTCTAAAAATGGTTGAGGAGCACAACAAAAATATCAAACCCACATAAATATACATACCCCACATCACTTTTTCTAATCACATTAGCAACCAATAAAATCAGCCTAGATTTAAAAGAGGACAAGAAGAAAACCCAGAAAAAGATCCTCTATATATAATATATACCCTACCACACCATCACCAAACCAAGATAACACAAACACCCATATATCATCATCTCATCATCCCTTTGCCTGCACATCCCTCTAAACCCAAAAACCCAAACACAACACCACGAAACACATCGTATATGGAAGACCACGGCGGCCACCCCTTGCTCCACGGCGGCCAACACCTCCAGCCCACCGCCGCCCTCGCCTACGGGTGGGACCCACCCCTCGCCGCTCCCTTCGACCACGTCGCCGGCGACGACCAGCTGGAGTGCTTCTCGACGGCGTCGGAGCTGCGGCAGGCGCTGCTCCGCGCGCTGGGCGAGCTCGACGCGGCGCGCGCGGCGCACCAGGCGGAGCTCCGGCGGATGGAGTCCGAGGCCGCGCGGCTCGCGGCGCTCGCGGCGTCCGCGGCCGCCGAGCGCGACGACCTCCGGCGCCACTGCCACTCCCTCCTGCTGCTGCTCCACCACCAGAGCCAAACCCCACCACCTCAGAGCCTCCCGGCCGCGCACGCCCCTACAACCCACGCCGGCGTCCTGGGAGGAGGAGCAGGTGCCACAGGCGCCGTGGACGAGCACTACGCGCCGGAGGCCGCCGCCACCTCGGAGGAGGCGGAGATGGAAATGGCACTCACCGGGCGGCTACCCGAGAAGGGACGCCTAGTGGAGGCCGTCGTGTCGGCCGGCCCACTGCTGCAGACGCTGCTCCTGGCCGGCCCGCTCCCGCGGTGGCGCCACCCGCCGCCGCCCGCGCCGGCCGGCGGTGCCGACATACCGCCCTTCATCCCCGACCGTCCGAGCCCAACGAAGGCCGACCCAGATGCCGGCAACAACTCCTTCTCGTCCGCGTCGGCGGCGTCGTCGTCGCCTGAGAGCAACTGCAGCGGCGGGCTCGCGCCGCTAGTGGCACAGCAGGCGCTTCCGTATCACATGAGCTCCTTTTGCATGTAGCAGCTGCTTAATCGCGACGCTCCCTTGCTTCCTGGGCGGGCACCTGCGTGGCATGCCACCAATTAACACGAGTGGCTTAATCGTCATTAGAGTGAGGATTAATTTGGCTTGTACTTGATTAGTAGGGGTGAATTGATTGACTAGTGCTAGTGTGTTTGTCTAATTGAAAGTGAGGAAAGATTGGGACATGTATATGCAAGACAAAGCAGATGCATGCCACTAGCAGATCGAGTAGCGTAGAGTTGTCTTTGTGAGGATGTATCATGTATACTCCCTCCGTTTTTATTTACATTTAAATAAAAACGGAGGAAGTATATCACTGTATATATATGTACGTGGATGTTTCTTTCTTTCTACGACCACTGCAGAATGCACTGGGTCGCATTATTGGGTTCATGCAAGCATGGAGAATGATTTCTCTACTTGTTAATTCCTTCAAGTGGATGATGAAGTTTATTGAAGTTTGTTGGAGGAATTCGAATTTCGCCGAAATTTCGGTGATTTCGTGCCCTCCAAAAAAAATTCTATTTGTTCAACAAAATTCGGAAATATTTGAAATTGGACAAATTACATCCTAAATTTGATTTTGGACAAAACTCAATCAAATTTCTTCCAAATTTCACCTAGTTTGAAAACCACTGAAATTTTGAACCGAAATTTCGGTAATTTCATTCAATTCGCTCCCCTTCGATTTTTTTTTAAACAAAATTATTTTCCCTGAATTTGACTGCAGGGAAATTAATTAGCCTAGTAATCGGTAACAACGAAAAAGAAGTGGATTAACAAGATAAGGCCGCAAAGAAGTTTGAGTGCAAATTGAAGTTGTAATCACCGTTTATCATATAAAATAACACTTTCATAGGTAAAATGACATTTCAGCCGTGTTCTTCTAGATGTCGTCAAAGAGTGTTGTGTATGACTCATATATATACCAAGGTAAAAGGAATGGCCTATGTCAAGGAAAGCAGGATATTGTGGGCGGTACAGACTATAGGCATACACTCTCAGGACATAGCTCTATAGGGGGCGGGGTTGTATAGGGTTACGGGATATTGTGGGCGGTGTAGACTAGGATTCCGAGTTGAACCATGTAACCAGGGTATAAATTATACATCCGATCTCTTGTAACCCTAATCGTGGTAAGGAAAGAAACTCATCGTATGAACAGAGCCGCCGAGGTTTGACTCCTAGGATGTAGCATTGTCAAACCTCGTAAATAAATCCTCGTGTCTCTTGTGTGGACTTTGTGTGATCGTATTCCTCATGGTGGGCTGCCGCCGGTTCCTGTCTCTTGTGTGGACTTTGTGTGATCGTATTCCTCGTGGTGGGCTGCCGCCGGTTCCAACAAAGAGGTTATCTAACAGGACAAAGGATCTTGCGTGGCGGCCGTGGGGATCATGGTAGCTGAGAATCTCATGGTGGCAATGGCTAGATGGGCAAATTGATGATGACCCAAGTTGTGGAGGAAGAGATGGCAAAGTCATTTCATATCTAACGGCCAAGAATGATTTGTATGGAAATTGTGTCATTTAAGGGACTACCACTCTACCAGGATCTGGGATATCCTTGTGGACACAATTACCACCGTCAAAGAATAATTATACCATGACGGGCACTAGAATGCACGTCAAGGAAATAATAACCGTCAGGGAAAGTAGAAAATCCTCGCGCACACACACAAACCCTATTCCCCAAATGCAGCCGCCTCCACCTCGTCTTCTACCATGGCTCCTCCAAATCCAGTCATCTCCACCACCCCCAACTCCATCCCCACCTAGATCCGCCCAATCCCCACCTAGTTCTCCACCACAAGACCTCCGATCCGCACCTCCTGACGTCGCGCTTCTGCTCCGAAGGGCCTGCAACCACTGCTATACTCTATTGCTGGTCCAATCCCCACTTGTTCCGCCGTCTCCCAAGTCTTCAACCACTACTCGACGTCCATAGCTCCCATCGGCGACCAGGCTTGTGTCCCAACGTTCGCTGCTGCTCCGAAGGACCAAGGGCCACGCCTACTGCTGTTCTGCTGTCTCCTTGGTCGACCTCCCACTGGCGCCCAGGTCAACCTCTCCATCTTGATGTGATTTTTTCCTTCGGGAAGTTCTTGGATGCATCTCGCATTTTTATTTTTATGTTGAGTAGTGACTATGAATCCGAGAGTGTGACAGCCAAGTTAGTTCTTCACTCTCTTAGCGTTATATTTCAATGGAGGCCTTTATGTATGGATGTATGTGTTTGTTATGCTGGATATTCAAAAAACGAACTGATCACTGAGTTATGTAGTTATTTAGGATAAGAGATGCATCAGACATCAGTTACCCTCTTCTTGGAGTGTTAAATCAAGACAAGGAGATTTAATTAACAGGTGCATAAATCTACATGGTTCATGGTTGCCTTACCAACCCATTGCATTTGTATATGCAAGATTGATGGGTTTGAATTTTTCGTATTTCAGTGATGTACCTTAATATATGAGCTGTATGCTTTTTGGTGCTATTATTCATCTTTCCTCTGCTAAAGTTGCTTTTTAGTGAAGAACTAACTTGCTCGAAATCAAGTGCTAATTTTTCATCTTTTTGTTTGAACCTTTCTCAGGAAGTTGTTTGCATGATATTGCTGGATAGGAGAAGGACAAATTAGAAATCAACTTGCAAGGTATTTGCTAGTAACACTCTGGTATTTAATAGTCTCAACAGAAATAGAAAACTATTAGCAGTCTGGTATTTCGTTAGAAACTTTGGTATTTGCTAGTTGCATGAGTCGACGGCTCAAGTTGGGTATTTTCTTAGTAACTTTTCTTTTTGTTTTTGTAGTAAACAAGGCCTGGGTGAAAATTTGGCTAGGCTGGTGAAGTAACTTCGGTGAGTCTCACTCTGTCTCTCTCTCACTGCAATCTTGGGATGTTGGTCCTTGTTTGTTGCTGAATAACCTTTGATAGCTATCACTAAACTAAGTAGCTCTTGTTTTCTGCACACTGAACTAACTAGCTCTTATTCAATTACTTACAATTTTTCCTGCTAAAATCACATAATTATTTAATGGCAGACCGCTGAATAGGCAATTCAAGTTTGTCCATTACAAGGATAAGGAAGCTTACAGGATTGGCACTATGTTTGGAGTTATTCTCAAACATGTGTATCCAGACGCCATTCATGTCAATAATGATGCCGGTGTCATCATTGATCACCGTCATGCATTTACATGGGCTGATTATTATGAGTACAAAGATGACACAGGAAGAACCGCTGTGGATCGAGCGAAGGAAGAGTTTTGGGTAAGCGATCAGTATGTGCTTGTGAGCTCATTCAAATTGTTTCAGTCCATATCTAACTTAGCTTTCTCCAATGCAGTCATTGTTTTCAGTTAGTGTCAATAATAAGGAAGGGGCAGACAGGGTTCTTGAAAACTATGCAGCCACAAAGGTTAAGGACATGATGTACCAAGCTCGTGTGGATGCTGTCAAGTTCTTGCAGCTGCCAAAGCTAGAAATATCAAGCCATCTAACTCAATGTCATTTCAGGGAGTGCTTCAACAAAATCAAGAATTGACTCAAATTGTACAATATCAAGGAAAACTTATAAGGGTACACTTCATGCATGAGTACATTTCTGATTTCACTCTTCCAAATTTGTTCATGAAAATTTTCCCTTGCAGTTTATTTTTGACAAATTTGGAGTTGAAGTACCGCTGGACATAGCATCTGAACCGTCAGACCAGCAAAAACTTTTCGCCAAATGTGCATGTATTTACTTGGTTGTATACTAGGAGTCTAGGACCACTTATATTTGGTGAGTAGGCGAACCATTGTTTTGATGATGTGGTGCTGAAATGTGATTACGTGAATCATTTTGTTAGTTGTGTTGTACACTTACATGGGAAGAGATATTTTTTTTATTAAGAGACTTCCATTGCAGTGATATATTACATTTTGTTAATTTGATAAGAACATTTTGTCAATCTGATAAGAACTTGCATATATGATTGTGCTTAAAGTCTCCCTCTTCGTATCGGCTCAACCTTTCCTCTGATGAAGTCCTTGTCCGTCTTCAAGTCCTCGATTCCTCAAACTCCTACTGGCGTTTCCCGATCTGAATCATACTTTCCTGAGTCGGCTTTTCTAGAAACTTCTAGCATGGCTGACTCTGATCTCCGAATTTGACAATCTTTGAATTTCCTTTAACTGCGTCAAATGGCAAAAATATTATGGCCGACTATTTTGCCTACAAACACATGGCCCCCATTTTTGTGAAAGCACCACCTTTACAAAAATGTCAAGCATCATTTGTTAGGAGCAAAGCTGATTTTCACTAGTCTCCCCACATGGCAACTAACGGCTACCTTGATTAACGGCGAAACATACTATGTAAGGAGGCAAAATGACTGTACTGCCATCCTTTGTTGCCATCTATAGATAGGAACAGTCTCCACCATTTCCCCCCTTTTACTTCCAATCCGCTGGGGTTCTTCTTCAACTGACAAAACATCACCGGATCTTCAAACCCTTCAACGATTTTCCATGGACCGTAACCATGTATTTTACCTAGCCACTGAATCTGCTTATCAATTTTTTCTGGGTCCTCGAGGGCATTCAGAGACATGGCGCATTATCTATAATAGTCTCTCCTATATTCCTCTGAATTCGGCTGGGTTCAATCTAGAAGGTTGATCAAATAGTTTCAGATCTTGGCCGAATGCTTTGAAAGGATGGCATGAATGGTTTGTTAGAGTAGCTCGCGAGAAGAGAGAGATCTGGATTCAAGCTGGTATAGCCGAAGCCCTCGAGCTTTCTCTTGTTGCTCCGGAAGTCAATGAATCTTTGTTGATAGCAGCTTGTCAGTTCTGATCGAGTTCCTTGAACGCCTTCTTGCTGTTGTTTCCGCCCTGATGGCTGATGGTCCACTTTCAATGATTTCAGCCTTTGATCCTCCTCCAAAAATTAGATTTAATTTTACAAAGAAGGGCGAAGGATGGAAAAGGTACATGAAGAGATTCAACCAAAAGGAGGCCCAGTGTCTGATGAAGAACATGTTGCTTTTATCAACATGTGGCTGGACATATTCATATTTTTGTGGATCGTCCTTAGGAGCTATCCATACATACGAGAAGCTAGCCAATGAACTTACTCAAGGACACTGCATTGCACTTGGAAAAATTGTGCTAGGAGCTCTGTTCAGCATGATGAACCTGATTACTAGCCGACTCACCACTGGGCTTCGAGAATATAGCCTCTATTCCGAATTAGGGCCTTCTTTTCTCTCCGGAAAATCTTATGGAACATGGGTTATGATATGTGAAGAGCAATATCTGACCCATATATGTATTTTATAGGATATCCGATAAACATCAATATTCTTTAATATCCTTTATGGTTTTCTAGTCATTGACTAATATATAATATGAATTTATATTTGTTTATGTTTATGTTTATGTTCTTAAGTACGATAAATAATTCTCTATTAGATATTATAATTTGACACTTTTGTTGGTGAAGTTTTATCTTTTCTTTATATGTACACTATCCATCAAGTTATCTGTGGTCAATTTGAATCCAATCCACATCCGTCTCGTATCCGATTCGAAAAATCCATATTTGTATCCTTACTGGGTATCCGTATCCGCTCCAGATCCAGGATAAAAATATAAGTTATGATACATAATGAGCAATATCCACCGTATCTAACCCGTTTTCACCCTAATCATCCAAACATCCAAGACTACAGGAAAAAGAGAAAAGTACAGAGTACTTGTAGGATATGGAGTGTATCCTTGTTAACATTTTTGGACTTCGCTATGGCTCCAACTTAAGGGGCACCCAATGTGCAGCACATGGTGCATGCTTGTTGCTCCAAGATATCTTTGAATATCACAAGATAAACTTCTACGTGCATTACAACTCTTCCAGCATGCATTCTCCTTAGAAAGAAAAAGGAGACTCATCCATAGGATGGTTGATCTCAATTTGGTGCTTGTAGGCATACCAAATTTCTCCCTTGGTTTCCTTAAGAAAAGTATGTGCGGTGCCTATGGTTATCTAGAAAAGACCATTGAAATATTGAGTGGCTAGTGCGCTAGTGCCAACTCAAACTGTTCAAGATATGGAAGGATGGTTTTGACGAACGTTATACGGTAGTAAGACACGTGGAAGCCAAATGAACGATATAGTAGGTCGACAGTGCCTGACATTGATGGCGTGCAATAAATCCATGGTCCAAATCAACGACGAAGCCGGGATGAAATAGAGGTTATGCTCGTGTGTCAAATTAAACATGAGACAAGTGTACTAATGATATATCTAGTGATACACTTAGATATTACAAATGACAAAAAAGAAAAGAAAAAGAAATCGTCTTACATGGCTGTCTACCGAGTGCAAAGTGCCGATTGTCGTGCCATCGCACCCTTCAACGCCAAGTATGCTTCTGTGTCCAGAGCTCGCATTATGTAGCAGTGAGCAACCAACAGACTGGGATACATTTTTCAATGATTGGGCCTCCAACAAGTAAGAAAACAACGGCCCACTAAGGTATTATACGGCCACTAAAGAGCACACTGCACACACTTCTTTTTCTTCCTCTAGACGTTGAGCTACTCGATTTCTATCGGTCATGTGCCGCCTACACGCCCAAAATTCAAGCGCTGGTGCCTGGTGTACCTGGGATCTAGCAACCAGAGATGGGGTTGGAGCCCAAGTAGCCCTAACACTGCCTCCACCCCTAGTCCAAATGTACTTGAAAACTATAGAAAAATATCAAGATTGATACCTAAGATTCTTTCTTGCCATGGAATGCCAATCTAACGAGCATATGGAGTGATTGATGGGTAGTTAACATTGAACTATCACATAGTTGGTTCGCACAAGCCACATTTGCAAACGGCGCGCGATCGATGCACTACTTTTGACACGTATCTCCTATACTATTGGTGGTTACCATATTGTTTATGTCTATGTATATTTTCTATACTGGCAAAGTGGTCGATGCACAACCTACATCTCATACCTCTCAGGACCACAAGGTCCACTATAAATTTGTAGTGCTCGATTGAGCTTACACTAACTTTTTCTTGTAAAACTATATGTAAAAAAGGAAACTTAGCACTATGCTAGCCTCCAAATGGTGTCATTAGGTGTCATGTGAGTAGCAACACTCCACATGCATGCGATGGTTGATCGATCTTGCACACTGAACAACCAGCCTCCACGCTGCCTTCCCTTAGCTTCTTTTGGACTGGCCCATGGCATCAAGGGAGGATAATGCTAATGATACACACCCCCTAAACAATTTGTATCTATAAATGAACCCTAAATCCATCCATCTCTAGGTTTTACTTGCAAAATTGTTCATGAATCACCGGTATCAATCACATCATGAATAAAAATGTGGGCATGGGATTGGGATCCTCTGCATTAAAGGATTCAATATAGAAGATCTACGAAGCGTGGTATTAGAAGCGATCACCACCGTCCGATCAAAAATCAAAGATCGAGATTAATATGTACAATGTTTCTGTTACATTGTTTTTCACTACAATAGAATCGTTGCAATAAGTATTTCTTCTGCTACAGTATTTTGTTGCGTCACTACTGCAGAACACTGTCAATACACTTACGGAATACTGTTTATACAGTGAACCCTGTAATACTAACTGGATAAGTATGGTGAGGAATTGACTAGTGACACTCTAGCTGTAGATAGCAATGGGAGCTAGCTACTCTTGCTTTCCTAAAAGCAGGAAGAAGAGGAATCTTTCAATCATAGGAGCAGAGGCTGCGTAATTTTATACTCTAGGCACCTCTTTCTGTCTCAGTGTGCAATCACTCCTTGCTTGTCCCTGTCCTTTGCTGCCCAGCTTTATCTTGAATTTTTGTGTATTTGTTTACCATCAAAGAAAGTAAGATCTTGCAATCAAGTGCTGCAAGACTGCACAATTATGCATGGTACGTGGATGAGTGGGCTGGATATCATCATGTTAGTTATCCGAATCTCGTTATTTATTTATGAAAATGTGATCTGTTTCTAGTTGTATATTAATTTGTGAGAGAAAATGGCATACTTCATACCCTCTTTTTTTAGTGAAGCCGAGAGCTTTCATTTAACCAACATATGGATTACAATTAGCACGAAAATCGGCATACTTCATACCTGTGCGTACAAAAAATGGGATGGTTCTGCGAAGGTCCTTTTTCATATAAATTCTTTAACTATAGCAGATAAGCTTGTCCACATTTGAATTCTTCTTAATATTCTTTTTTGAGGAATTAATTATTCTTAATATAACGTAAAAGAAAAAGATGAAAGAAAGAGCACATAAAGTTGCATGCGTGGTTGGATATGATATGGTTTGGGGCACTTGGATGATGCAAAGACATGTGACGTTTGTTGGCTGAAATTCAAGGTGTGAAACATGGAGAGAAAAGAAGGCCCTAATTGGGGTGCTGTCACGTACTGTCTAAACGTGCTGTGAACTTAGCAAAAGGAGCTAGCTTGGTGCAAATTTTTTTCAAGGATTCTATGAATGTCTCTGGACTGCCTGCATCAATCCAGCTGCATCTTAATTATTTCTTTGGATTTTCCTCCATTTGGTAGGCTTACGTATATAATGTACGCTAAGGTACTACCAGTAGACATTACTAGCTACAAATTAGATATTGCCTAGAAGAGAACAAAATGTTTAGATCATGTTTGGTGCATCATGCTAATATAATAGCACTATTGATCTTATCATATGTTGCAAAGAATAGTTGTCTAGCTAGTCAAAGGCTTAGCTTGTTGCTAGGTCGGCGATTGGCCAAATAATCAAGGGATCGATGGTGCAAGCATGGTACTGTATAATCATTTCCTTCAACGAATGTCGACATTGATGTACCTCTCAGCTTGTGGTAATTAACAATTGGATTAGAAAAGGTTTGCTTCAATACTTTCCCATACAAAAACGCAGCACCATTTTTATAGTAGCCAGTGATACATTGTCAATTTGGTTAGAGTAAATCTAGCAAAACTACAGGATTGTTATACAAACTATCAGAAAACTACGGGCTTTAGCATATATTTCACAAAACTATATAATTTAAATAAATCTTGTATCACAAAACTACATGTTTTAGCTTGGACCATTTCTCATGACAGGTCTGACATATTGGGACTACCTGTTAGCCTCACTCGCCCGTCTGTCATGTTCACTCGACACCATGTCAGATCGCCGGCGGGGAGTTGAGGCTGAGTTGCCGGTGGGCTGTGTGGACAAGGAATCAAGCACCCATGAATTGTTGTGGTTTTGCTCAATTTGAAGGAAGCGGGTGTAGGCCGTACACGTTGGTTGGATTCTTTAGAGTGAAATAGGCATCAATTTGGGACAGGTCACAGGGGCACCACGTCGCATCTCAGTCGGCTGAACATAACATACGAGCGTGTGAGGTTGGCAGGTGGGGCCCAATCTGCATCCCACGCCTGTCACAAAAAAGGGTCCACGCTAAAACATGCAATTTTCTGATACAAGATTTCGTAAAATCTGTAGTTTTGTGAAATATGTGTCAAAACATGTAGTTTTGTAATAATTTGTATGATAAATCTATAGTTTTGCGAGATTTACTCACTCGGTTATAAATAAATAGACGTCGGTAAAAATTTACCAAGTTAATAGCCGCTCTTACGGAGAAAGAGAGAAGCGGCCAAAGCTATGGTGATCAACCCCACCCCACCCCACCCCAACAAAAAAGACAAAACACACATATGAACATATAATATCAGCCGGCCCGTTAAGCCTTAAATCAAGAGCGCGTGCGGCGCGGCACATGCGTGCACGCGAGCTAATTGCCGGCTTGCAATACAATTAATGTTGAACTTGCATGACCCCTGCCCTGTCCGGCGTCTACACGTACGTGCAGGATATTTTTGATTTTTTTCTCGTCTACATGCATCTTCGCCGTCGCTGTCGTCACCGTCGTCGTGGTGCTTTCTCCATTTTTCCACATCCATATGCGTAGATGCAAGAACTGTTTGCGAAAAACGCTCTGCAATTTCGTTATGCAGCAATGGAATCCCGGGATACCCGGTATGGGAAAAAAAATGCGTAGATGCATGTGCATGTACTGTACCCCATGAATATATGCATATATATTCCTCCGTTTCCGCGTACGAAAACGACGTTGCTTAGATAACCACTCGATCTATCCGCATCTAGCCTCTACTGTGCATGTTCCCTACACGCATTGCTATATATATATTTTTTAAGAAAAGTACACTGTGGATCCCTAAACTTGGCAGGATGATTTACTTGGGTTCCTAATCTATAAAAGTGTCCAATCCGGTACCTAATCTATGAAAGTGGGTCATAGAAGGTCCAAAATAGCCCAGGTGGCATTGACCGGTGACGTGGAAGGTTGACCACGAGTTGGCGTCGCCGCCATTGGCTCCAACGTCGCTCCTCGTCAATCGATCAAGACAACCACGAAAGCAAAAGCTCGACTCTCCTACCCTTCCATTCTCGCCCATCCAGTGCTTGCTCGCCTCCAATCCAATGGCGTCCACGGCCGATGTAGACCTCGGCAAGCTCGGCTATGAGATATTCTCCTCCTCGAGAGCTAGTTCCTCTTGGCGCCAAGAATGGCCGCCTACGCCGGACGCCGGTTCTTGGTGGGGAGGTAGAGAGGGTGAGGTGCTAGCGATTGATGGCTACTGGTCGGGACACAGGGACGCATTGTTGGCGGCGACACAAGTAGGCCGAGGGGCGTTGAGGGTCTGGCGGGGACCACACGCCGTGTCGCGGATTTTTTGATGCGCGGTGGGTTGGGGCGGGGGTGTTTTGGCGGCAATCTTTGTTTTGAAGGGATGAGTGGAGGTGCAGACACTGCGCGGTAGTTCGTTAGCATTCGTGGTGGCGAGCCTCGGGAAGGAGAGGGTGGTCTGTGGGCGGCTCCTTGAGATCCTTTCGGATTCAAGAAATGCATGAAACAAAAAAAAATCACGAATCCTTCCTCCAAGAAAATGCAAGGAAAAAAACTACAATTGCATTTTTCAACTTCAAGAAATTGCAATATGTTGGATTTCGGATTTTTCTCTTCAAGAAATTGCATTGTTCGGATTTCATCTTCAAGAAATCACCTCAAATTTTGTTACAAGAAATAGAAAGAGAAAATAAAAAAAAACACAAAAAATGGGGAATCACAATAAACAGGGAATCAGTTCCATGGTTGGTCCGGTTGAGGACGACGGTGCGAGGTGGAGTAGGCCAACCCGGCCGCCAGAGTAGAGGATGATGATGCTTGGGTTGCGTGCCTCCACCGCCGCCATGGCCGCCGGGTGGTCTGGCCTCGCCCTTGCTAGATCTGGCGTGGAGACCGCTGGATCTAGAGGAAGGCAACGACGGCGGCCGGATCTGACGCCGCCGCTCCCGGGGACAGCTGGGTCCGCTTGATCTCACCGCCATATGTCGGGAGGGATAGCGAGATGGGAGTGAATGAGAAAGATAGGCGGCGGGCGTTTTTATCATCATACATACGGTACACAATACATATAGCCACGCTGGAGCCACGTCGGTCAGATTGGGTTGGGTCAACGTTCCACGTCACCGGTCAATGCCAACCCGGGTTGTTTTGGACCTGCTTGACCCACTTAAATAGTTTAGGTACCGGATTGGACACTTTCATAGATCAGAGACCCAAGTGAATCCCCTTGACAAGTTCAGGGACCCATAGTGTACTTTACTCTTTTTTCTTCTTCTTGAGAATCTTGTTCGTTACCGACATGATATTCGACAATTAATATAAGCATGCATCAATATTGCAGCTAGCATCGGAGATGACCACGGTCTAATTAAGCCTCACGCTGGCCCAACTATTTTTGGGCTGGACTTAAATGTTTGATGATTTTTAAAGATATTTTCATAAACTTTAACATTGGTAAGATTTTCAGGTCTTGAGCTATAATCCACCGATCTAGGTCCGCTCCTGATTGCATCACATTACGTTAGTTTTATTAACCTCTCTAACTCTCTTGCAGAATCAGTGATGTGTTCGCTCATCCAACCCCGAGATGTGTTGTTATGGGAGCTGCATTAGCTAGGGTGTGAATCTGAGCGAAAGGGGAAACAGATCCTCTGCATTAGCCTAAGGAGCACCGTGCCACCGAGCGATAAAAAAATGAGAAGTCTAGTTCGAGCGCTGCGGTACAAAAAGCACAATAAAATTTGCTTCCTCAATTTTCGTGTGGCTTAATCGGGATCCAGCTAAAGGTGGCTGTGGCTTAATTTGATTGTTTGCTTCCTCAATTTTCGTGTGCTCGGTGTGGCCACGAAACAGACACTTCTCGCTTAAATGTAGTCGTCCCTCCTGAAAAGAGTCGAGGAGAGAGAAAATTGCATTTTATGTAGAAATAATTTTGCTTCTGCAACTAATGCTTGCATGAGTTTATGCTTGTCGACACTGCCGCGTGATTAAATTTCTCCGTAGAAATTGACGATTGCTCTATAGTATAGCATTCTGTCAGGAAGAAATTAAGTATTTATATAACACTCTTAGGTCTTGTTTGGTTAAACCAAAATCCCGGTCAATCCATGTGGTCTTGTTTGGTTAAACCAAAATCCTAACTCATCTACATAGATGGACTGAGATTTTAGTTCAATTTATCTATATGAATGAACCAAGATTTTAATTCAAATTCTAACCCATCTACATGATCCCCATCGGAGCCCAAACAAGCCTTTTAACGTTTTTTTTTTCTTTCCCGTATGAAGAAATTCCTGTCATTCGCAGGAACAACAGAAAAAAAAAGACGAAACTAGCCGTTCTGGGCTAACGAAAATCCAAATAATATGTGGGCTGGCCAGGCTGGACTGGTATTCGAGCCCAACTGTCCCACGTTGGGGCATGTGGCTAACCTTGGGCCGAAATCCTGGTCTAGTAGAATACACGGTAGGCCCGGATGACTGGATTTTCCGGCCCAATAAAATAAGCTCGCCGCACCTATCCAACGGCGGTTCTCTTTCTGGCATTGTAACAAACTTATTATTAGAGCTTTTAGGTGCACTCAATTTAATATGGATTACCTGTTTTTTATCTATTAGTTTAGATTAGTTAGGATTTAGTTATACTAGTCATCAGTTGATTTTTAGTGGTAATAATTTATGTAAATGTTTACTTTGAATTCAGTATAATACTTGTCATCAATTTTTTCATTTCTAGTTATTAAATTTTCACAATTTCATTTCTAGTTATTAAATTTTCACAATTGCATTTGTTTCCAATTTTATTTCAGAATTTATTCTACAAATCTTGTTTTGGAGAGAGAGATCTACCCATAGGGACATGTTAAATTTCTAAAGAGAATATCCTTCTTTGTTGAAACTAACATTGCCTGATAATTCATTGTTATGTACTCGAACACCATCCAAACTCTATTTATCAACATGGACTAACACTACTACAAAAAGGCTAATACTGGACGCCTCATCACAGACGGTTGACCAAAACCGTCTGTATTACATTCAATCACAAACGGTTTTGTATTAGAGACCGCGTATTGTTATCGGCCGAGCTAAAAGCAAATGCTCAGGAAGAGGTAATATCACGAGCGGTTCGTTGAAAACCGTCAGGATACTTACGAGGCGGTTCTTCATTAATAACCGCGTGATAATACTACATATCACGATGGTTTTCAACAAGAACGCTCAGGAAACATCCGCACGGTTCTAACAATAATCGCTCGTGATATTATTACATATCACGACGGTTTTTGTTATAACCGCTCGTGATAATATCGCCTGACTCCACGGTGAGTTTCTTCGCCACCGGCGCGCTTAAATCGCCGCCATTCGCCGGCTCCTCGATGCACGCCCTTCGTCACATCGATCCGCTTCGCCCCGATCGTCTCTTCGCCTCACGCCCGAATTTATATCTTGTTTTATAAAAGGATCATCCGCCATCCAAGATGATCATCCCCATACATATTTATAAAAAAAATGTAAATGGTCGCCTCTTCCTTGTCGCCGCATTGATGGCCTTCGCCGACTTGTACAAGCACCTCTTTCTGCACGTTGAACTGCCGTCTTTGCGGAAGAACACTGCTTGATCAACAGTGTCTTCACTCCTCTCTTGGCGGAGAATTTGCGGAGCAGTGACGCCACGCTCCACCGTCTTGACATCCTTCTCCGCCGTGTCTTCCGGGTGATCTCCCACTTTCGGCGAGTTTACCGCGTCATCGACGTAGTCCTCCAAAACGACGTTGCACGTCTCCAAGAGGCTTGCCGTCACTTGGACTGCGTAATCGAGGCGGCAGGCGACCGAGTCGACCAGGCCGAGAACCCTCAAGCAAGGGAAGAGAGCATATGGGCTCAATTCTTCTTGGTTCAACAGTCCAAGGGTCTTCGAGAGACACTTGAACGAGCGCGTCAGCGGGTGGACGCATTTCAGGCTTCATTGGCTGATGATTAGGAACCGTCCGATGCCGACGCCGTCGCCTATGAAGTATTGAAGACGGAGATAGCACCTACCTCCGCCACTAGAAAAACTTTGTTTATTTATAGGTTTCTACTTTTTTAATCTTTTTGTAAGTGATGCCACATTTGCTTGGCCATATATATATGAAAATTCCAAAATGAAAAAAAAAGTTTGGAGGTGAAGTTACTATATTAATTATATGTTGAATTATTGCTATATATATATATATATATATATATATATATCGTAGATGGTTTTGTGGAAAAACAAAATCTAGTTTGGAGGTGAAAGTTACAATTAATATTAATTATATCGAGACGGTTTAGTGGAACAAATTAATTAATTATATATATATCCAACTGTGATATATATATATTATATAGTTAAAGTAAATTTTCAAGAGTATTTAAATGACAAAATTGACATATAAACATGTAATTTCTTCATGTCATGTAAGTGTATATACAAGATAAATATACTTGAGAAGAAACCATATCATCGACGGTTCCATAATGGAACCGTCGCGATATGGGACATATCACGGACGTTCCATAATGGAACCGTCTGTATGCCCCATATCACGCATTTGCCCATTATGGAACCGTAGGTGATATTATCACCGACGGTTCGTTAATAGAACCGTCTCGTGATAAGTCTCTTTATTAGTACGAGCCCTACCGCTAGGGTTTGCGCCGCCTAACTCTTGTCACTCCCTCAGCCCGCTAGGGTTTGCGCCGCTTTAACTCACACGCCAAACAGATTTACTCCATTCCTCCCCACCCGACGCCACCGCCGAACTCGCTTGCCGCCGTCGTTGCCGCCGGCCAGACACCACTCGCGACCGCAGTAAACACTCGCACGATAGTAGTGTCTTCTCTGATGTCGTGGTCATGCCACAACCACGGTGACGCCGCCACCAAGCCACGGGCTTGGCCCTGTGTCGCCTCGCCGCCATGGCTTGGTTCTCCTGCTTTCGCCTCCCGCGCGCTCGGGCCTTGGCGATCTTTGCTTTCCCCATCCTCTCTCTATTCTCCTCTAGATCTGTTAGCTTAATGTCTTGTGTTGAGTTTGATTTTTATGCTTGAGCCTTAAGTTGTGTCTCGATGTTTGTGTGATTTATGCAAGGTAAAGGAGATGGATGAGGGTTGTCTTTGGTGGTGGGTCGCCACCGTGGTTATAGCCAGATCGAGGTATCACCCTACCTTACTCCCTCTCTGTCTCTACCCGCTTGTTTCTGTGATGAAAATGGCTAGTGCTTTGTGTGGTGGCGGGTTTGGTCTTTGTCTTCTTTGTTGAACCGCTCAATGATGTTAATAGTCTTATGTGAAATTGAAGTGATAATTAGTTCATATTAATAGTCCCTTGCTCGTGATGTAATGATGTTAATAGTCTTATGCTGAAATTGAATTGATAATTAGTTCATATTAATAGTCCCTTGCTCGTGATGTAAACCGAGGGCTATTGGTGTATGTGCATTCTATGCATCTTGCTTAGTTCATGCCGTGGGTTCGGATGGGGTTTGATATGTTATGACTTATTGGGTTGTTGATATGTATGAGTCGTTGATTTGTTATATTGTTATGACTTATGACTTATTCGTAGTGTCAAGTGTTGTCTGCTATTGATAGTGGAAACTTGCTTGGTGAACCATGGGTCGTTGATATGTATGATTAATGATTTACAAAAATAGATGTATAAAATGTGTGATATGTATGTTATGACTTATTTGTCGATTTGTCATTTTGTCAAGATGTTATCTGTTGCTTCTCGCCATTCATTTCACATTTGTGCGTAATCGTGTTCATGCAGTCAAGTTCTCCTATCTTGCGCCCTAGGTACGCCGCCCTACCATTCCATTCCTAATCTCTTCTCTATAAAGTCTCCAGCGTTGGTCGCTTGTGCCTTTAAAACGGCATTATATATATATATATATATTATATATGTATTTCGAGTCCCTCACCACTTTTGAAGTTGCGTCCATTGTGACATGAAGAAGAACTGACAACGAGATATCCAACCTCATTGAGCCCTGCAAATATAAGAAAGTGACGTGACGCGCAGTACATCGAAGTGGCATCTTGTATTAGCAAAAGTAATTGGATGTCCCGACGCTTTAGGCAAATTGCATTTTATATTTGCAAGGGCTCAATGAGGTTGCCCTAGTTGCCGCCTCTCTCCTCATGTCATGTGGACGACCCCTCAAAAGTGGCTAAGGACTAGGAATAATAGAAATATAATATATATATATATATATATATTATATGATGTCGGTTTTAAAGGTACAAGCAAATACTACTTGGAGACTTTATAGAGAAGAGTCATCACAGACATTTGCTACCACAAACCGCTCTGTGGTATATAGATATCACAGACGAAGCAGGTGTTGAAACCGTCTGTGATATATAGATATCATGACGGTTTCAATGCACAAACCGCCAAGCCGTAGCAAGTAGGAGGTGGCGCGGGCCAAGATGGGGCCGAGCCAAGGCCTGTAGGCTCAAGTATGGCGCGGCGCTAGAGAGAGAGGACGGAGGGAGGAGCTCGGTTCACATGAATACCAAACAGCACAAACCAATAGGTGATAGATCTGTCTTACCTCGACATCGCTTGGTGAGGTAGCTGAGATCGAGGAAGAGGGATACCCCGCTATGGAAAAAAATGCATAGATACATGTGCATGTATGCATGGCCCTGTGAATATATGCATATATATTCCTCCGTTTCCGCATACGAAAACGACGTTGCTTAGATAACCACTCGATCTATCCGCACCTAGCATCTACTGCACACGTCCCCTACTGTGACACCCTGATCTTCAGAACTTTTTTTTTAATTTTCAAAATAAAAAGAACTATTTTGTTTTGATGAGAATTCAAAGCTTAACCTGAAATTTCATAATGGATTTAAGTTGACTAACTCAAACTACAACTAAAGTCCTTGTTGGTTTGCTGAGATATTAGAGTTTTGATAGTGTTTCCTTCTCTGTTCATCGTTTACCCGCTTCTGGTCTAGACCTCCCTTCGTCTGGGATCTAATGGCCCAGACCTCTCCTTCATTGGATCCAAAGGTTCGGACCTCCTTTGTGATGACCTCCCTGGGTCCAATTCTCCCTCTCGGGTCCTCTCTGGCTTACAACCGCCCCAAGCCTGCGCCGCCCTTATGTGCATCTGAGCTCCTTTGGAATCCTGTTGAAGCTTTTCGGTTATTTGGATTTTCCCTCGCCGCTAGTATCCTTGAAACCTTCTCTGGAGGTTCCCTTCAGTATCAGCCCAGTAGTACCACCCGCACCATGCGGTACTACCGCTTCTTAGGACCTCCCCTTACCTTTATTTGACCTCTCCGCGTCCTTCAGGACCTCTCTATGTCCTCTAGAACCTCCCCTTACCTTTATTGGACCTCCCTGTGTCCTACCGGACCTCCCCAGGTCCTCTAGGATATCCTCCCTATCTATTTCCACCTCTATCAAATGTGAGTCGTCCGATTTGCATTGGACGGTTTGATCCTGGTGAGACGTTCGGATGGTCCGAACGTCCCAACTCCTATGAGCCCTTAGATCTTCGTTGGACGGTCCGATTTGTTGTGACGTTCGGATGGTCCGAACGTCCCAGCCATTTTGGACCACCCGATTTAGTTCTAAGGCTGAGATTCTGCGCTAGCTCTAATGGTCCGCACGTCCCACCCTCCCTGAGCCTTAGATCATTCTAGGCGGTCCGATCGAAATCCAGCGGTCTCGACCTCTCCTTGTAAATCTGGACCGTTAAGACCTCCCCCCTTGGAGATCTTAACTGTCCAGACCTCCTCCTTGTAGATCTGAACCGTTAGGACCTCCCCCTTGGAGATCTTAACCGTCCAGACCTCCTCCTTGTAAATCTGGACCGTTAAGACCTCCCCCTTGGAGATCTTAACCGTCCAGACCTCCTTCTTGTACATCTGGCCGTCAAGACCTCTCCTTTGGAGATCTTGGCCGTCCAGACCTCCTTTTGGCAGAATCCGATCGTTAGAGCCTCCCCGTGGAGATCTTAACCGTCAGACCTCCCCTGGATTTGATCTTGCGGCTGTAGACCTCTCTTGCGGGTGAGGATCTCCTTTTACCTTTGTAGACCTCCCCGTTTGCAATTGATCTTGACCGTTGGACCTCCCTTTTGGAGATCCAACCGTCAGGACCTCCCTTGCGGGTGAGGACCTCCTCCTTGCCCTTACGGACCTCCTCTGGTGTATTTAATCTTGACCGTTGGACCTCCCTTTTGGAGATTCAATCGTTAGGACCTCCCTTGCGGGTGAGGAACTTCTCTTTGCCCTTGCGGACCTCCTCTGGTGTGTTTAATCTTGACCGTTTGGACCTCACCTTTGGAGATCCAACCGTCAGACCTCCCGGTGGGTGAGGATCTCCCATGTTCCTTTGCAAGACCTCCTCAAGGTCATTGCAGACCTCTCAAGGGTTTTGGCTGCCCACTCAGGCGATCCACACTCCCAGCTTTTACCTTTGACTGTGTCCTTGGGCAAGGAAGTCTTCACCGCATTTAATGCATGTTGTATCACATTAAATGCTCTCACCTTTGCAAAGACTCATGTCATACCGATTGTCACATTCCTTGCCTACTCCCTTTGTCCTCTTTACCAACTCCTGCTGACCCCTATTCTGGGTCATGTGCAATGGCTCCCCCTATATATAGTTTGGGAAGCTCTCCTTTCTCACTTTCTTCCCCATTTTTCCTCTCTATCTCTACCGAGCACTCCTTGGATCTCCCTCCAAGTTCTGGGACCTCCTCTCTCAAGCCCCAGGACCTCTCCAGCGAGCTCCTTGGACCTCCTCTTGACCTCCCAACCTCTCTGTTGGTTTTGTGTCTAAGTTTATTTGGAGTTCTTTGGATCTTGTTTGAGCTTTATTTGAGTCATTTGGTTTTCACGTGTAGATTGTCAAGCCCGTGGGGAGCCCGAGTTCAGTGAGGGAGAGGAAGCAGCTCAAGACTTTGAGCAAGGCAAGTTACACTCTTGATCATGTTGCACCCAATACTTCAAATTACTTATGTCATTTTCAAAGATGGATGCATGCTTACTTTACTAAGTTATTTCAATACCTATCTTTCAAATCATAGTTATGCCTCATCGCTTGGTATGACCACTGTCCATGTTGAATCAACCTCATTGTCACCCTAGATAAAACCTGGTTCTTGCAATAGTGAGGACCCGTAGCTCTTGAAAAATGGAATGCTTAGTATTGCTTAGACCAAAATCTTGATTTGGGGAGTTTTGACCAAAAATATCAATTATTCAAATGATTTCGGCCGTGGCATTGGTGTGTCATGGGGATTTTGGCCATGACATTGGTGTGTCATGGAGGTTTACAAATGGCCATGGCATTGGTGTGCCATGGAGGTTTGAAAGGCAAAGTAAAGGAAAAATGGTTTTGACTTGGGCGAAACTGGTTGTTTGGTTGGTGCATGTCTATGCACAGGGGTTGTGTGATCCGATGCCCCAGGGTTGAGGTTTGTCACCCAAGTCGATTAAGGACCGGTCTTTGAGACACCACTTGCTAAGTTTATAATGGGTCAAGGCTAAAATTGTGCAACCACATGTCTCGGTGTGAGGCGTGGGACACAGCTAATTAATTTGCAAAGCTCTATCGTGGTTCATCCTGTGGATGCGGTGGGTTTGTCATGTTATGACTAGTTGTAGTCCCACCTGGCATAAGAGGGGGCACCCCATTAACCCGGCGGGTTTCTATCCAAGGGGGGTCTGCGAAACCTTAATAGGGGTGGACTGCGGTGGAGCAATGTATTGTAAAGGCCTTGTCATGTGCTCTAGACCTCTCACCAAAGGAAGTGTGAGGTGGTATCGACGGATGCCAAGCAAACTAGAGAATTCATGTCATGTGGGTAAAGTGTACAACCTCTGCAGAGTGTAAATCTATTCGAATAGCCGTATCCACGGTCATGGACATGCTGGCAATGTCACTCAAAGTTAGCTCTTAGTTTTGGTTTTCAAAAGGAATATTGGCACTGGTTTTGGTGGTTTAACCAAATTGGGTTTTGGGCGGAAAGCCATGTGCGGGAGGGTATCCTTCACCATATTTATGATGAATGCTATCCAACTGAAAATGGATTTGGCAAAAATGAATTCTAACTATTGTAACCTACCTTGAAACTTAATACTTGTATTTGAAATAAAATTTGGCTTTATGCAAATCAACCCTAATATGCTTTCCCTTGATATATCCCTATGCATGTTATTCTGTTAATTGACGGGTGTAACTTGCGAGCACGGTTGTTGTGCTCACTCTTGCTTGATTCATGAATTGAGCAGATGAAGACTCCTATGATGATGAAGATGATCAACTCAATTAGGCCGCGCCCTCCAGCCAATCACCTGTGGTGTAATGGGTGGACAATATCTTTGTTTTCATTTGCGTTTGTGTGCTCTCGGCTGTGGAGCTTGTAAGCAACCCTTGTAATCAAACCTCCTTTTGTTGTTAATAAAGCTGTTGTGGATGTCCATGTTATCACTTGCTTGTCTTTGGAGAATCGGTCGATGATCCCCGGGATCAGTTTTGATCATGATGGATCAAGGCTCGTCCTCAAGCCCCACGACCTCCTCGGGTTGGCTCCTCTCGGACCTCCTCGAGTAGCGTGGTGCTTGAGGAGGTCTAAGGTCCAACGACCTCCTCAAAGTCGGGACCCCTGACCTCCGGGTGGTCTCTCGGACCTCTCTGGAGGTCTGGAGGTCCTCGGGACGCCTGGGAAGTCCTTTACGGACCTCCCAGGAGGTCTTGAGGGACCTCTGACGCCCCGGGGTCCTTTTGACCTCCCAGGAGGTCCCGAGGGACCTCCCGGGTGGGCCCTGGGTCGGGTCTTGACACCTACGCGCATGGCTATATTTTTTTTCTTCTTGACAATCTAGTTCGTTACCCACATGATATTCGGCTATTAATATAAGCATGCATCAATAGGCATTATTATTGCAGCTAGGGGCGGAGACAGTTATGGTCCAAGCCTCACGCTAAAACAATTTGTTCTTTGGCTGAACTCAAATGTTTGATGATTTTTCAAGAGATTTTTATGAGCTTTAACATTGGTAAGATTTTCAGGGCTCAAGCTATAAGGGCATGTACAATGGTATAGATAACTGTTATCTATATTACCCCTGTATGTCATCTATAGACAGCACTAAAGACGGCAAGTATTATAGACAGCTGACGTCACATTATTGTACATGCTCTAACCCACCCAACCCGAAACCTGAGTCCACCCCTGATTGCATCACATCACGTTAGTTTTATTAACTTCTCTAACTCTCTTGCAGAATCAGTGATGTGTTCGCTCGTCCAACCTCGAGATGTTTGTTTTGGAAGCTGCGGTAGCTAGGGCGCGAACCTAAGCGAAAGTGGAAACGGATCCTCTGCACTAGCCTAAGGAGCACAATGCTATGCATTAGGGTATTGTATCCACCGTACGATCAAAAAAAATGAAAGGTCAAGTTCGAGCGCTACAGTACCAAAGAGCACAATAAAATCACTACCGTTTTCACTGCAGTAAGCATGTATTGCCCCGCAATGCTCGCTTTGTCAAGTGTTGTTGACACATAGGCTATAAACATTGTTCACACGGTATCCTCTACAGTAACAACCGAGAATCCGGATAGGCCGTGGGTTAATTTGATTGTTTGCTCCCTCAATTTTCTTGTGCTGGGTGTGGTGATGAAACAGACACTACTCGCTTAAATTTAGTTGTCCCTCCTAAAAAAGAGTCGAGGAGAGAGATAGTAGTATAGACGGTAGGCCCAGATGACTGGATTTTCCGGCCCAAAACAAGCTCGCCCCACCTATCCAACGGCAGTTCTCTTTCTAGCGTTATAACAAACTTATTATTGGAGCTTTTTACAGTGCTCAATTTAATACGGGCTCAATCTAATGCGGATTACCTATTTTTTATTTAATAGTTCATATTAGTTAGGATTTAATTATACTATACCTGATAGTATGAGTAATAGAATCAGGAGAGAGTAGATTGTAATTGACTATGCATAAAGATCACATGACATACGAGTAATATTTTCGACCCTAGTCGAAAAATCTCATAATACATGAGAGGATTCAATCGGCTCTGTTATTCCTTAGTGCAGTGCGCACGACTCAAAAGACAAGGGAACGTAGCAAGAAAGACAGTAGCGCACAAGGGAGCAGCAGGGGAAATTCAGTGCACCGACAGCAGCAATGGAAGCAGCAAGATCCATCCATCCGTTCCATCGCACCCCTGACACGCACAGCTTGCGCCTTTGCTTTCATGGCCACCCTGCCTAATGGATCCAGCAAAGCCCTCCTCACACGTGCCATTACTGCGATGCTGGACCATCCCGTCTGATCCAACAAACCTAACTCCAATTCCATTCATGCCATTCATACTACTACACCTAGCAGCAGCAAGCTGTTCTAGTATCTGCTTTTGCTTTGCCAGTTTGCTGTCTCCTTGTGTTAGGTCTCGTCTGATCTGCCGAACGGGCATCTGACCAGAAGTGGCTCTGACAATACTGCAGGCACCTCTGATTTGCGTTAGTTGTAATCTGAAATGGCATCGTCTACAATGTGAATGCGATCATGGTTGATGTCAGATGAGAGATATTTACCGACACAAAGAAAATCATTGATCAATCTATACATGGCAAAACACGGAATTGCTTCAGAATGATTTGACTCGGTCTTCGGAGAATCGTCCCCAAGCAATCTCCAATGATATGGGAGAGTCCTTGATGAATAGGACTATAGTTGTAATCTGAAACGGCATCGCCTGTAATGTGAATGTGATCATGGCTGCGTCAGATGTTTGCAGCCCCACCGGTGGATCCATGTCGTTAGGCGAAAAAGTCTGGGACCAGATGCGTGCCATTGGTTGCTCAACGTGCGACATTCAATTCAGCAGCTCCGGCTGAGACGTACGGTACTTCGTTCAGAGATCAGAACACAGTTTGGAGGTAGTACGAACTAAGGATCTATTCCGTATCCGTATCCGTATCCGTATCCGTACCAACCATTCACCTCGATCTGCAATACTAATATCCACATCGCAATGTGCGGTTTCTCGCAATCTTGGTAGGTTACTTGTAAGATATCAACAATGTTCTGTCAGGGCATCAGATGTTCAAAGCATTTCAGATGTACCAACGATGCAAGATAAGTACAGCAGACAAGGCACAAAACAAGCAGTTTAAATCGTAACAACACAGGTAGTAGTACTCAACAGATTAAGCTTCTTTTGACTTTCATAGCCAAGGCTCACCCATTTACAGCTTTCCAAGTGACTCAATTGTTCATGCAACATGTGTTCAGACTCCATAGATTACCGCAATGGACCGAGTGTTTACCATTGTGCTGTAGAAGGAACTGTTTCGTGCGGCTCAGACTCAACTGCGAATGAGTTCCGCGTACCATCCATAGACAGATGGGCAAACTGAGCGTGTCAATCAGTGTGTCGAAGCCTATCTACGTTGTTTCGTTCACGCGTGCCCCAGCAAGTGGTTCAGTTGGCTGGCATTGTCCAAGTATTGGTATAATACTGCATTACACTCCACCTTGGGCAAAACTCCCTTTGAGGTTTTGTATGGTTCTGATCCTCGGCACTTTGGCATCAAAACATCTGAAGTTTGTCGGAGCAGTGAGTTGTCGATTGGCTTAAAGAAAGGAAACGATGATGTAATTATTGAAACAAAGACCTTAACCGAAAATCAAAGATATGAAAACTCAAGCAGATCTCAAAAGATTGGACATATCGTTTCAAGAAGGAGACTGGGTGTATTTGAAGCTTCAACCTTATATTCAGACTTCAGTGGCAGTCCGAGCTAATCACAAACTGGCTTTTCGTTATTTTGGTCCTTTTCAGGTGGTGAAGAAGGTCGGTTCAGTTGCCTACAAGCTCAAATTGCCACCCATGTCAGCAATTCACCCGGTGATCCATGTGTCCCAGCTCAGGAAGGCAGTTCACCCCTCCGAGGTAATATAGCCTGAACTTCCAAACTCAATTGAAGACCTGCAGATTCCACTCAGAGTGCTACAAAGGAAGCTTCGTGACAAGGGATCCACCTCAACAACTCAAGTACTCGTGCAGTGGTCGGATCCTCCACTCCGGTGCCAACCTGGGAAGACCTAGAGGAACCGCAAGCTCGTTTCCCGCACGCTCCAGCTTGGGGACAAGCTGCATCTGAAGGGAAGGGGGGTGTCACGCCCTCAGCTGACACTACTCAGGAAGCGCTCAGGAGAGGGATGGGCCAAAGGAAACGCCAGCCCAGTAAACGATTTGCATCATCTGACTGGGCCACTTAAACTTGGGCTAACGGTGAATAGTGGAGTAGGGGTTACGAAAGAGTTTATTGTCGTTTAGTACTTAAGGTTTAGGCCTACGTGCCGAAGGGGGTATCTGAAATGTAATGACAGAACTGGTTCCTCTTCTTCCTCTACTGCTTCCTTCGTCTCCGATCTCCATCTTCTAGTTCTGCCAATTGCTTCTAAAACTACTTATCTCCTCTACCCTTCTGGGGACATAACATGCCTGCACCTGAAACAAGGGCAATTTAGATGGCGACAAGAGTTAGCAAGCTGTCATTCAATCTGAACAGAAACGATGCGATGCGATGCTGGACAGAAACAAGCATATAAACTATTGCCAAATTGGGGCAGGTTTTAGTATCTTGGTGATCTTAAGACAGACTGGTTCAGTTCACGAATTTACCTTGGCATTCTCTGAACGAGTCCTTCGCCAAAATGGTTGAAGGCTATTATGACCTGCATTGCCTTGTCCTTCGCATAGGAGTCACTGTGACCCAGGAGCATCACCTGCATTGTTCATTTACCATCAGTGAAAAATCCAAGCAGGCTGTTTGCACACAACACCAAAAGAATCCCGAGATGCTACAGCGATATCCACAGTACAGCCAACCGACAACTTCTGGTAAGATTTGGAAGAACAATTGACATGAAACTTATGCTAAACTACACTTGTGCTGGTAGAAAACAAACGAGTCCTTCACATACGCCAAACCCTGGAGATTCCAATGGCTTTTTTAAGGCGTGACAGAAGAGCTGCCAACACTGCATTAAAGATAAAAATAAAAGATACAAAATATTCAAAATACAATACCAGGTCCAAGAAGCTGAACCCGTACAAACGAAAATTAAATTAAACTACCCCTTGCACAAGCTGAATCTTCCTAGCCGCCTTCAGCCCCTTGTTGTCCTGATTTCTTCTCCCCTTTAATTGTTCTTTCTTGCTCATGTACCAACCGCTTTGCTCTCGAGCACTAGTCTGATGCCCCGCTAGACCCCTCTTTGATGAAGCGCTAGTCATGAAGATGTCGAAATTCCGGCCGATACGTAAGATCCTAACTTGCTTGCCCCACTTAGAATCCAAGCCCGGGCTTCTTCTTTAATTATTGCTACAAACCCATTAACCTCATTCCTTTGATGCTGAAAAATTCTTCTATTTCTTTCTGTCCAAATTTGCCACATTGTCAATATGATTAAGAAGCTTTGCCCCTTCCTACTCAAAGTCGCTTCTCTTTGCAATCTTTCCATCCACCAGTGTAGTACTGACTCATCAACGTTCTCCTGAGTCGGTAGGATGCTGCTGTGTTGTGCCCAAGTTGCTATGGCATTCTAAACCCGTTTCGTGTAAGCACAGTTTAGGAGCAAATGGCGTGCCGTTTTCGGGTTGTTTGTACATATAATGATTTTACACAAAGTACGGATATAACTACTGCTTTAGGCACCAATTCCCAGTCCACTAATTTTCTATTGTTTCTCGGGTGTATCTGACCTGTTGGTGGCTCTTGTCACCAAACTAAACAAGAGCAGTTCTTTTCTGTCAGTTCATTTCCTAGATTCTTAACAAGTTACTACAATCTCAGAGTCTCAAAGGCCAATCACCTGCCGCTACCAGCTCTACCAGCAGATCGTGCAGAACAAGAGGGGGGAAGTGATGCGGATCGAACCTCGATCTGAGATTAAATCTGTGGGTTGCCGATCTTTCACGATGGAAATTCCCAATCAAATATATGGAGTACAAATTGCAGGATGTAATTCATATTTGGATAAATAAATATCATACCCGCATACATCTCAGTATACGAACGAGAAATAGGGATCAAAGATCCAACGAGAAACTCCTAGTACCACAGCTAGAAACCCTCACGCTAAGATGAAATACAAGATTGGAATTCACAAGAACACTCATAGAACAGTGATGAACTCTTACGGCCGAACACTACCACAAACCACTTATTTCCCGAGTGCTTATATGTTCCCCGAGTGTCTGGACGAAAACACTCGGGTAGGTCCCGAATGTTTAATAGAACACTCGGGATGGGAGGTAAGCACTGGGAGAATAAATTTCCGAGTGTTTCATATAACACTCGGAAATAGAGTATAATCCCGAGTGTATAAAAACGAAACACTGGAGAGAAAGCCCCCCCTTTTTTTTGCTACCGCGCTTTTTTCACTACTAACCCTAACCATATATTCCCAATCCTCGTAGCCACGCCTAATCCCAGAGGCCGCCCGGCCCCCCACCCCGTGCCTTTCCTCCTCCACCGCCTCCTCCTCCTCCTGGATCGCGCCCCTCAAGACGCGACGTTGCCCCTCTCGACCCGACCGGATCTGGTGCCTTCACACTTTGGTGGGCTCTCGGCGCCCATCACGCCTCCTCTTTGCTCTGCATCACTGGCGCTGGCCTTCCTTGCACATTGCTGCTGCCCACGAGCCCACTGTGCCTATCCTCAGGCTCCGCCCTTGTGGCTGTGGGTCGTCGCCTCGTCTCGGCCTCACCTCGGCCATTGGCTCGGGCCCTACCATCAACTCGGCCTTACGGCCAAGACCGCCTCTACTCGCTCGCCTCCTGCGCCGCCCCTGCCCTCGGCTCGGCTCCCCACCTCCGCGCCCTGGCTCCCCCGGTGCTTGGCTCACGGACTTGGGGGTGTAGCCCGGTCCGCTTCCTCCCTAGATTTTACTCCCCATTGTTGTTGATTTAATTTTAATTTTAATTTTGTGCTCCTTTTGTGCTCGATTTAGATTTACATTTTTATGTGGGTTGATGCTTGATTATTCATGAGGAATGGTGATGGGGTGATTTTCTTGATGCATATACATGGTGGGATGGGTGGAGGTGGCTGCTACCATGGTTGCCGTGGTCTACTGGTAACTATCCTCCACTCCCTCTACTTTCCCCCATTGCTCTGTGATGGAATGGATGCTACTGGTAGGCTCCATGTGCATGGCTAGGCTTACAGGTGTGGTTTGGCTGGGCAAAAGTAACAGTGGGTTGTTGGTACACTCTATAGTCTGGACTCTTTGTTCCTATATGTATTAAATTGTGTGGATGTCATGGGGACGCACTCACGATCTTAGGATGATGAGACAATTGGCAATTGCATTGAAGGTTTGTCAAAACTGTTGTTTTCAGCAAGTGTCAAGAAAATCGGTAATACCGGCATGTAAGGTGCGGTATTACCGCATAGTGGTATGACCACAGGATATATGGCGGTACTACCGCATGGTGGTAGTACCGAATGTGAGCGGTATGGAATTTCCAGAAGGCATGTTTTTGGATTTAGATTTCTTTGAGGAACGGTATGACCGCATGTTGGTTGGCGGTATTACCGCAGTCCGGTGTGACCGCAATAGGGAGGTATGGAAATTTCAGAGAAGATGTTTTTGGGAGATTTTGGGTTTCTCTGAAGAGCGGTATGACCAGACTTTACACGGAGGTAATACTGTTTCTGTGCTGAATGTTGTTTTTATTGGAGAATTGAATCTCGGTTAGGTCAATTTCATGTTTAGCAGTGCATATGTGTTGCATGATACATGTTTTAGCTAACATGGGTCAAGTTGTGAAGAACTTGTTCCCAGAATCGATTTCTTTGTCTATTGGTGTGCAGGTTGCTTGGAGGTCAACGACGGTCAACAGCGAGGATGATCGAAACTAGGCTTGGAGAGCCGAGGCTTAAAACGATCAAGGATGCCGGGTGAGGTCAATGGACTCAAGCATAGCGCAAAATGGACAAAGGTGACTGAACAGGCAGTTCGGTGCAACTAGTTTGATCAAGCGGCGCGGGGGTCAGTGCAAGTGCCATGGTGGTTCGGTGGGAACCGGATGGGAGAGACTTACCGACATGATGAGAGCCGTTGATCAACCTACACGTGGCGAAGCATGGGATTGCTACGCGAAGATTGGACTCGGTCTTTGGAGAAGGATCGAGAAGGGGTATTTTGGTAACTTCACCTAAATACCGCCTTGGTGACCTTTGGCTAAACCGCGGCACGGGACGGCGTAAGGAGAAGCCACTACTACAAAACATGCTATAGTAGACGCCTTATCACGCAGCGGTTCCTTTGGAACCGCCTCGTGTTGGGTCTATCCGACCGCGGTGGCGTGGAAAGCCTATCACGACGGTATTTTTAGAACCGCTCAGCGATAGTCATCTATCGCTGCACGGTTCTATTACCAAACCGCTCGGGATAGTACATACGACAGTTCTATTCACAAACCGTCGTGATAATCCTCAATCACGAGATGGTTTGAGTTCACAACCGCTCAGGTACTATCACTGCAGCGGTTCTATTAACAAACCGCTGCGTGATTGGCGGATATCACGACGGTTCTTATTAAGAACCGCTCAGGACCTTCGCCAGATCGTCGCCTTGGTTCATCGCCGCTGCCCATCGCAAGGCCAGCCTCACGCCTCGCCATCGCTACCGCTGGATCGAGCAACCCCGCCTGCGGCCTGCTCCAAGATTTAGATCTGCTGCTCCTCCCCTAGGTGCCACACTTCCCTGCCCTAGCTCTCCTCCAACCTGCGGCTCCTCCTCTAATTAAACAGATGGAGTAATACTTATTATATCCTTTATCGATCCACTAAACCGTCTCTGATATATATATTTCAACATATAATTAATATAGTAACTTCACCTCCAAACTTTTTTTTCATTTTGGAATTTTCATATATATGGCCAAACAGCGTGGCCAGTCGCTTACAAAAAGATTAAAAAACTAGAAACCTATAAATAAAGAAAGTTTTTCTAGTGGCGGAGGTAGGCTGCTATCTCCGTCTTCAATACTTCGTAGGCGGCGGCGTCGGGGGCGGATGGTTCGTGATCGAACGAAGCCTGAAATGCGCCCACCACGACGCGCTGCTCGAAAGTGTCTCCAAGACCCTCGATTGTTGAACTAAGACGAATTGAGCCCATAGGCTCTCTTCTCTTGCTTGAGGGTCTCTACCGTCGACTTGGCCGCCATCGCCTCAATTAGCAAATCAAGTGACGGCAAGCCTCCTAAAGACGTGCAACGTCGCTTTTGGAGGACCACGCCGACGACGCGTAAACTCGCCGAAAGTGGAGATCACCCGGAAGACACGACGGAGGAAGATGTCCAGACGGCGGAAGGTGGCCACCACCGCTCGGCAAATTTCTGACGAGGAGTGAAGACATTGTTGAAATAGTGTTCTTCCAGAAGACGGTTCAACGTCAAATGAGAGAGGTGCGTGTACAAGGCGGCTGTAGGTCATCAATGCCGGCGACAAGGAAACAGAAGAGGCAACCATTTCATTTTTGTGGAGAAAGGGGATCAAGGAGATTGTGTGAAATACATTGTAGAAGTGGACATCTATTTATAGAACAAGTTCTAAAGCCGAGAGGGACACTAAGAGATATTTGGGGAGTCAGAGCGACGTTGGAAAATGAAGAGACGGCCGTGTGATCGTGAGACTAAGAGACACGCGGAAAATGAAGAGACTTGTTGTTCATTTCTTATATATCACAGATGGTTTTCCAATAGAACCGTCTGTGATAAGGATATCACAGACGGTTTCTTATAAGAACCGCTCGTGATATGGAATATATCACGCATGCGATTCTGTTAGGGAACCGCTCAGTGATAGTCTTATCACGCATTTGTTCTTAAATAGAACCGTCTGTGATATACTTTTTATAAGGCGGGAAACGCTACGGTTTTGCTCTCACTTATCACTTCCTCTCCCACGCCCCTTAGGCTCTCGCGCGCTCGTTCGCCTCCTCTAGGGTTTAGGGCTTGCCTGTTCACTGCCGACTACGACCTCGGCGCCTCCGCCCCCAACATTGGCGCCCCCGACCTCGGCGCCCACGACCTCGGCGCCTTCGACCTCTGCCGCCGCCCCGACCTCGGCCTGCTCACCTCCCCGGCCGAAGCCCCGACGCCACCACCTCCGACCTCGACGCCTGCCTGTCCTCCTCCCGTGTCGGCCTCCGCCTCTGACCGGCCTTCTCCCCTGCCGTCCTCCTCCCGTGTCGGCCTCCTCCCCTCTGCCAAGCCTTCTCCCTGCAGTGATCCTCCTCCTGTGTCGACCTCCTCCCCACCTCCCTCCTCCCGTCGGCCTCCTCCCCTGCCGCCTCCTCCTTGTACCGTGAGTTCTTGTGCGGCATCCTCTCTGTGAGTATTGGTCCTCTGTGGCTTTAATTTGATCTTTGCATATATATATTTGCAAAGTGCTAGTTGATACCTTGATCTCGTATTAGTTCGATTTCGAATCTAATATCAAGATGTTGCAAATTGATCGATGGGCTTTGTTGACATGCTCGTGATGAACTCTGCCTTATCTTTGAGATTGAATGTGATAGTTAGTTCATACTTGAGCTCTATTGTATTACTTGCTATCGCCAATATGATGTACCGTTAATTGGTTACTTTCGGTTGAGCTCATAGTTCTATTGCAAATTGATCAGTTCTATTGACTAGTTTGTGATTCTTCTAGTAGTCAGATGAGCTCATTCAACTTTTCATTTGCCATCTTGATCTCTGTAGTCAACCTCTGCTTGATCGAAGTTTAACTTTTGCTAACAGCTTGAGATCATTTGATAGTTAAGCAAAGTATTGTTTAGAGCTCATAGTTTGAATTTATATTATCATATTCATTTAATGAAGAGTATAGACAATAGGATTGAGATGGCAAAGACTTGTTCTTTAGCTACTCTCCTTCCGAGAGCACATAATATCATCAATCAATATGTTGGAATAGTGTCTGCACCGTGAGTTCTTGTGCGGCATCCTCTCTGTGAGTATTGCTCCTCTGTGGCGATTCGGTTGATCTTTGCATATATATATATATATATATATATATATATATATATATATATATATATATATATATATATATATATATATATATTTGCAAGGCTAGTTGATACCTTGATACAGATTAGTTCGATTTCGAATCTAATATCAAGATATTGCAAATTGATCGATGGGCTTTGTTGATATGCAATCGTGATGAACTCGTCTTATCTTGAGATTGAATGTGATAGTTAGTTCATACTTGAGCTCTATTGTATTACTTGCTCTCGTCAATATGATGTATCGTTAGTTGGTTACTTTCGCTGAAAGCTAGTTATTCGATTCTTCATGTTCAGTTCTATTGAGAGTATTCAGTTTTTCGTTGGTAATCTAATGACTAGTTTGTGATTCTTCTAGTAGTCAGATGAGCTCATTCAACTTTTCATTTGCCATCTTGATCTCTATAGTCAACCTCTGCTTGATCGAAGTTTAATCTGTTTTTGCTAATGCTTGAGATCATTTGTGCTTACAAAGTATTGTTTAGAGCTCATAGTTTGAATTTATATTATCATATTCATTTAATGAAGAGTATAGACAATAGGATTGAGATGGCAAAGACTTGTTCTTTAGCTACTCTCCTTCTCGTGAGCACATAATATCATCAATCTCTATGTTGGGATTAAACCTTTGCTTAGCATTTCCTTCGTCGATCATTTTACTTGATTCTAGTTCTATGTCTTCATTAAAGGCTAGTCTTCTGTACATGAAGCATTAAACGTTTGCTTAGCATTTTCTTCGTCGATCTGACACACTTGAGTGTACCTTTGCTTCGTGCCAATCCTCCACAAGACGAAGCAAATGGTACACTCCAAAGGTGTCGAGCTCGATGAAGTAGGCTTGGGCAAAGATCACAAGAGAAGTTGGTGGATTAAGGAGTGTTAGAATAGAAGCTGGTGGATTAAGGAGTGTTAGGAATGTTAGTAGTCTGTATGAGCTCATTCAACTTTTCATTTGCCATCTTGATCTCTATAGTCAACCTCTCAGATTTCTTCCCGAGATTAATTTGGGACACTTGCAATAAATTTTATTGCATATGTAACTTATATAGATTGCAAATGGTACACTCCAAAGGTGTCGAGCTCGATGAAGTAGGCTCGGGCAAAAGATTTATATCACTAGTTTCTATCTATACAAAGATCACAAGAGAAGTGGTGGATTAAGGAGTGTTAGGAGTGTTAGAATAGAAGCTCGTGGATTAAGGAGTGTTAGGAATGTTAGTAGTCTCAGATGAGCTCATTCAACTTTTCATTTGCCATCTTGATCTCTATAGTCAACCTCTGTACTTCTTCCTGAGATTAATTGTTTCATATTTATGCTGGAATGTTAGTAGTCTGTATGAGCTCATTCAACTTTTCATTTGCCATCTTGATCTCTATAGTCAACCTCCATACTTCTTCCTGAGAGCAAGTAAGCGAGATAGCAGAGGCACCGTCTTTGCCGCCGTCACCGACGCCGCAGATGGAAGAGGCACCGACGAGGCCGCCAACACCGAGCCCGCAGATGGAAGAGGCGCCGACAAGGCCGCCGTCATCGTCGACGATAATGACACAGAAGCGAGATGGCAGAGGACAATCGAAAATGCCTTTGGGCCGACTGGTCATCACGGAGGTCAGTGACTTTTGGGTCCCTCTGAGTCCCAAGAGATCAGCGGCGAGATTCCGGACCGTCTGTGGGATACTTGGAAGGGAACGGGTTCCCATCACCACACCAAGGTGGAAGGACCTGACGAAAGAAGCGAAGGCGTCTTGTGGGATGTAACGTTCAGAGAAGTTCACTATTCTAGAAGCGACGTGGCACGCGTGCGGACAGACGGCGATGCTCACGATGGATAAATCGTGGAGGACCTTCAAGAGCATTCTTGTCACGGCACGTGAACACGGTCGACGCCTTCAGCAAAGATAGATTCTTGACGCGGAAAGCATGGGACACCTTTGTGGCTATGAAAACGACGGCCAAATTTAATGAGCAAAGTGCGGCGCACAAAGCTCTCAGACACGAAACACTCACCAAGACAGACTTCGGCACCACTGGTACGCGGTAAATACGAGGAATGGGCAATGAGGAGCAGAACCCGCTTCCCGATGTCACGCACCCACGCTCCTAAATTTGGTTAAAAGCGAGGGCAAAAGTCTCGTCTTCGGCAAAGATCTCTTTCACAAACCTCGGCGGACTGTGAAGTGTCCCAACGTTTGGTAAATATGTCGAACTACCTAGTTAATAAGTCCGTAACTTCATAGTGTCTATAATAACATGATGACCTCTTGCGGCGGACTTGATTGCCCAAGCTTCCCAAGGCTCCTTCCATGCGAGATAGGAGAAGGATATACTATCTACTACCTTGGGAAACAAGGAGCACTGGTCGCACGCCAGCCTTGGGGTTAACGTGCCTTGGAGTCATAGATTCACGGACGATCATCGCACGATAGGAGTAGGAAGAGATCCAAGGCGAGCACGACGGCCGGTTGGTACAGATGATTACTAACAAATTTGAAGAAAAGATAGCGAATTGTAGAGTCAACTAGAGATAGTACTCTGAGCCACGGTCGCAAGCCGCCTCGCACTGGGAGGCGTCCTCCTCGACGTCGGAGTAGCGTCATTCGTCCAAGATAATTCAACATGACGACGTCCGAAAGTACCGATAGACGACATCCGATCACCGACAGACGACATCAAGGTAACGTACATCTATGGAATGCACCAAAGATAGACCTATAGGACGGCTTAGCTAATTGCGATCGCTTTATAGGAGCCGACGCGTGCAAACTCCAAGTGAGGATGGATGGGTCCTTTGTATTGAGGTCACAAGCAGGGATGGTGTATCCATACGAGGAAGGGCAAGCAGAAGACCACGGTGCCAGTGGCGCAGGTTACTCCAAGGTCCGTGGATATGGTACATGTCAATTTCCGAGCCATCCCGCCAAGATTTGCCCAACGAAGAGATCACAACACTAGGGATGCTGCCCACTCTTTTATCTAGTGGCCCAAGAACAACATCGCCTCGACCCAAAGAAGTCTGCGATCCGACACAACCATTCCTCTCCAACGGACCTCGATGACTCCACCTCATGTTTCGCCTCGAAGGCCACCTCTTCGATTCCCGTGGAGAAGACGCCGAGGAATAGCAAAAGCGTCGATGTATCGGTTCCCGAGTCGTCTCACAAAAAGACGCCGCCAATCGCTAAGGCCAAATCAAATCAACGAACGTTATAGGCGCCTCCCAAGTCCGGAAGTCTGCGATACCCGAACTACATCATCGAAAACCGCCAGTGCGACGCGCAGATAATGCACGCCGATATGCTTGTCGCTTTGCATGCCCGGTACTTGGACAAGACCCAAAAAAGGGTTGCGACATCGAATCACCATCGACACGAGGACAAGCATTTCTTCAACGGACGAGGTACTTCGTCGTGGGCTTCAACGACTTATATGAACTATTCAACCTCGCTGGCCTCGATGTCTCGCTTCTACGATGTTGGACATCGTAAGTCGCGCATAATCAAGTTCTACATTCATGTAATACCGATAAATATCATAACTCATTGCTTATGTATAGATACATCTTTGAAAAATGTCCGGAATGGAAAGAACAGGGTGGGTTTCTCGACCCACATGTGGTATCGCTGCAAACCATCCAACAAGACTCGCCCTTCGCCGAGAAATACATAACGAGGTCATTGCTTCATCACGATTTAACATGAAGTACATAGTGATGCCCTAGAACTAGGGGTAAGTGTCACTACTTGCTATACAAATTTCATTTGTACTTTATCTGCAAAGACTAACTTAGGTTTAATGACTATAGCGACATACATGAGTAGGTACCATCGATCCTTTTAGTTATTATACCCAAGAGGAACCATGTGATATACCTTGATTCCCTAAACCGCAACAAGCACGACTTCAAAGATTCTAAGAGGAATACTCGAGAGGTATGCTCATTTCCTCCTTACATAACTCTATTGTAGTCTTCATTCGCTTGAAATGGACGAGGATAACTTTTTCAATCATGTAGGTCGCTCATCAATTATGTTGCCAACAAAGGAATATCACGATGGAAAGAGCGCCCAACTAACACACGGATGGATTTTCCAAGACGCGCTACAACACGATAATCCTATATCATACTTCATAATAACGCGTCTCGAACCGACTATACCTATATATGTAATTCTATTTTTGCAAAGGCCGCCAAAGACCAAAAAAGATGATGAGTTATGTGCAATCTACGTGCGCTATCATATGCACTAATCCTTAGAGCTAGGAAGAAGGATCCCGAGGTTTGTCAATCTCAAATAATTATTTCCTAATTATAAATTTAAATATATATAGCTTACCACTTTACTCTTGGTAGCTTATGTGTCTTGGTTTTACAATGTGATTCACTCGTTGCGGAAGAGATCAAGGACATTCGAGGAAGCTCTGCACCTTTATCAACACGTAAATCATTAACAACAATGGAGAGTTTCACTCGTCGCTAACCGAGAGCATCACCCCGTCGACACCTCTCAACGTAAACAATTGTAATCCAGTTGTAACTATAGCGACAATACTTCAACAAATGCGATCTTTTGTAATTTATTTTGAGTAATGATCAGTTTGAGTTGTCAACAATTGATTATCTCTAATGAATCTGTTTTTGTGCATGCTTGAATCTGTTTTTGTGCATGCTTGTTTTCAGAGGGCATGGCTAGCAATTCCTGAGGCTAGCCAGAAAAACAACAAAATTGTGGTCAAGGGTTTTGAGCTATCACAGACGGTTTTACTTGAGCTATCACAGACGGTTTTTTGTTAAAACCATCTGTGAAAGCAAGTATCACAGACGGTTTCTACTAACAATAAATGCGTGATACGTAAATATCCTGAGCAGTTATAAAACAAACCGCTCAGTGATTGCGAATATCACAAACGGTTCTTAGTAAAAGCCGTCTGTGATAGTCACAAATCACAGACGGTTTTTGTTTAGAACCGTCTGTGATATTCCCATATCATAGACGGTTTTTAGTCCAAACTGTCTGTGATACTAGCCTTCACAGACAGTTTTTTATTAAAATCGTTTGTGATATTGCGTATCATAGATGGTTTTTTACCGTCTGTGATAATGGCCTGTTATCACAGACCAACAAACATAGACGGTTCGGAAACCGTCTGTGATGACGGTTCCGAACCATCTGTGATGTGGCTTACTGTAGTAGTGAGCGGTTTAGGTCAAGCGAAGATGAAGACGACGCTTTAAAATGCGTGCGTGTGTTAAACCCGTTTGTGTGTGGGCTTAACGGGTACCCTAATGGAATATTCTCTAGATGCTAGCCTCCACTATAAATAGGGCTAGGTGCTGGTTGCACTTAGGACCCTTTGGAGCATTTGGCAAAACTCTATTGTGTTTTAGGGTTAGGAGAGGCTAAGGTTTCTAGAGGAGTGGATTGATCGTATGCTCATGTATTGAGTCTTTGTCCTCCCATGGAGTGGCTGTAAGCAAACATCTCTAATCAATCCAAGCAAGTCTTTTTGAGATGAGTCTCTATTTTGTTCTTGCTCTTTCCCTATTTTGATGATTAAGGGCTTTTGTTGATTCCTTGGATTTCTATTGAGTTCTTGTGCTGATCTTGCTTGCTGTGACGTGTGGAAATACATCTAAGACCATCTTGTTGATCCTTTACCCACGAGCAAGTTGTAGGTCATATTTTGGTCTTTAGCCCGATTTTGAAACTATCTTTGTTCAAATAGAAAAAGGTCAGAACTTTGACGTGGATCTACTCGATCTTTGATTGGAATAGGTTCCTGACCTCCTTAGGAAGATATGCTTCAAGTTTCATAGAGTTTGACCGTGTAAATCAAAAGTTGTGCCAATTTTGATTTGGTTCTCGGGCTGTACCAGGAAAATCGGTAGTACCACATCTGTGTTGCGGTAATACCGCTGTGCGGTCATACCGCAAGTTGGTCGCCGGTAGTACCGATTTCCCAGAGTTTTCAGCACTTCTTTGTGTTTTCTGTTGCTATGTTTTTGGGGGTATCGATTGGATTCAAGGCAAATCTTCCACTGTGCTTAAGCATTGATCTTCATAGCTCTCATAGCTATTGGAGTGATTTACGAATTGAATCCAATCAAATGTGAAAAGATTTATGCTCCTATTCAACCCCCCCTCTAGTCGCTTATTTCGGTCCAACAAATTGCTTCCTTGGAAATTCAGCACACTAGTTACTTATGTTCTTATGAACTATTTCATTGTAGGATTTGGTTATTGTAGGTGGTGATGGTGGTGTACTCCGAGAGATATCGAGACATGAATGTTTCCCCTTCAAACATACAGTTCACTTTTTGTGCTACTGGACCTGGTCAGTGTTCAATCCTGTTACATTTTTCTTGTAGCAAATGTATGTGGGGGGCACTAACAGTATTATGGACATGCATGGAGCCAGGTGCGCGCGCAAGAGAAAGGGTGCATGCCCTTAACAGAAACTTGGCTAGTTGAATTTGGGGATCACTGGTAGACTATTTGATAACATACTATCATTTTATTTTAATTATTGCCGTTTGCGAGACAAAGTTCAAGTGGAGCAATTGCTCCACTACATTGTAGAAGAGGTACCTGAAGATGCTAAAAAGAAAAGGATATTTAGGTATACAAGGTCAATTGTGTAAAACCATTTGTTGCGATCCCCTAACATGGACTTTATTCATCGCCATGAGTTTCTAGTGTGCATATTTCCTTTTATAGCTTGTGAAATATTTACATGTGAAGTGGATGTTATCATGAAGACATTAGTGGAGGATGAAGATGTATGTTTTATTTTTAGTTTTTTATTGTCATGATTCAGTATTGCTTTACCAATACACTATAAAATTTTCTTTTGTAACTGATGAAGTCGTGCTATCGGTGCAGCTCATGGATTTACTTTTCTCCTTCCTGAAACCTGATCACTCTCGTGGGACATTGTTGGCTGGTTACTTTGGCAAGGTACTTTTAAGCGATATTAACTACTAGAAATTTTTTGCCTCGGTCTAGCTGATTAAATGATAATGTCCTGATTATTATCCTGACATTTTAAGTGGCCATGATCTTACTGCCTTTTGCAGGTGGTGATTTGCTTGATGCTGAGGAAGACTCTCCCACTTATTAATTATGTGCAGGTTTGTGGTCATAGAACCAAACACTTCTAACACTTTTTAGAAACCTAACTTGTGCTTGTAGATGAATTGTACATCCATCTCAGGTTTACAAATGTTGGAGGTTTAAACATCTGTAAAGCATTTTCCTACATCTCTTTTTTACCCTGTGTATTGTATTTGAATGTTGCACGGGGATATGGGTATCCATGCCATTGGTGTTCTGTAACTATGTATTTGTATATAGTTTGTTTTTTTGTATTGCAGGTGTTGACCCGCTTAATCGGTGCTGATGAAACTATGTATTCAAGTTACGCAGATTCCATGAAATCGTTACAGGCTATGTTGCTATGAGAGATCATGCTCTAGGTGCAGTGTCCATAAAAAACTAGTAAGTCGTTTGTGTCACAACTTGCAATATTAATTTGCAGCAATGACACCATAGCACATTATATATTTCCAAACAATGTTTATATGGCATTTGTACCTCATAAAATCAACATAATGTACAGGCTTAGCTGTACACAATATTGGACATGTGTCGTGCATTTGACCGTGTCTTTAAAGAGCACTTGGATGGCGGGTAAGATATTCAACTAGCCTTTTTCTTGATGTGATTTTGTCTTTCATAAATTATGCCATGTGTTGATAAATTGTTATTCTTAGATGTATGGCGAAGATAAACCGATAGTGTTTTTTTTTTCATTTGAACGAATGTTTTTTGATAATGTACACCTAATTACTCTGTTTTGTCAGTCGGCCAGGTGGAGATCGGATTTATGGTGTATTTGACCACCAATTACAAGCAGCACTGAAAAAGCTTCCATTTGATAAACATCTTTCTTTGCAAAATGTTTGAAAAGTCATTTCAGAGGCTGATGGTTACCAACCCCACTTGATTGCCCCTGAGCAAGGTTACAGAAGGCTTATAGATAGTTCACTGAGTTACTTTAGGGTCCAGCTGAAGCTTTAGTTGATGCGGTATGACATTTCATCCATGGCTCCTTTACAATTTTCTCTTGGGAAGTTATATCAATTTAAGCTGTCATATCATGAGGATCGAGCATTTTCAGCGTTGCTTTTGCCATCACTGTTGATATGGTGACCATTAAATACTATATCCCACATTTTTGTCGTTTAATACTAAATAGAAATACAATTAAGGAACTTGAGGAGGAAGCTGTGTGTAGGATGATATAGTGATATACTGATTTATGCGATATTGAAACTGTATTTTAGTGTAAAACATATTTGGTGATTTAACTGTGTAATAAAGTAGTTAGTTTTTGAAATTATTCTCTTTCAATGGATTGTGTACATCTTTGTTTCTGACTTTCAGTTAATAACGCAACACCCACTGCCTTGTTCCAATTGAAAAGCTTACTTGGCTAACCATAATCTTATATAAAATAACCTCTGGCATGGCACCTGAGGATGTTATTGATTGATGGAATTCTTATGCTGCACTAACTTAAAATGCCAATCAAGCAAAGCTAAATGTTTCCCTCATTTGCCCTTATTGTGTTAAACAGGAAAAACTGAAAGAGAAAAAGCCAACTATGATAGAAGCACTGAGTCAAACGCTTCAAGCAATGCATAAGTCTGGCTGTATTACTCTTCTTGATGCGATCGAAGGTTAGTGTTTTTTTTTTGGGTTGCAGCTGTATTTCTTATGTCGGTATCTGTCACATTGTGATGGTTAGCCTGTTGTCTGAAAATTGTGAGTTGTGACATGCTTGCTTAGTCTGCAGTAGGCCAGTATGTAACTGGCAGCATACTTTGTTTAAAAGTAATGGAGACATACCTGAAAAGTGAAAATGAAAGTGTTTTAACTTTTAAAGTAACATCTTTTTGTGCTTGAAGTTGCACAAGGATTATGTGCCTATCTGTATGGAGGTGAATAACCATTTTTCAGTTTACTGCCTGGGATTTCTCTTGTTGTATTTACTGTTATGTATCTGCATTTATCTTTATTTTCTATTGTTAGTGCTTGAATGATGGCACCCCAGAAGTGCAGGATGCTTCATTTTCTGTTTTTCCTGTAGTCTGCTGAGCTTCTCTTCTAAGGCTCAATATTCTCTAGTTGTGCTGTGCTGCGCTATGGAACCTAGTTTGTTAAAAAAAATTACCAATTCCAGTAAGATTCCATTGTTATGGCTCCAAAAAAAGATGCTTTCAGGTTGTTATTATGTCCAAAAACAGAAAAAAGTGCTTTGAAAAGCCACCATAGTACCCCACGAAGCTTAAGGATTGCAAGTTTTTACCAGCCACGTTTATCATAATAACATATTTTCATGGCTAATGCTTAAAATGCCTGTACCAGTGTACCTTGATATAGCAATGACAAACCAACCATGATTATTCTGTGTTTGTGCAGGATACAGATAGCTCATCAATGAGGAGATCTGTTGCAAGCATGCTCAGTGGAAAGAAGCCTGTCCAGGCAGTGGTTAGTATATTTTTTCCCGCTCTTTGATGTGCATACCATGTCTGAGTTTCTAATCTTTAAATTTGGCCACCATGTTCATATTTGAGGGGTTTCTTTTTCTTGTTTTAAGGCCACTACTAAGAAATCTGGACCAGCAAAATCTACCACTGCAAAAAAGACAGATGGTGGACCACAGTCAAAGGCCTCTGCTGCCCCTGTCAAATTTCTAACCTTGGGGATTTTGTCAGCATCAATCTGTAATCCTTAAAGATTTGAGTACTTCTTGAGGAGATGAGAGTCATTACATTATCACTTGAACTTCTGGTTATCAAGTTGAATAAAATTACATTGAATTCTTGTATCCAAGACTTCTTCCTTTTATATGCCACAGTGTTACTTAATCGTTTGATATATTTTGGTCTCTCACCGAGAAGAGTTAGTATTTCTGTATCTTTTCCTGTTCTTGACTGTATCATGTCTTAGTCCAATTCATGAAGTTACATGAATCCTAAGTAGATGATCAATTGGTATCTTCTCTGGTATTTCTATGTAATATATCTACCAGAAACCGTTTATTTCCCGAGTATTAGCACGGAAACACTCGGGAATAACCTACTATTCCTGAGTGTCAGCACGAAAACACTCGGGAACAATCTACTATTCCCAGCATGAAAACACTCGGGAAAAACCTAATATTCCCGAGTGTCCTTGGTCGATATACACTTGGGAAAGTATTCCGTTTCAGTGAGCGAACCCGTTGTGCGAGCTATTCTCCCGAGCGTTTTATGTTTCCCAAGTGTAATATAAAACACTCGGGAAAGTTATGTTTCCTGGGTGTAACTCTTGGGAACACTCGAGAAACCAGTTTTTCCCCGACTAAACGATCCCGAGTAGTTTTTCCCGACGGCCGACCTTTGGGAATTAATTTCTTGAGTGTTTTTTGGACTTTTCCGAGTGTTTTGGGCACTCGAGAAAGTGGCAGATTCTGGTAGTGGAAGGCCAACACGCGCACATGTTTTAATTCATAACTCAAGACTTGATTTACATGTCCGAAGGCCTTAATCTTATATAGTACTCACGTACTAAAACTAAAACTAAAACTCTCACACGTACACATCCAAAACCGACTAAGCTATCTTGACCCTGGACATTACGTTACATGCATGCAAGTCGGATTCTAAAGAAGGAATAATCCTTACTTTCCTACTATGTGATTTATGGTTTAATTAATCTAGACATGCCATATGTTTGCATGCCAGTGGGCCCCATCCTAGTGCCCGTAAGGAAAGAAATGCACACGGACATTTCTTCAAGGCGCTAGCAATCAGCTCTTGCTTCCTGATTTCATGGAATTTTTGTTGGTGTCCTTTCCTTTTATCTGCTGATATTTTCTTATCTCCTTGGGTCCACGTATAGCAAGAAAACCAATCAAAAATTATCTCACGTTCCTTGTATAGCTCTTTCCAAATATCTTGCTTAGGAGTAGTTGACATAAAATAATAACCAGACTCCTCACGCCATCCAAATTCCATCTCGACTTCTGCCTGGTCCCAAACACATGCACGCATATGCCACTACTACACAAAACTTTATCACAGACGGTTGGGAACCGTCATCACAGACGGTTTTTGAACCGTTTGAATTTGTATGTCTGTGATAACAGACGGTTTTCGAACCGTCTGTGATAAGGTACAACACAGACGGTTTTTACCTGAAACCGTCTATGAAGACCTACTATCACAGACGGTTCTATTTACAAACCGTCTGTGATATCAGACATATCACAGACGGTTTGTAAATAGAACCGCTCGTGGTAGCTATATATCACAAAGTATTCTTGGTGGAAACCGTCTGTGATAGTAGGCCTCCATAAACGGTTTCAACTAAAAACCGTCTGTGATAGCAAGCCTTCACAGATGGTTTATACAAAAAAAACTGTCTGTGATAGTTATTTAACCCTAACTATTTTTTTTTTGATTTTTGGCTAGCCTCGGGAATTGCTAGCCATGCCCTCCGAAAACAAGTAAGTAGAAAACTGATATATCACTAGGGGTGGAAACGGATCGAATCTTAATCTAATAGTCCAGAATACTAATATTTAATCCCTATTTTTAAAATGAATACGGATACGAATATTTAATCTCTATTTTTAAAACGAATACTGAATCTGAATTCAATATTCTCCAATCTGAATCTTAATCGAATGTAAATGTAATCTTAATTCGAATCGAATATGTACTCAATTCGATTCGAATGCGAATATCCTACAACTTTTGCGACAAATCTCGGTAGAACAAATAGTATTCAGATTCGTATTTGGGACAAAAGCAGATAGTATTTGTATTCGTTTTCCGGATAGTATTTGTTTTTCCTGATACTATCCGGTTTTTCCTGATACGAATAACAATCGAATACGGATACGAATACTATCCATTTTTTCCAGATCTGAATAACACCGAATACGGATATCTTAATAACACGAATACGGATATGAATACTATTGAATGCGGATTTTACTTACCACATTTATGCGTTTTCCTCGATACGAATATCGGATAAAACGGATTATCCTTTACCAATTTCCACCCCTATATATCACAGATGAATCAATTGTTGACAACTCAAAATGATCATTTACAACTCAAAATCAATTATAAAAGAATATGTTCAAGTATTATCGCTAGAGTTACAATTGAATTACAACTACTCAAAGTGAATTACAATTTAATCAATTGTTTGAAGGTGGTTCAGAGGTGTCGACAGAGTGAAACTCTCCGTCGGCGTTAACGATCTCCGTCTTGATGAAGCTGCAGAGTGCCCCTCGAACCTCCGAGATCTCTCTCACAACGAGTGCATCTAAATCTATATTCAAGCCCTGTCGCTAGCAGGAGTAAAGTAGTAAGCATATATATTTAAATTTATAATTAGGAAATAATTATTACGAGATTGACAAACCTCGGGATCCTTCAGCTTAGCACTCATGATTTGCTGCATATGATGGCAAACGTAGAATGCACATAGGTATCTTGTTTTTGCTGGTGGCACTGCAAAAATAGAATTACATATATAGGTATAGTCAGTTCGAGACGCATTATTACGAAGTATAATATAGGATTATTGTGTTGTAGCGTGTACCGAAAATCGCGTCCTATGCTCCAGTGTAGCGCTCAATCCCTTGTATGACCCTCCATCAGCAACATAGGCGATGAACGACCTACATGATTCTAAAAAGTTATCCTCGGCCATTTCAAACGAAGGAAGACTACAATAGAGTTATGTATGGAGGAAATTAGCATACCTGTCGAGTATTCCTTTCAGAAGGGTGAAGTCGTGGGTTTTGTTGAGTAGGGAATCAAGGTATATTACCTTGTTCCTCTTTGGTATAATGACTAAAAGGATCCAGTGGTACCTACTCATGTATGTTACTATAGTCATTAAACATAAGTTCGTGCTGCGTATAAAGTACAAATGAAATTTGTATACCAAGTAGTGGAGCACTTACTTCTGGTTGTAGGGCACCATTATGTAGTCCTTGTCATCCTGAGCAAGCAATCCCATCGTTATGTATTTCTCGACGAAAGATGTGTCTTCGTTGATGGTTTGCTCAGAGACCACATGTGGGTCGAGGAAACCCACCGGTTCTCGCCATAGCTGTGCATTTTGCATCATGTATCTATACATATGCAATGAGTTGTGATATTTATCGGTATTACGTGAATGTAGAGCTTGATTGTACACATTTACAGTGTCCAGCATTGTAGAAACGAGGCGTCGAGGGCATCGAGATTGAATAGGTCGAATAAGTCGTTGAAACCCACGACAAAGTGGCCCGACTCGTGGAAGAAATGATCATCCATTTATTTGATGGTGATTCCAGTATCGCACCCCTTCTCTTTGGTCTTTCGCATGTACCAGACATGCAAAGCCTGACAACCTACTCCAAAGACGGGCTAACATCGTGGCGGCCAATGAGACTTCGAGGGAGTATTTGTAGGGCTTGGGAGGTGCCTTAATGTTCTTCGATTTCGATTTGGTCTTAACGACTAGCCCGCTACACGTCTTACTGTGAGGCGACTCGGGAACCGATACGGCGGCACGCTTTTTTTGTTCCTTCGACGTCTTCTCCATAGGAACCAATTCGGCGGCATGCTTTTCTTATTCCTTCGGCGTCTTCTCCACGGGAACCGATGAGGCGGCCTTCTGAAGCGAAGGTTGAGGTGGAGTCATCGAGGGTCCTGTTGGAGAGGCATGGTCGTGTCGAGATCGCGACACTGCAAGGTCTAGGGCGATGTCCTTCTTGGGCCACTGGATAAAAGTGTACACGACAGCCCCTAGTGTTCTGATGTCTTCGTTCGGGCAAATCTCCAGCGGAACGGCCATGAAATTGTCATGTACCATGTCCACCGACCTGGTGTAACCTGCGCCACCGGGCACCGTCGTCAGCTCGTCCCTTCTGGTATGGATACACCATCCCCCGCCCAGTCTCAATAGAAATTGACCCAACCATCCTCACTTGGAGCTTGTAGGGCGTCGGCTCCTACAAAACGATACGCAATTAGCTAAGGCATCCTATGGTCTATCTTTGGAGCATTCCAGAGATATACATTACCTTGATGTCATCGATAGGTAATTGGATGTCATCATGTTCAGAATTTGGCGTGGACGTGACGCTACTCCGATGTCGAGGAGGACTGGCTCCCAAAATAACGGGGGCGGCTTGCGACTGGTTGAGGAGTTGATTCATTTGATCCTGCAATCTTGTTATTTGTCCTTGAAATTTTGCAGTAAGACTCGCATTAAGCACCTGTTCCAACCGGGCGTCGTGCTCGGCCTTGGATCTCTTCCTACTCCTATACGTGTCGGAGTCGTGTCGGAATCCATCCCTCCAAGGTATGTAAACCCCAACGCCTCGCGTGCAACCCGGGTGCTCCTTGTTTTCCAGGGCCGTAGATAGTAGATCATTCTCCTTGTTTGCTTTGAAGGAGCCTTGCGAAGTCAATACTTGCTGCAAGAGGTCATCATGTTATTATAGACACTATGAAGTTATGGACTTATTAACAACTACGTAGTTCGACATATTTACTAGACGTTGGGACACTCCTCGTCTGCTGGGTTTGTGAAAGATATGTCGCCCGAAGATGAGACTGATGCCCTAGCTCTTAACTAGGTTTTAGCGCGCTCGTCTTCGATCTTAGCAAATAGTCCGATTGCGTTCTCATCCTCTGTCGCCCATTCCGTGGCTTTACCCACGTACCCAGCGGTACTGAGTTTGTGGGGGTGAGTGTTTTGTGCTTAGAGAGCCTTGTGGGCCGCACTTCGCTCCTGAAATTCGGCCGTCGTCTTCATCCGCACAAAGGCGTCTCATATATCCCACGACAAGATTTTATACTTCGTGATGGGAGTCTGACCCGTGTTCACATACTTCGTGACAAGCGTGCTCTTGAAGGTCCTCCACGCATGTCCCATCGTGAGCAATGCCCGCCAACGCGTGCAGTCTTCTTTTGGGATAATGAACGAGCCTGAAATTTCAGTCCACAACTGGTCTCTCTGTACATCCGTTAGAGACTTCCAGATTGGTGTGGTGATGGAGACCCGTTCCCTTGCAAGTATCTCGCAGATAGTCCGGAATCTCGCCGCTGCTTTCTTGGGACTCAGAGGGACCCCAACGTCACTGAACTCCGTGAGAGTCATTCGGCTCGCAGGCAATTTCGATATTCCTCTGCCATCTCGCTTACGTACCACTTTGCTCGGAGATCCAGACGCATTCGGCGACGTCGATGGCGGCGGTGAAGACGGTGCCTCTGCCATCTCGCTTACTTGCTATCTATATAAGTTACATACGCAATGAACTAAAATTTCATCATTCAAAACGCCGAGAGTTTAAATAAAATGGATTGCAAGTTGATATCCACTAGGTACTTTTGAAGATAATTTCTCCTGGAAACATATTTTATACAGAAAAAATAGAAGTTGCCCAACCAATTAACTAAAATTGCCTTGTAAACAAATTAATTATATAAACAAATAGAAGTTACCCATTGAACTTAAATATAGAATACGTAGTACAGAAAATTGAAAACTGAAAAGGTACTCATGGGATATTGGGCACACAATCAAGAGAATAGATAAAAATACTAACTATACACTTTCCCAAAAATATACGTAAGGAGCATGATTAGGACTTAATAACAAAAATTATGCACGAAGCACATAACTGAAGCACAAATACCATTAATATTGAAGAATTTAAACATAATACGGATAGATCCCAAACAATACTTTAGACATACACTAACAGAGAAAAGGATCTAAGCTCATATACCAACAGAATAAGAATCTAATGAAATATCACTACATTTATCAGAACATATCAAATATATGGAATTTCTGCTTGCATCCAAATATAGTGGGAAAGTTTAGAGAAAAGAACAAAGAATGCATGGAGCAAAATGACAACAATTTAAATCACTTTCATGACGATTACTGGGGAAGCACTCTTGGGTGGTTTGCAGTCAGTAGTAAACTACCTATAAAAATAGTAACACAAAAGCTCCATTAATCTTCCACTAACTAACAGATGTATATCATATAAGATTCACATAACGAAATGTTGTTTGGTAAGACATTATACTAAACATAACTTTATCACAGTACAAGCCATTAGTCCAACTATGTTCAATAACCGAACGAAGTGGTGGTGCAAAATGAATCAAATAATGAGAGAATATAGGTTTCAAAAGATACATTGATTGATACATCGATGCTGAACTGTTGATCCTCTAAGTCATCTTGAAGACAACAATGTACAAAACCAAGAAAATGGAGACATACCATGGGAGCAGCTTACAATAAATCTAAAACAATAAACATCACAACTCATATCAACTGTTAGTCAAGTCAACATATCCATACTTCAATTATTCAGCATGAAGCTTAATTCAAGGAAATGATTAACAATGTGATGTGTTTATCCATAAGAATATTCCAATCTCAGAATCACAGATACCAACGAGGTGGCTTCATCCCCCTCACTGCACAGGGATAGGATAGTGAGCCATTCCCAACCCAACCATCAACCGACAAGGTAACACATCCTCACTGCCATCTAGAGGTGTTGTTCAAGCCAAATATCTCAACACAATCTATGCATGCACAGAGGGTCTCCAACACTAACCCCATGATGAAACCCTAGCAATATCACCATCCCTCCCATATCCATACCCCACAACACTCAGCATTCATCAGTACCCATCAGAGAGCAAGGGAAGGAGTAGAGAGAGGACTAGAAGGTAGAGTACCTCAGTGGGCAGTGGGGGAGTAGGAGGCCAAGCGGCGTCGAGGTTGGGGAGGTGGTTTCGGAGGCGTCGGGGAGGAGGCTTCGGGCGGCGGCGACGAGGTCGAAGGTGAACGAGCGCGTCGGGGAGGAGGCTTTGGGCGCCGACGTCAAGGTCGGAGGCGAGCGAACGAGAGCAAGGGGCGCTGGGGAGGTGAACGGGCGAGAGTGACGAGTAATGGCAAAAACCCTAGCGGTTCTTCCATATAAAGGCACATCACAAACGGTTCATTATGGGCTATGCGTGATAAGATATCACTGAGCGGTTCTTAACAAAGACCGTCAGGATATTTATCACTGCAGCGGTTCCATAATGTAACCGTCTGTGATATGCTAGTTCATTCTATTTATTTATCCACATGAACACGGTGGCAAGTCCATAACACAACTCCAAATCATTTGACTAAAAATTCATTTGACTTCAAAAATTCATATCTAATTCAACTCAACTCCAAATCAAGTGAAACCAATTTTGATACTCCACGTTACAATGAAGTCCACATTGACATCAATATCAGAGATGACAAGTCCATAACACATTAACACATGAAAATTCCACGTTGACATCAAAATAAGAGATTACAAGTCCATAACACATGGCAAGTCCACATTGACATGTTTCATGTTATGAAATAAATTACAATGGAATAAATTCTCAATCAAAATATAGTCCTTCATGATGATCGACGTGCATATAGCTAGCTTTCTCACGGGGTTCTTCCTTGAGCTTGATGTCATCTCCGAAAGGAGGCAACTCGTCAAATTGATTATACTCTTTCCCATCCACGACATTCTCAACTTCGATAATCCTTCTTTTTCCATGAAGATCTACATGGCGGTTCTTATTTGCCGGGTCCGTTACATAAAAAACTTGAACAACTTACTGAGCGAGTACAAATGGTTCATTCTTATATCCGACACGTTTAAGGTCCACAGTAGTGACGCCGTACGTGTCGACCTTCACGCCCTGCGGAAGTTTAACCCAATGGCATCGAAACAGGGGGATCTTGAAAAGTACGTAGTCGAGCTCCCAAATCTCCTCTATGAACCCATAGTAGGAGTTCAACACACGTGCCCTGGCGGTATTGAACTACTCATGAAACACATCTATGCGCACACCGCTGTTCTGGACTGTGCTCTTCTTATCCTGAGCTGCCGTATAAAATGTGTACTCATTTATGTCGCATCCTTGCCATGTCACAATTGTAAATTTTGGCCATTTTGCCAACCATAGCAGCGTATCATCACTTGATGACCTCCTAGTGAATTGCACCTTTAACCATTCATTGAACCGACGGTTGTGCTATCTCATGATCCAAACCTCCGACCGGTCTGGATTCTGTTGGCGTACCATGCCTTTGTGCTCGTCGATGTACGGGGACACTTGGGTCATGTGTTGCAAGACCGTGAAATGGGCTCGCACGTACGTATCTAGATCGAGAGTGATTACTTTCCTTCCGATGGTCCCGACACCCTCCAGTCTCCTCTCATGATGAGATAGAGACACACCTATCGGTTCCACCTGAGCCATGTAGTCAACGCAGAACTCAATGACCTCTTCGGTTGCATAACCTTCGATGATGCTGCCCTCCGGTCGAGATCGATTCCATACGTAGAACTTGAGAATTCCCATGTCTCTTTATCTGTCTCTTTCGGTGCTAACTCAGTCCTTATGTTCATATCAACCAAGTCACGCCGTGCGTCAACACCATCCTTTGTTTTGCCACTAATGTTCAGTAAGAGACCAATCAAGCTATCACATACATTCTTCTCCACGTGTATGACGTCGATGCAGTGGCGAACTTCTAAGTGCTCCCAATAAGGCAAGTCCCAAAACATTGACCACTTCTTCCAGATGTTCTTCTGACAGGTCCTTAATTTACGTCCCTTCCCAAGTATAACGTCAATATCCTTAACCATATCATAGACCTCTTTCTCGCTAAAAGCCCTTAGAGCTGAATCGTTCTCCTTGTTTCCGTTAAATTGTTTCTTTATTTTGCGGTATGGGTAAATCCTGGGAAAGAACCTACGGTGACGCATATACACAGTTTTGCGCGAGTTGTTCAGCCATACACTCTCCGTACCATCTAAGTAGTGCGGACAGGCTTTGGCTCCTTTTGTGCTGAACCCCGACAGGTTACCAAGGGTAGGAAAATCATTAATGGTACAGAACAACATGGCACGTAAAGTAAAATTCTCTCGTTTATACGCGTCCCATACTTGTAATCTTTCATTCTACAGTGTCACAAGATCTTCCAACAATGGTGCTAGGTACACATCAATATCGTTCCCAGGTTGCTTCAGCTCTTGGATAAGTAGTGACATCAAAATGTACTTCCACTTCATACACAGCCAAGGAGGAAGATTGTATATATATAGATTTACGAGCCAGGTGCTATGTTGGCTGTTCATGTTACCGAAAGGATTCATTTCATTTGTACTCAACCCTAACCTTATATTCCTCGGTTCCGCACCGAACCCTTCAAGTCTCGATCGAAGTTTCTCCATCAGGCGAGAATCAAGCAGTGTCTTAGCTTTCCATCTTTCTTACGCTCCTCCGAGTGCCAATGCAGCAATCTTGCCTCCTTTGGGTTCGTAAATAAATGCTTCAAACATGAGACCACAGGCAAATACCACAACATCTTAGCAGGAGATTCTTGCTTCACCTTAGCAGTATTCTTACGCTTGTATCGGGATGCTTTACACGCAAGACATACATACATGTCTACATACTCTTTATGGTAGAGGATACAATCGTTCGGACATGCATTTATTCTTTCTACTTCCATTCACAATTGATAAAGAACCTTCTTTGCTTGGTAGGTGGTGCTGGGCAACACATTTCCCTTCGGAAGGATGTTCGCTAGGAGACCTAACAACGTCGTAAAACTCTTGTCGGACAAACCATTACTTGCCTTCAATTTCAGCAGCTCAAGCACGGTTGACAACGTTGTGTATTCCAACTTGCAGCCAAGGAACAAAGTTCTGACCGAGTCCTCCATTAAGCCCTCGAATTTACAAAAATATCTCTCACGGTAGTTCTCTTTTGCATTGCGTAGCATCTGATCCAGATTGTCATCGTGCGACCTATCCTCATCAAAAGCACAGTATGTACTCTTCCTATTGACCAAACATACTTAAATTGATTAGCGATTAACCTAGAGAAAATATAAAGGGTTACAGATCGTTACCCTCGAAGCTCACGACAAATATCCCAAATTAATATCGGTGAGATCCTCCTCCTTTCTTTCTCCTCTACTTCTTCTCGCTTCCCCTCTTCTACTTCTCCTCCTTCCTCCTCTCTTTAGCTTCCTCCTCTACTTCTCTCTCTAAGGTGGCGCAATGGGGATCGATGAGGGTGGCGGCCGGAGGCGCTAGGTGGGTCCGGGATGGTCTGATATTTATAATGCCAGGACTATCACAGATGGTTTATAACTAGAACTGCTGCGTGATAATACACGACGGTTTTTAATAAGAACCGTCGTAATGTCTCAATTATCACGACGGATCTTCTTAAGAACTATTCGTGAATTATCACGACGGTTCCATTTATAAACCGCTGCGTGATAGTATCACATCACAGACGGTTACAAAGGAACCGCTCGTGATATGACAACACGCAGCTTCCCTTTGGAACCGCTCGTGATGAAGCGTCCACTATAGGCTGTTTTGTAGTACTGTGCACCTGTACATGCGGACACGCCACACGCACCAGCTCTTGCCCACATGCCGCCTTCCCTGGTTCTGGTTCCACACATGCATGCACCTCACGGATAGGTTTAGTACCCGCATGCAAAGTAAGAATTAAGGTTTCTTGGACCGCATCATCCTCCCCTCCTTCAAGCGAAACCGTCCTCGGTTTCGAGTTGGTCTTGTCACCATCGTCGGCAGTTTGCACGGGGGCTGAAAAATTTTCAGTAGCTTCGGCCTTCTTCTTCTTCTCTTCTTCCCGTGCCCTCCTTTCTAGCAACTTCTTATTCCAGTCACCTTGAATCAATTGGAAATTCATGTAAAGCAAACGGATCGGTGTACCCTTCCATGTAAAGGTACATCCCTGGGTGCGCTAATTATGTGTAGCCACACCTTGTTGCTCGTACCACGGTCCTCCCAACAACAGATGACACGAAACCATAGCGACAGGTATAACATCGCACAAAACCTCGCAAGAGAATTTGCCTAATGAAAATAGTACCTTGACTTGGTTTGTGATCTTGAGCACACTGAAATACCACTTCATGACATAGGGTTGCGGATGCAGTGTCATCGACAACTCCAACTTCTCAACTAGTTCGATACTAGTAGCATTAATCGAACTCTCGTAGACAATCGACATAGAGCAAACTTTCCTACTCACTTTACAATGAAAGTGAAAAGTTTAATTCATGTCGTAGCCTTCCTCTTCGTATAGCAAGTTGTAGCTCAATTTTATGAAGTTCTCCTCTGAAAACGTCGTAGCAGCACCAAACAGTTAATGCTCTCAGATGCAATAAGCAATTCGGCTATTGCGGATCAAATCACCAAGTTACTTTCGGCCGACACGCTACGAAAGAAATTGACGCTTGACGTCAATTCCCAGCAGCAGCAAACACTCCCCGGAATTAGCAAAATTAACAACTTGTATAGGGTGGATGTTGTAACAGCCAAAACACCAACCAATCAATCAATAACTCTAGACAGCAGTAAAGGAAGTTGATCACTCGGCTAGACCAAACGAGACATCAGCAACCAACGAATTAATACACTCAATGTAATAAACAATTCGGCAATTGTGGCTGAAAAACATCAACATGATTTCTGTAGATGAATGGACAGTAGCTTGACCCAGCACCAACTAATAAACAGACTCATTTCTGATGCATTAAACAATTTGTAACTTTATATTGAAGGGCCCAGCACTACCTTCGGCCGACAAGAATTGACCGAACGTGACACTCAATGTCAATTCTCATCAGCAATTAAAAGCCAACAGTGGCTTTCTTGACTTCCCACGCAACAACAGCAATCAAAGATAAATAGGTTCGGCTGGTAAACAGGAGCAACCTGAAAGCTTTCTCCCTCCCGAGCGCTCCTCAACACAAGAAAGACAGATCGGATTAGTAGACCAGTACGCAGCAAATTTGATCCTGGTGATCAAATTCCACGCCACCTCGAGAAGCCCTAGAAGGATCTCATGCATAGCAGGAACGCCATATGGCCGCCATACATGGCGTTTTCTTTGGATCTTTTATTCTCCAACTCACGAGTCAAAAAAATATTCTCCAACTAGCCGACTCAGCAAACCAGCAATTCAAGATTGATTGATACCAGGACTTCCGTGAATCCACGCCAAGACAGAAGACAGCAGGCTTCACTTGATCCGACGACGCCACAGCCGTTCAATCAGCGAAAAGGATATCGATGATCCAAGTCGTAACTATCACCTGATGCGGATTAAATCTCGAGATGAGATTAAATTTGTGGGTTGCCCGATCTTTTAGGGTGAAAATTTCGATCAAATATATGGATCAATCTAAATAATTTTTAATATATTATTAGTCAAAGTTAGATAAATTTAACTGCACGCTTGGTCAAACATTATGTATTTAAGAACAGAGGAGTACTCACGTACTAAAACTAAAACTAAAACTCTCGACGCATACACATCCAAAACCGACTAAGCTATCTTGACCTGGACACACTACTACGTAATGCACTTTGGTCGAATCGCCAAATGGGCAATAGTCTCGGAGAAAATTGCGTCCGGGACCAAAGATCTTTAGTCCGGTTGGTAACACCAACCGACTAAAAGTCCCCGCCTAACTCACGGTGGCGAGCTTTTGTTAGAGAGGACATTTAGTCGGTTGGTGTTACCAACCGACTAAATGTCAACCTTTAGTCCCGGTTGGTACTACAATCCGACTAATCTTTAGTCCGGATTGTAGTACCAACCGACTAAAGGTTGACATTTAGTCCCGATCAGTAACACCAACCGACTAAATGTCCCTTCTATTTAAACTCCTGTTTCGGCGTTTGTCACAGGAGCCGGGAACGCCGTCGTATTGCAAGAGTACAGCTGGAGGAGAATAGAGATGAGATGAGAAATAAGAAAAGGGACTGTGACAATTTGGAGGAGAGCCGCTGTATTGCAAGAGTTAATATTGTGGCTGGTAAAGGGGTCTATAGTAGGAAAGAGATGAGGGAAGAGGTGGGACCCTTTACATATGGTTAATACATAAGGATCAACAAAACTCTCACTCGGATCTGATGCCATATTTAAGTGCCAACCATTTTCCTGTTTCGATGGGTAGAAAATGCTACCTTGCTACGTAATTATGTTCTCCACAACGGGTAAGTAGGAGCACAAGAAAGTGGTGGGAATAGGAAGAGAGCCGACCCAATCATGGTGAAGTGTTAGGGACTGGATAGCCGGCCCAACCAACATTACTAGAACTCAGTGGATGACCAGGTCAGCACCGTGACGAGGTCAGCACCGACGGAAAGTAATGGGTGAAGACTTAATCACGTAACCTGGAAAATATTTTGTATTCTGAACTCGAACCCGCATCAAAGGAAATCCAGGGGACCTAGTTCATAGAGAGCTCAAAGTAGCTATGGGTAAAGTGGTACAAGCCTGCGCAGAGCTATATCAAATCATGAATTCATGCCAGTTTTTTGGATTGGAGTCTACGGAAACCACTAGGGATCTATCTTCTATTCGAGTGACAAGTAGTCTTTTCATAATTAAAATTACAACCTAAATTTTGATGACTATTTTCAGAACAAGAAAAGAGGTAGGAATATGATAATTAAGGACAAGAAGTAGAGTCATCAGATATATTTTTGCTATTAATGCTTGCTGAGTATAATAGTACTCAATCTTGTTATTATTCTCCTTTGTTAGATCCTAGTATGGCCGGGAACTATTCCGAGTGGGACGAAGGACACGCAGGTACTGATGAGACCACAGGAGGTGAGGACGCCGACTACGAGGACCAGGGCAAGATGGGCACCATTTTCGACGCATAGGATGAGTAGACAACGGGAGGATCTGGGCAGGCAAGCGAGGGGACTCAGTCCCATTTTAAAGTTGTAAATTACTACTTGTAATCAAGAACCATAGCCTTGCGTGGCTATCTGTAATATAAAGTACAGTTTCTATTTTATTGTTCTACTGCGTAGACTTTGGTAAGGCTTACTATTCGTCAGAGCGGTGTCTTACCGGGCAGACAAATAGTAATCTGTATGTCTAAGTGTGATTACCCTCCGAGGTAATAACATGGGGCGCCACACAAAGCACCTCTCTGTGTAGCCGCACATGGCCATGGCTAGATGGAGCTCATGCTCCCCCTTCTTCACCTCCTCTCTTCTCCCTGGACGGCTGGATTTCGCCTCCCGGGAGCCCACCGCCGAACCCACATGTAACATCCAAAAATCCCAAATTTAGGAAAGTATAATGAAAATAAGTGGGAGATTAATTTTGAACATGTTTTTGCATGGAAAATTATTTTAGCATGAATTCTTGAGCTTTTGCATAAATCAAATAGTGATATAACATGCAAATAGCAACTTGTAGGAATTTGAGAGAAAAACACAGAGCAGATAAAATCCTGAAATATTTACACAAGAAACTATACTAGGTCAAGAACCCTCACAAAAAAATTTCATAAATTTTGGACTCTATTTGCTAAGAACAAAACTACATGTTTTAGCTTGGACCGCTTTCTCATGACATGTCGACATATTGGGGCTACCTATTAGTAGACCTGTTCATGGGCGGCCCGGCCCGAGCCCGCCACTGTCCGGGCAGGGCTTGGGATCAGAAAACCGGCCCGACAAAAGCCCGGCCCGGCCCGAATTCCGGTAAAAACAGTAAAAAAATCAAAAAAAAACTATTTTATTTAATGCTGAAAATCAATTAAATATTAGTTTTTTATTCTAAAAATGATTAAAATAATGTTTTTACAAAAAATCATGATTTTCGGGCCGGGCTCGGGCCTGCTATTCCTCACTTGCTCGTCTGTCATGTTCACTCAACACCATGTCAGATCGCTGGCGGGGGAGTTGAGGTTGAGCTGCCAGTGGGTTACGTGGACAAGTAATCAAACACCCATGAATTGTTGTGGTTTTGCCCAATTAGAATGAAATAGGCATCAATTTGGGACAGGTCACAGGGGCACCACGTTGCATACCATCTGACGTGGCATCGACCGAACAGGACATACGAGCGCGTGAGGTTAGCAGGTGGGGCCCAATTTGCATGCCACGCCTGTCACAAGAAACGGTCCACGCTAAAACATGTAGTTTTCTGATACAAGATTTCGTAAAATCTGTAGTTTCGTGAAATAGGTGCTAAAACATGTAGTTTTGTAATAATTTGTACGATAAACATATAGTTTTGCGATATTTACTCACTTGGCTACAAAGAAATGGACCTCAGTAAAATTTACTAAGTTAATGACCGCTCTTACAGAGAAAGAGAGAAGCGGCCAAAGCTAGGCTGATCAACCCTCCCCAACCAAAGCTAGGCTTGCAATACAATTAATGTTGAACATGCATGACCCCTGCCCTGTCGGCGTCTACATGCATCTTCTTCGTCGCCGTTGCCGTCGCCATCATGCCTTTCTTCGTTTTTCCACATCCATATGTGTAGATGCAAGAACAATCTTTTTGCGAAAAACGCTTTGTAATTTTGTTATGCAGTAATAGAAACCTGGGATACCCCGCTATGGAAAAAAATGCGTAGATACATGTGCATGTACGCATGACCCTATGAATATATGCATATATATTCCTCGTTCAGTGGCGGACCCAGGATTAAATCTTAGGTATGGCGTGTAAACTATTGCGAACACACCGCCACAAGACCGCTAGGGTTTGATCGCTCGGTCCTCACTCGATGGCTCGACACATTGCGTTGAGCTTTTGTTCAACTAAACTCCTTTTTAGAGAACAAGTGCTTGATGAACTAATAAAATGAATCCTTTTGGAATATGTACACATCCTAGATTTTAATGTCTTTCTATCCAATTCAATTTTAACAACCAATTCATTATTCATATCATAATTCATGGAAAAGACAAGGATGAGACGCATACTGAAATCATGGATTGTCCATTATCATAATTTCGTAGATTAACAATGTTGATTTACCAACTGCAACATACATGTTCTTTTTTCTATTTTGCAAATTCATATAACAAAGTGTGCTCTGTGCTGCTTGATTTCCTATTTTGCGAATTCCTTCCACACCACTAGAATAATAGAACTTTAACATCTAATTCATACCATTCTAGCATCTAATCATCTAATTTATACCATTTTAGCATCTAATGATCTAATTCATACAATTTTAGCATCTGATTTTGACAGAGACACAAAGTACTTACTGTTAAATTTTGACATTGCTACCATCGACGCCGCTCCTGCTACCAAGCGCTTAGGAGCATCGGAGGTCTAGACTCTAGAGATTTCACTGCAAGCAGCCAACATTTTCAGATTCATTTCTTACATGTATCCCACAGTCCATTCTCAAATTTAAACATTACCTGGCAAGCCCTTTTGTCTGCACTCAGAATATGAATCATCCTTGGGTGGAGACTCCCACCCCTAACATCAAATTAGATTGAATGTTACCATTCAGAACCTTAAAATAGTGGATGCCCACAATAATAAAATCAGATACCTCAGCATTTGGGAAGACGGTTTCACCTCCCTTCTCACAGTCTCAATCTTTCAGAGTTACAGTCTCACACTGGATTGTGGAGTGGCCGAGTGGGAGAGCCGGAGCGGAGAGGGAGACTAGGAGCCTGGGAGTTGCCCGCCGACCTCCACGTCGACGCCTAGCCCTTGGCCTTGCTGTGGGCTGACCACCAGCTGACGCCGCGACACGCCTGTGGTTCGGCCTCCGGCTCAAGCTCAGCTCAGCTCAGCCTCGCCTCGAGCTCACCGACACGGTGACGCTGTTGCCGCCCCCCCTTTCGCGCTGGCGCCGCGCTTAGCGCAGCACGCCTCTCGGCTCTCGGTTTCACTCGCTTATCGCTCAAGGCTGCCGCCGCTGCCAAGGCTGTCGTCGCCACCCAGCGCCGCCTAGGGTTGGAATGGGGAACCGGGGAAGTGAGTCAATGATGAAGACAAAGTGAGAGCCAGTGAGTTTGGTGAGATGAGATGTTGGGCTTAGCTGGGCCTTGCTTTGGGGCTTGGGTTGTGCCGCTGGGTTGTGGCCTCTGGCGATTCGTCTCAGCGCCTGGTCGTCAAGCTAGGAAGCGAGAAGGGCGCAGATCACGTGGCCCAAGGAGGGGGCTCCACGTCGGCCGGGTTACATAGGGCGCCCTGACCTGCCCTATAGCTGGGACCGCCCGCTCAAGATCTAAAACGCTGCTTAGATAACCACTCGATCTATCCGCACCTAGCCTCTATTATACACGTCCCCTACACGCATGGCTATATATTTTTTTTCTTGACAATCTTGTTCGTTACCCACATGCTATTCGGCAATTAATATAAGCATGCATTATTATTTGACTAGGGGTGGAGACTACATGATCCAAGCCTCACACTTGGTTAGTCGTTTTAGGTCAACTCAAATGTTTGATGATTTTTAAATAGATTTTTATGAGCTTTAACATTGGTAAGATTTTCAAGCATCGGGTTATAACCCACCAGCCCGAGACCTAGATCCACCCCTGATTGCATCACATCACATTAGTTTTATTAACTTCTCTAACTGTCTTACAGAATCAATGCTATGTTCACTCGTCCAACCTCGAGATGTGCTGTTATGGAACGCTGTAGTACCTAGGGCGCGAACCTAAGCGAAAGGGGAAACGGATCCTCTGTATTAGCCTAAGGAGCACAATGCTATGCATTAGGGTATTGTATCCCCTGTATGATAAAAAAATGAAAGGTCTACTTCGAGCGCTACAGTAAACATGTATTGTCCGTGCAGTAGAGAATCCGCATCCAGCTTAAGGAGGCTGCGGGTTAATTTGATTGTTTGCTCCCTCAATTTTCGTGTGTTGGGTGTGGCAACGAAACAGACACTACTCGCTTAAATTTAGTTGTCCCTACTAAAAAGAGTCGAGGAGAGAGATAATTGCACTTTATGTAGAAATAATTTTGCTTCTGCAACCAATGCTTACACGAGTTTATGCTTGTCGACACTGCCGCGTGGTTAAATTTCTCCGTAGAAATTGACGACTGCTCTATAGCATAGCATTCTGTAAGGAAGAAATTAAGCGTCTATATAACACTCTTAACATTTTTTTTCTCTTTCCCATATGAAGAAATTCCTGTCATTCAATGGGCCAAGAAATTCCTGTCATTCGCAGGAACAACAGAAAAAAAACAAAAAAGACGAAACTAGGCCGTTCTGGGCCAACGAAAATCCAACTGTCCCACGTTGGGACATGTGGCTAACCTTGGGCCGAAAGCCTGGCCCAGTAGCATAGACGGTAGGCCCAGATGACTGGATTTTCCTATTCTTTTTATCTAATAGTAATTAGTTATACTATGGCTGGTAGTACGAGTAATAGAGAGATTGTAATTGACCGGATCACATGACACAGAAATAGTATTTTCGATCCTAGTTGAAAAATCCCATAATACCATTACAACAAGTATTCAATCGGCTATGTTATTCCTTAGTGCAGTGCACACGACTTAAAAGACAAGGGAAAATAGCAAGAAAGACAGTAGCGCACAAGGGAGCGGCACGGGAAATTCAGTGCACCGACAGCAGCAATGGAAGCAGCAAGATCCATCCATGCATCCCTGACACACACAGCTTGCGCCTTCGCTTCCATGGCCACCCTGCCTAACGGATCCAGCAAAGCCCTCCCTCACACGTGCCATTACTGCGATGCTGGACCAGCCCGTTTGATCCAACAAACCCAACTCCAATTCCATTCATGCCATTCATACTACTACACCAAGCAGCAGCAAGCTGTTCTAGTATCTGCTTTTGCTTTGCCAGTTTGCTGTCTCCTTGTGTTAGGTCTCGTCTGATCTGCCGAATGGGCATCTGACCAGAAGTGGCTCTGACAATACTGCAGGCACCTCTGATTTGGGTTCCTGCGTGAATAGGACGATAGTTGTAATCTGAAATGGCATCGTCTACAATGTGAATGTGATCATGGTTGATACCAGATGGGAGAGATTTGCCAATATAAAGAGTTATTGATCAACCTACAGTGACAAAGCACAGGATTGCTTCACGACGATTTGACTCGGTCTTTGAAGAATAGTCGAGGAGGGGCATTTTGGTATCATCTTCAAAGACCTAGTCAAATCGTCCCGAAGCAATCTCCAATGAGATGGGAGAGTCCTGCATGAATAGGACTATAGTTGTAATCTGAAACGGCATCGCCTGTAAATCTGTAATGTGAATGTGATCATGGCTGCGTCAGATGTATGCAGCCCCACCGGCGGATCCATGTCGTTAGGCGAAGAAGTCTGGGACCAGATGCGCGCCATTAGTTGCTCAACGTGCGGCATTCAATTCAGCAGCTCCGGCTGAGACGTACGGTACTTCGTTCAGAGATCAAAACACAGTTTGGAGGTAGTACGAACTAATGATCATTCCGTATCCGTACCAACCATTCCCTCGATCTGCGATACTAATATCCGCACCGCAACGTGCGGTTTCTCGCAATCTTGGTAGGTTACTTGAATACTTGTAAGATATCAACAACGTTCTGTCAGGACATCAGATGTTCAAAGCGTTTCAGATGTGCCAACGATGCAAGATAAGTACGGCACAGACAAGGCACAAAACAAGTAGTTTAAATCATAACACAGGTAGTAGTACTCAACAGATTAAGCTTCTTTTGACTTTCACTGAAGACAGCTATGCATAGGCGTCTTTGACAACCATTCCATGCAGGCACAGCAGGTAGCAACAATCTGACTGTTTTTGACAACCAAGTATGGTGAGACACACATAGAGCACCCCTGACCTCACGTACACTTGCTATGGGCAGGGGGTAACAACATCGACACAACACACACTCAAGGGACTAATAGGACACCGAGCGACGAATCAATCAGCAACGCTTCTCGCCTGCTCCGCGTGTTAACGGCGGGAGCAGGGGGAGGTTGAGGAATGGTGAATTGGGGACCATCATATAACCATTGTCAAAAGTGGCAAAAAGAGAAAAAACTGTAACCGTGATGTTCCAGTAGCTTTAGCTTCTATATCTTGTTTCTTTCTGTTGTCGCCGGGGCGAGGCGGTGTGGCGGATCTGTCTCTGCGGTGCGCTTAGCAGGCGGATCCCTTGCGGCACGACAGGACGCCTGCACCGGAGGTGATGGTGCCAACCATGGACGATGACTTGGCTCCGAGGCTGGAGGCGCACGAGTAGCTGGCCGAGGCGCCTGCACCGGATGGGATGAAGAAGGCGCTGTTCAGCAGGAGGTCGCCCTCGATCTCCAGTTCCTGGCCTTCCTGTGTGCTCTGAGAAGTTTCCACTCTCTTGGTCACCTCACTACTACGTAATGCACCTTTGGTCGAATCGCCAAATGGGCAATAGTCTCGGAGAAAATTGCGTCCCCGACCAAAGATCTTTAGTCGGTTGGTAACACCAACCGACTAAAAGTCCCCGCCCAACGGCTCGTGGCGAGCTTTTGCGGGAGGGATTTAGTCCGGTTGGTGTTACCAACCGACTAAATGTCAACCTTAGTCGGTTGGTACTACAATCCGACTAAATCTTTAGTCCCGAATTGTAGTACCAACTCGACTAAAGGTTGAGATTTAGTCCCGGTTGGTAACACCAACCGACTAAATGTCCTTCTATTTAAACTCTGTTTGGCGTTAAATCACAGAGCGGAACGCCGTCTGCCGCCGCCGACACGCCATTGCCACTGCCACCACCACCACGAGCTGCTCATTCACTCAACCGTATTCACCGGCGTGTTCATGTAAGCTCCTGATGCTAACCCTGCCGTCCATTATGAAAAATATGAAATGTGAAATTTGAATAATTTTTATATGTTATAAAATTGCCAATTAATTCATAAATGGAACTTTCATGATTTTTGTAGGCCACAATAAATTTCCAAAAATCATGAAATTTGTTTTTCCACTAAGTTACACTGTGAACAGTCCATATAAAAATTTTAAGACTATTTGGACAAAGTTGAATTTATACCTATTTTATGCTTATTTATTTAATTATTATTCCATGAATTTTGTAGGCTAAATTAATGATCCAAAATTCTGAAAATTGTTTTGCCATCTAATTAGGCTATGAACTATCTGTACAAAAATTTTGGGATCAATCTGAAGACTTTTATTTTTCACCTTATTTAATAATTATTTAAATAAATGAAAAATGACTTTTACATGTGTTAGTTAGGTTAAGCTTTGAGGGTGTTTGATGAGATAAGTCTTATCTTATCAGATCCAACCTCTTGGGTAAAAATAATAAATATTAATTTTGTTTTAATAAATAAGTTTAATATTTAATTATTAAGTAATTAGTTAATCTCTTAATTAGCTTAATCACTTAGTTATTGTTTGCCTTTTGGATTGATTGTTGACCTAGGGTCATTCACCCTTAATGACTTTGGGCAATTTAGTTAATTATTAATTATCATTTAACTTGATGTCCCTTCTCCTTAAGCTTGCTGTTTTGCTCGTCACAGAGTCGAACGCTGTCGTCGCCGCCACGGGACACTCATACTCTTAGGGCAAGGCGAAGCTCCTAGTGCAAACGTCAAATAGTGCTGATTCTTTGAAAATTCAAAATAAATTCATCTTAATTTCAAAAATTCTAAAAATTTTGGGTAGCCTCTCTATCATGTGTACTATCCGGGAAAAATTTGAAACTTGAAATTTAATTATGTGATATGTCATATAATGCAGACGATGACACGCCATTGGATGTACAATGCCGATCGCCGCCCAAAGAGTTCATTGATGGCGTGCATTATTTCTTAAGAGTGGCCGAGGCAAACAAGCGGGATGGTTTCATGTGTTTGTCCATGTGCCCCGTGTAAGAATTTGAAGGAATATTCGGCTCAAGGAGTCTTCACTCACACTTGTTGAAGTCGGGTTTCATGCCAAACTATATTTGTTGGACCAAGCACGGAGAAACCAGGTTATAATGGAAGAAGGTGAAGAAGAACAATTGGACCCTAACGACATTATTGCTCAATACGGTGACTTCGATGATATCGCAATGGGCGAAGTCAAGAAGAGGCAAAGCGTAAGACACACTCTGCCAAGATGATGCTCTTGGTGATGTCATTCGTGATGCACAAAGAGATTGCGTAAAGTGAAAAGGAGAAGGCTAAGTTTGACCGCATGCTAGAGGATCACAAGAAATTACTATACCCGTCCGCCAAGATGGGCAAAAAAGTTGGGTACAACATCGAGTTGCTACAATGGAAGGCATGTAATGGTGTATCCGACAAGGCATTTGGGCAATTATCAAGATCCAAAAAGATGCTTCCGAAGCCTAACGAATTGCCCGCCACTACGCACGAAGCAAAACAGTCGTTCGCCTTTGGGATTAGAAATCCGTAAGATACATGCATGTCCTAATGATCGTGCATCTCAGATCGTGGCAAGGACTACGAGAATTTGGATGAATGCCCCGTATGCAAAGTGTCGCAGTATAAGATCAAAGCGAGATGACCTCGGCGATGTTGAGGGCGAAGAACGCCCCAGAAGAAAATCCTCGCCAAGGTTATGTGGTATGCTCCTATAATACCACGCTCAAACGTCTGCTCATAAACAAGGACCATGCAAAGTTGTCGCGATGGCACAAAGAAGACCGTAAGGTAGACAACATGTTGAGACACCTCGCCGATGGGTCCCAGTGGAGAGCAATAGACAGAGAATTTTGAGTTTGCAGATGACGCAAGAAACCTAAGGTTCTTTAAGCACGGATGGTATGAATCCTTTTGGGGACCAGAGCACTAGTCATAGCACTTGGCTCACATTACTCTATGTATCTACAACCTTCCTCCATGGTTATGCATGAAGCGGAAGTTCATTATGATGCCGGTGCTCATCCAAGGCCCGAGGCAACCCGGCAACGACATCGATGTCTACTTGAGGCCATTAGTTGAGGAACTCCCTTTTATGGAGCAAACCAGATGTACGTGTGTGGGATGAGTACAAACAGAACACTTCGACCTGCGAGCATTGTTGTTCAGAATAATCAATGATTGGCCCGCTCTAAGTAATCTTTCAGATGCATAAACAAGGGATATAATGCATGCACATAATGTTTTGATGACATTGACAGATATATTTGAAAAATGTCGAAAGGTCGTGGTACCTTGGCCATCGCTGTTTTCTTCCTATGAATCACCAACTAAGAAAGAAAGGCAAGCATTTTAACGGAAGGCGTAACACCGAACCAAGCCTCGCAACCGGCGGGAGGATGTACTTGATATGGTCAAGGATGTGCAAGTAGTCTTTGAAAGGGACAAGGCAAATAACTGCTTCGAAGATGCTAAGGGACACGCACCCATGTGGAAGAAGAAGTCCATATTTTGGGAGCTACCCTATTGGCAAGTCCTAGAGGTCCGCAACGCGATCGACGTGATGCACCGACAAAGAATCTTTGTGTGAACTCGCTAGGATTCATGGATGTGTATGGAAAGTCTAAGGATTCACTCAAGCACGACAGACTTGCGGCAAGATGAAAGAACGAGACAACTCGCATCCAGAGAAGGCGAGGCGATGGACGCCATTACTTAAGACCTGCTAGCTTCACTCTTAGCAAAGAAGAGAAGGAAAGCATGTTTGAATGCCTAAACAAAGATCAAGGTCCCATCTGGATTCTCCTCCAATATAAAGCGATAATAAATGTGCGAGAAGAAATTCCTACACTTAAAGTCCCATGATCGCCACGTGCTTATGACGCAATTGCTTCCGGTTGTTTTAAGAGGAATTCTACCTCCACATGTACGTCCTGCCACCGTGAAGCTATGTGCATTCCTCAATGCAATTTCTCGAAGGCAATCAATCCAATGGAACTAGCTACTCTACTGAATGATGTGGTTCAATGTCTTGTCACTTTGAGTTGGTGTTCCTCCATCCTTCTTTAATATCATGACACACCTCCTAGTTCACCCGGTCAAGGAGATTAATATTCTCGGTCCTGTGTTCCTACACAACATGTTCCCTTTGAGAGGTTCATGGAGTCTCAAGAAATATGTTCACCTGGCGTGTTTCGCCGAAGGAAGCATCGCCAAGGGCTACGGGACGAGGAGGTCATTGAGTTCTGTGGTTGACTTCATTCCCGACCTTGACCCGATTGGTGTTCCCTGAATCGCGACACGAGGGGAGACTTAGTGGAAAGGGAACACTAGGGAAGAAAACATATATCGTGCACGGGGACGATTATTTCAATAAAGCGCACTACACGCTTCTTCAAAACTCCTCCGTAGGAGCCGTATGTCGAGGTACACAAGGAGTTCCTACGATCCCGCTTCGTGGAAGAATGAAGCTTGGATTAGGCGCCATCACATGGAAACTTTCAGCGGTTGGTTGCTAAAAGAATGTCGTGGTGATGACAATATTGATGAGCAATCTGATTTGTTGGCTAGGCAACCATCGTGGCACATCCTCACGCATAAAGGGTACGAGATAAATGGAAATACATTTTACAATCGAGCCCAAGATAAAAGGAGCACGAACCAAAAGCAGTGGTGTCCGCAGAGATGCCATGCATCCAAATGGAAAGAGGCAAACATATTATGGCGCGATAGAGGAGATTTGGGAACTAGACTACGACCTAATTTTAAAGTCCCTTTGTTCCAAAGGCAATGGGTGAAGATGACCGGAGGCGGGTAACAATGACAAGGAGTATGGAATGACAACAAGGACCTCAACAATATTGGGTACAAAGACGAACCATTCGTCCTGTCGCGATGTGAATCGGTGTTCTATGTGAAAGACATGTCTACAAAACCCAAGAGAGGGAAAAACGACGACAAATCAACCAATGAGCTAAAACGCCACATAGTTCTTTCAGGAAAAGAAACATCGTGGGAATTGAGGACAAGTCGACAAGTCAAGATTATGAAAGGGATGACCGAATCCCGCCTTCAAGTGACCAAAGACCCAAGCATCCGCTAAATGCCGAGGACACTCCATGGTTACGGCATGATCATAACCAAGGGTCATACGTCAAGAAGAAGTTCACCATCGTGCCCGCTTGATATATAGTGATGTTTAATAAATAGTGTGTATTAGAGATTTTATGTAATAATTGTAACTTCAGATGTTTCTATCATATTTTTCTTGTTTTTATCGCTTCAAATGAAATTCCTATTCGATAAAAGGACACATGTACTCTGGAAGCATGTCTTCTCCACCGTGTAAAAATGACTTGAAATTTTTTAGCAAGTATTTATGCCTTCAAATGAAATTCCCAACTTGTGGTTTGAGCCCTTCATTTTGTTTATAGTTGGCTCTTCACTTCCTAGCTTGTGGTCACTATAAAAGTCGCTTGAAATGTCAATAAGATAAAAGGAAATGCAACTATTATTTTTAAAAAATTTATGCCTAGTATTTAATTTACTATGCATTTAACAAGAATTAGCATATTTATACAAATAAACTTAATACAAAACCCAAACTGTGAAAACTGTGGCGGAATCGAATACCTTTAGTCGGTCGGTCAGACATTGGGACTAAAGGTCACACACCGGGACTAAAGGTTCTCTCGAAAATATGTCCCACATAAAACCTTTAGTCCCGGCCGTGGCACCACCCGGGACTAAGGTCAGACTTTAGTCCCGGGCGTATTACCACCCGGGACTAAGGTTTTAGTCCGGTTAGTAATACCACCCGACTAAAGGCCCCTCAAGATCTAGCAACAACGGCTTCTTCCTTCTTCCACCCCTTCCGTCTCCCTCATTGTCTCCTCTGGGCTTCCTCCGTGGCGCCCCTCCCGCCACCACCTCCACTCGGCTCCTCCTCCGCCCGCTCGGCTCGCCCGGCTCCTCCCTCCGCCGCTCGGCTCGCCCGGCTCCTCCCTCCTTCGGCCGGATCCGCCGCCTGACTCAAGAAGACTCGCCACCACTGCTGAGTCAAGACTCCTCCACGCCGGTGAGCTCAGAGGTCAAGAGGTTTACTGTTGTTTCTAAAAGTTTATCTCAGAGGTCAAGTATCCTTAATTAGATGTCAACTTGCACCATGAAGAGTCACTCAAACCATGGTCAAAGGAGCAAAACTTTGTTTACGAGATAGGCTTGGAGTCACCATCGAGAGTGTTTAGGGTACAAGCTAGATGTGCGATCGAGTAACACGGTAATTAACGCGTCACATTAGAGTTTCGCTACTTTGTCTCCTTGCTAGAACCAATTAGGCTTTGTTCGGTGGCAATGTGGTATAGACGGCGACACAAAGACTAACCCGTGGCGAGCCCTCTTTTTGTGACCGCCATCGAGCCGAGAAATCATTTTGCAGAGTCGATTTAATTGAATGTATATGTTGTTTTTCTTTTGTCGATGCATGTCACTTAACCGCACGCCACTTGATGCGTAAATCATAACCCGATCACTAGGGGTGGAAAAAAAGCCGAAACTCATGAAGCCATTTCGGCTCGTTAAGGGCTCGGCTCGACTCGACTCGAACTTCGGTCCCTTAACGAGCCGAGCCGAGCCAAACAAAAACTCATTTTGTTAACGAGCCGAGCCGTAGGCTGGCTGGCTCGAGTAACCTTGTTAACTCGTTAAGCTCGCTCGATTCACTTCTAAGATTAAGCTCTAGTGGGCGCTTTGCCACCTTTTATGAACGGTATTCTCTTGACATTCTAGATTGTCTTGAAGCCGATGGTTATCAACCATATCGATATCTCCGGAGAAAGGGTTGAGATCATTGATAAAAATAGTACTCAAAATGGCAATGGTTATGTATGGATCTCGCATGCATGTTGCATGATTTGTGATATGGATTTGCATGGATATGATTTATGAATGCTATAAATGTTTATCGATGATTGTGATTTGTGAACTTGTGATGATGATTTGTGATATGGACCTTTGCATGGATGTTCATGGCATCTATAATCATTTATTTTTGGGTTTAGTTCAAAGAACACTTGCTCTCATGAATTGCCATGCATGTGTTTGGTTGAATAAGGCATGTTTGGGTGGTCAATGATTGTTCTTTACATCGCTTTCGAAAATTTCATGAAATTTTAAGATGTTCACCATGTTTATCGCTAACGAGCCTAACGAGCCTAACGAGTCGAGTTCGAGTTTTTAACGAGCCGAGCCGAACTGGTTTTTGCTCGTTATCTTAACGAGCCGAGCCGAGCCGAGCTCGTTTTCTTAACGAGCCTTAACGAGTCGAGCCGAGCCGAGTCGAGTCACCTCGTTATCCACCCCTACCGATCACGAACCGCTCTAACGCCCTACACATATATTTGCGAAATGGTCGGCCGAATGACAACATGGACGATGCCATGATGGATATTATCAACAATGACGCCTTACAAGGTGCCCAATTCAAGGTGATGACAACAATCAAGAAGTAGATGACGGAGTCAAGATTTTGCCGATTATGAAGATGAGCAAGACAATGTCAAGCGAGGTCTATCTACAATCTCTTATGTATACATGAAATTGAGAATAATTTCATTTGTCGATAAATATATTTATTTAAATCTTTGTGTTTCTACATTCAGTAGCCCTCCGGATCGGCGACAACAACGGGAAGAGTAGAAATGTACGAGGTCCAAGAAGCCGTTGGAGGGTCGGTTCATTCTCTCGAATTCGAGGAGGATACTGAGGCAAAGTACTTGGACCACATGCACGTAAATTTGTCACCATTGTGGGTACCTTGTAAGGGACGGGATCCCGATCAATGCTCGTGAATGGAAGCAAAAGAAAGTTGCTCCTCATATTAGTTTTGTCTCGATCGTGACAAGGCACTAGTTTGGCAAGATGTCCTTCAACATTTCGCGCCGTCTGAAGATGAAGCTTTGAAGGAGAGAGTTAGGAACTGGCTATGAAGAAGATGGCCACACAATTCCGGTGTTGGAAGAAGAAATTGTACAACACATTTATCAAGAAGAACGACGCCAGATTTCAACACTAAGGCCTACGTCAAGTTGAGGCCGTTTTGGGATGAGTTTATGCAGTTCAAGACATCGGAAGAGGGTGAGGCACGGGTGAGAAGGAACCAACAGAATGCCCGACAAAAGCAATACCACCATCACTTGGGATCGGTGGCTCTGAGTGCCATTCCTAAGTGGGAAAGAATGGAACGGAGATTCTTGCCAAGGATCGAACAGAATCAATCAAGCCCGAAAGCGCCAAGTATTGGTTTTTCGGTCATGGGGAAGCTCGACCTAGAGACCGGAAAGATAGTGTATGGCATAAAACTCCAAAGAGCAAAGAAAAAGATTTGCTTATGCTCGAGGCTTGGTGAGTGGCGGTGCAAAACGAGAGATAAGGATGAGTGACATACGCCCGGAGAATCTTGAACACGGTGGGCTAACAAGAGGCTATGGGGAGGTGTCGTGGGAGCATGCCTTCCCTAAAGACAAAGCCACCTATAGAAGCCGCCAGAGAAAGAAGTACGAGGAGGCAGAGCGGATGCGCAGGATGGAGGAAATGGTTCTTGAGTCACGAAGTGGCTCGTGAAGCGAGAGAGCGAGAAAAGCACTTGAAGCCAAAATGAATGAGGAAATCAAAAGGCAAGTGCAGATAGCAATAAGTTCCATCCAAAGGCAAAGCGCATCGAGCCGGAGTCAACATCGGCCCCTAATCGGTTGAAAAGCGCTTGCGCTTCCACGAAGGTGCGGTGATTCAAGATGACGCAGGTCGCTTCCCGTGGATGACATCACCGATCCTCTCACGACATGTGAGCCGCACATTCAGAGGGAATGCCACGGTCATGGTGGCTATCGGTGTTGTATCTCGACGACCCTACGAAGACACCAAGATGCCATGGGGCATTAATACCTCCGGATATGCTAGCGTCTCGGTGGATAGAGTTGTGAAAGGTAATAGCAATGTGCCTCTTGACATTGAAGGAGGTGATGGGAGAAGACTTTAGGAGAAGCTGAGAAGACATTCATATGTTGGCGCAAGCGCTATATCATTATTCCTAGGGCGCCACCTCCTCCTCCTCAACAACCTAACCCTAGGTGCGGATGAAAGTGAACGAAACATTTTTTCACTAATTATGTATTGGCTTAAATAACGGTTTACTCATACCACGTTGTTTTCACAGCAGAACCTCCCCAACCTAAGTCCAATTATCCATTCACCACAGTCACAAGTGTTGCGGGCGATGACAATGAAGTGGAAGACACTACGCATCCCCACCGCCCCATCGCTTCCACGGCGGGCTCCAACGCCGACACCGCCGCCCCATCGCTTCCACGGCGGGCTCCAACGCCGCCATCGCCCCATCGCCTCCACGGCGGGCTCCAACGCCGCCATCGGCCGCTCCATCGCCTCCACGGCGGCTCAACGCCGACACCGCCGCTCCATCGCCTCCACGGCGGGCTCCAACGCCGCCACCGCCCCATCGCCAAAGAAGAGGCGCACCACAAGCAAGCGCGGCCCCACCGCCAAGAAGAAAGCTCAGGAGAACACCAGCTATTTCTAAGACGCATTTAAACTTTCCTATGAGAAGAGGCGAGAGAAATAGATGCTTGAAAACAGATGTGGACATATTCTTCGCGAAAGTCAAGGCTAAAAGTGAAGCGGCGAAACCGAGAAGCCGTGCTTCTTCAGACGCCCGAAGTTCTAAGGCAAAGGGTGGACGCCACCGAAAAAGTTACGCCATGCTCGTAAGGATTCGCCACTATCGGACTATGACCGCACTCTCACCAAGTCAATTGAGGAGGCGAAGAAGAAGAGAAGAGAGCACGGAAGGGTGTTGCACAGCTCGGGAACAATCACAACAATCAAGTGCCCCGCTAGTTATTGGGAATGAATATGGTTCAAACACTAACGCTAGAACAGATATCCGAAATGTGCATTTGGATCAACTTGATGAATTTTTCATGAAGCTGGTCTAAGCATTTCCCAAATGCTCGTGAGCACACATCCAAAGTGCTCAGGAAGTTGATCATTGGAAGAAGGAATATGTATATGGCAAGAGTCTATACAACCCCGAGAAGCTCATGGAACTTAGACGCATAAATGTACTTGTTAAACAAGTGGTACATGGCGGCGTGTCGTAAAAGCGGATGACTATATTTGCGTCAAAATTATAAACCATCATTACTTCCGTGGCGATGACATTATAATGGTTCGATTTAATGAGTTACACCGGCTATGCCACATGAACGCTCTAGACAAATCTCTCATCACCGCTTTTGTCTCAGACGTGATTCTTTCTTTTAATAATCTCACTCTAGCATATGTATATGTATAAGTAATTATCCTCACACTAGCTAGCATGTCTATACATATGCGAGAGACATGATGAGAGACCTCACACGAGAAAGGACAAGAACATTGGTTTAGTTGATCCATATATCGTATTCAAGGACCCAAACACTCCCTACGATCAATGGAGACCTCAAACGGAGAGGAATTTCCGGAGGTTCTTGATCAACCAAAAGAACAAAAGATTTATACTCTTCCCTACAACTTTGGGTGAGTGTTGTTATCGTGTGCACATTTTACTTTACTTACTCAATCCAACATAAAGATATATATGTTGACTCTATAAACAAATGCGACTTTCATGGATAACGATTGTCTTCGATCTCTCCGACGGTCATTTGCTAATCTATGACTCGTTGAGAAAACCGCAGAAGATTACCAAGATATGATAGACATTATCCGGGGTAACTTCGATCTTTAAATATTTATTCTGCTCTTTAACTTTGCAATAGTTAATTAACGATCCAATTATTAGGCGTGGTTTGGGCTTGGTTCGTTCGGCTACACCGTCCGGATCTGAAGCGCCACTTCTCGATCCACACCGATCGGATGTAAGTTGTACTAGCTCCCCGCATCTTTACCTTATCATGCTTGACTCACGCGGGATGACGAGAGTAATCTTTTTATATCGCATGATGGGTTCTCTGGCTGACCACCGAGCAACAATTTGTGTGGATACTACGCTTATGCGAGTTCCTCGATGGTGTATGCAAAAGAACCCATCTACAGATCGTGAAAATACGTAATAAGTATATATAATAAATCCATTTTATTTATTTGTTGCTATTAAATAAATCTTATGTATATTAATACTTTTTCGTTTAATGCAAATTGAAGGAGATATGGTTGAAGGAACAGTGTTGGATATGGACCGCCTCAAAGGAATTCAAGAGACAATCGCAGGATTTCTTAATGAGCATGTCCTCAAGCCCGCACCGAAGTTCTACTTTAACCCAGATGAACAATTGAAGCCAAACCAGATTAACATTTGTATGACATTTAAGTGGAGGACAACATTTGTGTTGTAAATACCAAGGATGCATGAATAATGTTGTAAATTTTATGTGCATATATATATATATATATTATACATATATATAGCTCCATAATATATATAGTTTCATACTTTATTTGTGTGTAATAATGTTCCAAACTAAATTATATGTGGGCGTATACATATATTAGCAAATGAAGAATACGCATTTGAAAACCTAATGTAATTGTAAAACCAAAATCAATAATGAATTGAAATGGAAACAAAAAGGAAAAAAACACCTTTAGTCCCGGTTGGTAATACCAAGGGATTAAAAGGGCGACCAACTGTGACCAATGAGACCTTTTGTCCCGATTGGTAATACCAACCGACTAAGGTCGACCTTTAGTCCCGGCCTGGGACCGGGACTAAAAGGTGAGACATTTAGTCGATTTTCTAGTCCCGCTCTATAATCGGGACTAGAGGCCTTTAGGCAGGGACCAAAGGTCTGCTCTGTAGTAGTGACATTACGTTACATGCATGCAGGTCGGATTCTAAAGAAGGAATAATCCTTACTTTCCTACTATGTGATTTATGGTTTAATTAATCTAGACATGCAATATGTTTGTATGCCGGTGGGTCTCATCCTAATGCTCGTAAGAAAAGAAAAGCACACGGACGTTTCTTCCAGGCGCTAGCAATCAGCTCTTGCTTTGTGATTTCGTGGAATTTTTGTTGGTGTCCCTTTCTTTTATCTCCTGTTATTTTCTTATCTCCTTGAGTCCACGTACAGCAAGAAAACCAATCAAAAATTATCTCACGTTCCTTGTATAGCTCTTTCCAAATATCCTGCTTAGAAGTAGTTGACATAAAATAATAACCAGACTCCTCGCGCCATCCAAATTCCATCTCGACGGCTCCTAGGTCCCAAACACATGCATGTATATGCACATATACATGCGGACGCGCCGCACGTACCAGTTCTTGCCCACGTGCCGCTTTCTCTGGTTTTGATTCCACACACGTATGCATCTCGCGGATAGGTTTAGTACCCGTATGCATAGTAAGAATTAAGGTTTCTTAGACCGCATCATCCTTCCCTCTTTCAAGCGAAGCCGTCATCAGTTTCGAGTTGATCTTGTCACCATCTTCGGCAGTTTGCATGGGAGCTGAAAAATTTCCAGCAGCTTCGGCCTTCTTCTGCTCTTCTTCCCGTGCCCTCCTTTCTAGCAACTTCTTACACTACACTACTACCACTGTAGATAGTGTCACTACTGCTTGCAGCCACAGAGCAGAGAGCTCGCACACCAGAACTCCAGAAATAATGCGTCCGCCACGACTGTAGCTTGCCGTCCAGAACTGCTTGCCGTCCATGGTAGGTATCACAAGTACACTACTACCACTGTAGCTTGCAGCGAGCGTAAGCCGTAGGGGGTCTGTCAGGTCTCTGGAGTGCAGCAGTTCAGAAGACAGAGGCATTGTCGTGAAGAGGAGCAGCACAAGGAACTCGGCAGCCAACTTTAACGTTTGGGCGTCTCCATTTAAACGAAATGGAGAGTTAGGATCTACAGCTGTGTGCTGGGAGCTGATCCAAAGGCTCAAGATCTATATAAGTTTTACTGTGATGTATTTACTGTTGATGTCTAAATTTTGAACTGGTTTACTTTCTGCTTTCGGACTGTAAGAAAACTTGTGGTAAAAACTGGGCTTATACCAGCAGCCAAGGAATGGAGAAGAATCATCTTCCGCATATTCGTTTTTCATTTAGTTATAGCTTTAGAACCCTAAGTACTTTCCTCTTTGCAATCCCCCATTGCGATTTTCACTCCAGAAACCAAGCGACGGGTTGTCTGAAATTTCTGAACCTGTCAGGGTCCCCAAAAGAAGGAAGCCGAGTTAATGCCTCCGCCACGACGTTGCAGCAGGTCACCTCGCAATAAGGCGTACAGGTGTGTCGTGGTGCATGGCAGGTGGGCCCCACAGCCTCTGCTCCCCGGACCCCACGTGGAGAGTAAAGTACACACTACTGCTACGGTGCTACTCTCCCCACTCTGACCCTGTCCCCTCGAATCAGGTCCGCTCCGGTTCAGATATTGCTGCTTATGCTAGGATAATTATTTCTTTATCAAGTCAACACCTTTCACACTTGTCTTGTAATATATTATTCTCTATTACTAAATACAAATTAGCTTTGAGCAAATAAAATCGGATACTGTAGGCTTCCTTTGACATAGCCAAACACTTAGCTAATAGGTTTGATGCAAGTGTTACGGAGTACGTTGTGTACTCATCTGCACTTGTTGAACATTATGAGAGGGAGAAGAGGGAGATCGAAGACCGGTTTCTATCGCCTTTGTAAGTAAATGATGAGGACGACACGTTCTAAAGGTTTAACTCTCAGTCGGTTGTCTATAGATTGAGGCATAGCACGAGGACCCGTTGCCTTTTATTTATCATTGCTTCCACTGCAATTTACTCTTTTATATGTTCATTTGGCCGGTTGGCCCTTGTGTAAAATACGGTCAATATGACCTATGTTTAACTGTTATTATTGTGTAATATATTGTTGTTTTTATCGTGTATGGATGTGATATATCAATGTTGGATGTGTGTACTAGTCACTGATTATAGAACTAGCACAATAAACACATAGATTAGTTTCCTTCGTCCGACACATGGACCAATAAATGTTGTTTTTTTACTCTTGCGACGAGACACACAAAATAAGACACATACAGCGTACATTCAGTTTTTTTTTTTGGCAAAGCATCCCAGTTTCATTTGATAGTAACATGTGCTGATTATTGTAGTAGATCTTTTGGTTTGTTGCTTCTATATATATTATTCGGTTTGTTTAAATAAGTGGATCAATTGACTGCATAATTTTGGTCTTATCTATGTTGCATTTTTTTCCTGACTTACTGTCAACAGCATGTTCTGCTTGCTCCCCTTTTTATTTGTTCCATATTATTTTCTATTAGTTCTAATAATATTTTTATTTGTTTCAGCAGTATTTTTATTTACGCGAACTACTAGAACACTTGACTATGAACTAGAACCTTGCATAGTGAACTATTGGAACTCCACCCACGAACTACAGGAACACCACCTATGAGCTACTGGAACACTGCCTACAAATTACTGGAGCAATGTCTAGGAATTTTCTGAGAACAAAAATGATGTTCCATGTTGATATGCCATGGGCGTCCCACAATTACTTTTGGGTTGTTTCAATAATATTCTATACTTGTTTCGTAGTATATGATATCATCGCTAAGATGTAATATATGCGTCATAAGTCTTGTTTCGAAGATAGAGTTGTGAGGAACACGATGGTACACATAGACCGAGAATCAGATTCTTCATTGAAAAGATACTACTGACTTCTGAATTATAGAAAGCAAAGAAATACTCCTCCATTCTTAAATCATGACGTTTGACCAGCGTGCAGTCAAACTCATCTAACTTTGACTAATAATATATAAAAACTATTTAGATTGATCATGAGTGAATAGTATCATTAGATTTGTCATGATAAATATTTTCATAATATAATAATTTTGTAATTTTTACTAACACAATTATATGAAAAGTAATAGTCAAAGTTATATAAGTTTGATCGCACGTTTGGTCAAACATCATGTATTTAAAACGAGAGGAGTATGTGCCTTCGTAACAGATGGGTGGCTACGCCAAGACGCGTGCTCCGACATCTGCCGCTCCGTAATGTATATGTAGGAAGATGAATATTGTGTAATGGATGATTGTATTGAGACTCGAGAGCGGTTTATATAGAGTACAAGGCTTGGAGGCCAAAAAGCCTCTCCTGGAGATAAGGCGGTATTACGGGATTACAAATCCTAAACTACCAAATATAGGGATATGCCAATATACTCTAACATCCCCCCGCAATCGTAGCGGTAGCGTCGTGGACGGTCAGACTGGAGAGGAAGCCGAAGGTGGGGAACCATCGGACTGACATCCCCTGTCAATGCAGGAGGCGTCGGGGGCTTCTTGTGGCGTCGCGGACCGGCGATCGTAGAGGGAACAAGCGAGTTTGCTCAAGATAATGATAGCCCTTTATTGCCGAGGTGGCCGAGGCGAGGTGACCATGGTCGTAGCCATGGAGGAGTGAGCCATGTCGAGGTAGTGGTGTCGAGATCGTCATTTGTGGTTAGGGTAGTGGAGTTGATCTGAGAGGAGGTCGTGGCGAGGTCGGTGAAGAGATCGCCAACGTCGTCCGGCCGTGGGCGAAGATGAAGGGGGCCGGATCCGACGAGGAGGAGGCGGATCGCCATGGTCGAATGGGCGTGGTCGAGCGGCCATGGTCATCCGACCATGGGCGAAAATGAAGTAGAGGGGGCCATTTGGATCCGGCGAGGAGGAGGCCGGATCGCCATGGTCGAACGAATGTGGTCGAAGATGAAGCGAGCGGGAGGATCCGCGAGGAGGAGGCGGATCTGGCGAGGCACCACCAGATCCGGCGCGAGGAGGCCGGATCTGGGGCGACAGCACCGGAGAAGGTCGGGGCAGCCGGAGGCAGGCGGCGGGAGCCCGGATCTGGGGCCTTGGAGACGGCGGAGAGAGCCGACTCTAGATCCGGTCGGAGAGAAGCCCGTCGGCGCATCCGGCGAGGAGGAGGCTATCTCCGGAGAGGCACCGCCGGATCCGGTCTGAAGGAGGCAGATCCGGAGTGGCGGCACGAAGGACTGTCGGCGTGGCGAAGGCGATGGCGTCGGCGATGGCAATGGTGACCCAGAAAGAACACTGCTGCGGCCGAAGGGGTGATCGTGGCGGCCGTGCATGTTGATGGCATGACCACAAGTCACGAGTTCCGGTGGTGCGGCGGCTCGTACTTTCGCGACGACGGGCCGGCGATGATGATCGAGCGTGATGGCGACGCAGAAGCGGGCGTCGGAAGGCCGTGGAGGGAGGGCGTGTCGACGAAGCGCGCCACATCACGCCACGACGTCATCGGAGGAGAGGAAGCGCCAGAGAGGTCGAAGCCGAGGCGGTGAAGTCCGGAGCCAAGGAACGTTCACGGGTCGGCAGGGCGACGCAAACCGATCTATGATTGGAAAAAATATAGAGAAAACCCGATCTGAAGATGACCGGGGAAAACTCTAATTGGTAGTCGATCGGATGATCGATGACACGACAAACTATGGGTTACACGGCTCACAGGAGAGATCATGGAGATGAGATCATCTCCGAGTAGTAGATGGAATTTGTGGAGGCGGCGGCTCAAGAGTGGCACCGCTCTGATACCATGTAGGAAGATGAATATTGTGTAATGGATGATTGTATTGAGACTCGAGGGCGGTTTATATCGAGTACAAGGCTTGGAGGGCAAGAAACATCTCCTAGAGATAAGGCAGGTATCACGAAATTACAAATCCTTAACTACCAAATATAGGGATATGCCAATATACTCTAACAGTATATACGTACCTAGATTCCACACCAAGAGGTGGAGCTTCAGCTGTCGTCGCGTTTCTTTCCTTAATTTCGTGTCTTGGTCCTCTTGATGGAAGGTCACTACTACAGAAAAGGCCTTCACAGACGGTTCAAAAACGTCATCACAGACGGTTTCTTAAGCCGTCTGAGTTTATGGGTCAGTGATGCATGAGGTCATCACAGAGCGGTTTTCAAAGCATGCGTGATGCATACTACCTGAGCGGTTTCAACCACAAACCGTCTGTGATGACTATATCACGAGCGGTTTGACCACAAACCGCCTGCGTGATATATAGATATCACGAGCGGTTTGTGGCTGAAATCATCTGTGATGACCATATAACATGAGCGGTTTGACCACCAACCGTCTGTGATATCTATATATCACAGATGGTTTGTGGTGAAACCGTCTGTGATGACTCTTCTCTATAAAGCCTCAGCGTTATTTGCTTGTGCCTTTAAACCGGCATCATATATATATATATATTATATTTCTATTGTTCCTAGTCCCTTAGCCACTTCGGGGGTTGTCGCATGACATGAGTAAGAGAGGCGACAACGGGGCAACCTCATTGAGCAACCAAATTCAAAAATCTGTTTGCTGGATAGCGTCGGGACATCAATTACTTGGTTGTTAATACAAGATGCCACTTCGATCGGATACTGTGGCGTCCACATCACTTTCTTAGGACGCTCCCAAAAAGTGGCCGAGGGACTAGGAAAAATAGATATATAATATATATATATAATGATTTAAAGGCACAAGCGTACCAACGCTTGGAGACTTTATAGAGAAGAGATTAGGAATGGAATGATAGGACGACGTACCTAGGACGCAAGATAGGAGAACTTGACCTGCATGAACACAGTTACACAGACAAATGTGAAATGAATGGCGAGAAGCAACAGATGACATCTTGACAAAATGACAAATCGACAAATAAGTCATAACATACATATCACACATTTTATACATCTATTTTTGCAAATCATCAATCATACATATCAACAGCCCATGGTTCACCAAGCAAGTTTCCACTATCGATAGCAGACAACACTTGACATTTCTGAATAAGTCATAAGTCATAACAATATAACATATCAACAGCTCATACATATCAACAACCCAATAAGTCATAACATATCAAGTCCCATCCGAACCCACAACATAAACTAAGCAAGATGCATAGAATGCACATACACCAATAGCCCTCAGTTTACATCATAGAGCAAGGGGACTATTAATATGAACTAATTATCAATTCAATTTCAGCATAAGACTATTAACATCATTACATCACAGAGCAAGGGAACTATTAATATGAACTAATTATCACTTCAATTTCAGCATAAGACTATTAACATCATTGAGCAGTTCAACAGCAAGACAGCAAGACCAAGGGTGTCCAAACCCGGCCACCACACAGAGCACTAGCCATTTTCATCACAGAGCAAGCGGGTAGAGACAGAGAGGGAGTAAGGTAGGGTGATACCTCAGTACAGCGCAACCACGGTGGCGACCCCACCACCAGCACAACCCTCATCCATCTCCTTCACCTTGCATAAATCACACAAACATCAGGACACAACTTAAGGCTCAAGCATAAAAATCAAACTCAACACACACTACTACAAAACAGGCCATAGCAGACGCCCCATCACGAGACGGTTCCTTTGGAACCGTCGTATTAAATATTGCCGAACTGCGGGTGGCGCCAGGAAGCCTATCACGAGCGGTGTTTTTAGAAGCTATGCATGATAGATCCTGAGCGGTATTTTTAGAACCGTCTCGTGATAATCATCTATCACAGAGCGGTTTGTGAATAGAACCGTGCGTGATATTACACGAGCGGTTCTATTCAAACCGTCTGTGATAATCCCCCCAATCACAGACGGTTCTAGTAGAGAACCGTTTGTGTAATATCACAGACGGTTCTCAATAAGAACCGTCTATGATGGTTGGGATTATCACAGACGGTTCTCACTAAAACCATCGTGATATTATCTGAGCAGTTACGAGCGAGAACCGCTCGTGATAACAATTATCCTGAGCGGTTTTTATTAAGAACCGTCTGTGATATCCTCGCGGCTATAAATTGGCGCGACACATCCCTCTGCGACTTCTTGGCTCCTTTGCCGCCAGACTTTGTGCCTCTGCCAAGGCCTTTCGGTTTGGATAGGGCCCCTGCTGCTGGGCTAGCTCCACTTAGATCTACTAGCTAGCTTCCTCCCCCAGGTGCCAGGCCACTTCCCTGCCCTAGCTTCTCCAACTTGCGGCTCCTCCCCTAATTAAACAAATGAAGTAATACTGATTATCCTTTATCCACTCTATTGATTAGAGAATTTCCCTTATTTTGTTAATCTGTACATAGACCCTAATGTTTTGTTTTCTTTGTTGTATTCCTTCACCGAAAGCATAGGGTTTAAGTTTCAATTAATACTACTTGATGGGAAAAGGCAAAACGTACATCTAGCTCTCAATTTGATGGACCTAATTCGAGAAAATGAAAAACAAAACATGTAGCCTTTAATTAATCTGGTGTAATTCCTTTGTGCAGCGATGAGACAAAAGCAGTAAATACGTGCAAAGAAGTGAAAGTCTTAATCGAACTAATTTCATGAGTAGTTTTCTAGAACAGTTAACAAAAAGAATTTATGACACACCAAGATAAGTCACATGTGCAATGATCTATTTTATATTTCCTCCATTTATATCCATGAAGAAACGTCATGACAGTGGTTTATTGTTTCGATTATATCAAAACGAATACCCGCGCAATCGCGTGGACCAACTTGCTAGTTATTAGGATCTTCCTCTTGTCTTTTGTCTCGTATCTAATCAACAATCATGCAGATAATCAATAATTATCCGTTGCGCCAGCTTAGAGAGGAGAAGGTTGGAATTGCCCCTAGCGCCTCCAACACCCGCCGCCTCCTCCCCCATTGCACCACCTTAGAGAGGAGAAGGAAAGGAGAGGAATCGTATTTTCTTCGTGAGCTCCGAGGGTAACGATCTATAACCCTTTATGTTTGCTATAAATTAATCGCTAATCAATTTTGACACTAATTTGTTACATGCGTAGTGTAGATGGATCGGCTGGATGTACAGTGTGAACCGTGTGAGTCAAGAGTACATTAATGGCGTGGTTGCTTTTAGAAGAGCATTGGCGGGATATGTTGAAGAAGGGATAAATTTTATGTCTTGTCCATGCATTGATTGCGTGTCTGAAGATGTTTAACAACGCGCAAATAGAAGCGCACTTGATTGAAGGGTTTCAAAAAGGGTATACATGTTGGACCGATCCACGGTGAAAGCAAATTATTACACATGAAGTTAGTAATGACATCGCCGAGGAAGTCAACGATATGCGGATGTGGTATCTTGCTTTTGATGAGGATAGGTCACACGATGACAATCTGGATCGGATACTACATGATCACGAAGAACTACAATGAGAGAGAGTTTTGTAAATTCGAGGGCTTAAGGGAGGACTCGGTGAGACCTTTGTTCCTGGTTGCAAGCGGAATATACAAGGTTGTCAACCGTGCTTGAGCTGCTGAAATTGAAGGCAAGCAATGGTTGGTCCGATAAGAGTTTCACGGCGTTGTTAGGTCTCCTAGAAGACATCCTTCCGAGGAGAAAGCGTGTTGCCTAGCACCACCTATCAAGCAAAGAAGGTTATTTGTCCATTAGGAATGGAAGTAGAAAGAATACATGCATGTCCGAACGATTGTATCCTCTACCGTAAAGAGTATGCAGACATGCATGTATGTCCTGTGTGCAAAGCATCCCGATACAAGCGTCGAGAATCTTGCTAAGGTGAAGCAAGGACCTCTGCTAAGATGTTGTGGTATCTGCTGTGATCCCACGTTTCAAGCGTTTATTTGTGAACCCAAAGGAGGCAAGATTGCTGCGTTGGCACTTTCGAGAGGCGTAAGAGAGATAGAAAGCTAAGACACCTGCTGATTACGCCCGATGGAGAAAGTTCGATCGGAGCTTCCAAGAGTTGATGTGGAACCGAGGAACATAAGGTTAGGGTTGAGTACAGATGGAATGAATCCTTTCGGTAACATGAAGCAAATGACATTTTGACCCGTGAATCTATGTATGTACAACCTTCCTCCTTGGTACGTGTATGAAGCGGAAGTATATTTTGATGTCACTACTTATCCGAGGGCGAAGCAACTTGGGAATGATATTGATGTGTACCTAGCACCATTCTTTGGAAGATCTTGTGACCTTTGTGGAGCGAAGAATGCAGGTATGGGATGCGTACAAGCGAGAACTTCACTTTATCGCCATGTTGTTACGCACCATCAATGATTTTCCTGCCCTTGGTAACTTTTCAACCCGATACAAAAGGAGCCAAAACACGTCCCACTTGCTTAGATGCTCTGAGAGAGTGTATGGTGAACAACTCGCAAAAGCGTGTATATCGTCACCGTAGGTTCCTTTCAGAGTCACCCATACCGCAAGATGAAAAAACAATTCGACGGAAATAAGGAGAACGATTCAGCTCAAGGGCTTTTGGAGGAAAGAGGTCTATGATATGGTTAAGGATATCGATGTTGTGCTTGGGAAGGGCGTAAATTAAGAACCCGTGAGAAGAACATCTGGAAGAAGCGGTCAATTTTTTGGGACTTGCCTTATTGGGAGCACGTAGAAGTTCGCCACTGCATCGACGTCATGCATGTAGAGAAGAATGTATGTGATAGCTTGATTGGTCTCTTGCTGAACATTAGTGGCAAAACAAAGGATGGTGTTAGCATGCGGTGTGACTTGGTTGATATGAACATAAGGACTGAGTTAGCAGGAAGAGACCGTCTGAGACGACGTACCTTCCCCCAGCTTGCTACACTCTATCCAAGGCCGAGAGAAATAAACTGTGCCAGAGCTTGCATGGAGTGAAAATCCCATCTGGTTACTCTGCTAACATTAAGAACCTTATTTCTATGCAAGATTTGAAATTAATTGGTATGAAGTCTCATGATTGTCATGTGCTGATGACACAAATGCTTCCTATTGCAATTAGAAGTATCTTGCCAAACAAGGTCCGAGTGGCAATCTTGAGGCTGTGTTATTTTTTCAACTCAATTGCTCAGAAGATCATTGATCCCCAAGGACTAGATGCTCTGCAGCCGAGGTGGTGACCACTCTATGTCATCTTGAGATGTATTTTCCTTCGTCATTTTTCGATATCATGGTTCATCTCATTGTTCACCTTGTGAGAGAGATAAAGATATGCGGCCCTGTGTTCTTACGTCATATGTACCCGTTCGAAAGGTACATGGGAATTCTCAAGTCCTACGCACGAATCGATCTCGTAGGAGGGCGACATCATCGAAGGTTATGCAACCGAAGAGGTCATTGAGTTCTGCGTCGACTACATGGCTCGAGTGGAACCGATAGGTGTGCCTCTATCTCGCCATGAGGGGAGCTGGATGGTATCGGGACCATCGAAGAAATCAATAACTCCCGATCTGGATCGTGCGCTCAAGCCCATTTCGTGGTCTTACAACACATGACCCAAGTGTCCCCGTACATCGACGAGCACAAAGACATGGTGCGCCAATGAGAATCCGACCGGTCGGAGGTTTGGATCACGAGAAACACAACCGTCGGTTCAACGAATGGTTAAAGGTGCGAATCCTGGGAGATCATCAAGTGATGATCTGTTGCTATGGTTGTACGAGGCCACAATTTACAATTGTCGCATGGCAAGGATCGACATAAATGGGTACACATTTTATACGGCAACTCGGGATAGGAAGAGCCTGATCCGAGCGGCGGTGTCGCATAGATGCATTGATGCGGATGGGATGAGGAGCTCCTACTATGGGCAAATAGAGAAGATATGGGAGCTCGACTCGTGCTTTTCAAGATCCCCTATTTCGATGCCGTTGGGTCCATCTCCCACGGTGAAGGTCGACAAATGCGGTGTCACTACCGTGGACCTCGAATGTGTCGGATACAAAGGCGAACCATTACGTCTTGGCTAACCAAGTTGTTCAAGTCTTCTATGTAACCGACCCGGCAAATAAGAAGCGCCACGTAGTTCTTCATGGAAAAAGGAGGATTATCGGAGTTGAGAATGTAGTGGGCGAGGAAGAATACAATCAATTTGACGAGTTGCCTCCTTTCGGAAGCGGCATTAGGCTCGAGGAAGAACCCGGTGAGGAAGCTAGCTATATCTTGCGTCGATCATCGAGGAAGGCCTATATCTTAATTAAGAATTTACTCCAATGTAATTAATTTATTCCATAACATCATGTGTTATATGGACTTGTAATCTCTCATATATTTTGATGTCAACATGAAATTTTCATATGTTGATGTGTTATGGACTTGTCATATTTGATATTGATGTCAATGTGGACGTACATTGTAATGTGGAGTACAAAATTGGTTTCACTTGATTTGGAGTTGAGTTGAATTAGATATGAAATTTTGAAGTTAAATGTGTTATATATGAACTTGTTATGGACTTGTCATATTTGATATTGATGTCAATGTGTGGACGTACATTGTAATGTGGAGTATCAAAATTGGTTTCACTTGATTTGGAGTTGAGTTGAATTAGATATGAAATTTTGAAGTCAAATGTGCTATGAACTTGTCATTAGGTTAGAATTCATATGGATTTGTCATAATTGTCATCATACTTGTCTCACCGAGTTCACTATGTTTTGTCGGAGTTATTTATGTCTCACTAGGTTCACTATGTTTTGTTAGGATATCATAAATTGTCATCGGGTTTTAGAGGATATCACGAGCGGTTCTATTATACAACCGTGCAGTGATAATATCCTGAGCGGTTTGTAATTAGAAATGCGTGATAATATCCTGCACGGTTCTATTATACAAATCAGTGATATTATCTGAGCGGTTCTCATTACAAACCGTCATGATATACTATAAAGCGAAACGCTAGGGTTTCCTCTCACTTCTCACTTCTCTCCCGCGCCCTTATGCTCTCGTGACGCTCGTTCGCCTCTCTAGGGTTTAGGGCTCACCTTCACCGCCGACTCGACCTCGGCGCGCCGCCCGACCTCTGCGCCCGCCGCCCGACCTCGGCGCCCCCGACCTCTGCCGCCGCCCGACCTCGGTGCCGCCCCGACATTGGCACCTCCGACCTCGGCGCCACCGTCCTCCTCCCGTGTCGGCCTCCTCCTCTGCCCGGCCTTCTCCCTTGACCGTCCTCCTCCCGTGTCGGCCTCCTCCCTCTGCACCGGCCTTCTCTCCTGCCGTCCTCCTCCCGTGTCGACCTCCTCCCCACCTCCCTCCTCCCCAAGATCGGCCTCCTCCCCTGCATTGGCCTCCTCCTTGCACCGTGAGTTCTTGTGCGGCATCATCTTTGTGAGTATTGCTCCTCTGTGGCAATTGGGTTGATCTTTGATATATATATATATATATATATATATATATATATATATATATATATATATATATATATATATATATATATATTTGTAGTGCTAGTTGCAAATTGATCAGTGGGCTTTGTTGACATGCTCTGTGATGAACTCTGTCTTATACTGAGATTGAATGTGATAGTTAGTTCATACTTGAGCTCTATTGTATTACTTGCTACTATCAATATGTCTTTGTTAATTGGTTTCTTCGGTTGAGCTCATAGTTACATTGCAAATTGATCGATGGACTTTGTTGACATGCTCGTGATGAACTCTATCTTATCTTGAGATTGAATGTGATAGTTAGTTCATACTTGATCTCTATTGTATTACTTACTCTTGTCAATATGATGTCTTGTTAATTGGTTACTTTCGGTTGAGCTCATAGTTCTATTGCAAATTGATCGGTTGTATTGACTAGTTTGTGATTCTTCTAGTAGTCTGTATGAGCTCATTCAACTTTTCATTTGCCATCTTGATCTCTGTAGTCAACCTCTGTTTGTTGGAAGTTTAATCTGTTTTTAGATTAGCAGATTGAGATCATTTGACGATTAAGCAAAGTATTGTTTAGAGCTCATAGTTTGAATTTATATTATCATATTCATTTCATGAAGAGTATAGACAATAGGATTGAGATGGCAAAGACTTGTTCTTTAGCTACTCTCATACGAGAGCACATAATATCATCAATCAATATGTTGGAATAATTGTCATGCCTTTGTTAATCTCTAGACCTTTTATTGGCTGAGTTTAATCCAGACGGTTCTAGTTTGTTTCTATGTTGGGATTAAACCTTTGCTTAGCATTTCCTTAAATCGATCATTTTACTTGATTCTAGTTCTATGTCTTCATTAAAGGCTAGTCTTCTGTACATGAAGCATTAAACCTTTGCTTAGCATTTTCTTCGTCGATCTGACACACTTGAGTGTACCTTTGCTTCATGCCAATCCTCCACGGCATGAAGCAAATGGTACACTCGATGTCGAGGTCGATAAAGTAAACTCGAGCAAAGATAGGCTCGAGCAAAAGATTTATATCACTAGTTTCTATCTATACAAAGATCACAAGAGAAGCTAGTGGATTAAGGAGTGTTAGGAGTGTTAGAATAGAAGCTCGTGGATTAAGGAATGTTAGGAATGTTAGTAGTCTGTATGAGCTCATTCAACTTTTCATTTGCCATCTTGATCTCTATAGTTAATCTCTGTACTTCTTCCTGAGATTAATTGTTTCATATTTATGCTGGAATGTTAGTAGTCTGTATGAGCTCATTCAACTTTTCATTTGCCATCTTGATCTCTATAGTCAACCTCTGTACTTCTTCACGAGAGCAAGTAAGCGAGATGGCGAGGCACCGTCTTCGCCGCCCGTCACCGACGCTTGCATGAGATGGAAGAGGCGCCCGGCAGGCCGCCAACACCGACCCTTGAGATGGAAGAGGCGCCGGCGAGGCCACCGTCACCGTCGGCGATAATGACACAGGCGAGATGGCGGAGGACAATCGAAAATGCCTATGGGCGGTGGTCATCACGGAGGTCGGTGACTTTGGGGTCCCTCTGAGTCCCAAGAGATCGTGGCGAGATTCCGGACCATCTGCGGGATACTTGCAAGGAGCGGGTCCTCATCACCACACCAAGGTGGAAGGACTGACGAAAAAGCGAAAGCGCGTGGGCCAGAACTTTCGGAGAAGTTCACTATTCGAAGCACATGTAGCGCAGCGTCGACGGACGGCGATGCTCACGATGGGTAAATCGTGGAGGACCTTCAAGAGCATTCTTGTCTGGCACGTGAGCGCGGGTCGGGGCGCCCCAGCGATATAGATTCTTGGCCGGGAAGCATGGGACACCTTTGTGGCTATGAAAGCGACGGCCCGAATTTAAGGAGCAAAGTCAGCGCGCAAAGCTCTCTGAGACACAAAACACTCACCGACAGACTTCGGCACGGCTGATGCAGCGGGTAAATCTGAGAATGGGCGGAAAAGGAGAACCCGTTTCACGATGTCACAGACCAGCGTTCCCTAAAATGGTTAAGCGAGGGCAAAAGTCTCGTCTTGGGCAGCATCTCCTTCACAAACCCGTGAGACGGGAAGTGTCCCAGCGTGTGGTAAATATATCGAACTACTAAGTTGTTAATAAGTCCATAACTTCATAGTGCCTATAATAACGTGATGACCTCTTGCGGCGTGACTTGATCGCCCAAGCTTCCCAAGGCTCCTTCCATGCGGAGCGAGGAGAAGGATATACTATCTCGACCTTGGGAAATAAGGAGCACCGGGTGCACGCGAGGCCTTGGGGTTAACGTACCTTGGATTCATGGATTCGCAGAGCGACTTACGCGCGTATAGGACTAGGAAGAGATCCAAGGCGAGCACGACAACCGGTTAGTGCAGATGATTACTAACCAATTTCAAGTACGAGATGGCAAGCATTGCGAGTCAAATGGATATACTCATGAGCGGTGATGCAAGCCGCCCCACTAATTGAGGCGGTCCTCCTCGGCGTCGAGTGGCGTCGCGTCCGTGCATAATTGTGAACATGGCGGCGTCCGATTATCGATAAGCGACATCAAGGTAGCGTACATCTATGGAATGCACTAAAGATAGACCTATAGGGCGCCTTAGCTAATTGCGTGTCGTTTTGTAGGGAGGCGACTGTAAGCTCCAAATGAGGATGGATGGGTCCCTTTGTATTGAGGCTGCGCGAGGGATGGTGTATCCATACGAGGAAGGGCAATGCGACATGGAGCCAGTGGCGCGCAGTTACGCGAGGTCGGTGGATATGGTACATGTCAATTTCGAGCCGTCCCGCGAAGATTTGCACGAGCGAAGAGATCACAACACTAGGGATGCCGTCCTCTCTTTTATCCGATGGCCCAAGAAGGACATCACCTGGACCCAGCGGATCTTGCATGATCGGACACGACCATTCCTCTCCAGCGGGACCCTCGATGACTCCACCTCATGTTTACGCCTCGAAGGCCACCTCTTGATTCCGTGGAGAAGACGCCAAGGAACGACAAAAGCGTGCCGACATATCGGTTCGAGTCGTCTCACAAGAAGAGCGTTGCCAATCGCTAAGGCCAAATCGAAATCAACGAACGTTAAGGCGCCTCCCAAGTCCGGGAAGTCCGCGATACCCGGGAACTACATCATCGAAAAACCGTTGTGCTCCGACGCAATATTAATGCACCTTGTCAGGCTTTGCATGCCTGGTACTTGCACAAGACCCAAAAGAAGGGTGCGATCTTTGGAATCACCGTCGAATCGAGGACAAGCATTTCTTCAATGGGACGAGGTACTTTGTCATGGGCTTCAACGACCTATATGACCTATTCAACCTCGTTGGCCTCGACGTCTCGCTTCTACGATGTTGGACACTGTAAGTGCGTACAATCAAGTTCTACATTCATGTAATACCGATAAATATCACAACTCATTGCTTATGTATAGATACATCTTTGAAAAATGTCGGGAATGGAAAGAACCGGTGGGTTTCCTCGACCCACATGTGGTATCATTGCAAACCATCCAACAAGACTAGTCCGCCGCCGAGAAATACATAACGAGGTCATTGCTTCGTCGACGAACATGAAGTACATAGTGGTGCCCTACAACCAGGGGTAAGTGTCACTACTTGCTATACAAATTTCATTTGTACTTTATCTGTGACACGAACTTAGGTTTAATGACTATAGCGACATACATGAGTAGGTACCCTTTGGATCCTTTTAGTTATTATACCCAAGAGGAACCATGTGATATACCTTGATTCCCTAAACCGCAACAAGCACGACTTCAACGTTCTAAGAGGAGTACTCGAGAGGTATGCTCATTTCCTCCTTACATAACTCTATTGTAGTCTTCATTAGTTTGAAATGGCGAGGATAACTTTTTGAATCATGTAGGCGTTCATCAATTATGTTGCCAACAAAGGAATATCACGATGGAAAGAAGCGTAACTAACACACGGGATGGATTTTTCGATGCGCGCTACAACACGATAATCCTATATCATACTTCATAATAACGCGTCTCAAACCGACTATACCTATATATGTAATTCTATTTTTGCGGTGCTGCTTGACAAAAAGAGGATGAGTTATGTGCAATCTCGTGCGCTATCATATCGACTAATCCTTAGAGCTAGGAAGAAGGATCACGAGGTTTGTTAATCACCAAATAATTATTTCCTAATTATAAATTTAAATATATATAGCTTACCACTTTACTCTTAATTGGTAGCGACGGTCTTGGATTTACAATGTGATTCACTTTCGTTGCGGAAGAGATCAAGGACATTCGAGGAAGCTCTGCACCTTTATCAACACGAAATCATTAACGACAATGGAGAGTTTCACTCCGTCGCCAACCAAAACATCGCCCACGACACCTCTCAACGTAAACAATTGTAATCTAGTTGTAACTATAGCGCAATACTTGAACAAATCACGATCTTTTGTAATTTATTTTGAGTAATGATCACTTTGAGTTGTCAACAATTGATTATCTCTAATGAATCTGTTTTTGTGCATCTTGCTTGTTTTTAGAGGCATGGCTAGCAATTCTGAGGCTAGCGAGAAAAGCAACATAATTGTGGTGAGGGTATGAGCTATCACAGAGCGGTTTTCGTTAAAACCGTCAGTGAAACTAATATCCTGAGCGGTTTCGATTAAAAGCCGTGCGTGATCCATTCTTTATCACAAGCGGTTATAAAACAAACCATTTGTGATCCGAGCATATCACGAGCGGTTCCAAAGAAAAGCCGTCTATGATATTCTCGTATCACGAGCGGTTTTTATTTAGAACCGTCGTGATATTGTCGGATCACGAGCGGTTTTAATCGAAACCGCTCGTATACTAGCCTTCACGACGGTTTTTAGTAAAACCGTATGTGATAGTTCGTTCTAAAACGGTTTTTACCGTGCGTGATAATATCTGTTATCACAGACCAACAAACATAGGCGGTTGGAAGCAAATGCGTGATAACGATTACGAACCGTGCGTGATGTGGCTTCTGTAGTAGTGACAAGATATTAAGCTAACAGATCTAGAGGAGAATAGAGGAGGATGGGGAAAGCAAAGACGGCGGGCCCGGCGCAGGAGGCGGCGGAGAACCAAGCCATGGCGGCGCGGCGACAGCGAGGCCAAGCCCGGTGGCAGGGGTGGCGGCGTCACCGTGGTTGTGTACGACCACAAGCGCACAGAATACACTACTATCGTCACGAGTGTCTTGTGCGGTCGCAGAGTGGTGTCACAACCTACGGCGATTTGGCGGCGGCTGGGCGGCGGCGGCGAGAGAGCGGATGAGAGTAAATCTATTTGGGAAGTGGCGAGTTAGAGGCGGACGCAAACCCTAAGCGGAGCTGGGGAGTAGCGAGAGTTAGGCGGCGCAAACCCTAGCGGTGGGCTCGTACTAATAAAGAGACTTATCACGAGCGGTTCTATTAGCGAACCGTCGGTGATAATATCCTGAGCAGTTCCATTATGGAACCGTGCGTGATATGGGGCATATCTGAGATGGTTCCATTATGGAACCGTCAAGTGATATGTCCCATATCACGACAGTTCTATTATGGAACCGTCGATGATATAGTTTTTCTCAAGTATATTTATCTTGTATATACACTTACATGACATGAAGAAATTACATGTTTATATGTCAATTTTGTCATTTAAATCTGCTGAAAATTTGCTTTAACTATATATATATATATATATATATATATATATATATATATATATATATATATATAATTTGTTCCACTAAACCGTCTCGATATAATTAATATTAATTGTAACTTCACCTCCAAACTAGATTTTGTTTTTCCACAAAACCGTCTTTGATATATATATATATATATATATATAATTTGTTCCACTAAACCGTCTACGATATAATTAATATTAATTGTAACTTCACCTCCAAACTAGATTTTGTTTTTCCACAAAACCGTCTTTGATATATATATATATATATATATATATATATATATATATATATATATATATATATATATATAATTCAACATATAATTAATATAGTAACTTCACCTCCAAATTTTTTTTTTCATTTTGGAATTTTCATATATATATGGCCAAGCAATGTGGCTAAACTACTAAAAGATTAAAAAATAGAAACCCATAAATAAACAAAGTTTTTTAGTGGCGGAGGTAGGTGCTATCTCCGTCTTCAATACTTCATAGGCGGCGTCGGCGCCAGACGGATTCTTGATCATCGGTGAATGAAGCACGAAATCGTCCACCCTCGGCGTGCTTTCGTTCAAGTGTCTCTCGAAGACCCTCGGATTGTTGAACCAAGAAGAATTGAGCCCATAGGCTCTCTTCCCTTCTTGAGGGTCTCGGCTTGAGTCGACTCGATGCTTTGCCGCCTCGATCACGTAGTCAAGTGACGGCAAGCCTCTTGGAGGCGTGCAACGTCGTTTTGGAGGACTACGTCGATGACGCGGTAAACTCGCCGAAAGTGGGAGATCACCCGGAAGACACGGCGGAGAAGGATGTCAAGACGGTGGAAGGTGGCCGTCACCTGCTCCGGCAAATTCTCTGTCGGCAGAGGAGTGAAGACACTGTTAATCAAACAGTGTTCTTCCGCAGCACGGTTCAACGTACACCAAAAGAGGTGCTTGTACAGTGCGGCCAGGAAGGCCATCAATGCCGGCGACAAGGAAGAGGCAGCCATTTCTGTTTTTTTATATAAATATGTATAGGGATGATCATCTTGGATGGTGGATGATCCTTTTTATAAAACAAGGAATAAATTCGGAGCGTGAGACGAAGAGACACATCGGGGAGCCGAAGCGAATCGATGCGACGAAGAGATGCATTGGGGAACCGAAGCGAATGGCTACGAACAGACGCATCGGCGACGAAGAAATTCACCGTGGAGCTGTAGCGATATTATCATAGACGGTTATAACAAAAAACCGTCTGTGATATGTGGTAATATCACGGACGGTTATTGTTAAGAAAACATCACAGACGGTTCTTGTTGAAAACCGTGCATGATATATAAAGCAAACCGTGCGTGAAGTATCACGAGCGGTTTTCAATATGAACCGTCGTGATATTACCTCTTCCTGAGCGGTTTTAGCTCGGCCCGATAATGAGCGGTCTCTAATACAAAACCGTCGTGATTGAATATATCTGAGCGGTTTTGGTCAACCGTCTGTGATGAGACGGTCAGTATTAGTCTTTTTATAGTAGTGGGTACTCCTCACTCCTCAGTGCTTTCATTACTTGAGCTACTCCAACTTGGGACTTGGGAGTGGGCGCTGTATCCATCGATCTCAGCCTGCGTACGTGCAGGTTCGGAGCCCGCGATGCTTGGATGGCTGTTGCAGGTTTGGAACGACTGGGGGATGGAAATCCTGGTCCTCCTTAGCTTGGATGTTTAGAATTTTCTTGAAAAATGCTTTCATAATAATATAATCTTATTAGGTTTTGCAACTATATTACAATACAAATGAATAGTTAAATGTGTATTTTGAGGGACCCTCTGGATGTCCGAAACGACTTCGCGTGAGTCTATATGATACATGTTTGTATGTGTGCGTGCGCGGAAAAGGAACTATTGCTATTGGTAGGCGTAGCAGCGAGCTGCGATCAGCGCATTGAATTGAACTGAATGAATTTTTCGCGAACAACAAGTGAATGAATTGTCACTGACGTCGCGATTGGACGAGCTTGCGAGGAAGTTTCGTCGGCTTGTTGGTCATGGAGAGTTCGCCGGGTGGAGCCTGCCCGCGATGCGCCTTGAAACCTGCCCGGTTTTTCCTCACCGTGCACCTCGTGCGCAAAAAGGAGAAGAAAAGGTGTACTAATACACAGCTACGACCGAGAAATATAATCATTTTCTTCTATTACACGATATATGTACAGGCGCTCACACATATGTACAGGTGCATACATGCAATGTCGCGATTGGACACACCTATGTACAGGAGCATGCATGCAATGTCGCGATTGGACGAGCTTGCGAGGAAGTTTCGTCGGCTTGTTGGTCATGGAGAGTTCGCCGGGTGGAGCCTGCCCGCGATGCACCTTGAGACCTGCCAGGTTTTTCCTCACCGTGCACCTCGTGCGCAAAAAGGAGAAGAAAAGGTGTACTAAGGCTGGCCCCAATGGGTGGTTTTTTACTACAATTTTTTATTGCATGAAAAGCATTTAGATACCACCTTCCCAATGCATGGTATCCTAGAGTGTGGTATCCTAGGCCTTTGATATAGAGTATTTACTAGTATTTCTACCTAGGATCTTGTGTATGAGTGGTATCTAAATAAGATACTAGTCCGCTCTCTCTCTTCCTTAACTACTGATCTGCCACATCGGACTTTTGCCTTATGTGTGGCCTTAAAAACTTGCCAAGGTGGAGCATTACGACCAGCCTAATACCTTGGACCACACTCTGACGAGAAATATAATCATTTTCTTCTATTACACGATATATGTACAGGCGCTCATTATCTAAAAAATGTACAGGCGCTCACACCTATGTACAGGTGCATGCATGCAATGTCGCGGGCAGGCCCCACCCGGCCAACTCCCCATGACCAACAAGCCGACAAAACTTCCTCGCAAGCTCGTCCATGCAATGGCCCTATTTGTTTAGACTTTTTGTCTGACTTAAAAACAAAAAAGCCTAAGCCTAAATAAAAGGATGACTTTTTTGTCTGGCTTATAAAAAGTTTAAGCTAATTTAAGCCTAAAAGCCATAAGCCATAGAAGAGGTGCTTTTTTTGACTTTTGCGGAATGGAATAACAGTGTGCCACTGAAATTTATTGAAGTTACCCACGAAATGCCACTGTATATAATTCCCAATCATTCTGTTTTTTTTTTATTGTTCTTCTCTCCCCCCGGTTCCCTTCGGTTCCCCACCACGCCGCCGCCTCAAATCCCCTCCCCCACCACGCCGTCGCCTCTCCTCCCCTCTCCCCACGCCGTCGCTCCCCTTCCTCTATGCCGCCTCCCCTACTAGCGTCGTCGCCCATGGCGCCACCGCCTCCTCCCGGCGACCCGGCCGCACCCTTCCTCCTCCGGCGTTGGCCTCCTCCCCCCAACACGTTGCCCCATGAGAAGCCGCCGCCTCCTGCCCTTCTGCCTCCTCTGGCGACCCAGCGCGGCCCTTCCTCCTCCGGCCGCCCTCCCTCCCCCCTAACGCCGTCGCCCCATGGGCCGCCGCCTCCTCCCAACGACCACGATGCGGTCCTTCCTCCTCCGACGACCCCAACGCTGCCTCCTCCCGACGACCCCGACACCACCTCCCCCAGTGAGTATCTATCTCATCCCCTAACACTAGCATTGCAAGCATTATTGGAGCAATGCTCTACTTTGATCTTGAGCAAGATGCAAGCATTACTGAGCAATGATCACTGGAGCATTACATCAATATTTACTAGCATTAATTTTGCCAGAACGATCTACTTTGATCTTGAGCAAGATGCAAGCATTACTGGAGTAATGCTCACTGCAATTGTAACATGATGAATGATCACAGTGCTTGGATAGATTTGGTAGGATTTGTGTAGTGCTGGTGCATGATGTGTCTCTCTCATGGCTATGTATGAAGCAATTGGTTGTGATGGATAGAAATTGGTAACATCTGTTGCAATTTATATGAAGGAATTTGTATGAAGCAATTGTAACATCTGCTTGCTTACAAGTGGTTGTTCTCTCCAGTACCGACCTTGTTTTGATGGTGAAGGGGTCATCAAGGTTAAATTTGTATGAAGCAATAAGTCAACTGAAAATTTCTAACTAGCACTACAGTTTAAACTTCCTCAAGATCATATACTTAGCTCTATTACTTGAAATCAATCGGTAATTAGGGATCTAAAGTTCCTATTTTGTGCGTAGTGCTTGCATGTCAATCTTTGTTCACTTGTACATCATTTTTTAAGCGATGGATTGATGGTTCCTTACATATATTAATTATTAAGCACCATTACGATGGCTTTCCATCAGCAGTTCTTTGAAGTTGGCACTCCAACTGCTTAAACTTTAATTCCTTTATCTTAAATTGCCACAAGTTGGGCACTTTCTTATGTGAAGCTACTCTTGGATTTCATATGATCTGCAGGAGCTATGGTCATTATTGGAGTTCATGATGCTTGATTTATTTGCCAGTTGCCACTGGAGATGTTGATCTGAAGAAGCTATTGAATGCAGAAGATCATGAGCTCATTTCGCGTATCAAGTCCATTTTAGGGCCATTTATTCTTAGACGCTTGAAGTCAGATGTTATGCAGCAACTTGTTCCAAAGATACAACATGTACATGGACTCATTCTTAGCCATTATCAATTATCTGTTGTCTTTTTCTTCCCCTTTTACCAAATTATGGATCAGTAATGTAATGTTGCACATCATCTTTTCTGACATTTCAAGTGAGTAAATCACTTGTCCACTAAGATCTTATCAGGTTTTGTTCGACATATGCTGCTGCTTGTGTACTCCCCCTAGTAGTTGTATAATGCCCTCTTTTCTGTTCCTTGTTTTCAGTACTATAAAGCACATTATACTCAAATGTATCCTCTTTCCTTAAGCTTTGTTCTTGTGATGCCCTGATCCAGACAACAGCACTAAAGAATTTATAGGATATCTGAGGGTGTTTGGATGAGGGGGAATGCTTTGGGAATTTTTGGGACTTGTTCAAATTTGATCTAAATCTTAAGGATTTGGATTCAAACCCAAACAGGTAGTTGTTGAGATGCCCTGATTTGTACCACTGAGTTGAAGACTACAAATTGCTTCTTTGAGCTGGTTTCAAACTGAAACGGAAATGGTTACGAAAACTGGCAGGTCAAACAACTTTGCTTTATTGCATTTGTTTTGTTCTACAGTACGACCTTGATTGAGCGTTCATTTGGCGTGTTGAAGATGAAATGGAGAATTTTATTTGCTTTAAACCCATACAAAAATAAGTTTAAATACATGCTTAAAAATATCCTTTAAACCCTCAAGGGCAATTCAGACTTTTCATCCTTCAAACACAACTCAATAAGCCAACATCCTATAAAAAGCCAGATTATCAAACAACAAAGCTTGGCTTAAAAACTAAGGGGCTTAAAAGCTTATTAAGCCAAAAAGCTGGCTTTAAGCTATAAGCCAAAAAACCTAAGTCTAAACAAAGAGGGCCAATGTCGCGGGCAGGCCCCACCCGGCCAACTCCCCATGACCAACAAGCCGACGAAACTTCCTCGCAAGCTCGTCCAATCGCAACGTCAGACCATCTCCAATGTTGTGTTTTAGTTGGTTCAAAGGAGGAAAGAGAAAGCATTGAATCAATTCAATATAGAGAAGGCATTGATTCCAATAAAAAAAGTTTCTAGAACTGGACTCTACTTAAGAGTCGATTCAACGCATTAAAAGCCTAGTTATGAAAGAGAGAGAGTGCGGTTGAGAGAGGATATTATTTTTTGTGGGTTTTTTTTAATATAACGTGGATCCCAGTTATTAGTAGGAATCGGATCAATACATTAGAGAAAAACAAGCTCAATTCCTTAAATGCTTACGTGACATCTCTTTGAATCGACATCTGTTCAATACACTAAAGATGCTCTCAGTGACAATTCATTCGCTTGTTGTTCGTGAAAAATTCATTCAGTTCAATTCAATGTGCTGATCGCAGCTCCCTGCTACGCCTACCAATAGCAACTGTTCCTTTTCTGCACGCGCACACATACAAGCATGCATCATATAGACTCACATGAAGTTGTTTTGGACATCCAAACGGTCCCTCAAAATACACCTTGACTACTTTTTTGTATTGTAATATAGTTGCAAAACCTAATAAGATCTCAGCTTGCGTACCTTTATACTTGTTTCATAGTATATGATATCATCACTAAACCGTAATATGTGCATCATAAATTTACAAGTCTTGTTTCAAAGATATAGCTGCGAGGAACAGGATGGTACAAATAGACCGCCAATCAGATTCTTGATTTAAAAGATACTCTGTTTTTAGATACATGACGTTTGACCAAACGTATAGTCAAACTTATATAACTTTGACCATTACTTTTCATATGATTTTGTTAGTAAAAAATTACAAAATTATTATATTATGAAAATATTTATCATGACAAATCTAATGATACTATTCACTCATGATCAATCTAAATAGTTTTTTTATATATTATTAGTCAAAGTTAGATAAGTTTGACTGCACACTTGGTCAAACGACATGTATTTAAAAATGGAGGGAGTACTAGCTACTTACTTTTGAATTATAGAAAGCAAAGAAATAGATGGGTGGCCACGCGCACGTGCTCCCGCATGCAGCCGCTCCCCATATATACGTACCGAGAGTCCACACGAAGTGGTTGTTTGGATCTAATACAATAGAAATCAGTTTTCATTAAACATGTTTTTCTAGGAATTTTAAGAAAACCAGTTTTAGGTTGTTATTCTGTTAGCATGCATCTATAGAATTCTTTGTTTGGATGACACAAACTGAAAACTGAGGTTGTTGAGATTTGAGTTCACGGGAAAGTCGTTTTGTTAAAAACGACGTAGTACTCGTTTTTCCCAAAACGTGAAAATCTGGATTTACCGAAAACCAGCTTTTGGAATCCGCAAGTTTGTTACATCATCCAAACAAAGTTTTAGGTTGTTAGACTCTAAAACTTGTTTAACAAAATTTAGTTTTGGTAAAATATGAGATCCAAACAAGCCCGAAGGGGTGGAGCTTCAGCTGTCGTCGCGTTTCTTTCCTTAATTTAGTGGTTGTTTGGATCAGCTGGAATAGAAATAAGTTTTCAGAAAATAGGTTTTAGTAGGAATTTTAGGAAAACCGGTTTTAAGTTGTTATTATGTTATTGTGGGTTTGTAGATTACTTTGTTTGGATCAGAAAAACTAAAATGAGTTTTTAGCAATACAATGTTTGGTTAAAATTACAACACAATGTATTTTTAAGAATAATGCTGAATCTTCCATTCCTATCTCGTCATTGGAGCATCCTTCTCTCTACCATTGAATCATCCAGCCCCATGCCCCTTCTCCCCCAAGCTGTGCTCACCCACACGCGCCTCCCACCTCCGCCTCCCACCCCAACCCTTCCCGTCCCTGCTCACCTCCCCTCCCGGCAGGCAGCTCGGCTTCCTCTCCGCCGCCCGCGCCTCCGCCTCCGCTCCTCATGTTGCCTCTCTATCTCCAAAGAAAAAGAAGAAAGGGGGCGAGAGCCCATCAGAATGGCTCGGATCGGCCGCGATGAGGAAGACGTCGGCTTCCTCTCCGCCGCCGCGCCACTCCCCGCCTCTCGGCCGACCCCTTCTCCCCGCTCCCCGACTCCGCCGCGCGATGGCCAGCGGATTCCAAGTCCAGGTCCTTCTCTTGCCTGCCGTCATCCAATCCCCCCTTGCGCCCCTCCCGACGCGCCGCCTCCGATGTCCTAGAAGCCGCTGCCGGAGATGCCGCCGTCGCGCCACGCGAGCTCACTGGGTTGGAGCCGAGCCGCCGCCGCCATTGGCACTGCTTGGAGCTCCTCATCGCCGCCGAGCCGGTGCCTCTCCGTCTGCACCAACGCCGCACCCGAGGTCCCCGCGCTGCCCGCGTCTCGGACCCATGGCTGCCGTCGTCGAGTCGCCGCCGGAGCGCTATCTCTCTCTTCAACCCGAAGCGCCGCCTCTTCGGTTTCGTCCGCGCGCTTGCCCAGCCGCGTTCGCCCTTGCTCGACCCCGCCGGAGCTACCGTGTCTAGCGCCGCCTCCGCCGTCGGACTCGCTGGAGCTCCGCCATCGCCGGCCATCACCGGAGATGCTCGCGCTGGAAAGGTGGGCTGTTGGGGAACGGTACAGTGGAAACTCGTTTTCAGAAAAACAGCATTCACTGGTTTTTGATAAAACCTGAAATTCTAGTTTTAAAGAAAACATGTTTTCGTTATTCACGGAGTTAGTTGCGGTAACCAAACAGAGTTTTCCTAAAATCGGGCTAAAACCAGTTTAAGGAAATCTAGTTTTCATAAAATTCGAGATCCAAACAAGCTCTTAGCCTGTCTTGGTCCTCTTGTTGGAAGGTACTCTTCCTCACTCCTCAGTCCTCACTCAGTGCTTTCATTACTTGAGCTACTCCAACTTGGGAGTGGACGCTGTATCCATCGATCTCAGCTTGCGTACGTGCAGGATGCTTGGATGGCTGTTGCTGGTTTGGAACGATTGGGGGATGGAAATCCTTGTCCTCCTTAGCTTCGGGCTGCAACTTCTCCTCAGCACGTTGGCCGGGGTCCGTCGCCGTGGTTGGTACGGAGCCTACATCCTTGTGCAGTTCGTCGTCTGGGTGGCGTACCAGCTGGCCTACCACACCACGACATACGCCCTCGGCCGCATCACCTTCCGCAGCAACTGGTCGCGCGAGCACCAGATCGTCGCGTTCTGGGCGCCGTTCCTCGTGCTGCACCTCGGTGGCCCGGACAATATCACCGCCTACGCCTTCGAGGACAACCAGCTCTCGATGCGCCTCGTCTTCCCTGTCATCGGGAACATCCTGGGAGCTGGTTACGCCCTCTACAGCTTTATCGGCGGCGCCGGGACCTTGGTTCCGGCGTCCATCCTGATGCTCGCCGTCGGCGTTGCCAAGTATGTGGAGAGGACATGCGCGCTCATGCGTGCCAACTTGGACAGCATCCGCAGCTCTTTCGACAAGCAGCAGCTTGCCGAAGCCGACGACCGACAAACTACTCCTCGTCGTCAGCCTGCCCGGCGGCTCGACCGCGGAGAAGAGCTCTTGCTGTTTGCTCACTCCCTGTTCCACGTTTGCAAGCGTGCCATGGTCGATTCTTGGATCGACGATACCGTATTATTTGATTATGGGCTTAAGTACGGATGGAAAGATGCGCGGGCAGTGATCGAGATGGAGCTGTCCCTCATGTATGACATCCTGTACACCAAGGCGGCGGTGATCCACACCTGGCATGGCTACGGCATCCGTGTCGTCTCGCCGATTTTGATTGCGGCGGCCTTCTTGCTGTTCCATATTGGCAGCCACGATGGCTACAGGAGATTCGACGTCATTATCACGTACTTCTTGTTTTCCGCTGCCTTCCTCCAGGAGATGGCATCGCTGCTCGGGGCTCTGCTCTCCAGCTGGGCGGTTGCCGCCTTGAACGCCAGGCGGCGACCGGGTTGGCTTTACCATGCTGTCTTGTGCACCAGGCGATGGCTTCGGTTTAGTCGGTGGGTCAAAGCCGTATGCTACAGAAGGTGGCCCGGCACCATTGGGCAGTGTAACCTGTTGCACCTGTGCACTGGAGACACCACCGATCTCAGCAGCGGACTGCCGACGAAGAACCTTAAGATTTCAAAGCAGGTCAAGGAGCTGGTGTTCATGACGATACCCAAGATTCTGCTGGACAAACAGAGAAAGAGCATGGTCACCACAACATGGGGTCGGAGGGCACTGGATAATCTTAAGTTCCCCAAAAAACCAGTTCCAATTCCAAAAGCGGAGCCTAAACCGCGGCCTCCACGACCAATGGCGCCGGCGCCGGCGCCGCGTCCTGATAAAGAAGGCTTTCAGAGATCCCTCGATGATGAAAAACGCGAAATTCTGAAGATGGCCCTCGGTGGCGAGTTCCAAGAGGGCATCCTCACTTGGCACATCGCCACCGATATCTACCTCTTGAAACGCAGCGAGGAAGCCATGAAGGACAATGAAGCGTCCCGTGTCCGTGTGGAAGCAATCAGGAGGCTGTCCAACTACGTGATGTTCCACACTGTGGAACGCCCGCACATGGTGCCAGGCCTTGTTGCCCTCACATGCAAGGATTTGGCCAAATTATGGATCCGCCGCGCTAGCCCAACTGAATCTTCTTCCTGCTGCCGGAACTTCTGTAATGTTTGGCTCAAAAAAATATTCCCTCTGCATATGCTCAAGAAATTGCTCAACCTGTATGATGACCCCAATTCTTCGAGGCTCTTGCAAAGAAAGCAGCTTGCCGAGATCCTGCTTGCCGGAAAGGGAGACTACGTGACGGACGAGAGGGTTAAGAGTTATCTCCCTTCTGCCATTAGACTTGCCAAGAGGCTGATTGAAGTGGAGCACAGGGTCAAAAACTTGCTGGAGGTGATCTTCGAGGTGTGGCTGGATATGCTCATCTACGCCGCGAGGCACTGCAGCAGGGATTCCCATGCCAAGCAGCTCAACAGTGGCGGTGAGTTGACAACCGTGGTGTGGCTTATGACCGAACACTCTGGCCTGTTCCGCATCGACAAAGCTAAGAAATATGAGGAGGGAAATGCTCCGAGCGAAACAGTCACTGACATAGGTCAGAGCACTCTCTCTCTCTAGCCTTCTCCCTGCTACTCTCTCTCTCTCTCACAGACTGAGAGAACCCGAAAAAGTTAAACTAATTAAACAACGCTAATCGATAATTAGCAGTAAACTAAAACTTTCTAATCAAGAACAAATCATAAAGCTTAGATTTATTTTGAGCACATCGCCAAGAAATTTCATATAAAAAAATATAATTAGAATTTAACAACAGAATGTACAATATAAATTATTGCCGCAATAATAAAATCGTCCATATAACTTCAGAGTCATTTACAAAAATTCATTGCAAGCAAAAGTAAAATATTCCAAACGTGGATTTAATTACAAGATTTAATTATATTAGATCAGAAAATATAAATTACAAAAGATAAGAGTAAAGTCTTGCATGCATATCGCTGAAACCCCCTTTTGCAATCCTATCCATATATCGCCAGCTCATTGAACCATCCCGCGATCCACATTTCCACCGCTCGTCAAGAAACGCAGAAAACGATTAGCAACCCAAATGCAATATATAGAAATTAAAGTACAGAAAGTTGTCGTTAGATTTCACGAAGTACAGTAGGGTTCCCAGGCTAACCTAAGTCAGTCGGCACCATTCACTTCCGTTGGTTTCCTCAGTCGGTGTTTAATTTAATCCGACACCCACATCGTATAGAGTTATCTTCGCTGCAGAAAATCCAAAAATAGTACCTAAGACTTCCTTTGGACCAAAAAGCTCATGAGCTCGAGTACAATGAGAGGATGATAGGGATAAGGCAAGGGGCATAGTGGTCATTAACATGCATAAGGAAAGCCGACCAAATGCAACCCCTTAATAACCCTCTCCCTAGTCAAGCCAACAAGGCCACGACCGGAGAACTTTTTTTATTAATTAATCCTTTTAATTTTTATTTTAAAGTTAACTTCAGCAAACTTTATTTCCAATTCTGACCCCTTTCGTGACAAAACAACATTGTCACACCATAGGATAAGTCCGCAAGATAGCACTTTTTGTTACACCACTGGTCGTGGCGTGACCAAACAACACTGTCATGCCACTAGTCTTGGCATGATAAGAGCTTGCCCAGATACAGGCTGGCGTGACAGTGTTATTTTGTCACGCCACGGGTGATGGCAGAATTAGAAATAAAGTTCACCACTTTTTCTCAAGCACGGCGCTCAGGCCTCGAACCAAACATGCCCTCATTCTTTCACAAGCCAAAGCAAAGCCAACACCTTCTCCCCATCCCACTTCTTCTCAGTCAAAGGCAACCAAGAGACCATTCCTTCTTCCCAACCGAAGGCAACAAGCCAACCTCCTTTGCTAGCCAAAAGCAAGGGCTCAAGCCCAAGCACCCATAGGCCATAGCCACTGGCGAAAACCAGCGAGCAAGAAAGCCTCACAAAGCCAAGGAATTTTTTTAATAATCTATTTTTATTGAAATTACAAAAATATTCCGGCGATAATTTTTACGGAAATATACATCATCAGCCCAATGGTTGGGCGATTGAAATGAATCGCCGAAACAGTTGGACGACTAGTTCTGTCGCCGAACCGTGAGGCGATTGAAATTGAATTGCATAGCAGTTGGGCGACTAAAACCGATCGCCCAAACCTAGGACATTACGCTTGCGATCGCCTAACAATGGGCGGCGGCAGTCCGATCGCCCAACCCTAAGGCTATAGGAGGTCGATCGCCCAACCCTAAGGCGATAGGAGGTCCAAGCCTTTTACTTTTTAATTATTGTTTAATTGAGTTGTAATGAATATTACATTTTGTAGGTGAATTAAATTTATAAATCTGATTGTATCATGTTATTTATTTTGAAAATAATAGTGTTGTGACGATGTTGGTTGGTGCATTTGTTATTTTCGTACAATATCATGGGTGCGAAATTTGTCGGACTTCATAATAACATTTTGTGGCGTTGTATATTGTTGTAGTGCGGTAAATTTCTATTGAATTTTGTGAGGGCGATTGAGGCGATAATGATATGTAAGTACAAAGGTAAGTGATATTACGATCGCGAGGAGTCTCTCCTCGATGAAGTCATCTGAACGTATATGCGTATGTAGGCACGTAGTCGATGTCGTACTTTATGGAGCTTATACAGAATATGAGTGAAGGGGCTGAGAACGCTCGTTGTGATTATGAAGATGCCCTAAAATATGGAGGATTCAATGTCGGTGCGAATGGTTCTTTCTGGGATTCCACTAGAAGAGGCATACTTGGAATATAGTCTTGCTTTGATGGGTCTCCGGAACCAGAACTACATTAGAGTGTGCGTACAAAAGCACGTTACACGTAGTCACATGGCATGATGGTTCGGCTAATTGCTTTAGTCATCCTCGCTACTACTACGGTACATTGTGACACAAGCATCCGAACCATGTAAGTATACATGCCTTTAGGGGATAGTAAAAAACATGGGGGGTAGGACGAGGGACTACTACGTAATGACCTGACCTACTGCGTGGACCGAGGCTATTTTCCCTTCCTTGCCAGCTCGGCGTTGAACTCCTCGCCGGCCTTCCCCTTCCCCTTGTCACGGGAGTGTCCACGTCGGGCTGGTATATCGAAGTCGTCCATATCCTGCGATTCCATGATGTAAGTGCACCGTATATTTAAAATTGTAAGAAGGATTTACATTCTTCATAACTCACGTCGTCGATACGGATTACGCCCGGGCGACCGGATACGCTGTGGCGGCCGGGCTCAGCCGCATGAGCCTTTCCCTTGCCCTTGTCGCGGGACTGTCCACGTCGGGCTGGTATGTCGAAGTCATCCATGTCCTGCGATTCCGTGATGTAAGGGCACCGTATAGTGAAAAACGTAAGAATGATGTAAATTCTTCGTAACTCACGTCGTCCATACGGATTATGTAACATCCCAAATGTATGATTAGGGTTTGTTCAAGTATAATTATATGTGTAGAAATTAAAACTTTTTCTCACATCTTGAAAACCCTTAATCTCTCATGTAATTTTGGTCCGAGAGTGGTGTAATCCCAAAAACACAAAGCTCTTGTTGACCAAAAGTCAAATTCATTTTTCTAATTATCTTAAATCTTGTGCCAAACATTTGGAAAATATTTTCCATGGTCCTAAAGTTGAGGTGGGACCGCTCTGAACAATATCCTGAGTTATAAAACTTGTTTGATAATTTTTGGAGGTAAAACAAATCATTGAACAACCTTCATGAATTTCCTAAGAAAAATGCATTGCATAATAACCTCTGGAAATTTTATGCAAGGTTAATCTCATTGTCAGCAAGCTCCAGTTAAAATTTCATGAAGTTTGGAGTTCAATTGCCATCTCAAATAATTCTGCTGAGTTTCAGCTGTTAAAAACTAAGTTTAAAAGCCTACACTGTTCCTTGGGCTAGCCATTCAAAGTGGTCGGCCCAACCATGTCTGCACCTTGTCGGACCTCCTCTCCACCTTGATCAGTCGCGGTGGTTGGATTTACATCCAACCGCCCGACCTCCTCCATGATCAATACTGCAAAGACCTCCTCACCTCATCAGGTCATCACCATTGGATCGAAGATCTATGGTCATGACCTCCACATGTGTTAAACCTCAAAGACCTCCTCGAGTTGTTAAACTATCGCGGCGAGGTCATCCCCTCTGTTGAGGTCGCGTGGTTGGATCCAATCCAAGACCACGACCTCCTCCTCAACATCCTCGATCAGGTCCTCCCACCTACATGAGGTCATAGCCCTGGATCCAAGATCCATGGCCACGACCTCCCCTCCTTTGTTAAACTAAGCCAACCTCCCAGCACTTTCCAAGCGCGCAAGACCTCCCCTATCTCTTGTTGTGCACCGTTGGATTAAAAATCTACGGTCACGACCTCCTCCTTGTTTTATGCGCATCAAACCTCCCCGCGCACGTGAGGTCGTAGCCCTTGGATTTAAATCCAAAGGCCATGACCTCCCCCTCGTGTTCTTATGTTCTTGTGCGGTTAAGACCTCACAGGAGGTCCGCACCGTTGGATTGAGATCCAACGCTTTGGACCTCCTGTCCCATTTTCCCACGTGTGCATACGCATTAAGGAAATCGTGAGGCCATGACCTCCCCATCCTTGATCGTGTGGCTGGGACCTCCTCTCAGTCCTTTGAGCGTAACGGTTCAAAAATCACATCTGAGGGCCAGGACCTCTCCCAAGGTGTATCCAACGGTCATAAGGACCTCCCCTGTTTTTCTCCTTCCTTGGTCACGCATGCGTGTTTCTGAGCAGGGAGTTAATGTCCAGCCTGTCCACTGTGTACTTTATATCAACTCTTGCTGACCCGCATTTAATGCAGGTCAGCCTTCCGCCTCTCGGGTCAGCACAGACCTGCAAGGCTGTCACCATGTCAACATAACATCTTGTCAAACCCCATGGACCGAGCCATGGGCTAAGCTCACCATGAGCTTAACCCCAGCTCGTGTGCCTGCTTCTCCCAAGTATAAAACACCATTGGGGTTCCTCCCTTAGCTTCTCTGGCACACTTCCAAGCCTTAGCTTGCACCCGTGCCTTTTGAGCTTACTCTTCCACTGACCTCCCATCTTGGCCGCCATTGTTGAAAAGCTTGAAGCCCTCGGTGGTGAAGGCTTGCTCCAGTGGCACCCTCTCAACCTCCTGCTCATTTCCAGCTCCCCCAAATCTCCTGGAGTTAAACCTAACCCATTGTTAGGTTGGCATTTTCAGGAGAGGATTAGTGGAGTTTGGAGCTGAGGCTTGGAGCTTGGAGTTGGGCTTGAAGCAGCGGAGCTCCCCATCTTCCTCAACTCAGGCCAGCACCATCCACAACCTCCCCGGCATCTCAAGGACCTCCAGGTACTCCTGATAGTCCGTTAGTTCTTTGCACCCATATGAATGAATGTCGCGGAGCTTTTTTGAGCACTGCGCAGAATGTCGTGTGAGCTTCCTTTTTGCATTTTTGTCTTTTGGCGTCTTGGTCATCTCTGTCCTCTCCGGCTCATGGCGATTAAAGCCGTCGTCGCCGTCGAGTGAGCCCATGGTGTGCGCAACACTATTGCGCTGCAGGGGATATCTTTGGTTGTCGCCATGGCGGTCGCATCGGCAACAACCACTTCTTTGAACTCGGGGTCTTTGTCGGACAAGGCAGCGACGCTATTGTCGTTTTTAAGACAGAGATCCGCCGAGTTAATGCGCCAATCATTGCTCAATCTTGTCTTCATTGGCATGTCTTAACTACCGTTAACCCTGTCCCCTTTTGCGCGCATTTAAGACCTCTCGCGCGCGGACCTCTTTATGTCCCGCGCGCATTTATTCCATGTCCGAGCGCGTGCGCGCTGGGTCTAGGACGTCCATGACCTCCTCCGAGGAGATCTTGAGCGTCCAAGACCTCCCCTTGCGCGATCGTGGCCGTCCAGACCTCCCTGGAGGTCTGTAACGTTTAGATCTCCGCTTAGGACCTCCCCGAGGCCATCTAAGCCGTTCATGACCTCCCCGGGTAGATCTTGACCGTCAAGGTCCTCCCTCAGACGATCTGAACCATCAAGGACCTCCCTTGGAAAAATCTGGACCGTCCAGGACCTCCCCTGTGAGGTCCTGACGATGTAGATCTTCCTCGGGGAGATCTTGATAGTTTGGATCTTCCGGTGGAAGATCTCAACCGTTGAGGACCTCCCCGTGTTGATCTGAGCCGCTTATGTCCTCCCAGGTCTTTAGGGTTTTAGAAATTCGATTGGCTGTTAGTTGTGGCGAAAAGGTAGGAACTTTAAAATTTCATATCTAAGTCATTTTAAGTCCAAATGAGGTCATTCAAATTGTGTTAGCTCTGTCTTGAACTTGACTTTAATCCAAAAATGATTGTAAGTTGAGTTCAGCTCTAGAGCACAGTTTTACCATTAGATTTTAAAACTCACTTTAAATGTACACTCAAATTAATGCTTAACTTGTAAAATACATAACTAATGCTCTGTAAATTATTTTTGAGTGAATCCAACTTTGTTGGTTTCCTCTATTAATGAACTCACTATAAAAATTAGTTTTGAGCATGTTGCTGTTATAAAAGTGAGGACTTGTGCATTATAATTTTGTTCAAGTTCTTATTTTTGAAAAATTGTAGAAAGTGCATAATAGCTCCGAATGAGATGAACTCAATTGTGTTATTCATCTCATGAGGTGCTGGTTTCACAGTAAAAATTTCAGTATCACCACCTTTCTAGAAAATGTTGCCTCATAATTAAATTAGTGAATAGTGCAGTTTGGTATTTTAGGGCTGAGCAGAATTGTTTTGCTCATATCTTTTGCATTGAGAATCCAAATCAATTGGTTCTTGTTGCAAAATTTCCTAAAAATCATCCCCTTGATGCTGTAGAAAATTCAGAGTATTTGGAGTTCGTTTTCTATGCTGTCTTTGTTGTTTTTAAATCGTTCTTATCGGTTCTTTATAAGCTTTTCCGTTAGGTTTCGACATTTGTGGTGATCCCGAGAGTGACCCTCAGCAACAAATTGACCAGCAACAGCAAGGCAAGCAGTTTGATCATATCCCCTCTAACGTCCCATTACTTTAAAGGTTAATATATTGTTTTACTTCTATGTATGCATGCTACTTTGTGTTAAATGTCGCTAGTAATCCTATAGATGCATAATCTGTAGGAATTGTTTATCCTCTACTACCAATGAGCCTAGGTTATGCGCTGTGGTTTGAGCTCGTTGGATGAGCTCTTATCACTTAGTAGTTTACGTTATTATTGCTTAGCCATGCTTAGTTATCGGTAGTAATGGGCGATCATCGACTTAGTCGATGGTCTTGATCACTCAAAAATGATTATTACTCCTATATGTCCAGCACTTGTACTTTGTTATTTTGTAAATCAAAAACTGAAAATAAAAGATTGATTTAGACTTGGGCATATTGGATGGATGGTGCGGTTTTTGGAATGTGGTGGTATGCCTGGGTCCCTAAGGACCGAGTTACTTGGGTCACTAAGCCAAGCGCTTTTGCGTGCTAACCACACGAGGGGCATATGGAACCCCTCTTGACTAAGTACTTTGGGCGGTGCTAATTGGGGTCGCTCGGTTGGTGTGTTTTATAAATAAAAGGTGTGTGTGTGTGGTGTGGGAATGGAGCGTTGGCGGACGGTTAAGTGTCTATTGTGTCCTTATCCCGTGGGTTGTCTTGGTCAAGTGCTTGTCCATTGGAAATGTCTCGTAGGACTTAGCCGTCTTGCAAGCATACCAAAGGTAGTGTGCCTAAAGGAAAGGCGGTGCAGGCGTGTGGGTACATTGGTACACCCTTGCGGGGTTAAAACTATTGAATAGCCTCGTCCTAGGTTATGGACATGCTTGGTAAGGTCGTTCAAGAACTAGTCTCAACCATTTAATTAAAACTTGATGGGTTGGTATGAATGGATGTTCATGCTATTGTTGTGGTGACTAATGGGCTAGTCACTTCCAGGTTGTTCATGTTGTTGTTACTATGTTATTATCTCGTTGTTATTTCAACAATTAAAAATGCTTTGCCAAATTGCCTTCAATCTATTATGTTATTGCAAATGAAACTTGTTTTATGCTAAAATGAGTCCAAAGCCTCATCCACTTAAATAAAGCTTGCATGTAGCTATTTATAGTTACGTTATCTTACGTAAGTCTTGCGGAGTACTTTATGTACTCATCGCCCGTGGTTGTGGCATTTTGTGGCTTTTGTTGCAGAGGAGGAAGGTGAGCTCCAAGAGCCTCACTTTTGCGCTATGTGTTCTTTGCTTCTTGACGACTAGCTTGGCGGTCGGTCATTGCCTAGGGGTTAAGGCACCTCGATTGGCTTTGTGTTATAGCCATCTTTATGGCACTTTTGCTTCATTGTTATCTTTTTTTTGAATTGTTGCTATTTGGCCTAAGGGCCCTCTTTTGTAATAGCTATTCCATATTAATATTAACACGGTTTGTTGCTTATGTACTATGTGTTGTATGGAATTGATACATTCTTTGTCGTGAGGTATGTATCTTGCATGCAGGAAGTATACATCTCTCGAGACCGGTTTATTTGGTTGATAATACTAGGGTCAATTGGATGACTAAGTATTATGAGCTTAATAAATCCGGGAGCTCACAGATGCAGCTTCGAGGCGACCGAGATCTGTTGTGGCCGAGGTTAACCGCATGAGCCTTTCCCTTGCCTTTGTCGCGGGACTGTGCATGTCGGGCTGGTATGTCGAAGTCGTCCATGTCCTGCAATTGTATGATGGATGTAAGTACACAGTACAGGGAAACCTTACGTAATAAGGATGTAAACTCTTCATAACTGACGTCATCGATATGGATTACGCCTGCTGGTCGTCCGCGTGAGGGTCCATCCGCTCGACCTGTGCACAACGAAAAATATAGTAAGACACCTGTACGGAAAAGACAGCGTGACACTACCAACGAGCACGGTGTGGAACACGTACCCGGAACTGCGACAACCACCGCAAGGGCGGATCGTGCCTCTGTGCCTCCGGAAAGATGTAGTACCCGGCCGCCAGTACAGGTGGGAAGACTCCCTGAAACCTGCCCAGAAGGTCCTCGCGCCAGTTGTCCGGAGGCTCCTGTGGGAAGGCGGCACCTCCTGCGATAGGGAGGCCAAGAAGCAGGGAGACGTCCTGCAGGGTAGGGGCCATCTCCTCGAATGGGAGATGGAAAGTGTGAGTCTCTGGTTGCCACCGGTCCACAAGAGCTGTTAGCAGGGAGCGGTCGAACGGGAAGCGTTGTGACTGCTCTGGCCCAGCATGGACGTCTCCGTCGTCGCCCGGCCGCTGAGTCTTCTTGGCTCGTCCTCGTCCGTGGCTGCACCATCCAGCGATAGGTAGTAGACCGGCGGTTTCGACTGCGAAGGAACAAAAGGTCGATCTGAAAGGTGCGTTTAGGAGAAGATAGTGTGGGCGTATACTAACTCGCCTGCCCGGCGTGGGTCTAGCCTCCAGCCACCCGAGGTGTCGCGTCGCGGATCACCCCAACACGATCGCGTCGGCGGCCCGTAGGATGAGGGACCGACGCGACGCGCGATGTACAGTCGATCGCTCCTCCGAGGCCGAAACTCGATCCGATCCATGAGCCATACCTGCAAAACAACTTTAAGTTAGCAAATACGCGGAAATAAAACATCGAGTGTAACGTATGAGTAAATTTAACTTGCAAACAAACAAATCAAAGAGTACTAGGCTACTAGGCTACCGGCGTGGCGATCATGGATCACGCACACACCAGGACGAGCTCCAACAACTCCCACCCTCAGATGTCGAAGGAACCACAACCAGCTGTCGACATTCTCACCTTCGACAAATGCGATGGCCAATAGCAGAATTTGATTGTTCCCGTCAACACCTATGGCGGTAAGGATCTGCCCCTTGTATTTTCCGGTCAAAAAGGTCCTGTCAACTGAGATCACGGGCAGCATATGCCTAAAAGCCTCGATGCAGGGACCGAAGGCTACGAAGGCCCTATGCATTATGGAAAAACCTCGCGGATTTTTAGATGGCATGTCCTTTACAGCAGTGTACGTGCCCGGGTTTCTCTCCTGTAGCACCTCAAGCATACGAAAAAGGTTGCCGTACGCCGCCTCAAAAGATCCAAACTGTCTTTCCAAAGCCTTCTGCTTCGCACGCCATGCCTTCCCATAGCTGATCTTGTACTTGAATTTCTTCTCAATAGCCACCATAATGTGCTTGGCCTCCATATCCTTCTTCTCCACTATCTCTCCATACATCAAATTAGCTATGAATGTCGGCGTTATGTTACGATATCCGCACAAAACACCGCTTGAGCATGCAGTGCGGCTCCACCTTGAGACAATCCGGTGAGTCTCATACTTGGTCTATCTTGCGTGCACTCGCCAAGGACAACCGGCTGCTCGCATTTGACGGTGTACTGCTCTTGGCTAGATTTGACGACCCGAAACATCCGCTGCATAGACATAGCCCACAGCTTAATGGCATCCTGTAAGGATGTCTTATCAGCAAACATTGAGTGCAACCGAACCTCCGTGGCATGGTACTCCCACGGCGATTCGTGCTCGTCGTGCGTACATAGACCCTCAGCGTCAAATCAGTTCCATTCCCGGGGGATGGGAGCTCCGTCCTCATCGGAACTGCTCTCGTCGTCTTCTTGTAAAGCTTCCTCTTCAGCCAAGGCCATCCGGTCATCGCTTTCCATTTGATGCAATATGTAATCCCTATGCTCTCCTTCATCAGCCTGTCCTGTAGGCTCACCATGCGGTGCCCGATCTTCCTCTTCTGTATGTACCACGTCGGGCTCATCACAAGCAACATTCTCTGAACTCTTCAGTAACCTGACCCTCGGGTCCTCTTCTTCACCAACATCTTTGGGCACCCGAAGCTGCAGAACACCCGGATGATATCCGTGAGGGGGCCCTGCACAGCTTCTTTTGGGCATGGTTGCACAAGTATCACACACTCATATCCACGGCGCCGACATCCTTCTATAAAGCCCTTCCACACTGCCGTGCGCATCAGTCTTCTCAACTCCCAACTGATGTTCGTGGGAGACCGGCTCCAAAGCCCTTGTATGTCGACTCTGCACACCTCAGGGTTCAAAGAGAAGCTGTGGGTCAGCCAGTGCTTCACATCTTCGATTCGTGCATTCTCGCCGTCCGGGTGTACTAGAGTGGCTTGCCGAAAACTGCTCAAGTCAACACCGCACGGACCTTCATGAACGGTGCCAACACCGTAATGCACTTTCAATGTAGTGGGTACAGGCATGACTTATTGTATGGTTGCAAATATTTCCAACATTGCAATTAGTCAGCTCGCAACGCACGACATGCAAGTACTACTACATTGTAATTTACATTTGTAAGGCCCTTCGCCTATCGTCCACAACTACACGACAGCATGATCAAGACGTCATTCATTCCCTAAGGCAGAGGCCACAATGAACGTGTAGTACGATATTCAGATTCAACTTACAAACCGAGCTATTCCATAGCAGGCATTATTCGATTCGAACGCTAACGTGCAATCCGAAATGCTACAAGTGGCATTCCGGTCTTCTACCAATTACGTAAGTTAGTTAGTTCATACTAATTTACTTGTACTAATTAGTTTATACAAATAATTCATCCTCCTTATGCGCTCGGTCACGCATTATTCACCCAATAATAGTCGGCCACGCACATACCGACACTACTACAATACATCTCACAAACAGCACTAATAATACTCCCTCACAGACTATTTTTTCTGTAACTAAAGTTTTTATCGCTACTACTTACATACAAATCAATAACATTTCGATTTTCTATTTTTTTCTCTAACCACAATTTCCTCACGGTGCTACTATACTACTCATTTAACTAAATAAACTATTTACCTACCCAAAAAAATACACTACAAAATACACTTACGTACAAATCAACAACATTTCGATTTTCTACTCTTTTTTTCTAACTACAGTTTCCTACGAGCGCTACTTATACCTACTATTTTAACTAACTAAATACCTACTTAAAAAAATACAATACAAAATAAATCAAACTTACCTCGCAATCCAAGTTTTCCTCCTCTTCTCCCTCTCCCTCCCCCTTCTCTTTTTTCCTCCCCTTTTTCCTCTCCTCTCCCTTCTCTTTTTTCCTCTCCTCTCCCTCTCTTTCTTCTCCCGTAGCCGCGACTGTTTATGCTCTGCGAAATGAATCGGCCGGGGGGACCGCGCGGCCGCATATATAGGCAATCCAGTCGCCGCACCGTTGGGCGACTGGAACATGCAGTCGCTGTACGGTTGGGCGACTGGATCCTATCGCCCAACGGTGCGGCGACTGTAATGATGACGCATAAGCTCGGTTAAACCATGCTTTTTAAAGCCGAATGGTTGGGCGATAGGCTTGCAGTCATCCAACCGTTGGGCGATAGGCTCGAGTCGCCCAACCATTGGGCAACAGACGTATATTTCCGTAAAAAAAAAATATCGCCGAAATATTTTTGAAATTTCGAATAAAAAATAGATTATTTAAAAAAAAATTCCAAAGCCAAGAGCCATCCCACTGTTAAGCCAAGCAACCCACTACCATCCATTGCCTCACCATCACAAACCACAGAGGGCAAGGAGGAGAGGAGCAAAGGTGTTAAGGAAGATCGGTGAGGACGACAAAAAGGCGATTGGAACCATCAACGACAAGGACCAAGAAGGACCAGAGGCAACCAACAAGAACACAAGGAGCATCATCGTCACCTCCACGACCACCGCCATTTTGGCCGAGCACTGCCATTCCCAACCCAAAATCGACCAAGCCCAACAAGGTAAACCCACCATTTTTACCCACTGCCATTTTGCCATCCGAACCCCAACAATATGAGATAAGCATTTCACAGAGAATATGTAACACTAACAGTAGCATCATCATCATCCATCCCACATCACAAGACACTACCAAGTAGCATCTTTCATCACATTCATCGCAGAGCAAAGGGAGGGATCGGGGTTAGAGAGGTTAGAGGAAGGTAGTAGTTTACCTCGGTCTGCAAGTGGCAAAATGCCACCACCGGCGATAGCACAATCCACATTCATCCCTTCATGCATGCATAATCATCAATGAACCACATCGGTAAATAATCAAAATTAAACCATCAAAGCGAAAGCATCAAGAAAAAGCAAAAAGTGGAGGTTTGAGTCGTGGAGGGCGCTGAGTCGAGGCTGATTTGGCCAGGCGGGTGGCCAGCAGGAAGAGTCTGGCCGGGACAGAGCCGAGTGATGAGCGGCAAGGTCGGGCATGGGCAGGTGCTGGGCCACACAACATGGGCAAGAGCTGCAGCAATAGCAATGAGGCAATGAGGCAGCCAAGCAATGGCCGAGGCGCGGCAGTGAGGTAGTAGCAGGGAGGCGGGCGCCATAGGGGAGACGGCACTAGGGGAGAGAAGAGCCAATGGAGGCGACGCCAGAGCTCCACGGCGCTGATCCATGGCCAAGACATCACCGGGAAAGAAGAAGTAGGAAGAAATGAGAAGGAAGAAGAAGCAATAATGTGGGGAAAAGAAGAAAGCACCGAGTCCGGAGGATTAGTTAATTTGGTGGATTGTGAGAGAGAGAGAGTAGAATTAGTAAAGAAAGGAAGGAATTGGGTGGCCAGGAGTGAATTCAGCCGAATGGATAGAAAGATAGGGTTTAGAGAGAGGAGAGAAAAGGAAAGAGAAGAGAAAGAAAAGAAAATATGCAGAAATTTTTAATAAGATTAAATATAGGTAGAGAGAACGCGTACACAGCTTACCTGTCCGTTTCGGATAAATCGCCAGAGATATAAGATTTCTAAACCGCGTTAGAATATCTAGCGGTAGACCGAATAATAATAATAATAATAATAATAATAATAATAATAATAATAATAATAATAATAAGGCGGGAAAAAGGGGTAAAATAAAGCTAATAAAATCACCATTATGTTAGATAAATAATTTAACGCGTTAACTGCGAGTTTCAGCCCAATCGCCAGAACAATGGATTTTTAAAATAAACTAATCACGGTATGAACCGCTAAAATAAATAGATAGGCTGATGCGTTAGAAATAATTTAATTAGATTAAATTAAATAAATAAATCCACCCCGAGTCTATTTAAAGAATTAAATAAATACGTACACACTTCAATGAAATCGATTAGGCATATCTGCATGAATAAAATAATCTTAGTTGCATGCGAGTACGTGTAGAATAAAACGCAAGTATAGATAACTAGCAATCCTAAAGCCTGTAGACCGTAGAACGACTACAGTTGGGGAGTGCTAGCTTAGCGCGGAGGGGGGGTGGTTCCAAAAAATGTTATTAAATTAAAATTCGCTAACCAAAAAGAACCAACTAATTAATGTACGCCTAGTAGCATGTAACATCCTAAATTTCTAAGCTTTAAAAATCTTTTAAATAGTTAGTACAGAGAAAATTCACCATTTAGATTTATTTGAATTTAATTCAAAAGCTTAAATATGGACTTTGGATATCAAAATAATTTAATATGATTAAAGTCAACATGAACAATGGTCAAACTATTTTATTTGGGTTCTATGTGGTTGGATATATTTTCTAGATTTTCTAAAAAATTTCCAAGTTCATTTGCTATTTGGAATTTCTAGTATTTTATAAAAATTAGAAATCTCAGTTAAACTTTGGGCCGAAACCCACTTCCTATTCCTTCCTTTGGCCCGCTTGCTTTTTCTTTCGGTCCAGCCCAAGTCGGCCAGCCATCTTTTCTTTAGGCCGCCATTTCTTTTATTTCCCAAGCTGCTTTCGGCCTTTTTTCCTTCACGGCCACCTTATCTTTTCTCGCATGAGCCCAAGCAGTGCGCCTTCCTTTTAGGTTGTGCCCATCTGGCGTGGGCCTGCCTTGGCTACTCATCGTAGTCCTCCTTCAGGACTCATGAGTCCGAGCGCTTCATGCGCAGCACCGCCGTGCCCTATGCAAGCTCCTCCGTTCTGGCCTATTTAAGCAGCCGCACCCGCGTCAGAACCTCCGCGCTGCCATCCTCCACCGAAACCCTAAACCTTCCCCATCGATTTATCTCTGGTTGCGCCGAATTTCACCGAAGAGACTCACCGCTGCCGCAAGCTTCTACGCCGGACTTCTTTGCCGACGGTCCACTTCCGGCCTCCTTGAGGTGTTCCCTGTGATCCTCGAATCAATGCCAACCCGGTGCTCCCTCTCGTTTTCTTCGGGAGCCATCGAATCACCGGAACCGTCGTACCCGATGCCCCTTCATCGCCAAGCTTGCCGCCGCCGTCGACCCACTGCCGCCCATGTTGGAGCATCACCTCTTAGAGCATCCCCAGGTCGCCAGGATCTTGTTTTTGTCCTCAGCCGAAGCTAGCCCACCTCCGTTCGCCCTCGCGCAGCTCAACCACCATCGCCGGCCATGGCCGTCGCCCTTCTCTGCTTGTCTTGCTCCGAACCGAGTCAGCCGCCACATAAGCAAGCACGTCGTCACCTTTCGCCCATGTGGCAACCAATTGGCTCCTTGTCATCTGCCATGTGACACACCATCACCCTTCACCAGATCCAATCATCCATAGACCAAGTCCACCAAAAGCCATGTCTATGACAGTGTGTCCCACGAACAAATCAATTTCTTTTCATTTGTTTTTCAGCCGAATTCCTTGATGACGTCATAAATCCGGATTTTTCTTTGAAGAATAATTCGGGTTAATTCCAAAATTAGGGTTTTCTTTTAGATTCAAACTTCCAAAGCCCATATCTTTTGCATCTGAACTCCGATTGAGCCCATTCAAATTTCTAAATTCATCTAAATTCAAGATCTATTTATCTAAATTTTTATTTAATTTTTGGAGTTTGTTTTGCCTCTATTATTTATTTGTTTTGTTTATTTGCTTCGTTTGCGAGTAGACGTCGATACTTCGGGAAGTTTTGAAGAAGAAAGAGCACCCCAAGAGCAAGATCAGTACCTAGACCTATTCCAAGGCAAGTTATACCTTTGATCATATTGAACCCAGTTTTCAAAATACTTTGATTCAAATTACTGCATTTACTTTAAGTATTTATTTAAATGCTTTTGGGTTTAGTTATTAATCAAAGTTGTTATATCGTACCTTATCTATTTGTTATGTCATAATCTTTTGTCACCCTAGATTGGTTTCTTTATTAGTTGGTATTATCATAGCACCAACGTGGGTTGGTTAGATACGATTAGTTTGCTTAGCCATGCTACGAGTCATCATTTCATGTAAGTTGCAATTATGAACTTGACTAAGTGATTATGGAACTATATGATAAAACTCTGTGTACTAGGTGCTATTACTCGTAAATGGCATATGTTGCACTTAACCAACTAAGTGGGAAAAGATTTAGACGGAGGCAAGTGGTACTATGTGCTTTGGTGGAGCTGTGTGCATGGGATTAATACACTGTGTGCATAGGGTTTTGTAGTTAAATTGGAAGTTTTGCCTTGGTCAATTAAGGACTTAACTTTGTGCGCCATTGAACTGAGCCTTATTGTACGACCACATGCCTGGTATGGGACAGGACTAACTTAGTAAGTTATGGATTCTTGACATTGTTACTCAGGAAGTAGGTTAGGCTATGTTGCATGGGTGGAGGTGTGCTACCAGGTAGTCACATCACGGGGCGGTTCACCGTGTCCTTGTCCAACGATATGTGTCGGGCTTGCTTCCTGTGTGGGGTAGTCTGACAGTAAAGCATATCGGGAGTATCAATGCTTGAGATGAAGTTTTTGAAACGTTTTGTTATGATTAGTGCTAGCTACACTAGTTGTATCGTGTGGGTAAAGTGTACAACCTCTGCAAAGTGTTAATTAATCTATTCGAATAGCCGCGTCTGCGGTCATGGATATTCTCGGGGATTTCACACGAGGGGTAGCTTTCATAAAATCCTTGGGAAGGGAGCTGTGTGATCTAAGTCATATGGCTATGTGAATAATTTGTTTAGGCTATGTGTCTTTGTGAAATCAAACCGTTAAAATTAATATTGTTTATTTGTTTTACTTTATGCTTTCAATCTATTATTCATATTCAATTGCAAATGTTGCATTTCTGCAAAAGAACCACAGAAGCCATTCCTTTGGAATAAGCCTACATCTATACATTGCATTCTGTTGTACGACTTGCGAGTACGGTTGTGTACTCATGCTTGCTAATTCAAATCAACAGAAGAGGGGGAGTCTTCGTCTGCTTTCGCGGAGGAGTTCTACGAAGGTGCCTGATCATTAGGGTCTTGATCTCAGTCGGTTGCCTATGGTGAATTGATGGGATTCCGCTAAAATTATCTGTTTTGCTGCTATTTAATTCTCTGTCAGCCCTACGTGGCTTAATAAGTGTAAACTCGACCATAAGGTCAAAACCATTATTTGTTAATCAAATTACTCATTTATGTTATTAATCGTCTTGTGTGGATTGATATTCATCTATATTGACACTGTGTGCACTAGCGTGATCCTGGACTAGTGCATTATACACAGAGGGTCCAGAATTGCATTTTTGGGTCCCGACATAGCACCCCAAATGCAGCTAAGTATTTACTTATGTATTTATTATTCGCGATGTCATATAATTACAACAGACGATCCAACGCAGACCGGAGTAGCTAATCCGGATTTCTTCGACGCTGATCTTTTCTACAATTTTGAAGCCAAGCTTATCTCTTGATCACCAACATAGTTATATTAAATATAAACCATATATTGTTGTATCATATATATACATGCATAAAAACTATGTCTAAAATTCAAATCGGATAAAAAGAGAAAAAGAAAGAAGAGAAAAGAGAAAAGACACGAGATGAGATGAGAAATAAGAAAAGGGGCGGTACAGCTAGAGGAGAGCCGCTGTACTGCAAGAGTTAATATTATGGCTGGTAAAGGGTCTTGTGGTAAGAAAGAGATGAGGGAAGAGGTGGGACCCTTTACATATGGTTAATACATAAGGATCAACAAAACTCTCACTCAGATCTGATGCCGTATTTAAGTGCCAACCATTTTTCTATTTCGATAGGCAGAAAATGCTACATTGCTACATAATTATGTTCTCCACAACAGGTAAGTAGGAGCACATAGTAAAGTGGTGGGAACGGGAAGAGAGTCGACCCAACCACGGTGAAGTGTTGGGGACTGGAGAGCCAGCCCAACCAACATTACTGGAACTCGGTGGATGACTAGGTCAGCACCGACGGAAAGTAATGGGTGGAGACTTAATCATGTAACCTGAAAAATGTTCTGTATTCTGAACTCGAACCCGCATCAAAGGAAATCCAGGGGACCTAGTTCATAGAGAGCTCAAAGACCTCCGGGTTCGGGCCCCTCTTGCGCCAGGTGGGACTAACATAGGTCGTAAACATGACTACCCACTGCATCTGAAGGGAACGACCACGGTGAAACGTTGCAAATTAATTAGCCAGGTCCCCTACCCATACTCAGGACATGTGGTTGCACGGTGAGGCATAGCCCATTATAGGCATAGCAAAGGAACGCTCAGAGGCCGGTCCTCAACTGACTTGGGCGACTTTCCACAAAACCCATGGGCCTCGATCATGGAAATGACTCGATCCCGTGCATTAACATGCACCATCCAAACAACCATTTCGCCCAAGTACAAACCATAATTTTATTTTATTTTTCTCAAATTCATTTACAACAAAACTTCCATGACAAATCAATGCCATGGATTCTTAAACAATATTTGATTATTGGCTGAAAGTTTCCCAAATCCAACATTTTTGGGTCTAAGCATTACTAATCATAATCTTTCTCAAAATGTTCTAGTTCATACTATTGTATCAACTAGATTTTATCTAGGGTGAGGTTAAATGTCCAAGACTTGTCAAGAACGAGATCGATATGTAAACCATCAGTATTGTGATAATCCAATCTTCAACAATCCAATATCCATTAGTCCAATCTACACCATATGGGTCTAATTCTATGATCCAACATCAATTGATCTAAATATTTAACTATACTCTAATTTTATAATCCGATATCTATCAATCCATTATTCCTTAATAAACTATTTCTACTAATTCAACATCAATCTAATGACTAAGTAATTCTATAATCAAATCTTTAGATAATCTGATATCCAATAGCAATCTATTTCTAGAATCGATATCAATAATTCAAGATCGACTATAGTGTTTATCTATCATCCATTTTCTAATAATCCCACATCAACAATTATCTATTTCTAAAATCCTATATTCAATAATTGTTTATTTCTATAATCCAACCATAATGATCATGTATTTCTAATAATCCAACATCATTCAATCCAATATCCAATAATCCAATAATAATCTATGTCTATGATTGACATCTAATCTCCAACAATCATATAACTCTAATAATACTACAATCCGATCCTTAATAATAATCTATTTCCATAATCCAATACCAATAATCACCTATTTATGTAATTCAACATTCATTATCCATCAACAATCTTCCTCTAACTTCACACATCTATGCACAATCTTCTTTTATTATCCAAACAACATCAATTCTAACACCAAAATATATTGTATTCGATAATGTTCTCCATACCACCTCTCTTGACAATAATTGGACATACAAAGGCATTGAGAATAACTATTAAAGCTTAAAACAGGAATTTAAATTACTTGAATATAAATACGCATGCAATAATAATTTAAAACAGAATTTAAATAATTTTAAATACTAGGTGCAAATATGGTCAAGAATGTAACTTGCCTTGCTTGGTGATGTTGCTTTCCTTAACAGGTCACCTAGTACTCACAAACACTCTCTCCAGGTTGCTTGTGTGTACAACCACGATGATCATACAGTCAAAATCAATCCTCTTATATGGTCTCCAACTATGTTGAAAACCGACTCTCAAGTCGTTAAATCTATCTGAAAACGATCCAAATTCAAACGAAATTCAAATAACAAATCAAAAAGGCAATTCAAATTAACTCAAAACTAAATAATTCTATTTTATTTAGTTATATAATAGTTTTATAAATTTTAGAAATTTGAATCACTCAAATTGGAGTTGGGATTTAAAAGATATGAATTTTACAAGTTTTAATCCTAAATCAAATTTAAATGAATTTCTAAATACAAACAAGATTCAAAATGAAGTACAATTTAAATAATTTTGGTTTAGTTAGCTAGATATTAAATTTATATGAATTTAGAAATTTGAAACACTTAATTTGGAGTTAGGAATCAAAAGATATGAATTTTACAAATTTAAATCCTAAATTTGTAGTTTAAATCTTTTCAAATTCAAACAGATAGTTTAAACTTAAACAAAATCAAATAATTATATTTTATTTAGCTAGATGATAATTTTATAAGGTTTTAGAAATTGGTATCACCCAATTTGGAGTTGAGATGTAAAAGTTATGAATTATACAAATTTAATTCTAAATTAAACACTAAATTGGATTTATTGGAATTTCTTGAATTATTTTCCTAAAGGAAATTCCATTTATTGTGCAAGCATGACGTCAGCGACTGATTTTCGGAATTTAAAAGAATTAAAATGAAATCCGACATGTGGGGCCTACGTGTCATAGACACGGTCCTTGTGGACTAAGTCCATGGGCTTTTGGCTCGGTAGAGGCGATCTTGACTCGGCGCCACGCAGTCGCCACGTCGATCTGAGCCGAGGTGGCGTCAGTGCATCTTGGCGATGTCGAGCCACGTCACCAACGGCGCAGAGCTCGGTGACCTCCTCGCCGGCGCTTCGCGCACGGCGAGGGTGCGGATGGGCGAAAAGAGAGAGAGAGATCTTTGGTCGCGATGCTCACCGGAGTTGCGAGGATCTTGGCGGAAAGGTCGTCGGCGACAGAGTTATCTGGCGGCAAGTTTAGGTCGACGGCGAGGTAGGGGTTCCGGGTCCTCCGGTGTTGTGAGTCTTACAGTCTGAGGTTCGCCGTGAAGCGGCGATGTCGATAGTGGCGGAGTTGAGGACGCGGCGACGACGGAGATGCCGGAATCGACGAAGACCCGAGAGTTCACCGCCGGCGAAAAGCTTCAAAATACGGGCGCTACGGAGAAGGAGGAGGGATGTGGGTGACGGCGTTGTGATGTGGGGAAGAAGGCGCTCCCAAGGCTCCCTTTTATAGGGCCGGGGAGGCACTGAAGCGGCGAGGACGTGCGGCGAGTGGTGCGGCGGCGTTTTTATGGCGTGCGGGCTCTCCGGCGAGATCGTGCGCGAGGGAGGGGCAAAGTGCGAATGTGGTAGCGGCAAAGTTAAAGAATTTAATTGCGCACAAATGCGAGTAAAGAGAGGGAGGGAATCACGGAGAAGGTGGAGCTTTGAGTGGCGTTAATGGCGGCGATGAGCGCAGTCCGCGCGAGGACGATGACGGGGAGGACGAACGGGCGCGGCGGCTGGATTTCGATCGACGGCGAGAGCAGGCGTCGGCGTGTCTTTCGCGTGAAATTGTCGGATTAAAATCGACGGTGATAAGTGAGGAGGCGGGTGGAGCAGGCAGGCGTGCGTCTTGCGAGGATTGGGCCGGAGACTTTCGGCCCAAACACTGTTTTCCGATTTTTAATTGATTTTCCTTTTTAAATAACCAGATTAATTCATTTTTGCTTTAGAAAATAGCAAAGTAAATCCAAAAATTCTAGAAAAATTCTCATAAATTCTTAGAGTCATTTTAGACTTAATAAAATTATTCCCAACCTAAAGTTGGCTTTTAATTTTGCAAATAAATTATTTTGGCTTTAAAATATTTAGGAAAAAGTTTTTTTAAAAAAAATTTCATAAAATTCTCAAAATTATTTTAGTTTTTATTTTTCAACTTTAACTCAAATATAACTTTAAAAACTTTTATTTTTGACTTTTAAGACTTCAAAAATTCAAATAAAGCAAATAAACTCTCTCAAATTTCAGAAAATCCAATAAATAATAACTTTAATAAATTTAAATTGGTAACAGAACTTTGGGCTGTTACAAAACTACCCCCCTTAAAAGGAATCTCGTCCCCGAGATTCGGAGTGGCTAGAAAGAAAGCTACGGGTACAAGGTTTTCAACTGGAGTTGTCGTTGTCTACATTCTGCTTCTCATTGGGCAGGGCCTGAGCTGTGATGTTGTTCAGACGACTTCCTGTTTGCTTGCGTAGATTTGACTTTTGGAACTTCAGAATTGGATGGATTAGCTGTCTGCTCCTTCTTTGGACTTTTATTGGCATAATGTCCCATATCCTGACAATTGAAGCATTGTATTCCTACCCTTGAAGTTTTGTTCTGCTGAGATTGGCCACCATTGATGTTGCGGAACGTCTTCATTGGGGGTCGCAGTGCTAATCCTGGATTCATGAGTGCGGTCGTTGTTGGTACATGGTTGGGTTGAGATTGAATCACACGAGTCTTGAAGTTTCTTGCATCATGTTGCCCTTGATCCACCATCTTCCTCTTGGAACACTTGGTGCAGTAACGTCGTTCTTGTGTTGTAGGAGCGGTGGCTGAGAAAGCATTGTTGTTGTTCATTTGTTGCATCAACTGTTGCATTAGTTGAGCCTGGGTGATGAAAAACTGGTTCAAATTCCGAAGGGTTTCTGTCGTCAGCGGTTGGTTGGCTTCATTACTGGCATTTCCAGGGATATTGTTGTCTTGGTTGGTTCCACTTCTCGAGTGACGAGTGTTCACCATCTGTTGGTTATTCCAGAGTTTTTAGGGAAGGGGACAAAGGATAGGGAAGAGACAAATAAGAATGACTAAGGGGATAGAGCGAAACAACACTCCCAAACAAAAGAACCAACTCAAAAGCTTCAAGAAAACTTTAATAGCTTTATAAAACATTTTATCAACGAGACTCGTAATCTGGGGAAATAACTCAATACACAGAATGAGTCTTGGTAAACTTAGACTATATGGCTTGGCTAACACAACGATCTTCGGTAATTCTTGTCCGTCTTCCTTGGATGGTGAAGACGATGATACTTTCTTGATGGCTCCCTGTCTTGTAATCTTGAACGTAAGGGTTAAGATCGTGTTGACCATCTATAGAAATTTTCAAGGGAAAGAGGATCCATTTAACATTATAAAATGGTGAAAGAACATTAGGTAAGAAAGAAGATAGATGACCAAGATGAGGAGAGAACAATTTATTTTTCTTGTTATATAAAATAAGTTTTGAAATTTTCAACTAACGGCCATTCTAACTAGGTCACGACCTACAGTCGATATGGCTCTGATACCACTTTGTAAGACTCGGGATTAACACTCCCAAATCCTCTGTGTATTTCTGAACTAGTCCCATGATCAGTAGCTAGTCCACACAGTAAACAAATATGGTAACAAAATCATATCACAACTTTATTAATAAATAACAACAGAGTTGATTACAAAGGAGGCTTACAAGCCAACAATATAATAAACACAGCGGAAGACGAAGATGTAGTAGAGTCCAGTTAATCTGCCACAGGCAATCGACTGGGGAAGCGGCCTAGTCGTCGAGATCCACACCGGTGGCAAAGTCCTTCTCCTCTGAAATTATTTGCATAAAGCAAGTATGAGCACAACTATCAGTGCTCGCAAGTCACACCCGTCAAATAACAGGATGACATGCATACATGGATGTAACAAAGGATGGCTTAATATGGTTGATTTGCATAAAACAACATTTTCTGTAAATACTTGTACTAAGTTCCAAAGCAGTTATTCTATAACTAAAATTCATTTTATAAATCAATTTTATAGTCAGATAACATTCACACATGAATGGTGAAGGATACCCTCCTATCACAAGGCTTCCCGCCAAATTCCCATTTGGATAAACCGGTTGACAAAGTCTTTTTGAAATCAAAATCCAAGTCTAACTTTGAGTGGCTTTGCTAGCATGTCCATGACCGTGGACACGGCTATTCGAATAGTTTTACACTCTGCAGAGGTTGTACACTTTACCCACAAGACACGAATTCTCTAGTTTGTTCGGCATATATCTATGCCACTGCTCACTACCTTAGGTAAGCAATCTAGAGCACGTGCCAAGGCCTTTACAATGCGCCATTCCACCGCAGTTACCCCTCGCTAAGGTTTCGCCACCCCCTTTGGAATGAAGACCTCCGGGTTCGGGCCCCCTCTTGCGCCAGGTGGGACTAACATAGGTCGTAAACATGACTACCCACTGCATCTGAAGGAACGACCACGGTGAAAGCGTTGCAAATTAATTAGCTGTGTCCCTACCCATACTCGGGACATGTGGTTGCACGGTGAGGCATAGCCCATTATAGGCATAGCAAAGGAACGCCAGAGGCGGTCCTCAACCGACTTGGGCGACTTTCCACAAAACCCATGGGCCTCGATCATGGAAATGACTCGATCCCGTGCATTAACATGCACCATCCAAACAACCATTTCGCCCAAGTACAAACCATAATTTTATTTTATTTTTCTCAAATTCATTTACAACAAAACTTCCATGACAAATCAATGCCATGGATTCTTAAACAATATTTGATTATTGGCTGAAAGTTTCCCAAATCCAACATTTTTGGGTCTAAGCATTGCTAAGCATAATCTTTCTCAAAATGTTCTAGTTCATACTATTGTATCAACTAGATTTTATCTAGGGTGAGGGTTAAATGTCCAAGACTTGTCAAGAACGAGATCAGTATGTAAACCATCAGTATTGTGATAATCCAATCTTCAACAATCCAATATCCATTAGTCCAATCTACACCATATGGGTCTAATTCTATGATCCAACATCAATTGATCCAAATATTTAACTATACTCTAATTTTATAATCCGATATCTATCAATCCATTATTCCTTAATAAACTATTTCTACTAATTCAACATCAATCTAATGACTAAGTAATTCTATAATCAAATCTTTAGATAATCGATATCCAATAGCAATCTATTTCTAGAATCGATATCAATAATTGATATCGACTATAGTGTTTATCTATCATCCATTTTTCTAATAATCCCACATCAACAATTATCTATTTCTAAAATCCTATATTCAATAATTGTTTATTTCTATAATCCAACCATAATGATCATGTATTTCTAATAATCCAACATCATTCAATCCAATATCCAATAATCCAATAATAATCTATGTCTATGATTGACATCTAATCTCCAACAATCATATAACTCTAATAATACTACAATCCGATCCTTAATAATAATCTATTTCCATAATCCAATACCAATAATCACCTATTTATGTAATTCAACATTCATTATCCATCAACAATCTTCCTCTAACTTCACACATCTATGCACAATCTTCTTTTATTATCCAAACAACATCAATTCTAACACCAAAATATATTGTATTCGATAATGTTCTCCATACCACCTCTCTTGACAATAATTGGACATACAAAGGCATTGGGAATAACTATTAAAGCTTAAAACAGGAATTTAAATTACTTGAATATAAATACGCATGCAATAATAATTTAAAACAGAATTTAAATAATTTTAAATACTGGGTGCAAATATGGTCAAGAATGTAACTTGCCTTGCTTGGTGATGTTGCTTTCCTTAACAGGTCACCTAGTACTCACAAACACTCTCTCCAGGTTGCTTGTGTGTACAACCACGATGATTATACAGTCAAAATCAATCCTCTTATATGGTCTCCAACTATGTTGAAAACCCGACTCTCAAGTCGTTAAATCTATATCTATCTGAAAACGATCCAAATTCAAACGAAATTCAAATAACAAATCAAAAGGCAATTCAAATTAACTCAAAACTAAAAATTCTATTTTATTTAGTTATATAATAGTTTTATAAAATTTTAGAAATTTGAATCACTCAAATTGGAGTTGGGATTTAAAAGATATGAATTTTACAAGTTTTAATCCTAAATCTGAAATTTAAATGAATTTCTAAATACAAACAAGATTCAAAATGAAGTACAATTTAAATAATTTTGGTTTAGTTAGCTAGATATTAAATTTATATGAATTTAGAAATTTGAAACACTTAATTTGGAGTTAGGAATCAAAAGATATGAATTTTACAAATTTAAATCCTAAATTTGTAGTTTAAACCTTTTCAAATTCAAACAGATAGTTTAAACTTAAACAAAATCAAATAATTATATTTTATTTAGCTAGATGATAATTTTATAAGGTTTTAGAAATTGGTATCACCCAATTTGGAGTTGAGATGTAAAAGTTATGAATTATACAAATTTAATTCTAAATTAAACCCTAAATTGGATTTATTGGAATTTACTGAATTATTTTCCTAAAGGAAATTCCATTTATTGTGCAAGCATGACGTCAGCGACTAATTTTCGGAATTTAAAAGAATTAAAATGAAATCCGACATGTGGGGCCTACGTGTCATAGACACGGTCCTTGTGGACTAAGTCCATGGGCTTTTGGCTTGGTAGAGGCGATCTTGACTCGGCGCCACGCAGTCGCCACGTCGATCTGAGCCGAGGTGGCGCCCACCGTAATCTTGATGTGTCGAGCCACGCCACCAACGGCGGCGAGACTCGGTGACCTCTCGCCGGCGCTTCTGCGACGGCGAGGGTGCGGATGGGCGCAAAAAGAGAGAGAGAGATCTTTGGTCATGGCTCACCGGAGTTCTTGAGGATGTGGCGGAAAGGTCGTCGGTGACAGAGTCATGCGGCGGCAAGTTTAGGTCGACGGCGAGGTAGGGGTTCCCGGGGTCCTCCGGTGTTGTGAGTCTTGCAGACGAGGTTCGCCGTGAAGCGGCGATGCCGATAGTGGCGGAGTTGAGGACGCGGCGACAGCGGAGATGCGGAATCGGCGAAGACCCGAGAGTTCACCGCCGCCAAAAGCTTCAAAATCGGGCGCCACGGAGAAGGAGGAGGATGTGGGTGACGGCGTTGTGATGTGGGGAAGAAGGCGCTCCCAAGGCTCCCTTTTATAGGGCCGGGGAGGCACTGAAGCGGCGAGGACGTGCGGCGAGTGGTGCGGCGGCGTTTTTATGGCGTGCGGGCTCTCCGGCGAGATCGTGCGCGAGGGAGGGGAAAAGTGGGCGTAACGGGCGCGGCAAAGTTAAAGAATTTAATTGCGCACAAATGCGAGTAAAGAGAGGGAGGGAATCACGGAGAAGGTGGAGCTTTGAGTGGCGTTAATGGCGGCGATGAGCGCGATCCCATGAGGACGATGACGGGAGGACGAACGAGCAGTAGCGGTGGATTTCGATCGACGACGAGGCGTCTGGCGTGTGCTCGCGTCAAGGTGTCGGATTAAAATCGGCGGTGATAAGTGAGGAGGCGGGTGGAGCAGGCGGCGTGCGTCTTGCGAGGATTGGGCCGAGACTTTCGCCCAAACACTGCTTTTCCGATTTTTAATTGATTTTCCTTTTAAATAACCAGATTAATTCATTTTTGCTTTAGAAAATAGCAAAGTAAATCCAAAAATTCTAGAAAAATTCTCATAAATTCTTAGAGTCATTTTAGACTTAATAAAATTATTCCCAACCTAAAGTTGGCTTTTAATTTTGCAAATAAATTATTTTGGCTTTAAAATATTTAGGAAAAAGTTTTTTTAAAAAATTTCATAAAATTCTCAAAATTATTTTAGTTTTTATTTTTCAACTTTAACTCAAATATAACTTTAAAAACTTTTATTTTTGACTTTTAAGACTTCAAAAATTCAAATAAAGCAAATAAACTCTCTCAAATTTGGAAAATCCAATAAATAATAACTTTAATAAATTTAAATTGGTAATGAGAACTTTGGGCTGTTACAAAACTACCCCTTAAAAGGAATCTCGTCCCGAGATTGGAGTGGCTAGAAAGAAAGCTACGGTACAAGGTTTTCAAGCTGAGTTATCGTTGTCTACATTCTCGCTTCTCATTAAGGAACTGAGTGTGATGTTGTTGGACGACTTCTGTTTGCTTATGAGATTTGACTTTTGGAACTTCGAATTGGATGGATTAGTATGCTGCTCCTTCTTTGGACTTTTATTGGCATAATGTCCCATATCCCGACAATTGAAGCATTGTATTCCTACCCTTGAAGTTTTGTTCTCACGAGATTGGCCACCATTGATGTTGCGGAACGTCTTCATTGGGGGTCATGATGCTAATCTGGATTCATGAGTGCGGTCGTTGTTGGTACATGGTTGGGTTGAGATTGAATCACACGAGTCTTGAAGTTTCTTGCATCATGTTGCCCTTGATCCACCATCTTCCTCTTGGAACACTTAGTGCGAGAACGTCGTTCTTGTGTTGTAGGAGCGGTGGAGAAAGCATTGTTGTTGTTCATTTGTTGCATCAACTGTTGCATTAGTTGAGCCTGGGTGATGAAAAACTGGTTCAAATTCCGAAGGGTTTCTGTCGTCAGCGGTTGGTTGGCTTCATTACTGGCATTTCCAGGGATATTGTTGTCTTGGTTGGTTCCACTTCTCGAGTGACGAGTGTTCACCATCTGTTGGTTATTCCAGAGTTTTTAGGGAAGGGGACAAAGGATAGGGAAGAGACAAATAAGAATGACTAAGGGGATAGAGCGAAACAACACTCCCAAACAAAAGAACCAACTCAAAAGCTTCAAGAAAACTTTAATAGCTTTATAAAACATTTTATCAACGAGACTCGTAATCTGGGGAAATAACTCAATACACAGAATGAGTCTTGGTAAACTTAGACTATATGGCTTGGCCGACACAACGATCTTGGTAATTCTTGTCCGTCTTCCTTGGATGGTGAAGACGATGATACTTTCTTGATGGCTCCCTGTCTTGTAATCTTGAACGTAAGGGTTAAGATCGTGTTGACCATCTATAGAAATTTTCAAGGGAAAGAGGATCCATTTAACATTATAAAATGGTGAAAGAACATTAGGTAAGAAAGAAGATAGATGACCAAGATGAGGAGAGAACAATTTATTTTTCTTGTTATATAAAATAAGTTTTGAAATTTTCAACTAACGGCCATTCTAACTAGGTCACGACCTACAGTCGATATGGCTCTGATACCACTTTGTAAGACTCGGGATTAACACTCCCAAATCCTCTGTGTATTTCTGAACTAGTCCCATGATCAGTAGCTAGTCCACACAGTAAACAAATATGGTAACAAAATCATATCACAACTTTATTAATAAATAACAACAGAGTTGATTACAAAGGAGGCTTACAAGCCAACAATATAATAAACACAGCGGAAGACAAAGATGTAGTAGAGTCCAGTTAATCTGCCACAGGCAATCGACTGGGGAAGCGGCCTAGTCGTCGAGATCCACACCGGTGGCAAAGTCCTTCTCCTCTGAAATTATTTGCATAAAGCAAGTATGAGCACAACTACCGTGCTCGCAAGTCACACCCGTCAAATAACAGGATGACATGCATACATGGATGTAACAAAGGATGGCTTAATATGGTTGATTTGCATAAAACAACATTTTCTGTAAATACTTGTACTAAGTTCCAAAGCAGTTATTCTATAACTAAAATTCATTTTATAAATCAATTTTATAGTCAGATAACATTCACACATGAATGGTGAAGGATACCCTCCTATCACAAGGCTTCCCGCCAAATTCCCATTTGGATAAACCGGTTGACAAAGTCTTTTTGAAATCAAAATCCAAGTCTAACTTTGAGTGGCTTTGCTAGCATGTCCATGACCGTGGACACGGCTATTCGAATAGTTTTACACTCTGCAGAGGTTGTACACTTTACCCACAAGACACGAATTCTCTAGTTTGTCCGGCATATATCTATGCCACTGCTCACTACCTTAGGTAAGCAGTCTAGAGCACGTGCTAAGGCCTTTACAATGCGCCATTCCACCACAGTTACCCCTCGCTAAGGTTTCGCCACCCCCTTTGGAATGAAGACCTCCGGGTTCGGGCCCCCTCTTGCGCCAGGTGGGACTAACATAGGTCGTAAACATGACTACCCACTGCATCTGAAGGGAACGACCACGGTGAAACGTTGCAAATTAATTAGCTAGGTCCCCTACCCATACTCAGGACATGTGGTTGCACGGTGAGGCATAGCCCATTATAGGCATAGCAAAGGAACGCTCAGAGGCCGGTCCTCAACTGACTTGGGCGACTTTCCACAAAACCCATGGGCCTCGATCATGGAAATGACTTCGATCCGTGCATTAACATGCACCATCCAAACAACCATTTCGCCCAAGTACAAACCATAATTTTATTTTATTTTTCTCAAATTCATTTACAACAAAACTTCCATGACAAATCAATGCCATGGATTCTTAAACAATATTTGATTATTGGTGAAAGTTTCCCAAATCCAACATTTTGGGTCTAAGCATTGCTAAGCATAATCTTTCTCAAAATGTTCTAGTTCATACTATTGTATCAACTAGATTTTATCTAGGGTGAGGGTTAAATGTCCAAGACTTGTCAAGAACGAGATCAGTATGTAAACCATCAGTATTGTGATAATCCAATCTTCAACAATCCAATATCCATTAGTCCAATCTACACCATATGGGTCTAATTCTATGATCCAACATCAATTGATCCAAATATTTAACTATACTCTAATTTTATAATCCGATATCTATCAATCCATTATTCCTTAATAAACTATTTCTACTAATTCAACATCAATCTAATGACTAAGTAATTCTATAATCAAATCTTTAGATAATCTGATATCCAATAGCAATCTATTTCTAGAATCGATATCAATAATTCAAGATATCGACTATAGTGTTTATCTATCATCCATTTTTCTAATAATCCCACATCAACAATTATCTATTTCTAAAATCCTATATTCAATAATTGTTTATTTCTATAATCCAACCATAACGATCATGTATTTCTAATAATCCAACATCATTCAATCCAATATCCAATAATCCAATAATAATCTATGTCTATGATTGACATCTAATCTCCAACAATCATATAACTCTAATAATACTACAATCCGATCCTTAATAATAATCTATTTCCATAATCCAATACCAATAATCACCTATTTATGTAATTCAACATTCATTATCCATCAACAATCTTCCTCTAACTTCACACATCTATGCACAATCTTCTTTTATTATCCAAACAACATCAATTCTAACACCAAAATATATTGTATTCGATAATGTTCTCCATACCACCTCTCTTGACAATAATTGGACATACAAAGGCATTGGGAATAACTATTAAAGCTTAAAACAGGAATTTAAATTACTTGAATATAAATACGCATGCAATAATAATTTAAAACAGAATTTAAATAATTTTAAATCTTGGGTGCAAATATGGTCAAGAATGTAACTTGCCTTGCTTGGTGATGTTGCTTTCTTAACAGTCACCTAGTACTCACAAACACTCTCTCCAAAGTTGCTTGTGTGTACAACAACGATGATCATACAGTCAAAATCAATCCTCTTATATGGTCTCCAACTATGTTGAAAACTCTCAAGTCGCTTAAATCTATCTAAAACGATCCAAATTCAAACGAAATTCAAATAACAAATCAAAAGGCAATTCAAATTAACTCAAAACTAAATAATTCTATTTTATTTAGTTATATAATAGTTTTATAAAATTTTAGAAATTTGAATCACTCAAATTGGAGTTGGGATTTAAAAGATATGAATTTTACAAGTTTTAATCCTAAATCAAATTTAAATGAATTTCTAAATACAAACAAGATTCAAAATGAAGTACAATTTAAATAATTTTGGTTTAGTTAGCTAGATATTAAATTTATATGAATTTAGAAATTTGAAACACTTAATTTGGAGTTAGGAATCAAAAGATATGAATTTTACAAATTTAAATCCTAAATTTGTAGTTTAAATCTTTTCAAATTCAAACAGATAGTTTAAACTTAAACAAAATCAAATAATTATATTTTATTTAGCTAGATGATAATTTTATAAGGTTTTAGAAATTGGTATCACCCAATTTGGAGTTGAGATGTAAAAGTTATGAATTATACAAATTTAATTCTAAATTAAACCCTAAATTGGATTTATTGAATTTATCAATTATTTTCCTAAAGGAAATTCCATTTATTGTGCAAGCATGACGTCAGCGATCGATTTTCGGAATTTAAAAGAATTAAAATGAATCCGACATGTGGGGCCTACGTGTCATAGACACGGTCCTTGTGGACTAAGTCCATGGGCTTTTGGCTTGGTAGGGCAGTGCTGACTCGGCGCCACGCAGGTTGCCACATCGGATCCGAGCCGAGGTGGCGTCAGTGGCATCGACGATGTCGAGCCACGCCACCGGCAGCGGCAGAGCTCGGTGACCTCTCGCCCGGCGCTCTGCCACGGCGAGGTGCGGATGGGCGAAAAGAGAGAGAGAGAGAGATCTTTGGTCGCGATGCTCACGGAGTTGCGAGGATGCGCTGGCGGAAAGGTTGTCGACAGAGTTATGCGGCGGCGAAGTTTAGGTCGACGGCGAGGTAGGGGTTCCCGGTCCTCGGTGTTGTGAGCGCTTGCATACGAGGTTCGCGTGAAGCGGCGATGCCGATAGTGGCGGAGTTGAGGACGCGGCGACGACGGAGATGCCGGAATCGATTTAAGACCCAAGAGTTCACGCCGTAAAAGCTTCAAAATACGGGCGCTACGGAGAAGGAGGAGGATGTGGGTGACGGCGTTGTGATGGGAAGAAGGCGCCCCGAGGCTCCCTTTTATAGGGCCGGGAGAACCTCAAGCGGGCAAGGACGTCTGCGGCGAGTGGGCGCGGCGTTTTTATGGCGTCATGGGCTCCCGGCGAGATCGTCGTGGAGGAGGAAAAAAGGGGCGAATGCGCGGCAAAGTTAAAGAATTTAATTGCGCACAAAAGCGAGTAAAGAGAGGGAGGGAATCGCGGAGAAGGTGGAGCTTTGAGTGGCGTTAATGGCGGCGATGAGCGCAGTCCGCGCGAGGACGATGACGGGGAGGACGAACGGGCGCGGCGGCTGGATTTCGATCAGACGGCGAGGAACGGGCGTGCGGCGTGTGCTCGTGTGGGCCGTCGGATTAAAATCTGACGGTGATAAGTGAGGAGGCGGGTGGAGCGGGCAGGCATCGCGTCTTTGAGGATTGGGCCAGAGACTTTCGGCCCAAACACTGTTTTCTGATTTTTAATTGATTTTCCTTTTTAAATAACCAGATTAATTCATTTTAGCTTTAGCAAATAGCAAAGTAAATCCAAAAATTCTAGAAAAATTCTCATAAATTCTTAGAGTCATTTTAGACTTAATAAAATTATTCCCAACCTAAAGTTGGCTTTTAATTTTGCAAATAAATTATTTTGGCTTTAAAATATTTAGGAAAAAGTTTTTTAAAAAATTTCATAAAATTCTCAAAATTATTTTAGTTTTTATTTTTCAACTTTAACTCAAATATAACTTTAAAAACTTTTATTTTTGACTTTTAAGACTTCAAAAATTCAAATAAAGCAAATAAACTCTCTCAAATTTGAGAAAATCCAATAAATAATAACTTTAATAAATTTAAATTGGTAACTGAACTTTGGGATGTTACACTGACACTGATGAGTTCAACCAATTTTGTTTCGCTATGCCCGGCGGATGTGGCTAATGATGAAGAAAGGCAGGAAAGGTTCATGGATGGTCTGAATGATGAGATCTCAGTCCAGCTGATCTCCCAGGATTACACGGATTTCCAGCAGTTGGTCAACAAAGCTTTTCGCCAGGAGGCCAAACATCAGGAGATGGAGAACCGCAAGCGGAGGATGGCTGCTCAAAAGTTCAATTCTGGAGGACAACCCAAGCCTCGCTTTGCTCAGCCTCAGCCACCTCAGAGTGGAAGGTTCCATCACACACCCGAGCTCCAAAGACCAACACGGCGCCTAACTCTTCCGGCTTCGCAAAGAATGCACTGCAGCGGTTTCAACAGAAGAACCCAACTCCATCAGCATCAGGTGTGACATGCTTCCATTGCAACGAGACTGGGCATTATGCCAACAAGTGCTCGAAGAAGCAGCAGTCTGCAACACCAATCAGGCCAGCATCAGGAGTACCAGCCACCGGCGGCACCCCAAAGCCGGTGGGCCAGTTCACGAAGGGACGTGTGAATCACGTCACAGCAGAGGAAGCTCAGGCAGCACCAGATGTCATCCTTGGTACGTTTCTCGTTAATTCGATACCAGCATCAGTTCTGTTTGATTCCGGAGCTTCGCATTCTTTTGTATCAAATAAGTTTGTGGGTAAAAATGGGTTACCTATTTCTCCATTAAGTAATCCTATGATAATCCATTCCCCTGGCTCGGAAATGAGAACTAATTCTCTATGCCCGAATCTTACCCTGGAGATATCCGGAGTTTCCTTCTTGGCAAACTTGATAGTCTTGCATTCTCAAGGTCTGGATGTAATACTTGGAATGGACTGGCTAGCCAAGAATCAAGGACGGATAGATTGTGCCAATAGGTCTATTACTCTCACCAATGAGGAAGGAGTCACAGTTGAGTTCAAGCCCAATACCTGTACCGGAGGAAGTTCCATTCTGACCAGCTTGAAGGAGTTAAAGCTTGAAGATATACCAGTGGTGCAAGAATTTCCGGACATCTTTCCTGATGATTTACCTGGCATGCCACCGGACAGGGACATAATGTTCCTAATTGACTTAGTCGTGGACCGCTCCAATCTCGGCGACCCTCAGAATGCCGCCAATGAATTGGCAGAGATGAAGAAAGCAGATTGAAGAATTGCGAAGCAAGGGATATATTCGACCCAGTTCATCACCTTGGGAGCACTGTCTTGTTTGTCAAGAAGAAAGACAACAGTATGAGGATGTGTGTGGATTATAGGTCACTCAATGAAAGTGACAATCAAGAACAAGTACCGCTACCTAGGATTGATGATCTGTTCGATCAACTGAAAGGAGCAAGTGTATTCTCGAAGATTGATTGGAGATCTGGCTATCACCAACTGAAGATCAGACTAGAAGATATCCCGAAGACAGCTTTCACCACCAGATATGGGTTGTACGAGTTTACAGTAATGTCCTTCGGTTTGACGAACGCCCCTGCTTATTTCATGAATATGATGAACAAAGTGTTCATGGAATTCTTGGATAAGTTTGTGGTTGTTTTCATCGATGACATCCTCGTCTATTGAAGAATGAAGAAGAACATGAGAACCACCTCGATTAATTTTGGGAAAACTCGTGGAGAACCCGACTTTATGCCAAATTCAGCAAGTGCGAATTTTGGCTAAGTCAAATAGCATTCCTTGGACATATTGTGTCCGCAGGAGGAGTTAGTAGATCGACCAAAGTCGAGCGGTAATGGATTGGAAACAACCCAAGTCATCCGAAGTGAGAAGTTTCCTTGGATTGGCTGGGTATTACCGCAGATTCATTGAAGGTTTCTCCAAGATAGCAAGACCAATGACTCAACTTCTGAAGAAGGAGAAGAAATTTGAGTGGACAAGTGCTTGTGAGGAAAGTTTCCAAGAGCTGAAGACGAGATTAGTTTCTGCACCTGTGTTGGTCCTACGAGATATTCATAAGGATTTTGTAATTTTCTGCGACGCATCTCGTCAGGGACTCGGCTGTGTATTGATGCAAGAGGGTAAAGCTGTAGCTTATGCATCCCGTCAGTTGAGGCCACACGAAGGAAATTATCCAACTCATGATCTTGAGTTAGCAGCGATTATGCATGCATTGAAGATCTGGCGGCATTATCTCATCGGTAACCGCTGTGAGGTTTTCACGGATCATAAGAGTCTGAAGTACATCTTCACCCAGTCTGACCTTAATCTCCGTCAGAGAAGATGGCTAGAATTAATAAAGGATTATGACCTTGGAATTCATTATCATCCGGGCAAGGCAAATGTGGTTGTAGATGCCCTAAGTAGAAAGGCGTATTGCAATACCATCTTGGTTCAGAAGAATCAGCCAGAGTTGTATGAAGAATTGAAGCATCTAAACTTGGAGATTGTTGATCAAGGATATGTGAATGCTTTGGAAGTTCAACCAACACTTCAGAGTCAGATCAAAGAAAAGCAGATAGAAGATGAAGACATCAAGGAGATCAAGAAGAATATGAGAAGAGGCAAAGCTTCAGGATTCACCGAAGATGAGGAAGGAACAGTGTGGTTCGGAAACCGCATCTGTGTATCGGATCAGCAGGATTTAAAGCAGTCGATTCTGAAGGAAGCCCATGAGTCGCCTTATTCTATTCACCCTGGTAGTACCAAGATATTGGTGGGTCAGCATGAAGCGGGAAATTGCTGAGTTCGTAGCCTGTTGTGATGTTTGTCAGCGAGTCAAGGCAGAACATCAAAGACCAGCTAGTTTGTTGCAACCGTTACCGATCCCCGAGTGGAAGTGGGAAGAAGTTGGTATGGATTTCATCACCGGACTTCCTAGGACTCAGTCAGGATGTGATTCCATCTGGGTGATAATTGATCGGTTAACGAAAGTAGCTCATTTCCTTCCCGTCAAGACCACCTACCCGAGCAGTAAGCTGGCAGAATTGTATATGGCCAAGATCGTTTGTCTACATGGAGTACCCAAGAAGATCGTGTCCGACAGAGGATCACAGTTTACGTCAAGATTTTGGCAGAGTCTGCATGAAGCTTTAGGAACCAGACTCAATTTCAGCACTGCATATCATCCGCAGACGGATGGCCAGACCGAACGAGTCAACCAGATTCTTGAAGACATGCTTCGAGCATGCGCCTTGGATTACAGAAATAGTTGGGACAAGAATTTGCCCTATGCAGAATTTTCATACAACAATAGCTACCAAGCCAGTCTTCAGATGTCCCCGTTTGAGGCTTTGTATGGCAGGAAATGCAGAACTCCGCTTCTTTGGGATGAAGTAGGAGAGCATCAGTTCTTTGGGCCAGAGTTGATCAAAGAAGCTGAAAGCAAGGTTAAGGCAATAAGAGAACATCTGAAAGTAGCCCAAACCCGACAGAAGAGTTATGCTGATAATCGTCGGCGAGAGTTGACCTTTGCAGAAGGAGATTTTGTTTATCTCAGAGTTACTCCACTCCGAGGAGTTAGAAGGTTCCGGACCAAAGGAAAACTCACACCCAGATTTGTGGGACCTTACAAGATTCTAGCAAGAAGAGGCGAAGTTGCATATCAGCTTGAGCTACCAGCATCTTTATCCGCCGTACACAATGTCTTCCATGTTTCACAGCTAAAGAAGTGCCTTCGAGTGCCTGAAGATCAGACCCCTCTGGAAAGCATTGAGCTTCAAGAGGACCTCACGTATGTGGAACAACCAATCAAGATTCTGGATGTCGCAGAGCGTGTCACACGGAACAAGATCATCCGTTCATACAAAGTCCAGTGGAGCCACCACCCGGAAAGTGAAGCCACTTGGGAGCGGGAAGAAGATATTAAAGCAGGGTATCCCCACCTTCTTGCCGGTCAATCCTGAAGCTCGGGGTCGAGATTCCCTTAAGGGGAGGTTTGTAACAGCCCAAAATTTCAAATTTGGTTAAAGTTTAAAACTTATTTGAATTTGTGAATTTTCTGAAATTTTAAAAACCTTTTCCTAAATGTTTTAAAGCTAAAATAATTTAATTACAAAATTTATTATCAAGTTTAAGTTGGAAATAATTTTATCAAGTCAAAAATAACTCTAGAGATTTATGTGAATTTTTCTGGAATTTTTAGAATTTATTTACTAATGTCTAAAGCCTATTTGAATTAACCTGAATATTTAAAATAGGAAATCAACTTAAAATACCTAAAAACCTTTGAGCCAAAACCCTACAGTGCGGCCCATTTGCTCTTTCTTTTCGGCCCATCTCGGCCCGCGTGCCCCATCTCCCTCATCACGCCTCTCCCTCCATTGACCGTCCGATGTGCATCGGACGACCAAGAAGCCCCCACGCCACACGCGCCCATCAGCCACCCGATCCGCATCCAACCGCCGCCCACCTTCTTCTCCACGCCTCCTTTCTTCCCCACATTCTCAACAAGCAACCGCCCGGCCGCCATTTTCGCGTGGGAGAGCTTCACAAAACCGCCGCCTCAACCTCCCTCTCCTCTCGCGGACGCACGCACGAGACTCGGCGCCCTCAACCGCCCCCATTCCCCCACTTCTCCCCTCTTCTCCGCGCACGACTCAGTCGACGCCGCAACCGCCGCGCACGAACCCCACTACACCCTCGCCGCCTCGGACCTCCCCGGCCCCTATAAAGGAGAGCCTCGGGAGCGTCACGTTCCACGGATCCCAACGCCCCCACTCACGCCCTCTCACTCGCCGTGTGCTCGCCGCGATTTGGGATCTTCTCGCCGCCGGTCGCAAGTCCACCGCCGCCTATAGCGCCGCCACCATCATCGCCGCGTCCACGACGCCGTAAACAGAGGTCGCACTGTCGCGCACCGGCCGCCGCCGTGTCGCCGAGCTCCACGGAACCACCTCGCCGCCGTCAAGCCAAACCCCGCCGCCGCTCTTCACTCGCCGCCGGCCATCTCCGTCGCGCCTTCCGTGTGGGTGAGCTCCTAGGTTCCCCGTCTCCTCCTTGTTCCGATCGCACCTCGCCGGCCATCAGAGGCAAAGACGGCCTGGTGACCTCGGTCCCAACGCCGGCGCCGCCGCTGCCAGCGTGGCGTGGCCACCTCACGCCCATGTGGCGCCACCTCACACCCATGTGGCAGCCACGTCAGGGTGGGCGTGCCACATCACAGCCCCCACCCGTGCGCCAAGGCCCGTGGACTAAGTCCACGTGGGCCGTGTCTATGACACGAGGGTCCCACCTGTCAGATTTTAATTTTAATTATTTAATTACCGAAAACCTCAGGGCTGATGTCAGCCTTGCGCAATAATCAGAATTTCCTTTAGAAAAATAATTCGGGAAAATCATTTAAATAACAGATTTAGGTTTAAATTTGTAAAATTCATAACTTTTGCATTCTAACTCCAAATTAGGTGATTCAAATTGCTAAAATCTTAGAAAATTATTATCTAACTAAATAAAATATAATTATTCAATGTGGAGTTCAGTTTAGTCCTATTTTAGAATTTAGAAATTCATTTAAATTCCAAATTTAGATTAAAATTTGTAAAATTCATATCATCTGAATTCCAACTTCAAATTTAGTGATTTAAATTTCTAAAATTCTATAAAGAGATTATCTAGCTTAATAAATTAAAATTATTTTATACGGAATTAGTTTAAATTGTCTTTTTAAGTTAAAACTATTTAAATCGCAAATTTAGGATTTAAACTTGCAAAATTCATAGCTTTTATTTCCTGTTTCCAAATTGAGTGTTTCAAATTTATAAAATCTTATAAAATTATTATCTAGCCAAATAAAATATAATTATTTTATTTGGAGTTACTTTAAACTGTCATCTTGTAGTTATTTGAATTTCAATTGATTTGTCGTATTTCCACGTTTAGATTACGACGATTCCGGGGAATTTGATTCTTCCGAAGCTTTAGAATTTCAAGACTTCAGCGAAGGCAAGTTATACTTTGATCATCTTGCACCTACTATTTTAAAGTTATTTAAATTCAGTTTTCAAATTATTAAATGCATGCATACTTTTATTCAAGTATTTTAAATTCCTGTTTAAATGATTAGATATTCCAACTGTCCTTGTATGGCCAATATTGAATATTGAAATGACGTCCCTTGTCTCCATAGATAAATTGTTTGGAAATGCTTAGCAAACGCTTAGACCATGATTTTGATTTTGGGGAGGATTTAGCCAAATCATTACAAACTTGTTTCAACTTGAACCTATGGTATTGTTTTACCATAGAGTTGTTGTAAAGGTGGTTTTACTAAATAAAATAAAGATGGTTTGGACTTGGGCGTAACGGATGAAAGGTGGGTGCAGGTTTATGCACGGGTTTAATCTGGTTAGGATTAAAGCCCAGGGCTTAATTTGAAAGACGCCCAAGTCAATTAAGGACCGGCCTTTGAGCGTTCCTTTGCTATGCCAAAATGTACCACCACATGTCCTGTATGGGAAGGACCTGGCTTAATAATTTGGGGATACCTCATAGATATTCGTGCCATGTTGTATGAGTGGGTGTTGGTTAGACAGTAGTCCCACATGGCGCAAGAGGGGGCTCTCGGAGGATGGTTAGTCCAATGGAAGCGAAACCTTAGCGGGCATGAGTATTGTGAGGTAGATCATTGTAACGGCCTTGTGATATTTGCTCTGTCACACGCCTTAGGAAGCGTGGATTGGCCGACACAAAGGGTATAATATCTCGTGTGGGTAAAGCTGTACAAACTCTGCAGAGTAGAAAACTATTCGAATAGCCGCGTCTGCGGTCATGGACATGCTAGCAAAGCCACTTTGAGTTAGACTTGTTTTTGGTTTTAAAATGGTTTCAGCAGATGTTTTCAGGATGGTTAGTCCTGTGGGAAAAATTGGGCGGTTAGCCATTGTGATTGGAGGATATCCATCACCTTTGTTGGAGGTTATCCACATGATACAATTGTCTTCTAAAGTTATGATTTTAATTACTGTATGGAAATGGCCTTGCAATCTACTATGATTATTTAAACCAAAACTGCTGCTTTACGCAAAATAACCCTGCCAATGTCATTTGTTTACCTTATGCATGCATTACAATTCCATATTGGGTGTAACTTGCGAGCACGGTAGTTGTGCTCATACTTGCTTTATGCAAACAAAATTTCAGGAGAAGACAACTATCAAGACGGTGAGGACACCGACGCCTAGGCTACGCCCCCAGACGATTGCTTGTGGCGGATCGTTCTGGCCTACTACTATCTGTTTATTTCCGCTGTGTTATTTACTCCTTTATTTGGCTTCATGCCCAATTGTATCGAACTCTGATTTACTATTAATGAAATGTGAGATTTGGTTATGTTATCATTTTTGTGACTGTGTACACCGGAAATCCTGGACTGGTGTATGAACACAGAGGGTTCGGGATCTTTCGTTCCCAGGTCCGACAGTGACATGCCTAAATCCTATTCTACCATTTAGTGCACTAACAGAGGAAGCCAACACAATTGGATTCACTCAAAAAGGAGCTATAGAGAAATACTTATGCATTTTACAAGTTAAATACCATTTTTAGAGCAACATTTAATGTTAATTTTGAAACCAATTTACCAATCCATTTTCTGGAGTCGAACTAAACTTACAACCATTTTTAGATTAAATTTTAGTTCAAACCAGAGCTACCAAAATTTGAATCAACTCAAATGGAGCTAAAATGAAATAGCTATGCATTTTCAAAGTTTATTACCTTTTTCAGTTCACAATTAATTCCATCGGAAAAGTCCTAAATAGGAAACGACGTGGAAAAGCCTGGGCCGTTGATCCTGAATCGAACGGCCCAAGACCTCGGGGAAAATGTGCACGCGCCCTCGCGCGATTGACGAACGTGGGCCGTGGATCCTGGATCCAACGGCTCATGTTCTCCCGGCAACACGCGCGTTTGAAACTCGCGCGCGCGAACGGGGGCGGAGGTCGTGGCCGTTGATCACGAGATGGATGGCTCGCAACCAACGCGACACAGCGCACGCGCACGGCCAGACGAGATCTTGCCCGCAAATCTAAAAACGGACGACCCTCACGAGATGCTACAGTTGTTGGTTTCGTCCGACAACGAAACCGACGGCGAAGAATTGGTCACCGCCGGCGATTGGGACCACGGCGGCGCAATCAAAGAGTACCACCAGGTCTGCAATAGCGATGCGCACCTGATGGTACCACTCACACCGTCGGAGGTGGCCCATAGCGCCGGCGAGCCAGAGGAGAGCGGCGCGGTAACGCACGGCCAAACAACACACAGCAAAAAGGAGCTCCGCAGTATCCATACAAGCGGGTGCCCAGCTCTAAGGGACTACCAGGAGGTACCTGGAGGTCGCGGAGGGGCCGAGGAGGACAGGGGAGCTCCGACGACGTAGGACCTTGCCGGCGCCGAGGAGGATAACGAGAAGAGGAGGACCTGGTCCAATTTTACAGCACCGGGTCATCACATTGGCTCTCAACAAGCTCCAGAAAGGTGCCAGAGAGAGGTATTGAGAAATAGAGCACTCACCGGCGATGGGGAAGAAAAGGGGGGGTGCTCACGGCCGCAAGGAGACCAACTCCAAATTAACCCGCCCCTGTGGAGACAAGCTAAAATCGAGTTAGGGGAAAACACCAGGGTGATTAGGAGCTCAAGAGGAAGCACAGAGAGCTGAGGAAGGACCCTAGGAACCCAGTTGGCACTGAGGAGCTCCGAGGTACAACAATGGCGACCAAGGGCTTCGGGTGATTTGAGCTCCACAGAACCGAGAGCAAGAGGGGGAAGTGTTTAAAGGAAGCCAAGGAGGACAAGGGGGACCTCTTATAGCCGAGGAGCAGAGGTATAAGAGCTAGGGTTAAGCTCCACGGTGAGCTTAGCCCATGACTTGGTCCATGGCTCAGACAAGGATGTGGAGGGGATGGGGGCAGGTCTGCGCGCGACTTTGGGGCGGAAAGGCTGACACGCATTAAATGCTTGCAGCAAAGAGCTGTTGGGAGGTGACACGGCCCTGCCCTTCCTCTGCCATGGCGCACGCGCACGAGCCCAAGGAAGGAGAAGAACAGGGGCTGAGGTCAACCATTGGATGAGAAAGGCTGGGAGGTCGTGACCCTCAGATCCGAAACGGTATGGCCTGCAAGGGAAAGGGGGAGGTCGCAGCCGCACGATCTTCATCGCACGGTGGCGCAAAGAAAAGGGGAGGTCGCAGCCGCACGATATTCATCGCACGGTGGCACAAAGAAAAGGGGAGGTCGCGCGCTGAAAGGGGACCGGAGGTCGTGACCATTGGATTTGCATCCAAGGGCAATCAACAGAGGCGGGAGGTCTTAACCGCTGCGCGCGACGTGGACAAGCGAGGGGAGGTCGTGGCTGTTGGATTTTAATCCAACGGCGCACACCATAGAAGGGTGGTCGTGGCCATTGGATTTACATCCAAGGGTGCACAACATTGATGGGAGGTCGTGGGCATTGCTCACGACGCAAAGGGAGGTCGTGGCCATTGGATTTCAATCCAAGGGCACACAACAGCGATGGGAGGTCAGGACCGTCGGATTTACATCCAAAGGCGCTGAACAGAGGAGGGAGGTCGTGGGCGCTGCGCATGACGCAAAGGGAGGTCGTGGCTGTTGGATCTTGATCCAACGGCACACAACATCGATGGGAGGTCGTGGATGTTACGCACGACACAAAGGGAGGTCGTGGCCGCTGGATTTTAATCCAAGGGCACACAACATTGAGGGAGGTTAGGACCGTTGGATTTGCATCCAAAGGCGCTGATCAGAGGAGGGAGGTCATAGCCATTGCGCACGACACAATGGGAAGTCGTGACCATTAGATCTTGATCTGACGGCGACGCGATGAAAGGGGAGGTCGTGGCTGTTGGATTTTGATCCAACGGGCACGACCTGAGGTGCAGGAGGTCTGGGCCGTTAGGCCAGACACTGAAATGGGAAGGGGAGGTCGTGGCTGTGAGATCTCCATCTGACGGCGATGACATGGAGAGGGGAGGTCGTGGCCGTTGATTTGGATCCAACGGAGCACGACCTCGCGCGGGGAGGAGATCAGTAGAGCAGGGCCGCGATGGGTTGTGGCGGAGGTCGTGTCTGTTGGATCTTGATCCAACGGGCACGACCTCGCACGGGGAAAGGAGCTCAGGCTGAGCCGGGGATGCGGTTGGGTTCGACCTTCTTTGGAAAGCGGCTCGGACCCGAGGAACAGTGCCAGATTTGAATTCAAATTGAAGGCTGAGGTTGGAGGAATTTTTAGAGGTAGCAAACTAACTCTAAAAATTCCGAAATTTTGACTGGAGCTTCCTCACTCCAGGATTAACCTTACCTAAAATTTTCAGAGGTTTTTGTGCAATGCATTTTTCTCCAAAAATTCATCAAGGCTATTCTAGGGTTTGACTTACCTCCAAAGTTTATCAAATAATTTCTAAAAATTATGGAATAACTCAGAGGGGTCACACAACATCTCTAGGACCTAGGAAAAATATTTCCAAAGGTTGGCACAAGATTTGTGACAAAGTGGAATAAGGGTTTGACTTTAGTCGACAAGAGATTTGTGTTTTTGAATTCCACAACTCTTGACAAGAATTATAGAAGAGTTCAAGAGTTTCAAGATGTGAGAAAAGTTTTAATTTCTACACATTTTCTTACATTTGAAACACACACCCATTTATACATTTGGGATGTTACACATTTGCACGGATTGAAAACCATTATTTTGTGAATAAGGGATTTTTATCCTCAGATTCATACCTATTGAACAATGTTGACAAGATTCGACACATTAAAGCCTTTATTGTGCAGGTACATTTGTCCTCAGGCTTTGTTGTTTTGACTTTTGACATTATGCATTTTCATCTGTGGGTATGACTATGTGAGTGCGTGTGCCCATAAGCTACCAGCAAACATGATTATGTTTATGCATCAAGCTGGACATGGTGTGTAGCTCCTCTCAAATGTTAACCTTGTCCAATTGGAACCAAAGTTGTGGCCTAGAATGTAGAGGTCAGGTACCAACATGACATGATCTGTTGGGTTGTGAAGTGTACAGAATGAAATAAAGACTAGATATGTCCACATTATTAAACAATAGTTCATCAACATGGTAAATGAAAATGTTATGGTTCATATTGCTATTATTTTTCCTTATTTTGTAAATTTCATGCAAAAAAAGTTCCAGACATGGTATGTTTGTACCTGATTAATGATCATGTTGCAGGGGCGGTATGATGTTTGCTGTCCAATGATGTCTGCTTGGGATCTTCATAAAGCTTGGCCTGAAGCAAAATTTAAGGTAAATGATTCTTCAATCATTTTCTTGCTTTCCATAATCAAATTATATACGGTGCACTTTTTACTTTTGTTACTTTAATATTGTGATTTTGTTTCTTCCTAATGGTGCATTAATGGACTCTAATTTTTCATTGTAGGTTGATAAGATAAATGGATGATGCTATGGATGACACGTTCAATGCAAGGTGGAGAATGGTGACATAGCTAGGCAGATGATCTTCATCACATTTAGATTTCATTCTGTTAGGAAATGATGCTCAAGTAAAATATTTATATCATGTCTTATGTGGATGGTTCTCTGTGTAATGCAACAATTGGTTTTTAATATATGAGTGTTCTTTTTAATATATGTAATGCAACAATTGGTTTTTAATATATGAGTGTTCAAGTAAGATATTTATATCATGTCTTATAATGATTTTTTTTTCACTTTGACTTCTACACACTTATAATCGTTGCAGCAATCTAATTATATCTGTTGCCAAAATAGCAAAACTCATCTGTATGGTAAGTACCAACGCTTCTATGCGTTGTGACAATATAATTATATCCATTGTTAAAATAGTAAAAGTCATCCATGCATGGTAAGTACCAACGCATACAAATGTAGTTACAACCTGATTACATCTGTTGCTACTTCGCAACGCCTTTTCATATTTATTACTAACGCTTGTTTATCTGTTGTAATAGACCCTCGCAATGGCCTCAATAGCTACGCATAGTAAATGCGTTGGTATAGACCGTACCAACACTTATTTGGATTTTTACCAACGCATATATGCGTTGGTAAAGGGGTGTTCATGTTGTAGTGCGCATACGAAAACGACGTTGCTTAGATAACCACTCGATCTATCCACACCTAGTGTCTATTATACACGTCCCCTACACGCATGGCTATATATTTTTTCTTGACAATCTTGTTCGTTACCCACATGCTATTCGACAATTAATATAAGCATGCATTATTATTGCAGCTAGGGGTGGAGATGGCTACGGTCCAAGCCTCACACTAGGTTAGCTGTTCTTAGGCTGAACTCAAATGTTTGATGATTTTTAAATAGATTTTTATGAGCTTTAACATTGGTAAGATTTTTAGGCATCGGGCTATAACCCACCAGCCCGAGACCTAGATCCACCCCTGATTGCATCACATCACGTTAGTTTTATTGACCTCTCTAACTCTCTTGCAGAATCAATGCTATGTTCGCTCGTCCAACCTCGAAATGTGCTGTCACTACAACATGAACACCCCTTTACCAACGCATATGTCGCAACGCTCTATGCATACATTACGAAGTAATATTATGGCTACACATAATATGTGTTGCAAAACCTATTCGTCATAAATTATGTGGATGGCTACAGATAACATGCGTTGCAACCTTATTTGTTGCAAACATTTGAAAATGCCTAGTTTTTTATTTTTCTTTTTGCTGAAAAATTTACGGAATGGAATAATCGTTTGCCACTGAAGTTCGCTAAAATTACTCACAAAATACCATTAAATACAAATGCAAATCCCATTGGTTTTTTTTTTCTGTTCCATCATCTCCTTCCCCATTATATTCCGATTTCCCATTGAAATTTATATATACTTATAAAATAAACTTCTACCAAAATAAACATTTGTCCTGTTTTGCCAGCTCTAATCGAAATTGAATAGTTTGTTTATACAACTCTCAAAACTATTTTTGTCTCCCTCCATCTCTTCCCTCCATTTTTTTTCTCGTGTATTTTTTATCCCACCGTTTCTTATCTTAACTACCGGAGTTTACCCCACGCGTCCCCCAATCATCCCACCCCACGCAAAACTGCCGCTCCTCCCATCGCCCCAATCATCCCACCCCCATGCCCAACCGCCGCCCCTCCCATCGCCTTCGCCTCCTTTCGCCCTCGCCGCCGCCCTTCGTCGCGCCTCAACTCCGACGCCGCCTCTGTCTGCCTCGCTCGCCCTTGTCCGCCTCTCGTCCCTCGCCTGTCGCCACGATCCCTCGCCTCTGCGCCCGTCCCTCCTTCCCATCCGCGCCGCGCCACCCTCGCCCGCCGCGACCCCCTCGCCCATCAGCCGCCTGCTCCACACCCCGAGATCCCTCGTCGTTCTCCTCCGTGCCCGGATGCACCCTGAAGCCCCACCAGCCCACCGTCACCCTCGCCGAGACCAGCGGCTCCCTCCTTGAATCCTCCGACGAGGAGGAGGAGGAAGGAGTCAACGAGGCCCTGCCCCACGCCGCCGCCGCCCCGATCGAGCTGCTCCCTCTCCCCGGCGCACTTTGAATCGACGCACCACCGGAGCGAAGCAAAGTCCCGGGGCTGCTACAGATGCGGGAAGGGAGGTGGCTTCTGGGGCCGCAATCACCACTCGGTTGAAACCCTCGAGGCGGAGGCGGCTGCGCTTCCTCTCGGGCCAGCGGCGGCGGCGGCGTTTGGCTCCGATTTCTTGATTCCACTTGGCCTTTTTGTGTGGTTTGTCGGACGGTGGGTTGTGCCATTCGCTAAATGGGTTCCCCTCGCCGCTGCCGTTTGGGCGATGATTCAGCTGGTTGTTTCTGCCATGGTGTTCAGATGAACTAATTTATAGGTTGTAATTAATTTGGCTCAGTTTCTTTAATGTCATGTTGAATTGTTTGGAGCATGGTCTCTAGGCTGAGCCTTCAGATGATGGAATGGTGAAGTGTGAGAGGTGGATTCGAGATGACGAAGAAAGACGTCATGGTGGCTGAACCGGCTCATTGGGCGGACGAAGGAGGTCTTAGTTGATTGGCCATACCCATTTGTGGAGGACCGCCTATTTGTTCTTATTCTCACTTCTTTGGATTGGAATTTGGAGGGTTACCATGTGAATGTTGACGGAGGCACGTGGCGTCATTTCCATGCCGCCTCTGTAAGTGGCACTTCCATGCTCATGAAGAGATGGGGAATGGAATGCAATGTTATTGGTGGTGTCTTGTTGTGTCTAAGTTTGACATTGTGGTTTACTTTTGTCTCTGGTGGTCTTGTGAGGGGTTTGTGCTCGAGGATGCCTTTGGTTTATCATGAATGGGGACCTTGATGTGCAATCGGTGTTTGTGGGGACTTTGCCCACTACTCACCCTAGATTTGCACCACGTAAACACCTTGAGATGTTGCCCGTCTGGCAGGCCCTCCCTTCCGCATTTAACCGCTTGATATTTTCATTGGCATTCTGTCACGGCAACCATTTTGGTGAGCGATGGCTGTGAGGAAGACATGGATATCTCGCCCCAGAGGGCATCGAACATCGTGGCCCGATTTTTGTTGCCTGGTAAATCTTGATGAATTACTAAGCCCAAGTTGTGTACCTTTGTCTATGGACATGAGTCGATGAGTTTTCTTTTCTACAAAGATGGCGTAAAAGAAGTGAATCTGGAGTTGAAAAAGGAGGTAGAGTTTTTGGTGACATTGTTATTGTGCCATTGATGGACAAACTATGATCCGTTGTTTCAAGATTGTTGTAATATGCTAATATGGGGTATGTCTAAGAGCCAAGACCTATTTTCAAAATTTGCTACTTTGAAGCAATCAGATTGACATTTTCTCACTAATGAACATTTTTCTCTCAGTCCATGTTGTTTCTACTAGATATATAATGAAGTGTGATGATGACACTTTTGTTAGACTTGAATCAAGAATGGTGAAGTTAAGAACATATTGTAACACCCCAGCCAAACAAGGGCCTGGAATGCTACAAAATTAAGTAAATTTAAACATTTTCAAACTAAAACATCTTACAAAAATTCGGCAGAACCTCCTTTGTATAACTAAGTATACCGGAGGTTCCAACAGATGCATATATTATTAGCAATATCTCAACATCCAAAGTTCATCAAAACATTCATAAACAATCAATTCAGCTAAAATATAAGCAAGCATAATCAAAATTTACCGCTCTCTTTGTTGCAAATAATCAAATGCATTCAAGCATAACCAAGATTAATCCTTAAGTAGTTTGTTATTATTAAGGTATGAACTAATGATAATCATCTTTAAAAGAGTGTGTGGTAGTGAGTGCATCCTTAGCAATCCTACTCCCTCCCATGCATGCCGTTTTTGCAAGTGGTACCTAAAAACACAGCAAAAACAAGAGGTGAGCCCAAAGACTCAGCAAATATAATAAATGGCATCAACAACGTACAAACATGTAAATCAGCAATTAAACCTCTCAACCCCACATATCAACCATCTTACACACGCATGCTATGCAATATGCTCAAAAGATGATCCTCTTCCTTCTCTTTCCCTTTTGCATTTTACCGGTAATGCAAAGTGCGCATCCGTCGATGCACACCCATGCCTGTACCATCTGGTATAGGGACCATTGCCCATACTTCCACGTGTATGGGGACCTAAGCCCATGCTCTTCAAGCATGGGGACCTTTAGCCCGTTATTAACATGACGAGGACCTCAAGAGTTGCTTGGTCACCACATGACCAAGTCTTCAATAAGCCAACATGATGCATATGTATGAATTTCTCAAATTAACAAACATGCATCTGCAACAATAAGGCATATGAAAATCCTTTTCATACTACAAGCTCATAAACAAAGTCATCACAACTAATGAACAACCAAATCTAACACATAACTCATATCTCCAGCAATAATGCACAATACTGGCTATGTCGTCATCACATCTCAGGAACACAATTTCTCATAACATATACCTAGCATTGCCATTCAACAATAAAAATTATAACCATCATTATACTTGCCTCAACAGTGCGAGAACGGTGGACGCGAAGAGGGCGCTGCCCCTGGGATCACGCTCCCACCTGAACATAATGATAACCCAAACTAAGACAAGCATACTGGACCAAAAGCATAAATAAGAACACAATTGAACTCGCTAAACTCCCAAGCGTTTCCAATCTTCCAATTTCTACCGATCGATTTGGTGTTCACTGCAGATAGTCAACTTCTAAAATACATAACTTTCTGCTCAGGAGTCCAAATAAGAATTTCTAATACTTTATGGAAATATAATTAAATTACCTACATAAACTTAGTTGGGGAGCCCTTCTGATTCTGCCATTTACTGCCCCTACCAAGCCAATCTACAGAACATCAATTATCACGTCGGGTTCTCTGGACAGTACACTAAACTTATCATAAATTTTGCTACGAAAGTCCAATTCTTACGTTCTTTAGCTTTATGGAAAGGTGAGGAAATTACCCATCTTTTTCATTATAACGAGATCCTCTGATTTCGTGTTTAAATAATAGATTAACTCAGATTTCTACAGACTGTCAGGATGTTGACAGATTAACAGGACAGCGGCACTAAACAATTCATAACTTTCTAACCGTTAATCGGATTTGGACATTCTTGGCGGCAACGGAAAGCTAATGACATAACCCAGCTATATCTAAAAGGGTGGATCCCCAGATTCTGCATCTAAAGACATGAAATCCGTGGATCAAACTACTGGATAGAACACGATCTAGATAACCGACTTTGCTAAAACAACTAATTAAGCATCTACTCAAGGGGAAACAGCGATTACCCTTGACGACACGATGAAGGGCCTGATGAGAACAACGATGATCACCCACCAACGATCTCTCCCCTTCCTCTCTTCTTCCTCCTCTTCCTCTTCTTCTTGATCAGCAGCAGGGAGCACCGACGGCGAGGAAGGGAGGCACCACCATGGAGGAGAGGGGTGTGCTACAGTAGTCATGCTACAGCAGCAGTGGTGGTACTGTAGCTGCAGTGTGGCTAGGGTTTTCCCCTTCCTTTTATTGGTGGCTGGCCCCTCATGGGCCTCTTGGGGCCAAGGCCCGAAGCCCAAATTGCCGAAGAACTGCAGAAACCCCCCTTTTTATGTCTAATTTCTCTTTTGAACACTTTCTTTCGTAGAATAAATCGGAGTATTACATTAAAACCCCCTCTTTGTCCTGTTCAATCGCTTTGCTAAAAAAAACATTCTCCCGATTTAATTATTCTCTCCCGATTTATTTATTCTCTCCCGATTTAATTTTTGGGGTATTACACATACCAAGTGGTAAAAGCCTCTATATAGGGAACATGAATTATCACCACAAACCATTGCGCAATGGGAAATGGGCCGTTACTTATGAGGTAAACTTAATATTTAATTTCATAATGACCTCATATGTCCTATTTACCAGGGTGGTGTCTGGAAGGTTAGAGTATAATTACCTTATGCATATCCTTACGGATCCCCATCGATTGGTTTCTTTAGTAAGATTTATCACCCCAAATGTGGATGAGATGTTAGCCTCCGGAGTTCTGCTCATCAGATTGTTTTCTTTAGTGGAATTGATGCTCAACAGACCACCACTCTCTGACCGTCTTTTGTTGGACTGAAAATTTTTGCTCTGGTTCGTGCGGTTTTGGATGTCATGTAGCACACATTGAGCCCAATGTTTGGTGAGTTTTCTTGCTTGTCTTCATTCATATGAGCACTTTCAGTGATATGAGAAGAGAAGCTGTATTTTCTAGGGAATTATGAATATCTTCTTGATTTGATTTCTATTTACCAGGATAGTGTGTGGAAGCTTACAGTAGAGTTACCTGATGTATATCCTTACAAATCCCTATCGATTGGTTTCTTTACTAAGATTTATCACCCCAAATGTGAATGGCATGTTAGTCTCCTGAGTTCTGCTCATCAAATTGTTTGGTTTATTAGAGTTGATTTGCAAGAAACCACCACTTTCTAACCATCTTTTGTTGGACTGCAGAATGTATCTCTTGTTTGGTCTTTTTGGATGTCATTAACCAGACATGGAGCCTAGTGCTTGTCATCATTCATACGAACCCTCACTGCTTTTTTGAGGGACCACAGACCTTTCACTCTTTTTTTTACCTATGCCTTTTTTGGGACTAATCTTTATTTTGTTGTCTTTTTGGCTTAAAGGTTGCATTACAATACAAAGTTAGAATCTTTGTTGGTATTAGTTCTATCAGGCCTTTATAATGATGCGGAATATACCAAATACATTACTGCCTTCTTGCCTTGGTTTTGCTGGTTGAGACTGGGAAGTGACATTTGGATGTTAGGATTTGTATATTTCGCAGGTCTGGTTTTGTGTTATTAAACTGCTGCCTCTTGATTTACAGAATAATTTACATGATTTGGGCTCCATCAGCCACTTCCATGGATTTGCAAGATGAAGGTTAGGTGTGCATCAGGAAATGATATGTACAAGTGTACAATTTATGGTCCTGAGTTCTGCTCATCAAATTGTTTTGTTTGTTAGAGTTGATGCTCAAGAAACCACCACTTTCTGACCATCTTTTGTTGGACTGCAAAATGTAGCTCGTATTTGTTCTATTTGGATGTCATTAACCAGACATGGAGCCCAATGTTTGGTGAGTTCTCTTGCTCGTCATCATTCATACAAACCCTCACTGCTTATTGTAGCTTGTATAGGCTCAGATTGTGATCACATTTGTGTTCTTCTTTATTCTGTGCTTGAATACGAAATCCCTTTACATTGTAGACTGTAGCTTCAATGGTTATCTGTGTGTGACATATATTATATGCATCCATTTCTTTCCCTGCATAAGTGTTTCATATTTGATGTGATCAAGAGGCTTGGTTTGAACTTTTGAGGTTGCTAAAAAAAGGTTTTACCTTGCTGAAAAATAGTTTTACCTTTACTACTCACAAATACCTTACATTTTTTTTGCCTCTTTTCTGTATTCTGTATATATATATGGCCCCGAGGTTATTGAACAACCATTTGTTTTAATTTTCACATTATACTGTGAATTGTTGGACTTAGTTTAGTGTAGTGATAGTGCTATACTGCTATTTACTGTATTGTTTCTCATATTTTTATACTATCTTTGCATCGTGAAAAATGATGCTCAACCAAAATAGACAACTAGATTTAGATACATTTCTCATATTCTCTTATGAAACAAACCATATGTATTCTTCTTTGTCCTGTTGTTATTTTAAGACCATTTTTTTAAACAACTTACATGTCAATCTCTAGATTGCTCTACATTTGTTTAAATATCTTAACATCGCCTTATCTCTACTCGAACTAACACAAATAAACCATTTCCTTACTACGTTGACCTCTACAACGCCGTTGCTATGCTATCAATTGTTTTGTTCTCTATTACGTCCATCTCTACCATAACCGCCTATCGATATCGTCAATGTTAGTTGCTTTGTATTATTCCAAATTCAACTTGTCGCTTTGTATTATTATGTCTACAATTACTTGTCACGCTCAAACCAACTTGCCAATCCGTTATACTTGCCACCTCGGATATGTACACTCTTAGTTTGCTAATCTTGAACCCTCTTGGTGATACTCAAAGAAATCATCTATCGCTTATTTTTTTTTGGTTGCCTCTTTATAACTCCTCATTCGCTTCGCCTTTGATTGCTTCGATCTTGTCATGTCAGATCATACTCTATGATCGAATCAGCTAGAATTAGACAATATTTGTCCTTGGTACTGCACACTTACGACAATCTTTATGTTTATTTGATATGTGATTCTCTAAAAAATATTTAACTGCATCCTTTGTAAAATATTTGATCATGTACTTATATGTGTGGACTAGGTTGGCACTAGAGTATTCTTGAAGAGCTGGAAAAATGCAAATAAGGATGTGGCTCATGTTACAATCATAAGTTGTGATTCAAAAGATAAATTTGATGGCGTTCAGCTAGGAAATGAATTTAGGATGGTGCATGTTGATCTTGCAATTGCGAATGTGAAGAATTGATACGGCTATACAAAGGCTACAAATTGATTGGTCATGCAGTAGGAGCTGATATTACGTGGCCATCAACTTATGTACGGTGCTCATTTTAGTTTTGTTACTTTAATATTGTGATTTTGTTTCTTCCTAATGGTGCATTAATGGACTCTAATTTTTTATTGTAGGTTGATAAGATAAATGGATGATGCTATGGATGACATGTTCAATGCAAGGTGGAGAATGGTGACATAGCTAGGATGATCTTCATTACATTTAGATTACATTTTGCTAGGAAATAATGTTCAAGATCTTTATTACATTTAGATTTCATCCCGTTAGGAATGATATTCAAGTAAAATATTTATATCATGTCTTATGTGGATGGTTCTCTGTGTAATGCAATAATTTGTTTATAATATATGAGTGTTCTTTTTAACCATGCTATGACCGATAATGATTTTTGTTTTTACTTTGACTTCTACACACTTATAATCGTTGCAGCAACCTAATTATATCCGTTGCCAAAATAGCAAAACTCATCTATATGACAAGTACCAACGCTTCTATGCGTTGTGACAATATAATTATATCTATTGTTAAAATAGTAAAAGTCCTTCATGCATAGTAAATACCAACGCATACAAGTGTAGTTACAACATGACTATATCCGTTGCTACTTCGCAACGCCTTTTCATATCTATTACCAACGCTTGTTTATCTGTTGTAATAGACTCTCGCAACGGCCTCAATGGCAACGCATAGTAAATGCGTTGGTATAGACTGTACCAACACTTATTTAGATTTTTACCAACGCATATATGCGTTGGTAAAGGGGTGTTCATGTTGTAGTGTGTTATGGAAACTGTAGTAGCTAGGGCGCGAACCTAAGCGAAAGGGGAAACGGATCCTCTGTATTAGCCTAAGGAGCACAGTTTTATGCATTAGGGTATTGTATCTACTGTATGATCAAAAATAAAAGATTCAGTTCGAGCGCTACAGTACTAAAGAGAACTGTAAAAAATCACTACAATCGCTATACTAAACATGTATTGTCCCTGTGGTATTCTCTATGGTAACCGCAGAGAATCCGCATCCAGCTAAAGGAGGCTGCGATTAATTTGATTGTTTGCTCCCACAATTTTCGTGTGTTGGGTGTGGCAACGAAACAGACACTGCTCGCTTAAATTTAGTTGTCCCTTCTAAAAAACGTCGAGGAGAGAGATAATTGCACTCTATGTAGAAATAATTTTGCTTCTGCAACCAATGCTTACACGGGGGTATATGCTTGTCGACACTGCCGCGTGGTTAAATTTCTCCGTAGAAATTGACGACTGCTCTATAGCATAGCATTCTGTCAGGAAGAAATTAAGCGTCTATATAACACTCTTAACATTTTTTTTCTCTTTCCCGTATGAAAAAATTCCTGTCATCCAATGGGCCAAGAAATTCCTGTCATTCGCAGGAACAACAGAAAAAAAAAAACAAAAAAGACGAAACTAGGCCGTTCTGGGCCAACGAAAATCCAACTGTCCCACGTTGGGACATGTGGCTAACCTTGGGCCGAAAGCCTGGCCCAGTAGCATAGACGGTAAGCCCAGATGACTGGATTTTCCTATTCTTTTTATCTAATAGTAATTAGTTATACTATGGCTGCTAGTACGAGTAATAGAGAGATTGTAATTGACCGGATCACATGACACAGAAATAGTATTTTCGATCCTAGTTGAAAAATCCCATAATACCATTATAACAAGTATTCAATCGGCTATGTTATTCCTTAGTGCAGTGCACACGACTTAAAAGACAAGGGAAAATAGCAAGAAAGACAGTAGCGCACAAGGGAGCGGCACGGGAAATTCAGTGCACCGACAGCAGCAATGGAAGCAGCAAGATACATCCATGCATCCCTGAGACCCTGACACACACAGCTTGCGCCTTCGCTTTCATGGCCACCCTGCCTAACGGATCCAGCAAAGCCCTCCTCACACGTGCCATTACTGCGATGCTGGACCAGCCCGTGTGATCCAACAAACCTAACTCCAATGCCATTCATGCCATTCATACTACTCCACCAAGCAGCAGCAAGCTGTTCTAGTTTCTGCTTTTGCTTTGCCAGTTTGCTGTCTCCTTGTGTTAGGTCTCGTCTGATCTGCCGAATGGGCATCTGACCAGAAGTGGCTCTGACAATACTGCAGGCACCTCTGATTTGGGTTCCTGCGTGAATAGGACGATAGTTGTAATCTGAAATGGCATCGTCTACAATGTGAATGTGATCATGGTTCATACCAGATGGGAGAGATTTGCCAATATAAAGAGTTATTGATCAACCTACAGTGACAAAGCACAGGATTGCTTCACGACCATTTGACTCGGTCTTTGAAGAATAGTCGAGGAGGGGCATTTTGGTATCGTCTCCAAAGACCTAGTCAAATCGTCCCGAAGCAATCTCCAATGAGATGGGAGAGTCCTGCATGAATAGGACGATAGCTGTAATCTGAAATGGCATCGCCTGTAATGTGAATGTGATCATGGCTGCGTCAGATGTTTGCAGCCCCACCGGCGGATCCATGTCGTTAGGCGAAGAAGTCTGGGACCAGATGCGCGCCATTAGTTGCTCAACGTGCGGCATTCAATTCAGCAGCTCCGGCTGAGAGGTACGGTACTACGTTCAGCAGCTCCGGCTGAGACGTACGGTACTTCGTTCAGAGATCAGAACACAGTTTGGAGGTAGTACGAACTAAGGATCATTCCGTATCCGTACCAACCATTCCCCTCGATCTGCAATACTAATATCCGCACCGCCATGTGCGGTTTCTCGCAATCTTGGTAGGTTACTTGTAAGATATCAACAATGTTCTGTCAGGACATCAGATGTTCAAAGCATTTCAGATGTACAAACGATGCAAGATAAGTACAGCACAGACAAGGCACAAAACAAGTAGTTAAAATCGTAACAACACAGGTAATAGTACTCAACAGATTAAGCTTCTTTTGACTTTTACTGAGGAAGAAGATAGCTATGCATAGGCACAACAGGTAGCAACAATCTGACTGTTTTTGACAACCAAGTATGGTGACATACACAGAGAGCACCCCTGACGTCACGTACACTTGCTGTGGGCGGCGGGTAACAACATCGACACAACACACACTCAAGGGACTAATAGGACACCGAGCGACGAATCAGTCAGCAACGCTTCTCGCCTGCTCCGAGTGTTAACGGCCGGAGCAGGGGGAGGTTGAGGAATGGTGAATTGGGGACCATCATATAACCATTGTTTCTTTCTGTTGTCGTCAGGGGGCGAGGCGGTGTGGCGGATCTGTCTCTGCGTTGCACTAGCAGGCGGAGCCCTTGCGGCACGACAGGGCGCCCGCACCGGAGGTGATGGTGTCAACCATGGACGATGACTTGGCGCCGAGGCTGGAGGCGCGCGAGTAGCTGGCCGAGGCGCCTGCTCCGGATGGGGTGAAGAAGGCGCCGTTCAGCAGGAGATCGCCCTCTGATCTCCAGTTCCAGGCCTTCCAGATGCTCTGAGAAGTTTCCACTCTCTTCGTCACCTGCGGTTTGTTCGTACCGAGAGTTAGTAAGGGACTGAATAGTTGCTAAAGGCGAAACGATGAAGCGTACTGGCAGACGGTCAGGATATATACCTCCTTGGCAAAGGCGTTTGTCGGAGCGAGGTAGCGGTTGCCCTGGCTGTTGATGGTTGGCTCAGCGCTCCCGCCAATGGCGTACATCTCCCAGTGGGTGTAGTCATTGTTCACCACATGGAAGTAACCATGCCTGCACCTGAAACAAGGGCAATTTAGATGGCGACAAGAGTTAGCAAGCTGTCATTCAATCTGAACAGAAACGATGCAATGGGATGCAATGCTGGACTGAAACAAGCATATAAGCTATTGCCAAATTGGGGCAGGTTTTAGTATCTTGGTGATCTTAAGACAGACTGGTTCAGTTCACGAATTTACCTTGGTATTCTCTGAACGAGTCCTTCGCCAAAATGGTTGAAAGCTATTGTGACCTGCATTGCCTTGTCCTTCACATAGGAGTCACTGTGACCCAGGAGCATCACCTGCATTGTTCATTTACCATCAGTGAAAATCCAAGCAGGCTGTTTGCACACAACACCAAAAGAATCCCGAGATGCTACAGCGATATTCACAGTACAGCCAACGGACAACTTCTGGTAAGATTTGGAAGAACAATTGACATGAAACTCATGCTAAACTACACTTGTGCTGGTAGAAAACAAACGAGTCCTTCACATACGCCAAACCCTGGAGATTCCAATGGCTTCGATGGAGAAAACAAAAGATGGACAAGCAATTATTGCAGGATGAAAACAAATGTGTAGGATCTAGGATGTACGTACCAGGGTTCCAAATTTCATTGAAATTTCGCGAAATTTCGCACATTTCGCTCAGATCCGAATTTTAGGCGTTTCGGGCAAAATAATTCGAGTCCATTTGAATTTTGGGTCGGCCTACTGCAGCTTCTCCCCACCGGCCCAAAAGCCCACCATCGCCTGGCCTTACTACTCCCCTCCCGTGCATGAGTGCGTGACCCCTTTCCCTTTGCTGCCGGTTTGCCCTAGCTACCTCCAAAATCCCCAAATCGGACTGGTCCGGAGGCGGCGCGCTCGCAGTGCTGTGTGACGGCGGAGTGGGAGCACCAGCGCAACGCCGACGGCGGAGTGAGAGGTGGGAGCACCAGCGATGGCGCGTCATAGCAGCATAAGATGACTGGCGGAATACGAGGCGGCGGCGATGCGCGGCATTCGGTTTACAACCGCAGCTGCTGAACGGCGGAGTGGGAGCACCAGCGGCGGCGCGACGGCCAGTGGGAGTACGAGGCGCGGGACGCGGACGCGGCGGAGTACGGCTCTGATTCTTCTTCTTTGTTGCTTTTGTGTCTTTGTCTTTATTGTCACGATAGTTGATCTATAATGTTGTGTTCTTCTTCTTTGTGGTGATGCAAATGTTGTTCTTGCTCGACTCTGGTTTGTCGATGAAATTTTTGAATTTTTTGCCGCCGAAATTTCGAAATTTCGGTCAAAATTGGACCAAATTTCGAGCAAAATTCAAATGCTGATTTCACCTTTTTGGCCGAATTGAAACTGAAATTTTCGAAATTTCGCCAATTTCGGTTCGGCCCGAATTTTTTGACGAAACGAAATCCTAAACCCTGGTACGTACCTCATTGTGGTGGGTGAAGTAAGTGTTTGATATCGTGATGGCATGGATCCCATGATGGCATCGATAAGGCCGTCTTAAGACGATTGGAGACCGAGCGTTGGTCAACCCAGATGTGGTCGAGCCGAAGATGGACACAAGATCACCATCGCCTATCGCCCGCCAACCGTAGTGGCTCGGCGAGCGCGCGACCATGGCATTGCGGTGGGCCGCAATCGTGGATGATGACGTTGGTGATGTATCAGATCGTGATCACGAGCGCAGATTCGCGATGTGCACGTTGGCGCCACTACCGCCGATGGTCTTGAAGTCGTTCATGATGAGCTCGCCAGAGTGACGACCATGTCGTGCTTGAAGATGATCCACGCCGCTCGCCCTGTATGACGGCCAGAAGCGCAGGTGCCCTCCTTGGGGTTCACAGGATCATCGCCACCGGGTCGACCACCACGAGATCTTGCCGCCACGGCCACCGATCGTGTCGCAGCCTAAACCCGATCCGCGATCCATTGTCACAACATCTGAAGCTATTGTGTGCATGCGAAGCAAGGAACGACAGGAGAAGGAGTAGCAGAAGTCTTTGGGCGATGGGCTTTACTTTCATGTTAATGAGTAGTGAACGAGTTGTCGTTTGTGCTACAAATGATTCACCGCTAACTCAGAAAAGGGAAATCTTTGTGTGGCCAGGGGGTTATCAAGAAAGAAACTAAGAATTCCCCAAGTCCATCCCTCTATCTGTTCTTCTCTACCTTCCAGATTCTACCCCAAATCAGGTGAATGTCTCGATTCCTTCGGTGCAGCGCCGGGATCGTGACAAATTGGTATCAGACCTCTTTGATCTAGTAGCAATTGTGGCGAAGAAGAAAGGAACGAAGCCTACGCTGACTAAGAGAATGGAAATGGCAGAAGGGAAAGTCTCTACCCTTGATGACAATGTCAAGGCCATACTGAAGATGGTCACGGGAATGGATGATCGGATGAAGCAAGCAGAAGCATGGAGACCTACTATTGATTACTCGCTGACTGGGTTGTGATAGGCGACAGAGGATCTTGAATTGCGGGTGTTTCATCTGGAGGGAGGCCCGCCAAATCCTCCCTATCAGACCACACCTCGACTTGATGGGCACCGTGAGGAGAAGCAATATCAGGGGGAAATCCATGGGGTGATCCCTGCCCCTAGGCAAAATCTGATCAAAGGTGAGTTTCCTTACCAAAATTCTTAGGTTGCTTATGATTTGGGCAGTAATGTGGAAAAGGGGGGGTGCGGAGCTTCAGGAAGTCACAATCACCCTCAGAGGGAGTTCTGCATGCCTAGTTTCCTTGATTTGATGGGGAACATCCTAGAGTTTGGAAGGAAAAGTGTGAGAAATATTTCAATATGTTCGATGTGCTAATTCAATGCTGGGCTCAGTATGCCTCATTGCATTTTCATGGCAATGCCTCCTTGTGGCTACAAACATTTGAGGCACAGCACACGGTGGACAATTGGGTAGAACTTTGTGTAGCAGTGGAGAATAAGTTTGGAAAGGACTTATATCACAATTACATGAGAACCTTGTTAAACATCAAGCAGTTAGGAGGGGTGCAAAAGTATTATGACCAATTCCAGAATGTGGCACATACGGTACTATCTCATAATAGGAATTACGATGATGTCTTCTTTGTCAATAAATTTGTTGAGGGATTGAAAGGAGAAATCAGAACAGCCATAGTTTTGCACAAACCGCGAACAGTGGATACTGCATTATTGCTTGCTTTGCTGCAAGAAGAGAAGATGGCTGTAGCAGCTAGGAGATATCATGGGCGACAAGACCAAAAGGACTATACAAGGTTTATGTCAGACCCCTGGGCGTGGAATACCCGAAGATCTTATGTGTATACAGTGCTAGTCCCAGGAATAAAGGCTAGCACACACATTCACAACATTTGGCATCACAATCATACATTCATAATCTAAAGTAAAGCAAAAGGGATAATCTACTTAAGTTATTACAAGAGTTATTACAAACCAAGGCTAACCGGCCAAATAAAAGCAGTCATCAGAGAAAGTAAAGTCGCAGCGAAAACAAAAGTAGTAGTAGTAGCAAAAGTCTAGCGGCATACCCATCTGATCCCTTAGGCAACCGACAAGGAAACAAGGTTTAAGTAGACCCATCACCGAACCCCTCGGTACAGTGCAAAGAACTCGTTGTCGCGCTCTGATCATCGCAAATTCTAAACCAACAACAATAAAGAAGATTGAGTACTTGTGTACTCAAAGAAGACTTGTAGTATATCACAAAAATTATATTAGATGCAAGGTCACAAAAGTATGGCTCTATTCTACAAGTTCTTTTGCTCAAAGCCAAGGTTATTTGCAATATTCACAAGTAGTACTTTGAAACGGAATTTGAAAGAGCAGTTTATGAAAAAGTAAGCACATGACAATAAGTAAAGTAACTGAACAAGTAACAACAAACACTCACAACCCTACCCGGTTGTAAGAAAAAATATAATCAATATTACGCCATAGAAATGGCACTGACAAGTTCGTGTTCAACCATAGAAATGGCAGTCCTACTATAGAAATAACAAACCAGTCATAGAAATGACAGTTCTGCTATAGAGATAGCAACAAAGCCATAAAAATGGCCGTTAACTCAACAAATTAAAAACCCCATGTCATTACCCCAATTTTTTTTGACAAAACAGTTTGGAAAAACAAAAGCTACCGCCATACCAGCCGCACTAAGCATGCTCATGACCGCGAGCGCGGCTATTCGAATAGTTTGTTACTCTGTAGAGGTGTACAATTTTACCCATAATACGCGGTATTCCAGTTGCTTGGAATATCTCTATATCACTGCTCACTGCTGAAGGTAAGCAACCTAGAGTTCGTGACGCAGCCTTTACATTATCTAGTCCTAACCTTGCACTAGCCCTACGAATCTTTATCATCATCCGTCGGGATTATAATATTAGTAACACTAATAGTAACAAGGTAACACATAGAATAAGGAGCCTTACTCACACGGATGGAAACCTGTTGAGCAAGTCCCTCACTTCGCCCAGATGGAAACCCGTCGAAGTGAGGCATCCGCAGTTGTGTCGGCATTGCCGATCCCCCGGCAATGTGCGCACTACTTCCGCCTACTGTCATGCAAGGCTAAGATTTTGATAACTTAGTTAGCTACGACCATCCCATAATAGCACATATGGTTGTACGATTAGGTCTTAGTCCTGGATTTGCTGGCTTCAGTCCTTAATCAACTACGGGCAAGATCTCCACCCAATCTACTAGTGAGTTTCAATCCTCACTCTTCCAGAATACAATATAACTTGCCTGAGTCTAAAGACTAAAGTTTTCATGTCATTTTCATATAAAATAACAGAGGTAACTCCTTTGGACATTTTACAAAATACTCCAAAATTCGCAAATTATCATATTGTCCTTTAATATTTTTTTTTCAGAAATTCTATTGCTCTAGTTGCATTTGTGCAATGACTGCACTCGAAAATTCCCAAATGACATTACATATTGTCTAACCCACATTCTAAAGGTTACAACAGTAAGGAATTAATATTTCAAGGAGACATATGCAGCAAGTAGGATTACAACTACCGATTTCCCAATAATAGCATTTTCATACAAGAAATACATGCATGCATAATAGGATTTGCAAAACAAAGTACAATAAGTAAAATACTAGGATCAACATGATCAAAGGGGGTGATTGCCTTGCTCTTGTTGTTCTGGAGGTATAATGGATTGGTCGTCGCAAGAAATAGCCGAATAATCGATGTCTAAAAAGAGCCAAAAAAGAATTAAATAGCAACCAACCAAGATAAACAGTGACCAAAAATAAATATTTTTACATATTCAGGTAGATCATGATTTTAGATGAATTTATAGGCTAATTTCACTAAATTTGGAATTGTGTAGCAAAAGTTATTAAGTTTTTACTACAATCGGTTTGATAAATCCAGAATAAATGGAAAATACATTTTCTAACGGAGAAAGTGTATTCTCATGTCTATTATATCGGAGTTTACACCTTCACTAATGGAAATCGTATTCTGGCTATAACTGAAAGCGTATTTTCTATTTTCCATTGGATTTTTGCTTAAAACCGACAGGTGGGGCCCACTGTCAGTGAGACGATCCACGAGGTTTTCACTGTGCACTTAAACCGTGGGGCTCGCATGTTATAGACTCAAGCGAAGTTATCGGTTTGAATTAACTTAACAGCTCGGTCCCACATGTAAGTGACTCATTAGGATTAACTAAACAGTTAAATGGTCAGTTAGCCCTAATGACATGATTAGGCATGCTGATGATGAGCTACAGTGCTTGTCACCGCGGTGCCGTGCGGTGGCGCTCACACCCGCGCTGCTCGTCAGTGATGTGGGGCTCGGCGAGGCAAGTGGGTGCTCAGAACGAGATCTACACTCTAATGCGCACCTGCCGGCACTGACAGCGTGACTTGGGGTGGCTCAACGCGGTGGCGCGCCGGCGGCGAGCGGAGGAACAGGTACGGCAAAACACGATAGCGCGAATGGGCATAGCCCTTGGCAAATGAGCGCGCGCATAAGCATCTAGGGGCTATTAGGAGTATACCAGAAGGACGCGGAGGAGCTGAGGTGAGTTGTCAACGGCGAATTGCGGTGGCGAGGTCGGTTGCGTGTGGAGAAGAAACCCGGGTGAAGGATCTTGAAATCCGATGGTTGGGGAAGCTTCAGTACGTCCTAGCGATGCTTCGGGTGTAGCGAATCGGCTCGAGCTGTAGTTGCTTGAGGCGGCGTTCTGATTGGAGACGAAGAAGAAAGGCCCAATTGGGAGCTTCTGTGGATCAAAGGCTAAATTGAGTGAGGGGAAAGACTCAAGGTGTTATGGAACATGATATGACGCGAAGAACTTGACACGAAACCCTTCACGGCGCTAGAGACGAAGATGATGGCGTGCGGCAGTTTTAGGGTTTCTGCTCTCGGAGCTCTAGAGTTGGATTGAGTGGATAGGAAGAGAAGTGAGTGAGCGCACGAGTTTGGAAAGGAAGAGACGAAGCTTAGGACGGGTTTTTATAGCCTGAGCGGCAGAGATGAACGAGGTGGAGCTCGGGCAGTTATGGGCAACCCGGCGAAGCTTCACAACGTTGTACGGGCAGAGGAGGGTTGGCGCGGCATTGAACAGCGATGCGACCCGGGTGGTTGAGCTGCAGTAAAACCATTGGCGGTGAGGCGAAACCAGCGGCGTGGCGGAGCTCTCGCACGCGGGCGTGCGTGAGGTGGACGATGAGTCCTGCGCATGGGGCCCACCAGTTAGCAAGACAGCGAAACGGTACGCGTTGGTGTAATCTCAACGGTCTAATTAGAAACGAACGACCTAGATGAAAAGATCTGTTCGGATGGTTCGAACGTTTCAACCAATCTGGACCATCGATTTCACCATCAACGACTCAGATGAAATGAGCTGTCCAGGTGGTTCGAACATTTTAATCAATCTGGACCATTGATTTCAAAATCCAATGGCTCGAAATCGCTGGGTCCGATCCACTTATGGAGATGGCCTGGTTCGGTCAGGGGGTTTGGGCTCGAGCCCGAGGAACAGTGCTAGCCTTTGGTTTTTGAATTAACAAGTGAAATTCTTTGCCGATTTAATTCACCAATCAAACAAAGTCTAAAAATTATGATTTTTTTTTGTGTAGACTACTAAGCTCAAGTAGTTTCTACAATAAAATTTTCAGAGGTTAACACCTTACCTAAATTTCTACAAAATTCAAAAAATGTGCTGTTCCTAGGAGGTTGTAGTTATTTTTCTAAACAAAATTTTATATAGAAATTTTGTTGAATGGTTCCTAGGATAAATAGCCTGAAACCATTCTTTCACTTAGAAAATTTTATTTTATTCTCTCTATTTCCTTTTTAGCACCTAATATTTTTCAAGTTTTATTTTTAAAACCAACACAAGATTGTCAAAAAGGCAAAGTTTAAATGCAAATGTTCAATGGAGCTTTTCCTAATGCATTTATATTACTTAATCCCAAGATTAGGATTGTGGGATGTTACAGTTCAATCACAAACCACAAGTTTATGGTGGCAAAGGAATTTTGGGAGAGGCTCCTATTGAAACCAAGACTGAAAACACGACCAAGGTGGAGGAGAAGTATGAGAATCTGAGGTCATTGCGCAAAGCTCATGGTCTATGTATGAAATGTGGAGATAAATGGGGAGCTAGGCATAAATGCCCTAGGAATGTGCCACTGCATGTTTTGGAAGAACTCTTGGAGGCATTGCAGTTGGAAGGAGAATGTATCGAAGGAAATGATGAGGACAGTAAGAACAGTGATGAGGAGGTGTTGATGAGTATTTCTCAGAGTGCTGTAGTGGGAGTTCAAGGAAAAAGAACAATCAGATTGCAAGGATGCATCGGTAATCAAGCGATTTTGGTGTTGATTGACTCAGGTAGCTCGGGAAATTTCATCAGTGATACATTGGTGCACAAGTTGCAAGTTGTCACACAACCAGCAAGGTTAGTCCAAGTGACTCTAGCTGATGGAGGGAAGATGTGTAGCAGTCAGCAGATCTGTAACATCCTAATTTTCTGGGCTTTTTAAAATTTGTCTGCTTCATTAGCTATCCTGTTGTATGGATATGATTTTATCGATGTTGCAACTATGTGAGCTAGCTACTGATCGTGGGACTAGTTTAGAATACACAGAGGGTCCCGGAGTTGCATAATCGGGCTTTGGGTTAAATCGACTTTCTCCAATTAGGTTGTTCCATCTTTCTCCCTTGCTCCCTCTCACCTTTGTGCTTTTCCCTCTCACCTATTGTGCTTTGTTCTTCTCATCTATTAAACCTAAGAAGATTTGTTGCAGATGGTTCAGACCCGTAACTCCACAAGTCAAAAAGAACCCCTTCCACCGCCACCTCCTGGTCAGCCCCAGATGAACTTGGAACAGATGATGGCCATGCAACTGCAACTACTTCAGGCACTTGATCATAATCAAGTTAATCAGCCTACACCAGCTCCAACTCCAGTCTTTCCACCACAGTCCAGACTTGGAGAGTTCATGAGAACCAGGCCGCCCACTTTTGCCGGTTCGGTGGATCCACTAGATGCTGATGATTGGCTAAAGGATGTTGAAAAGAAACTTACCCTGGCAAAGTGCAATGATCAAGAAAAAGTCCTCTATGCTGCACACCAACTCAGCAGAACCGCAGGAACTTGGTGGGAAAACTACTGTGCAACTCATCAAAATATTCAGGATATATCTTGGCAATTGTTTTCTGCTGCTTTCCGTATGGCGCACATTCCTTTGGGAATGATGGAGATGAAAAAGCGAGAGTTCCATAAGCTGCAACAAGGCAATCTCAGTGTGTCAGAGTATCTCAACCAGTTCACTCAACTGTCAAGGTTTGCACCGGAAGACGCTGCAACCGAAGAAGCTAAGATCTGGCATTTTATAGAAGGACTTAACCCTAACCTTAAAGTGCAATTGGTGTCAGTCGACTACCCCAATTTTCAACAGATGGTCAACAAAACTCTTGTGCAAGAAGATGCTCAACGTCAGTTGTACGAGTCTCGTAAGAGGAAGATGGTGCAGCATGAGTCTCATCAAAATCATGCACAAAGATTCAGAATGGATATGCAGCATCCCGTCCGTTTCACTCCTCCTGCCGCATTCATAACTATCGCACTAACACCTCGCCCAGCTGTTTCAGGATTCGACAACAATAACCAACGTCAGGGAAGCAACAACCCAGCCCAAGGAGTCAATTGTTACAGATGCCATGAGATAGGTCATTATGCTCATATAGTTGCCCACATAAATGCCAAGCCATGACTCCAATTCCCTTCAACTTAGGAGCTACACCAACCCAAATCACTACATCAGGAGCAGGCCAAGGAATAACTCAGATCCCAAGTCAAGCCACTAGGACTCCACTTCTTCTACAAAAGGTCGAGTGAATCAAGTCACCGCAGTGCCAGCTCAATCAACTCAGAACTTTAGTCTTGGTAAGTTCTAAGTCAAAGAAGCTTCAGTTGCAGTTTTGTCTCGCTCAAAAGAGAAAGTCGTTGGAAGAGTGAGCAAAGTCCGAATTCCCAAACCCATTCTCTAGTCAGCACGAATCTCGGGGTCAAGATTCCGTTTAAGTGGGGTAGGTTTGTCACATCCCAATTTTCTAGGATTTTCAAAATAAAAATAACCATTTGATTTTTCCTAAGTTGTTAAAGCTTAATTTGAATTTTCATAAATTTAAAACAATTTAATGTGAGTAAATCAAACTTCAATTAAATAAAAATCATCTTATTTGATTTTTCTAGTTTTATCTTGGAATTCCTCTTTCCAAGACCCGGTTGTTTTTCCGTGGAGTTCTTTTTATTTCTTTTCAGCTTGCCCGTATTTCAGAGTTCCTTTAAAGCTTTAGAAATAAAACAAACTATTTGCATTTCATTGAATAAATGTAAAGCTTAAATTGAAATTCCAAAGTGAAAAACATTTAAATGATTAAATCAAACTTTAATTGAATTCTAAAATGAGTTTATTGGATTTTTCGGGTTTTCTTGGATTTTATTCAAGTCTTTGCTGTTTCTCACAACCCGGTCTGTTTTATTTCTTTTCTATCTTCCCAAAAATTATTTTATTTGTTGTAAAATTTAATTTAAATTGGTGGTTTATTTTGAAGCTTTGAAAATAAAAATAATCGTTTGGATTTTATCAGTTTAATTTAAAGCTTAAATTGAATTTCTGAAGGAAAAATATTTTAATAGTTTAAAATAAACTTCAAAAAAATCCAAAACTAGTTTATTTGATCTATTCAAGTTCCAAAGTATTTTATAAAATTTTCTTGAAATTTTTGTATTTTTATTTTTTTTAATTTTCTTATTTCCCTTTACTTTTCCCTTTCTCTCTCCTCCTTTCCCGTTCATCTTCCAACCGAGCATATTTCTTGTTTCCCTTTCCTCCCATGCCTGCCATGCTTGCCCCATGCAACACCTTGCCCATCCCCTATGCAAACCCATGCCCTACCACCCCCATGTCGTCGGCCATGCCCTGGCTCCTCCACCCTTTCTTCTTTTCCATGCCGCTGCAGCACCTCCCTCCCCCACTGCATGCTCCTTCCTCCCTTCCTCTCCTCCCCTCTCCTTCCACTTCTTCAAAACCAGCAACTCCCCATGCCGACTGCCGCTGCCAGCACTCTAGCCGAGCTACTCCAGCTCCTTCCTCTCCTCTCCTCCAACTCCAGTGCAAACTGAAACCAGCAGCATCCCCCACAACACATGCAACTAAATGCAAATACTTAATTTCCAACATCTCTTTCTTGTTCTCCAAAAACAGCAGGACATCACCTCCATCGGTTCTCCATCTACAGTCGTCCATTCGCCAATCCAATTGCGTCACGGTGTGCTCCTTGACTTCCTCATCCATCTCCCCGAATTCGCCCCACTCTCTTGTCTTCTTTTCTCCACAATCGAGTTTTTACCGCTGCCGGCCGAACAACCTTCCGTCGTCATTTCCAACGTCGTTGACCATCCCCTAGTGACGTCATCACTACCATTAGCTTCACCTCACGGCGTTCTACGTCATGCTCACTTCCTTTTCTCCAAAGCATCGTCGGTTCAACGGCGCCACTATTTGCGCCCACACCAGACCTCCGCCGGCGACGCGGCCACAACCATTGGGTCCATCTCACTCCCAGGATTCCATTTTGGTAGTTCGTCGACCGCCCCTCCCTTTCGCTCGCCGACGCCATCATTTTGGCCTGAGTCGGCACTATTCATGTCTGATGATTTTCTATATTTCATGTGAACGCAAACTTCCGGATATTCGTTTTTCTTCATGCAAAATCTGATTCAGTCGATTCTCATTTCTAAATTCATCAAAATTCAGCCCCTCTCTTTTGCTACTAATTTGGTAATTTTTAGATTTGTTGTATTTACTTGGCTCTTTTCGCACGTGTAGATTCCGATGTTTTTGAAGAATTCTTGGAACCATCTGCCGAAGCACTTCAAACCTTCAACGAAGGCAAGTCGTAGACCTTTGATCATATTGAACCCATTTTATAAAACTATATTGATTTATATCAACATGCATTGTTAAGTTTATAATAAATGCTTTCGGGAATAGTTAAATGCCTAATTGTCATTATTCCTCCTTGTATAATTGCTATTGACACGTACCCTTGAATGAAATAAATCCTTGGACACCATAGGTTGGGTAATCTTAGTTGAAAATTATTGTACTACCAACAGGGGTTGTATTATGCTTAGCCTTGCTTAGTCACGTGGGATTCATGATCACATATTCATAAATGATTAATTTTGACCTAATGATATATGGAATTATGGTGTGATTCCACTGTTGTGCAACTGTGGTGCGAGATCACAGTTGTGTCAATTGTGATGCGATGTCACTGTTATTAAAATTTGTCGTGCCATGGCAAGAGTTGTCATTTGGCCAAGTTGAATGAAAATGAGTTATGCTCAAGCGAGTGGTTGGATAGTAAAGGAGGAATGCGTGAGGCAATGCGGGAGGCACATTATAGGGTGCAGGAGGCACTTAGGTGCGCGAGGCACATGGAATGCGGAAAGTCTTGCCGAGCAATGTTGGGACCCGAAAATGCATCTCAGGAACCCTCTGTGTTTTCCGAACTAGTCCCAAATCAGTAGCTAGCTCACACAGGAAACAGTGATGAAATACCATCCATTTATTCGATTTAACTAAAAAGATCTCCAAGTAACAAATAATAGTAATAACTGGACCTTATGGTCAACGTTTACTTAACTTGCCACACAGGGCTAAAGAAACAAATAAAACTCTTGCAGCGGAACAAAACTCTTCGAATGGCCAATCAACATGCCCACAGGCAATCGAGTGGAGAACGCATCCTAATCCGCAAAACCTTCATAGTCCTCCTTCTGGAAGAACTCTTGGGCAGCTTGATATTCTTCAACTGCGGATCAATCCGAGGGCAAAAGCCATAAGTACTTTTGAATGTACTCAGCAAACCATAGAGAAATGTATGCAAATAGTATTCATGCATGGCTTGACAAGGTTAGCTGTATGGTTCTTTTGCAGAAAGCAACATTTACGATAAATACAATAGATAGATTGAAATGCATAGTTGAAAACAATAATAAGTAATTAAACAATTTCTTTGAAACGACTAGTGAACTTCCCATTCACTTCCCAACCCAAACCAAAGATAAGTGAATCCCCAATTCACCAATCGACACCAACCACCAAGTGAATGACATGTTCACCAAACAAACATTATATTCATCAAGTGAACTTCCCATCCACACTCTGACTCATTTTATAAAATACTCTATCTCCCGTGTGAAATCCCCGAGCACGTCCATAACCGCGGACATGGCTATTCGAATAGTTTTACACTCTACAGAGGTTGTACAGCTTTCCCCACATGACACGACTTCTCTAGTTTGTTTGGCATCCGTCGATACCATCGCCACTACCTTAGGTAAGGCCTAGAGCACGTGATAAGGCTTTTACAAAGCTCCTTCTTAACCCGCTTCGCCGCGCTAAGGTTTCGACATCAATGTCTTTCCGACTGCACAGGCCCCCTCTTGCGCCTGTGAGAATACGTTTCCCATAACTCACGCTTTCCACGACAGAACCGAAATCAAGACATCGCTAATTAATTAGCCAGGTCCATCCCATACCAGACATGTGGTTGTACGGTTAAGGCCCAGTTCAATGGCGCACAAGATTAAGTCCTTGACAATTACTTAGGCGAGACTACCACAAACCCAATCCGTGCTAAACCCGCACCCCCACTATCCACCAACCACTCACCCAAGTGAAAACCATTTTGTTTAACCAAGACCCATGACTCACCCCGTCATGGTACCCACAAATTTTAACAAGAGTGGCTCACCACCACGATTCCATATATTATTAAGTCAAGATTAATTATTATGACACATGTGATGATAAACCCATCGTATCTAAGCTGAACTAAGCATTAATACGCTACCCATGTTGGCAATATGAATATGTCCAACTAAAATCATCCCCGCTAGGGTGACAAAGGATTCATGGCATTCAAATAATCAAAGGAGGCATAATGACAACAAGTAATAACTAATCCCAAAACAATTTGTATAAAAGATAGCATGCAATTGTATAAAACAATATACTTTTGAAATCATAGGTTCAATATGATTAAAGGACTACGGCTTGCCTTAGAATAAATCCTGAGATTGATCTTGATCTTGGTAGACTCATCCTTGCTCACAGCTTCTCGAAGTATTGATGCCTACTCGCAAACAAGCAAATAAACCAAATAAATACAAAACAGAGAGAAAATAAACTCTAAAAATTAAATAAAAATCTTATATAAATAGATCTTGAATTTAGATGAATTTAGGAGTTTGAATGGACTCAAACGGAGTTCGGGTGCAAAAGATATGACCTTTGCAAGATCACATAAAATGATGAAATTGAGAGGAAAAAGAATATCCAGAGAATATTCTTTCGGATTAAAATAGATAAAAGGAATTAGAGACTTACAAGTGGGGTCCACTGGTAAGTGAGAGAGATAGAATCAATGGATGACAAGGGGTCCCACATGGCATAGAGTGGTCTATGGTGGAACGAGTTCATGGACTTCGGCTTAGGGATTTTACACATGCACTGACACATGACAAAAGAGAATGAGGTGGCTGGGAAGGTGGCTTGCCACAAGGATGACACACAAGCCAATCTGATGATGTGGCCGAGGAGGTGGCAGCTGAGGTGGCAAAAGAAGAAAGACAGGGAAGAACAGGAGGTCATGGCCGACGGTGAGAGCTCACTGATGTAGCGGCGTAGGGAATTGGGTGGTGCTTGATGGAAACGAACATGAGTACCGTGATGGCAATGACCAGGGGAGCATCAAGGAACAAAGGAGGTGGCCGGAGATCAAGAGAATCGACGGCGAGAAGGAAAATACCTGTGACAGAGAAGAATCGCGGCGGCGCAAACTCGACGGCCGAGAGAGAAGAAGGAGGGTGGGGATCGGATAAGAGTATCATCGTGCAAAAGATGACACGCACGAGGAGGCACACGGCTCACCGGAGTTGGAGATCGGTAAGGAGGCGGCGGCGGTCATTTTCGGACAAAGATGACAACGGCCAAGGAGCGGTTCTCGGGGAACGATGGTGTGAGCACGGCGTAGCACACGCTATTGCAGACCCGAAGGTGAAGACGGCACGGGCGGAGAGGCACTGACGGCAAAGAACTCCGGCGAACAAGAGCTTCGGCGGCGGCTCGGAGCTTGACGAAATTCGGCACAAAGGAACTGAAATTGCGGAAACCAATATGGGGTTTTGGTGGAGAGGGAGGATGCGCACCAAAGGACGCGGGCGCTCGGTTTAAATAGCACTGGGAAAGAGGAGTTTCAAAGGAGGCCGGCGGCTCTGCGTGTTTGTCTTGCACACGGCCTGGAAAGAAGTCTCCAGGTAGAAGACGACGCACAGGCAAAGGCGGGGCCACTCTGCAGGGAAACAAGAAACGCGCCGCTCGGGCTGGGCTTCACGCAAGAAAGGAAAGCGGGCCGAGGCTTGCTCACGCGCACGCACAAGAACAACGGCTCGGGCTGCAGTTGGGACTTCATGCGCACAGGACAAAGCGGCCGGGACTTGGTGCGGGTGAGAAAAAAAGGCGGCGGCGGGGTGACCAAGAAAACGGCAGTTGGACCCGCCGGTTGAAGCTACGTCCGCACAAAAGACAAATGGCCAAGGGCGGCAAAGCCAGGCAAGACGGAGAAAAAAAAAAGCCAAGGCTTTGGGGGGTTGGGTTTCATGAAAAAAAAACAATGGAACTATTTGGTTCCACCACGCTGAGAAAGGTGCGCCCAAGCCGATTCTCGAGATTTTATTAATAGTTTTTCTTTTTAGAAAATAGCGTAAAATCCAAATAGCAAATAGAAAGTAGCAATTGCACTCGAAAAAATTCTAGATAAATCTAGAAAATATATCCCAGCACAAAAAACCCAAATAAAATAATTTTTAATAATAGTTGATGTTGACATCAATCACCTTAAATTATTTTTTTTGAACTCCGAAAATTCCAATTAAGCTTTTAACTTTACCAGGAAAATCCAAATGGTTCTTTTTCTTTTAAAACTTTAAAACAGACCAAATTTTTGGGATGTTACAAGTAACCACTAAGAACTTAACATTGTGCGCCATTGATCTGGGCCATACCGTACAACCATAAGTCTATTTATGGGGTCGACCTGGCCAACTAATTAGCAATGTTTTGAGTCAGTTCTATTTGGGTTGGTAAGCGGTGCAAGAGGGGGTCCAGAATGATGAAACCTTAGTGGGCAGAACTGAGTCAAAATAGAACTTTGTAAAAGCCTTGTGATAGTGTCTCCTTGATTCACATGTCTAAGAAAACGTGTGTTATATCAAGCAATTATCTCTTGTGGGTCAAGTTGTACGACCTCTGCAGAGTGTTAAAAATTATTCGAATAGCTGTGTCCCCGGTTATGGACAATGCCTGGTGATTTCACACGAGGGGTAGATTTTCATAAAATGTTGGAATGGTTTGTTTGGGAAGCGATCTGAATGTTGGTTGATGGTTGGGAAATGAACAGGGTTGTTCGCTAGTTGTTTCAAAGAAACTTGTTTACTTATGTATTAATCTTTTAAATTATGCTCTTTAATCTATTTACTGTATTTACTATCAATACTACTTTCTGCAAAATAACCATAAAGCTATCCTTGTCAAGCCTTGCATGAATACTATTTGCATACATTTCCCTACGACTTGCTGATTACTTTAAGTACTCATGGCTTTGCGCCATTGTTGAACAGTCACAGAGGAAGAACCAGGGAATACAGAGATTTTTGATGAATACCTTGAATGCTATACGAACTAGGATGTGTTCTCCACTCGATTGCCTATGGGCATGTCGGATGGCTACCACGAGTTTGTTTATTATTCGCTGCAAGTTTACTCTGTTATCATTAAGCCCTGCATAGCAAACTCTGTAAAACTTGACCATAAGGTCCTTTGCTACTAAGTAATATTAATTTGTCTACTTCACTAGCTATCTTGTTGTATGGATATGATTTCATCGATGTTGCAACTGTGTGAGCTAGCTACTAATCGTGAGACTAGTTCAGAATACATAGAGGGTCCCGGAGTTGCATATCCGGGGTCCCGACAAGATCCAAGGACTCATGTGGTGGACTTAAAGGTATACTTTTTCCCCTGATGTTAGAGTACTTAGGCGTGGATACTATGACATGATTTTAGGTTTAGAGTGGTTAGAGGAACAAGGTCCTATGTGGATTGATTAGAATAAAAAAAACCGAAGTTTCATCATGAAGGGAGGCAAATTACTCTCCATGGAGTGACAGACATTACCAATACACGTCATAAGATTTCTGCCAAGAAGCTCGAAGGATTAGTCAGAAGTGGAGGTTTAGCACAATTGGTTCAATTAATGGCAGTAAGCCCTGAAGGCATGTCAGAAATTCTAACTCCAGCAGTACAGACATTATTGCAAGGCAATGCTCATCTGTTTCATGAACCACAAGAATTACCACCTCATAGATATCCTTTGATCGTTCAATTCCATTGCTGCTAGGAGTGAAACCAGTCCAAATTCAACCTTACAGATATGCTCCAAAACAGAAAGATGAGATAGAAAAGCAGATTAAGGAAATGTTACAAAAAAGGGTTATCCAACCTAGTGCAAGCCCTTTTGCTTCTCTAGTACTATTAGTGAAGAAGAAAGATGGCACATGGCGTTTTTGTGTTGATTATAGATAATTAAATGCTACTACAGTTAAAAACAAGTATCCCTTGCCGGTTATTGATGAATTGTTGGATGAATTGAGTGGTGCTCAGTGGTTTAGAAAGCTGGACTTGAGAGCTGATTATCACCAGATCAGATTGGTCGAAGATGATGAATTCAAGACAATTTTCAAAACACACCATGGGCATTGGGAGTTCAAAGTTATGCCATTTGTACTCACAAATGTGCTGGCTACCTTCCAGGTTGTGATGAACACTATATTTGCTCAGGTGATCAGGAAGTTTGTTTTGGTCTTTGTAGATGATATACTTATATATAGTAGGACCATTGATGAGCATTTACAACACCTCCAACATGCATTCAGTATTCTCACTGAACATCAATTGTTCAGTAAGAAGTCCAAGTGTTCATTTGCTCAGCCCCAGTTGGAATATTTGGGTCACATTATCAGTGACCCAAGGGGTGGCTACCAACCTCTCCAAGATACATGCAGTTAAGCATTGGCCAACTCCTCGCAATGTGAAATAGCTTAGAGGATTTCTTGGTTTGTCGGGTTATTACAAAAAAATTCATACGACATTATGGCATTATCAGTAAGGCATTGACTGAACTCTTAAAGAAAAATGTGTTGTACAGTTGGATAGACCGGGAACAAGCAGCCTTTGAAGCCATTAAACAGGCACTTGTGTAGGTCCCAGTGTTGGCATTGCCAGACTTTACCAAAGAATTTATTTTGGAAATTGATGCAAGTGATATGGGTATAGGTGTTGTCCTCATGCAATAAGGTCATCCCATAGCATATTTGAGTAAAGCTTTAAGGCAAAAAGCCAAAGGATTATCTACTTATGAGAAGGAGTGTTTAGCTATAATTATGGCAGTAGAGAAATGGAAACCATATTTGCAACATGGAGAATTTACTATTGCTACTGATCACAAGAGCTTGTTGCATCTCTGCAAACAACGAATTACACAAGGCATGCATCGTAAAGCTTTTCTAAAATTGTTGGGTTTGCAGTACAAAATTGTGTATAAAAAGGGATTGGACAACAAGGCAGCGGATGCCTTATCCCGCAAAGAGCATGAGACAGAAGTGTTAGCAATATCCACTAGCAAACCACGCTGGTTAGAAATCGTGGTGGAAGGCTATCAGAAGGACGATGCAACCAAAACACTGCTGGCTGAACTTGCTGTCACTGGAGCCAATTCTGAGGGATTTTGTCTGCAGGATGGAATCATCAAATATAAGGGTCGTGTTTGGTTGGGCAAACATACTGAAGCACATTAGGCAGTGCTGCTTGCATTGCATGACAGTGGTGTAGGAGGACACAGTGGAGTTACTGCTACTTACCATAAGATCAAATCATTATTTGCTTGGCCAGGCATGAAGAAGGACATTCAACAAATTATCTCGGGTTGTTCTATTTGCCAACAAGCTAAACCCGAACATATCAAGACACCTAGTTTGTTATGCCCATTATCCATTCCTACTCAATCCTAGACTACCATTAGCTTGGACTTCATTGAAGGATTGCCTAAGTCCAAGGGTTTTGACACTATTGTTGTGGTGGTGAACAAATTATCCAAGTATGGTCACTTCCTACCATTAGCGCATCCCTTCACGGCTTGGACCGTAGCACAATTATTTATCACCAACATTTACAAGTTGCATGGACTACCGCAAGTCATTATTTTTGACAGGGACAAGGTTTTCACAAGTGCATTGTGGCAGGAGTTATTCAAGTTAACTGACACCAAACTGAATATGAGCTCAGCGTACCATCCTCAAACCGACGGTCAAACCGAGCGCTTAAATCAGTGTTTGGAAACCTATCTTCACTACATGGTACAGGCTTGCCCGACTAAATGGTTCCAGTGGTTATCTCATGCTGAGTTTTGGTATAACACTACATACCACTCTGCTCTAGGCAAAACACCATTTGAAGTGCTCTATGGTCACCCACCACGTCACTTTGGCATTATCAGTGGAAATGGTAGCTCTGTCCCGGGACTAGAACAATGGTTGCAAGATCGTGAGCTTATGATCAAACTGATACAACAGAATTTACAGCGAGCGCAATAGAAGATGAAGGACCAAGCTGACAAAAAATGATCAGACCACGAGTTCTAGGTGGGTGATCTGGTCTATCTCAAGTTACAACCTTATGTCCAGTTTTCAGTTACTCGTCGAGTGTCGCAAAAACTTGGCTTCAAGTATTTTGGTCCTTACAAGATTCTTTAGAGAGTTGGCAAGATGGCATATAAATTGGAATTGCCGGTAGGAAGCCTTATTCATCCAGTGATTCATGTCTCCTAATTGAAGAAAGCTATCAAATCATCCAAATCGGTGAGTCCTTCTCATTCGCTCAATCTAATTTACTCTAACCAGGTTCTTTATCCTGTGGAGATAGCTATGATGCGTTTGGCAAACTGGGGCACAAGGTTGCGCCGCAGGGCTTTGTTCGGTGGTCGCAATCGCCGCGACAATGGTTCACCTAGGAGAATCTTAATGCCTTACAACACCACTTTCCATCTGCAACAGCTTGGGGTCAAGCTTGCACTCAAGCGGGGAGCATGTCACAATACTGAAGCTATTGTGTACAGACAGCAAGGAACGATAGGAGAAGAAGGAGTAGCAGGAAGTGCTGGGCTAGATGGGCTTTACTTTACTGTTGGGCTGAGTAGTGAACGTAGTGCGGGAGTTGTCATTTGTGCTACAGCGATTCGCTGGCTAACTGTAAAAGAGAAACCGACTGTGTGGCCAGGTAGGGATGGCAATCGGGTGTGGCGGGTACGGGTAGTGCTCGCCCATACCCATACTCGTGACCCTGATTTTCCCCCACAGGCATGCCCACGAAGGACGATGGGCAAAGAATCTCGCCCATGCCCATCGCTCACGGGGCATGCCCATTTACCCGTGAACAATGCATCGCCGCCCGTGGGTACCCATCGCCCGCGGGCATGCTCGTTGTAACATCCCAAACTTAAGTGTGTGTCTCAAAGGTAATAAAAATGAGGAGAAAATAAAACTTTTTCTTCAATTGGAAATACTTGACCAAATCTGTAATTCTTGCAAAGGAATTATAGAAAATCAAAACTCAAAAATCAAATTCTCCAATTCAATCCTATCAAAAACCTCTTTGGGAAATCTTGTGCCAAACCTCTGTAAATATTTTTCCTAAGTTCCTTGGGTGACTTTAAGCCCCTCTGAATTTTCTCACAATTTTTAGAAATTGTTTGAATATTTTTAGGGGCAGGTCAAACCTAGTCAAACCCTGGTCAAACCTCACTATCCATCCTTCTGGAATTTCGTGAGAATTTTGTGTTGCACAAACATCTCTGAAAATTTTATGGGAGGTTAATATGTTAGTCATAGAGCTCCTGTAAAAATTTAATAATTTTTAGAGTTGGTTTGATGCCTCAAATAAATCTCCAAAGTCTGCTGTGCAAAATTCAAACTCAAATCAGGTATTTACTGTTGGTCGGGCTCGAGCTCAAGTCTGGCTCGAGCCACTCGTTCCGGTCGAGTCCACTAACAGCACCAAGCGGCACGGGCGCGGGCGCTCACTCGCTGGCCGTTGGATCAAAATCGGGCGGTCCACGAGTGCGTACCCCTTCGCCGCCTCTATCTATCCTCAGCCACTCGATCAAAATCGGAGGGCTGCCGCTTCGTCGTCCTCCTCCAGCTCGCGCGACGCAGAGCCCGTGTCAGCGCCATGGGCAGAGCAAGTCGTGGGGGCGCAGCGTCCTGTCGCGTCTTCGTTCTGGCCAACGGGACTTCGCATTAAATGTGCGCCAGTGCACCGCCCCCAGGGTCGTCGAGCTCACCTGCTCCCATCACCCTCGTCGCTCTCTGGACCGGTCAGAGCACCCGAGGCTCCCTACCGTTGCCCTCCTCCATTCCCTGCTACTTAAGCTCCCCACTTTCGCCCTGAGCTTCTTTTCGCCACCCTTAAGCTCTAGCTAGCACCCACTCGCCTCGCTTGAGCTCCAAACACCCTCTTCACCTCGCCGCCATTGTTGCCCGTGGAGCTCCGCGGTGGAACTGGTGCTCCAGTGGCGCCCTTGCTCCCTTCTCTGTTTCCCTTCTTTCCTCTTCCCTCCTGGAGTAAGCACCTAACTCCGATTGGTTTGCCTCTCCGTAGCGGCGAATTCGGATTTCCTTTGCGGCCGTGAGCACCCCTCTTCGTCTCCAGCGACGGTGAGTGCTCCTCCCTTCGATTCCTTCCTCTGGTAGCATCGGTAGGAGGTGCGGAACCTATCCTGATGACGCGGTCTCGCTTAATTGGCTCAGGTCGCTCCCTCCGCGTCATCGTCTCCACTGCCGGCAAGCCTCTCCGCCGCCAGTGCTCCTCCGACCTCCATGCGCCTCCGCGACCTCCGTGCACGCTCTGGTAGTCTTTGGACCCCGGGCACCACTGGTTTAGTCGCTGCGGAGCTCCCTTTGTTGTCATCGCTTCGTAACATCGCCGCCGCCTCGCCCGCCGCTGCCGCTCGATCCACTCCAGCCGAGTGTGAGTGGTGCGGGCGTGACCACTGATGCTATTGTGCACCAGAGGTAACCTGGCACGCCGCCGCCGCGGGTTCGTCGTCGCGGCGACGAGCCGGAATGCGCCGGTGTCATTTTTCGGACGCCTGCCGTCGTCGTTGTCGGACAGCGACGTGGCTCTTGTCGCCCTCCATTTCATGGATGTGCGGTCTAGATCTCGTAGTGTTTTGTTCTTCGCCCACTATGGACCGCCCATCTCGCGATCCGCGGTCGAGGTTCGCCGCATTCTTAGTTCATCTTTGTGTGGGCGTGGTCGTGAGCCGCCCATCTTAAGATCAACGCCCACGACCACCTCGCTCGCTGCTGAATCCAAACGCGCGGTGGATTCAACGAGGACCGTTGGATTCAAGATCAACGGCCTCGCTCATCGCTTCCACGCGCCGCGCTATGGCTGCTTCGTGGTCGTTGGACCGTCCGATCCAGGATCGACGGCCCGCAATCGCCCACGCCGATTTTAAGATTTAGAATTTCCGATGGATTTATTTATGAACTGAAAAAGGTATTAATCTTTAGAAATGCATATCTTTTTCATGTTAATTCATTTTAGATGATTCCAGCTTGTGTTAATCCTGTTATAACCTCAACTTTAATCTAAAAATGTTTAGGAGATTAATATGACTCCAGAAAAGCATGAAATTAGATTTTAATCATTCTCAGCTTTATTAATGGCAATAAAATTTCTGTTAAATTGAAAATGCATAACAAATTCAATATAAATCCTTTTTAGCTAAACCCAACTTTGTTAATTCTGTTATTACCTACACTTCAATCTAAAAATAGTTATAATTATGTTTTAGTTGCAATAATGTCCAGAATTAACTTTGACTTTGCATAGGCTTTAATTGTTTCTCTAAAAATCATTGTAACTTGTAAAATACATAACTAATTCTCTGTAACTGATTTTGGAGTGAATCCAAGTTTGTTGGGTTCCTCTTAATATGAAATTACTAGGAAAAATTAGAATTGAACATGTACTGTTTTCAGAAAGAATAATGATGCATTACAATTTTGTTCAAGTTCTTGTCCTTAAAAATTGTAGAAGTTGCAATGTAACTCCAAAAGAGTTGAAACCACTTCCATTAGTCTTAGAATGTCATTACCTATTTACCATAAAAATTTCATGTCCAGAAGACCCCTAGAAAATATTTTATGAACAGTAGCCCTTTTTAATTTAATTTGGATTTTTCTGGCCGAATTGAATTGTTTTGATCATATCTTTTGCATTAAAGATCCAAATCAGTTGATTCTTGTTTCTATATTCATGTTAAATCAATACCTTGCTGCTATAAAAATTTCAAATCATTCGGAGAACTTTTGCTGTTGGGTCTTGTTGCTTTTCTTTATTCTTATCGACTCTTTATCGCCTTTTCGTTAGGGTTCGACATTTGTGGTAATCCCGAGAACGATCCTCCGCAACAAAGTGACCCTCCACAGCCAGGCAAGCAGTTTGACCATGATTCATCCTATATTTGCAAGTCTATTATGTTGTTTAAACTCTATGTATGCATTGCTACTTTGTTTTAATATGGTTAGTGGATCCTATAGTTGCATAATCTGTAGGAATGCCATGTCTTTACTACCATGAGCCTAGGTTATTTGCGGTGGTTGGAGTTCGTGGATGAACTCCTATCACTTAGTAGTTGCGATTTCAAATGCTTAGCAATGCTTAGATAACGGTAGAAATGGGTGATCATCGATTTAATCGATGGTCTTGATCACACAAATCTACTTACTACTCCTTTATATTCAGCACTTGTGCTTTGTTAATTTGTAAAGCAAAAATCTGAAAATAAAAGATTGTTTAGACTTGGGCATATTGGATGAATGGTGTGGTTTTTGGATTGTGGAAGTATGCCTAAGTCCCTAAGGACCGAGTTACTTGCGCCTCCCGTACTGAGCATATTGCGTACTAACCATGCGAGGGGCATATGGAACCCCTCTTGACTAAGTACTCTAGGAGGTGTTAATTATGAGCGAGCTCGGTTGGTGTGTTTTCAAAAACAAATGTATATGTATAGTGTGGGAGGGGAGCATTAGCTTCCGGGTAGGTCGTCTAATGTCTCCTTCTCCCCGTGGGTTGTGCAGCTCGTAATTAGCATTTCTCCTTTGGAAAGGTCTCGTAGGACTTAGCCGTGCCAGCACACCTTTGGAAGTGTGCGTAAAGGAAAGGCGGTCTCGACGTGTGGGTGCAGTGGTACACCCCGCAGGATAAAACTATTCAATAGCCTCGCCCTAGGTTATGGACACGCCGGATACGCCCGTGAGAACTAGACTACAACATTTAATTAAAACTTGACTTGGTTGGTATGAACGGGGAGTTCATGCTATTGTTGTGGTGACTAATGGGTTAGTCACTTCTAGGTTGTTCATGTTGTTATTAATATGTATTATCACGTTGTTATTTCAACAATTAAAAATGCTTTGCCAAATTGCCTTCAATCTATTATGTTATTGCAAATAAATGTTGCTTTATGCTAAATAAGACATACAACCTCCACTTACATAAAGCTTGCATGTAGCATATGTTATAGGCCTGTTATCTTACACGTAAGTCTTATGGAGTACTTTATGTACTCATCTCGCCCGTGGTTGTGGCATTTTGTGGCTTTTGTTGCAGAGGAGAGGGTGAGATCCTAGAGCCTCACTTTTGTGCTATGTGTTGCGCTTCTTGACGACTAGCTTGGCGGTCGGTCCGATGCCTAGGGGTTAAGGCACACTGATTGGCTTTGTGTTATAGCCATCTTTATGGCACTTTTGCTTCCGCTGTTATCTTTTTAGAATTGTTGCTATTTGGCCTAAGGGCCTCTCTGTTGTAATATCTATTCCATATTAATATTAACTTCTGGTTTGTTGCTTATGTACTATGTGTTGTATGGAATTGATACATTCTTTTGTTGTGAGGTATGTATCTCGATTCTGGGAAGTATACATCTCTCGAGACCGGGTTTATTTGGTTGATAATACTAGGGTCAATTGGATGACTAAGTATTATGAGCCTAATGAATTCGGGTGCTCACACTCGTTACCCGCGAACAATGCACACATCACTATTCACACATCAATAGTGCATCACCCATGCACAACATCATCTGTGGCAGAACTAGCAAGATCACATGTCTACAAATAGTAAAAGATCGGATTAACTGCGATGTCACTTTTACCATAGAGATAAGCAAACTCCTACATGATGTTACCACAGTTTGAATACTCTCACCTTCAAATCAAAATAACAAACAATTCATAAATCAAAATAGCTGGAGGGGTAGCTAATGGATGTCCCAGTTAGTAGACAGGCTGAAGTTACTTGAATAATTACAAAATATATTAACTTAAGATGCAAACCATAATTGACACACCGTGTTATCCAAACAGTTAAGTTAAAATCATATTTAGCATTGCACTGGGATTGACAAACTTTCCAGAGATACAAAAGTACAAGCTGACTCAATTTATGTCACAGCAAACAATAATTTGGCAGCAACTTCCTCTAATTAGAGTTCGATTTCTTCTCAATGCTTGATTTGCTGAGGATATATTCACAAGCCTTCAAGTAAATGTTAAAAAGATTAGCTATACAAACTTGATTCCCACTTTCCACATAGGAATGCAATGAACTTTCTACCGAGGAATGCAATGAACTTTCTACAGAGGAATGCATCTCCACTCCCACTTGAGATTCAAGGACTTACCTCCAAGTCGACTGGTGCTTGAAGTTCAGGAGGAGGCGACTAGGCGCCCGGGCGGGAGGACCAGAGGAGGAGGATGGGCTGACAGGGGCGGATCTGGAGTTCTTCGAGCGTTGGCGTCAGTGACTGCGGCCGGCCGGGAGGAGGATGAGGGCGGCGGTTGGCTGGGAGGAGGATGGGGGCGGCGGCTGGCTGGGAGGAGGACGGGGCGGCGGCTGGCCGGGAGGAGGACGGGGGGTCAGGGGCAACGGCCGGCCGGGACACCGGGAGGAGGACGGGGGTCGAGGGCAACGGCCGGCCGGGACTCCGGGAGGAGGACGGGGGGCTGGGAGGGAGTTCTGCTAGGAGGAGGACAGGGGATGTGGAGGAAATTCTGGATCTAGGCGCGTGAGGAAGAGCGATTCAGGGGGGACTGAGAGTCTGAGATACTGCTTCTGGTGGCTAGGAAGTGGGAGGATTGGAGCGAGAGTGACCGAGAGTTAGGGTTTTAGACAGTGGGCCCCACCTGTCAGTGTAGGTTGTGGGTAATCGGGTGAAGTGGGCATGGGTGGAGCTTACCCATGCCCACGCCTGTTTACCCGATGGGCAATGAATTGTGCTCGTTTCTATGCCCGTGGGCAAAGAAAGACGCCCATACCTGCCTCCATTAGGGCATTTGTCCGCGAGCACGTGGGTAATCGGGCACGATTGTCATCCCTATAGCCAGGGGGTTAACAAGAAAGAAACTAAGAATTCCCCAACTCCATCCCTCTATCTGTTCTTCTCTACCTTCCAGATTCTACCCCAAATCATGTGTGTGTGCAAATCGTGTGTGTGTCTCGATTCCTTTGGTGCAGTGCCGGGATCGTGACATCCGCTAGCCGCTGGCAGTTGTTGTGCCAGTCAGGGTCACAGCTCCAGCAGTCGTCGATCGGGTTGCCTGTCCCGCACAACAGGTACCTGAGGTTCCTCCGGGCGGTGCTGCTGTTGATGGAACTGAGCATCCAAAGAATTCATAGCTCATGATCGAGTCATTACAAGGTGACATTCAGGTACGGTACAGTTTCATGATGAATGCACAAAACACGATGATGATTTTACACAAAGTACGGATATAACTAATGCTTCAGGGACCAATTCCCTGTCCACTAATTTCCTATTGTTTCTTGGGTAAAGGTACAATGCTGTGGCAATGCAAGAACGGTAATTAGAAGATAATGCCTAAAATTTACTTTATACTAAGTTTGTGCAATAACATACTTAGTCTCAGGCAGTTGGCAGAAGAAAGGTGCAGGGTGGAGCTGCAGGATGAGATCTTGCATGTCTATGACAAAAATAAAGATTTGTTAATGAAGATGAAAAGATCTCCGAACTGGTTGTACAAAGTTTCCCTGAAAACTTGTAAGCCAGTTTGTCTAAAGGACAACCTGAAAGAGCAAGAGTGGAACTGGGGTAGTGAACCAGGTATGGAACGAGAAAACCAAATTGGGTTCATTTTTTCAGTTCTAGTCGAAGTCGCAGACACATTTCTTTCTCTCGATGAAGCAACCTCCACTGCCGGGTCCCACACGCATGCACCTGACGCAAGGGGTAGCAGGTTCCACACGCATGCAGCCCATGCACTAGACGCAGGAAGCAGCGGCTCAGAAGGAGGCGGGTCCCATCAGCAAGGCAGCAGCTCAGGAGAAACGACTGGAATTGATGGTGCTAGCTCCAAGTCCCTTCGGCAGCAGCCCTAGGCGCAGAAGATGGCATACAAGCTGGTGCAGGAGGCACTGCGGGCAGCATCACGGATGGTCAAGGCGGCAGGCCCCACGGACATGCAGGCGCAGCAGTCGGCGTGCAAGCTGCTAGAGGTGGCAGCCCTCACGCGCACACAGCTCGCGCAGGAGGTCTAGCGGGCAGTGGCGGCCCTCATGCACAAGCTAGAGCAGGAGGCACGCACGAAGTTGGCGTAGGAGGCGCAGCAGACAGTAAGGAGGTCCATGCGGCGCGCATGCAGCGGAAGGCTCCGGTTCGGGAGATCCAGGCAGAGCGCATGCAGCCGGCGTAGAAGGCAATGCCTTGGGAGGCGCTGCTCCCTTGCGTTCGCGCAGGCGGCGTCCCATCGGCGGTCCCACGGAGGGGTCGAGTTGACGCACATCGCACGGAAGGCAGCGGGTCCCACAAAGGCGCATCACGTCGGAAGCCAGGGGTCAGCGGGAGCTCCTGGACGAAGTGGCTCTGAAGTTTCAGTCGGCGGGTCTCTTCGACAGCAGCAAAGCAATCAAGGCAGGCAAGCGCAAGCGACACGACAGTCACAACAGTCACCTTACGACGACCACCACCACCGCATGGAGGCGAACGCCGCCGCCGCCGCACACGGGAGGGAGCCAGGGAGGCAAAGATCAAGAAGGCCATCTGCGCCCGCGTCACTTGATGCCCATAAAAAGTTCATAAAGCCATGTGTAGACAAGGTTTTTTCTGGATCTAATGATGAGAACACAAATAATAATGCATTAGAGAAGGTTGAAACTAAAGATGATCATTCACCTAAAGAAGGAACAGAAGATGCCCAACTAGTGTCCGGCTCAAACAAAATTTTCCCCAGTGCTTATGAGTAGGGGGCAAGATCCTGTGAGGCAGAAAAGATTCAGAGGGACAAAAAAAAAGCTTCTGGAAGTGATATAAGCGAAGCTAGAACCTCTAACCAAAACTGCAGCACTGGAGGTTGGGATACTGTTGCTGCGGACTGTAATAAATCATCCACTGGGTGAAGGACACGAAGTCTCTAGGACGGATCAAGTTCTTGAAAATGAGAGGGAAGATTGGCGTGATTAAGGTGAAGAAACAAGATTAAGAGGGTGATTGATAGTTGAAACAAGATTAAGGGGGTGATTGATAGATTTAATCTCGTTTTTTGTAAATTTTGTTAGTTTCCTTTTTTAGAATTTTTGGTTTTGGTAAGAGTCCGAATGTGAGTTTGTTTTTGATATGGATTAGAAATTCGATTACAACTATGTAATTTTGGGTATAAATATACATGAAAAAAAGAGGGGCAACGCTTGGTGCTCTTGAAACAAAAGAATCGATCGATTGTGTTGGTGCGGTTTTGCTGTGTCTCGGTATTTCGTTTGTCTTCAGCCGGAAGGAAGTATTGAGGACAGGCACTGCTTCGAGAGCTTTTTGCCAGAAGCTTTTTGCATGACGTGAAGACTACAGAGAAAAGAGAAATGTTGTGCGCTGCTTCGAGTTGTTCTTCGAGCACAGGAACAGGGAACTGATCCATCAGTTTCAGCAGGTCACGTTGAGGGCAGGAAAGGCAGCGGGACCCACGGAGAAAAGGAGCGCGCAGCTGGTCTCACGGAGAGCAGGACCGAGCGATTTCTTTTCGGGAACGAAGCAGAGACAGAGCAAGAAAACTTCCAACAAACTAAACAAGAGTAGTTCTTTTCTGTCAGTTCAGTTCCTAGATTCTTAACAAGTTACTACGGACATGTTTGGCATGACTTCTACTCTCAGCTTCTTAGTTAGAGTAAGTGGAGCTGTGCTAAACGGGGTAACTCTACAAAACTTTTGGAGTTGAAGCAACCTGTAGTGGAGCAGCCCTAGTACAATTTTTAGGAGCAGGTGAAACTTTCTCCAAGCGGGGAGCTGTGGACCAACAATGGAACATACCCCTAGAAGTTGAGAGAAATTACCCGCAAAATGCTCCTCAACTACCCTTCCCACCCGCACCCGTTCACAGCCCCCCACCCTTCGAATCCCTTCGCAGTCGACGGCCAGGGCAGCGGGCTCCCAAGTCCCCGGCGGCGACAGCCAGGGCGATGGCTCCCAAGTCCCCAGCGGCGGCTCTTCCTCCCCGACGACCTCTTCTTCCCTGGCCCGGTCCTCCGCGAGCTCTTCTTCCACGGCCCAGCCTCAGCATCTTCTACCCTAGCCTCGGCGTCCCCAGCGTCCTTGTCCTCCCCCCGACGCACACAGCTTCTCCCTCAGCGCACACAGTTTCTTCCCCAGCGAGGTCAGTGCCCATCGTACACGGTTTCATGAGTTTGTATGTTGTTGAACTAGTGGATTTGACCCAACGCTGGTGAAAAATGTTCGGATTTTGTGAGTCCATATGCGTTGGGTGTAAACTCTGAGTTATTCATGGCATTGGAATTTTGTTGCTTGATTCTTGGAATCTAGATGGACTTGAGCTCGAATATCCCAACCATTGTGGGGGTATGCAGGCTTGAATTTTAGGTCCATATGCAGTAACTCATCACTGTCCTGTTGTGCACGTATGCATAAACAAATGAACAAATTTGTTTAGTTGATAATAGAATAGTAGTCCAGGGAGCGACCACAAGAACAGATGAATGTTAAAGTCAAATTTATAGTCCAGTCGACTAATCTTTTGGATAATCAGTCTTGTAGTGCAGCTGTGTAGGGCTTGATCTGGCAACTAGGTTTCTTTGCAAAGCATTTCGGGGGGACAAAGAAAAACAGGAATGACTTCTCATGTATTTCGGTAAGATGGGCAGCATGAATATAAGTGTAGTGTTCAGATTGGAGTATTACTCTAACTTCAAAGTGGTCTACTTTTTGTTGATTTTTAGAAGCTTTAAAGATAACATGCTTCGCATGGTTGTACAACAACGTTGTTGTTTGGCAAGATAACCAAAGTAGCTTCCTTTAATATCATGAACTGTTAATGTTTGTAACAGCCCAAACTTGGGTTTGTTTTTCAAATATATAAAAATGAGTAGAATTTAAAACTTTTTATGCATCATATTGTTATTTGAATTTTCTGGATTTTCTTTCAAAAGCTCTTTTGACTTTGAAAACCTATTGCTTCAATTGACTAGAAGCATAATCATTTAGAACTTTTACAACAAATTTTGTGATCATCCTCTAGAAATATTTTTCCTAAGATCTAGATCATCTTAGTAACTCCTCTGAAAAATTTCATAATTTTTTTTAGATTTTATTTGCTAGGTTAAAAGGGCTAGTCAAATCACTTAGATCCTTAGTCAAACCTTAGGGTAGGACCTTGAGAAATTTTTAGAGAAAAATGTAATGCATGAAAATCTCTAAAAAATTTTATACAAGGTTAATCTTAGAGTCAGGAACCTCCTGTAAAGATTTTGGAATTTTTGGAGTTGTGCAACTCCATCTAAAATTCCTCAAATACTTACCTTTTGTTTTCTAAAAACCAACCCGCATTGTTCCTTGGGCCCAAACCCAAACCTCCCGGTTGAACCCAACCAACTCGCCGATCGAACTAGGTCCAAATTAGCACAAAGTGTTTTTGGGCCGTTGGATTTGAAATCAACCGTCCAGATCAGACGGGCCGTTCGGACCGTTTGAACGAACGCACAATCTGGGCCGCTCAATTTTGATTGGACCGTCCAAGCATGCACGCACGCGTACCGTCAGATCTTGATCGGACCAACCAAATCAAGTGGGCCGTTCGGACCGTCCAAACGACACACTCGCTCAAGACCGTCCATTTCAGATCGGACCGTTGAAATGCTCAGACTCGAGCGACCCTCCTTTGTTTCGCTGACCTGTGGGTCCCACCCACAGGCATCGTCGTCCACCTCGCCTCGTCGCACCAGCGCACGACTGCGCGGGAGAGCTCCGCCACTGCCCATGGTTTCATCTCACCGCCATCGGTTTTTGACTGTCAACCACCTCCATTAACTTCGTGTCACCTCCCCGGTCGCCTCCGCACCCATCCCTGCCCGGCCGAAGCCCATCCCTGCCCATACGCCACCGGGATCTCTGAGAGCTCCACTGCCCTTGCTCGAGCTCCACCTCGTCCATCTCCGCCCCTCCGCCGCCTATATAAAGGCCACCCCGAGCTGCATCTCGTCTTTTCCAAACTTATGCGCCCACTCACTCCTCCTCTCATCCACTCAATCGAGCTCTAGAGCTCCGAAAGTAGAAACCCTAAAACGACCGTGCGCCACCGCCTCGAACTGAAGGGTTCCTAGTCATTTCTATCACATCACTTTGTGTCCCAGTGCACTAGTATTCTTTTCCCTCACTCAATTTGATCTTTGAATCACAGGAGCTCCCGAATTGAGTCGTCTTCCTTATCTTCGGCCGAAACCGCAGCTCACCGTCGGTAGCCGTCTCCAACCACCTCAACCCCTCTGCGTCCATCCGGTATACTCCTGGTAGCACGTAGATGCTCATGCGCGCACTCATTAGCCTAGAGCGTTGCTCACCTTTTGCCGTAGCGGCTCCTCCGCTCATCGCCGGCGCGCCACCACGTTGAGCCACCTCAGGCCACGCCGTTGGTGCCGACAGGTGCGCATTGGTGCACAGGTTCCATTTTTAGAACTCACCGGAGCCGTCGAGCTCCGCATCGCCGGCAAGTCGCGCGGACGCTTGCGCCACCGCGTGGCACAACGATGATGGCACTATGGCACATCATCACCATGCCTAATCCTGGCCATTATGGCTAATTAAATCATCAACTCTTTAGTTAGTTCTAATGAATCACTAACGTGTGGGACCGAGTCATTAGTTTAAAAAGAAAACTTAAATCAAATCGTTTTCTTGACAGAGTCTATGACATGCGGGCCCCACAGCTTAAGTGCCCATGCGCCACATGTATAGACCATTGGTCTATACACTGTGCTCGTGAACACTTTTACTTACAGTGGACCCCACATGTTAGTGTAGCCGAAAATCAAATGTGAAATAGAAAGTACGTCTTCAGTTATGAGGAGAATACGTTTTCCTTTTGGAAAGGCGTAAACCTCTTTAGAACATGCACGGGAATACGCTTTCTCCACTGAAAAGCGTATTTCTCAATTTTATTTGTTTTCCTTAGCTGAACCGAATTAAAACCTTAATAACTTTTGCTAAAAAAACTCCAAATTGAATGAAATCTGTCTCTAATTTTGTCTAAAATCATAATCTACCTATTTTTGTAAAAAAAATATTTGTTTTTAGTTGCTGTTTATTTTGTTGAATGTTATTTAATTCGTTTCTGATTCTTTTTAGACATCGATTATTCGGGTTATTTTTGCGACGATCAATCTACCATAACTCCAGAACATCAAGAGCAAGGCAAGCACCCCCTTTGATCATATTGATCCTAGTATTTTAATCATTATACTTTGTTTTGTAAATCCTATTATGCATGCGTGTATTTCTTGTATGAAAACGCTGTTATCGGGAAATTGGTAGTTGTAAATCCAACTTTCTGCATATGTCTCCTTGAAATATTGATCCCTTACTGTTGTAACCTTTAGAATATGGGTTAGACAATAGATAATGTCAATTGGGAATTTTTTAGTACGATTGTCGTACAAATGCAACTAATAGAATTTTTGAAAATTGATTAAAGGACAATATGTTAATTTGTGAGCTTGGGACTATTTTGAAAAATGTCCAGAGGAGTTACCTCTATTATTTTATATGAAAATAACATGAAAAACTTTAGTCTTTAGACACAGGCGAGTTATGTTGTATTCTGAAAGAGTAAGGATTGTAACTCACAAGTAGATAGGGTGAGTTCTCGCCCGTGGTCAATTAAGGACTGAAGCCAGCAAATCCGGGACTAAGACCTAATCGTACAACCATATGTGCGGTGGGGTAGCTGTAGCTAACTAAGTTATCGAAATCATAGCCTTGCACGACAGTAGGCAGAAGTAGTGCGCGCATTGCCGAAGGACCGGCATGCCAACACAACTGCGGATGCCTCACTTCGACGGGTTTCTATCCGGGCGAAGTGAGGGACTCACTCAAGGGGTTTATATCCGTGTGAGTGAGGCTCCTCATTCGATGTGTACTTTTATTATTATCTTCATTATTATTATTATTATCCCGATGGATGAGGATAAAGATTCACAGGGCTAGTGCAAGGTTAGGACTAGATAATGTAAAGGCTGCGTCGCGAACTCTAGGCTGCTTACCTTTGGTAGTGAGCAGTGATATAGAGATATGTCAGGCAACTGGAATACCGCATACTATGGGTAAAGTTGTACACCTCTGCAGAGTGATAAACTATTCGAATAGCTGCGCTCACGGTCATGAGCATGCTTAGTGCGGCTGGTATCACTACTACAAAACAAGCTATAGAAGACACCACATCACAGACGGTTCCTTTGGAACCGTCTGTGATATGTAACTATCACAGACGGTTTTTAAATAAAACCGTCTGTGATACGTCACAGACGGTTCTTAACAAGAACCGTCTGTGATAATCTGAGTCATCACAGACGGTTCTTAACAAGAACCGTCTGTGATAATCTGAGTCTTCACAGACGGTTATTGTTAAGAACCGTCTGTGAAGTATCACAGACGATTCTATTTACAAACCGTCTATGATGTCTCTGTATATCATAGACGGTTTATATTAATCATAATGGGAGGGGAAAGATGGTGAGTACCTTGCTTGGTCAGATTTGGATGTTGATGTTGGTGCTGTGGTGATGGGGGTGTTCTCTGGTGTACTCACCGCATCTGCATATATACGATCTTCTTCCCTCTTTTTTTCAACTGCATGCGCACGCAGGTTTGAGCAGCAGCAAGCAATCCAATTTTTTTTTTGCAGTGAAAATAGCTATCACAGATGGTTCTTATTCAGAACCGTCTTGTTTAGAACCGTCTGTGATAGTCTATTTTCACATACGGTTCTGAATAAGAACCGTCTGTGATAGCTATTTTCACAGACAGTTTTAAAACCGTCTGTAATAACACCTGTTATCACAAACGCATAAATATAGACGGTTCACAAAACCGTCTGTGATGACGGTTTAGAACCGTCTCTGATGACGTTTTGTGTAGTAGTGTATGGCGGTAGTTTTGTTTTTCAAACTGTTTTGTCACAAAAGATTAGGGTAATGACATGGGTTTTTTCATTTGTTGAGTTAACTGCCATTTCTATGGTTGTGTTGCTATGTCTATAGTAGGACTGCCATTTCTATGGCTGAACATGAATTTGTCAGTGCCATTTCTATGGCGGAATATTGATTATATTTTTTGCTTGCAACTGGTTAGGGTTGTGGGTGTTGTTGTTATTTATTCAGTTACTTTACATACTGTCCTATACTTACTTTCTTACTACTGCTCTTTCAAAATTCCGTTGTAAATTATTACTTATGATTATTGCAAATAAACCTGGCTTTGAGCAAAATAACTTGTAAGGTAGAGCTATTCATTTGGCAGCCTTGCATCTAATATGATTTTTGCGATACACTACAAGTCTTGCTGAGTACACAAGTACTCAATCTTGCTATTGTTGTTGGTTTAGAATTTGCAGATGAGCCGATACCAGACGACGAGTTCCTTGCACTTGGCACCGAGGGGTTCGGTGATATGTCTACTTAGGCCTTGTTCCTTGTCGGTTGCCTGAGGGATAATATGGGCATGCCGCTGGACTTTTGATACTAATACTATGTCTTCCGCTGCTATTTACTTTTCTCTGATGACTACTTTTATTTGGTTGGTCGGCCGTTGTTGTAATAACTGTAGTAATAGCTTAAGTAGATTACACCCTTTTGCTTTACTTTAGTATGTGAGTGTATGGATGTGATGCCAAATGTTGTGAATGTGTGCGCTAGCCTTTAATCCTGGGACTACCACGGTATACACATAAGATCTTCGGGTATTCCACGCCCGGGGGTCTGACATCGTCTGGTATCAGAGCCATACTGACTGTAGGACAAGCCCTAGGTAGAATGTTAATAGAATAGGACTTAGAAATAAAATTTGCAATCTAATTTAACTATAGGAATGGTTCTGAAATTTTGGAAAGGATTGCTAACCTTTTCCCTCTTAGCATTCTTTTCTAATCCAAAGAGTCTTTTTGATCATCTCCTCTCATCTTGTTTAAAATAGTTCTACTATTGAGAGATGGGATGCTCTCTGAAAATGAAAGTATTAAACTACTTTTAGGACTTTAAAACAGAGCCAAAACGTTTTCAAAATCTCATTAAAACATCCCCCACAAAGTCCTTTTGAAGAGTCTCCTTTAAACTACTAAGAATACCACTCTAGATGCCTCTCTTTCCAAAAATTTCAGAACATGTACTTGCTGAAATTTTGTGATGTAATATTCCTTTATAACCTCTCCTACTTTCATTTGGAGTTATTTTGAGTGAAATTATAAAGATCTACCTATAGAAAGACCAAGGGGTAAAAATACCTGATTAGAAGCCTTAAGGAATTGGTTAAGTAAACCTAAGAATGGTTAAAAGTGTGTGCTGAAAATTCTTTCCTGTCTACTGTCATTTCTTATCCATATCTCTTGTCACTTGATCTTTAACTCTCCTTTTCTTTATAAACATATAGATGGCCAGCCAGTGGGAGCCGCAGTACCGCACAAGTGCCTTTAAAGAGGGCACGTTGCAGCACACTCTTTGGGTGAGTGGCCACACACCCTATAGTACACAGTCTTCAGTGCACCGGTGAGTGCAGCCTCCACTGAGTACCTCACTCAGGTGCTTATCCAGGGGAGGAACTTCGGCAACCCAGCTTGTCGTTGCTAAGGGAGAGGCTCTACTATCCAGATGTCCCTGCTTGATGCGGCTTATGTCGCTATCGTTCGACTACGGCACAAGCTGCCAACGCTACAGGAGTCATTCTTCCTCTTCCGGCCGAGTCAGAGACCAGAGAACCCCACCTACTGTAGAGGGAGGCGGTTCCTTACCCTCACCGCACCTCGCAGGACTGGTGAGGTCACTTGACGGGTATCTCCGTCGGGTGTCTCGCGAGCTTCTGGAGGCTCGTCGGAGGATCAGCACACTGGAGGACAGCATTGCTCCTATGGTGGCCCAGGGTTTCTTCCCTAGGGAGTTGTTGTATGGAGAGGATGCAGTTTTGGCACCCGCCGAGGAGTTACCTCAGCCCATCGTTCGTCTATAGCCCCGTACCCGACGTCCCCGCATGTCGGTGATAGGACATCACCGCCGGGCGATGTCCATCTACGTGGGAGCAGTGGACCCTTCACAGCCATTGCAGCGCTACCACCACCGCCTCGCTAGACATGAGGACACTGAGCACCAGAGTACTCCGCCCACCACTGCCCATGAGTCCTCAGCTGCCACCCAGCGCGACTAGGATGACTAGGCTGTAGTAGTCGGCCTAGAGCTCACCTGTAGGCCCTGGAGTGAGCACTTTTGGATATTTTGTAAGTGTGGATCGAGGTGGGACCTCGCTATAAAAATTACTATAAGATGCTACTTGTCGGTGTTTTAGACCCGAACTTACGTAATGATTGTTTGATTCGGGGGTTCCTCTAGGCTCGAAATCACACAGAGATGGAGACACGGGGATTTTTATACAGGTTCGGGCCTTCTCTTGGGAGAATAACAACCCTACTCCTGTATGTATGTATTGAGTATGCTTGATTACAAAGTGGGATCAAAGACTAGAGTATCGTGCTTCTAATCTTCTGTTGCCCATCTAATCCTCTGTGTTCTGTCCCTTTTGCCCTGTTGATCCTTGCCTTTTATATCATCCACGGATTGCACCGTTGGATCTTCGGAATAAAAGTCTCCTTGAAGCGCCAGATCGTGGAGCTGTTTCTACGAGTTATTGCGGGGGTCTTAACGTCCCCACGTCGCCAGGCAATTGTCATCATAACAAGGGGTTAAGTCGTGCTGTTACTCCAGGGAATAACAGCGTAATTGATTACTCATATCATGGGATATGGTACATGATGTTCCTTTATCGACTAGGCCCACATGTTTGTAAGTCTCGTCAACTGAGGACTGGTCGTAGAAAGGCTTACGATCAGTTGGTGGTCGTAGGAAAGCTTACAACCACAGATCAATCGTAGTAGAGCTTACGATTATGGGATAGTCGCAGGAGGGCTTACGACTATGAGGTAGTCGCAGGAGGACCCACGACTACAGGGTGGTCGTAGGAGGACTTACGACCTATAGTTTCTCCCTTAAGAATGTTAAGGGGTATACACAAGAGTTATATGACGTCATTAATACCTATAATATGAATTATAGATATATTATAAAATAAGGTTGTTATATCCTCGTCATCTAGCCCCCCAGCTTAAGCGAAAGTAACTTGCTTGGAAAGGAGCTGTAGATGATCTTATGACCAGTAGGAAAAACGTGTTCGATCACGTCCTTGGCTGGGCTAACCGGAGAGAGAGAACCACCAGATGCTAATGAAGGTCCGGAATTATGACTTTCAAGACTTGTCGTGCCAGGTCAGACTGTCTTAGATGGACTTGAACATTTGGAGGGGAAACCCTCACCATATTCTGAGCCTGTCTTGGGACAGCCCTCGTTGTGATCGGATGGACCCTTGCCCTCTGGGGAAGTTGGTTCCTCGTCTGGACGTATCGTTGTGGGGGATAAGGATCCCTCCTCAACTCCATCGGTGGTATGTTCTCCTAGAGAATGATCTCCGGAAGCAACATCACCATCAGATGATGCAACACTCGGCTCGTAGTCGAAACCAGCATCCATGTCGATATCTGCGTAATCGGCCAAGTCGAACCAGTTGTAACATCCCAAATGTATAAATGGGTGTGTGTTTCAAATGTAAGAAAAGGGTAGAAATTAAAACTTTTTCTCACAGCTTGAAACTCTTGAACTCTCCTAAAATTCTTGTCAAAAGAGGTGGAGTTCAAAAACCTAAACCTCCTGTGACTAAAGTCAAACCCTTATTCCACTTTGTCACCAATCTTGAGCCAAACATGGGGAAACATTTTTCCTTGGTTCTTTGGCTGATATGTGACTCTTTTGAAAATTTTCATGAGTTCTAAAAACTTGTTTGATAATTTTGGAGGTGAAACAAACCCTAAAGCTAACCTTGATGTATTTCCTGAGGAAAATGCAGTGCACAAAAACCTCTGGGAAATTTACGCAAGGTTAACCCTAAAGTCAGCAAGCTCCAGTTAAAATTTCATAAATTTTGGAGTTGAATTACTATCACAATCAAATCTGCAAAGTCTCAGATGTTAAATTCAAACTCAAACCTTGCACTGTTCCTTAGGCTTGAGCCGCTTTTCAAAAGCTGGTCAAACCCAACCCCATCGAGACCTCCTTCCCACCTTGTTGAGGTCAGAACCGTTGGATCAAGATCCAACAGCCTCGACCTCCTCCTCAACCAGCTCAGCTCAGACCTCCCACCTTGTTGAGGTCGTAGTCGTTGGATCAGATCCAACAGCCCACGACCTTCCCTTGCCTTTTATGGGTTGTGCCTAACCGCCCAAACCTCCCGCACCTCAGCTCGTAGCCATTGGATCAAGATCCAATAGCCACGACCTTCCCTATCCTCTCGTAGCCATTGGATCAAGATCCACTGGCCACGACCTCCCTTGTGTCATGCGCAACGCCCATGACCTCTCTCATTTGATCAGCGCCTTTGGATGTAAATCCAACAGTCCTGACCTCCCCATCTGTTATGTGCCATTGGATGTAGATCCAAAGGCCATGACCTCCACCTCCTTTTGGCTGTATCGTGCGCATCATTAAGATCTCCCCATCAGGTCGCGCCTTTGGATTCAGATCCAACGGCCAGGACCTCTTATCCCTTTATTGCGCATGACCTCCCTGTTCTTTTCGCAACCATGCGATGGAGATCGTGTGGCTGTGACCTCCCCATCCCTTTACACCACCATCCGATGCAGATCCGATGGTTAAGACCTCCCCCGTGCCTTTTCAGATCGCACCGTTTCAGATCTGAGGGTCACGACCTCCCCTGTCTAAATCCAATGGCTGGGACCTCCTCCCTTCTCATCTAAAACTTACCGTTTCAGATCTGAGGGCCAGGACCTCCCCATGGTCTAATCCAACGGTCAAAATGAACTCCCCTGTTCTTCTCCTTCCTCGGTCACGCGTGCGTGCACCTGGAGAGAGAAAAAGTGTGCCTGTCAACTGTGTACCTTACAACGACTCTTTGCTGACCCGCATTAAATGATGGTCAGCCTTCCGCCTCTCAGGTCTGCACAGGCCTGTCACCATGTCAACTCCACGTCTTGTCCAAGCCATGGACCGAGCCATGGGCTAAGCTCACCATGAGCTTAACCCTAGCTCATGAGCCCTGCTTCTCCAAGTCATATAACCCCATTGGGTTCCTCCCTTAGCTTCTTTGGCACACTTTCAAGCTCCAGCTTGCACCTGTGTCTTTTGAGCTTTCTCTCCTCTAACCTTTCCCCCCCAATCGCCATTGTTGAAGTTTGGAGCCCTTGGTGGCACAGTGCTCCAGTGGCTCCCTCACGCAACCTCTGTTCCATTCTTGCTCCTCTAGCTTCCTGCAGCCTTAACCCTAACTCCATTGGGTTGACCTCTGCAGGGACGAGCTAGTTGGAGCTTGGAGCTGAAGCTTTGTAACACCCTAACCCTAATTTTCAGGGTCTTTTTGAAAAAGTTTCAAAATAAAAAGAACCATTTGGTTTTGATGAGAAGTCAAAGCTTAACCTGAAATTTCATAATGGATTTAAGTTGACTAACTCAAACTTCAACTAAAGCTCCTTGCTGATTTGCTGAGTTATTGGAGTTTTGTAGATCTTCCCTTCTCTGTCCATCTTTGACATATCTCTGGCTTAGACCTCCCTTTGTCTGGGATCCAATGGCCCAGACCTCTCTCTTTCGTTTGGATCCAAAGGTCCGGACCTCCTTTGTGTTGTCCTCCTCTGGTCCAGATCTCCTTGGGTCCAGACCTCCCATATACTTAGATCTCACTCATTGCTTGTAACCTTGAAAGCCTCCTCTGGAGTACCAACCCGGCAGTACCACCCGCACCATGCGGTACTACCACTTCCTAGAACCTCCCTTACCTTTATTTGACCTTCCTGGGTCCTCCAAGATATCCTCCCTACCTATTTCCACCTCTGTCCTTTGTGAGTCATCCGATTTGCATTGGGCGGTTTGATCCTGGTGAGACGTTCGGATGGTCCGAACGTCCCACCTCCTCTGAGCCCTTAGATCCTCGTTGGCTGGTCCGATTTTGCAGTGGCGTTCGGGCGGTTTGAACGTCCCAACCATTGAGAGCGGTCCGATTGAAATCCGGCGGTTCCGAACCTCCCTCCTTGTGGATCTGGACCGTTAAGACCTCCCTCTTGGAGATCTTAGCCGTCCAGACCTCCCTCCTTGTAGATCTGGCCGTTAAGACCTCCCCCTTGGAGATCTTAGCCGTCCAGACCTCCCTCCTTGTAGATCTGGCCGTTAAGACCTCCCCCTTGGAGATCTTAGCCGTCCAGACCTCCTGTTGGGCAGATCTGATTGTTAGGACCTCCCGTGGGCATCCTAACCGTTCAGACCTCCCCTAGATTTGATCCTACAGTTCTAGACCTCCTTTGCGGGTGAGGTTCTCCCTTTTACTTCTGCGGACCTCCTCTGATGCGCTTGATCTTGACCGTTGGACCTCCCCTTTGGAGATCCAACCGTCAGGACCTCCTTTGCGGGTGAGGACCTCCTCCTTGCCCTTGCAGACCTCCTCTGATGCGCTTGATCTTGACCGTTGGACCTCCCCTTTGGAGATCCAACCGTCAGGACCTCCTTTGCGGGTGAGGACCTCCTCCTTGCCCTTGCGGACCTCCTCTGATGCGCTTGATCTTGACCGTTGGACCTCCCCTTTGGAGATCCGACCGTCAGGACCTCCTTTGCGGGTGAGGACCTCCTCCTTTCCCTTGCGGACCTCCTCTGGCGCGCTTGATCTAGACCGTTTGGACCTCCCCTTTGGAGATCCAACCGTCAGGACCTCCCCTGTGAGTGAGGATCTCCCCTTGTTCACTGTAAGGCCTCCTCAGTGCCTTGCAGGACCTCCTGTGTGGGTTTTGGCTGGCCCCACTGGGCAGTCACACCCAGTTTTCTCTACTTTTGACTATGTCCTTTGAGGCAAGGAAGTCTTCATCGCATTTAATGCATGTTGTATCGCATTAAATAACCCCACTATTGCAGTACTCATGCCATACCTATTGTCACATTCCTTGCCTACTCCCATTGTCCTATTTACCAACTCTTGTTGACTTATGTCCTTGGTCATGTACTATGACTTCCCCTATATATAGTTTGGGAGAGCCCTCCTCTCTCATTTTCTTCTCCGTTTCTCCTCTCAGTCTCAGCCGAGCTTACATACACCTCCTCAAGTCCCTGGACCTCTTCCAGCGAACCTTTGGGCGTCCTCGTTGGAGCCCTAAGACCTCTCCAGCAAGCTCCTTGGACCTCCTTTTGACCTCCTGCCATCTCTATTGGTTTTGCATTTAAATTTATTTGGAAGTTCTTTGGGTCTTGTTTGAGCTCCGTTTGAATATTTGGTTTTTCACGTGTAGATTGTCAAGATCGTGGGGAGCCTGAGTTCAGTGAGGGTGAGGGAGCAGCTCAAGACAGTGAGCAAGGCAAGTTACACTCTTGATCATATTGCACCCAATACTTTAAATTACTTATATCATTTTCAAAGTTATATGCATGCTTAATTCACTAAGATATTTCAATGCCTACCTTTAAAAGTGTAGTTATGCCTACTGCTTGGTACGACCTCTATCCATATTGAATCAACCTCATTGTCACCTTAGATGAAAACCGGTTCTTGCAATAAGTGAGGACCCGAAGCTCTTGAAAAATGAAATGCTTAGTGATGCTTAGACCAAAAACCTTGATTTGGGAATTTGGCCCAAATTATCACTTAATCAAACAATTGAGCCGTGACCTTGGTGGGTCATGGATGTTTTACAAATGACCATGGCATTGGTTTGCTATGGAGTATTGAAAAGCAAAGTAAATGGAAAATGGTTTGACTTAGGCGAAGCTGGTTGTATGGTTGGTGCATGTCTATGCACGGGGGGTCGTGTGATCCGACACCCCAGGGTTGAGGTTTGTCACCCAGGTCGGTTGAGGACCGGTCTTTGAGACACCACTTGCTAAGCCTATAATGGGCTATGCCAAAATTGTGCAACCACATGTCTCCAGTATGGGGCGTGGGACCTGGCTAATTAATTTGCAGAGCTCTATCATGGTTCATCCCGCGGACGCGGTGGGTTTGTCATGTTAAGACTAGTTTTAGTCCCACCTGGCATAAGAGGGGGCACCCCATTAACCCTGCGGATGGCTAGTCCAAAGGGGGGGATTGCGAAACCTCAATGAGGGTGGACTACGGTAGAGCAATACATTGTAAAGGCCTTGTCATGTGCTCTAGACCTCTCACCAAAGGAAGTGTGAGGTGGTATCGACGGATGCCAAGCAAACTAGAGAATTCATGTCATGTGGGTAAAGTGCGCAACCTCTGCAGAGTTAAATCTATTCGAATAGCCGTGTCCATGGTCATGGACGTGCTGGCAATGTAACTCAAAGTTAGCTCTTGGTTTTGATTTTAAAAGAATGTTGGATCTGGTTTTGGTGGTTTAGCCAAATCGGGTTTGGGCGGGAAGCCTTGTGCAGGAGGGTATCCTTCACCATTTCTATGATGAATGTATCCTGCTGAAAACAGAATTGCAAAATGAACTTTATGTATTGTAACCTGCTTTGGAAATTAATACTTGTATTTGAAATAAAATTGGCTTTATGCAAACCAACCTTAATATGCTGTCCTTTGATATATCCCTATGCATGTCATTCTGTTAATTGACGGGTGTAACTTGCGAGCACGGTTGTTGTGCTCACTCTTGCTTGATTCATATATTGAGCAGATGAAGACTCTTATGATGATGAAGACGACCAGCTCAATTAGGCCGCGCCCTCCAGCCAATCACCTGTGGTGTAATGGGTGAAAGATGTCTTTTGTGTTTCCGCTGTGTGTGTGCTCTCGGTTGCTAGAGCTTGTAAGCAACCCTTGTAATCAAACCCCTTTTGTTGTTAATAAAGCTGTTGTGGATGTTTATGTTATCACTTGTTTGCTGTGAGAACCAGTCGATGATCTCTGGGGACTGGTTTGGATCGCAGTGGACTTCGGGCTCATCCTCAAGCCTCACGACCTCCTCGGGTGGGCTCCTCTCGGACCTCCCCGAGTAGCGCATGGTGTTTGAGGAGGTCTGAGGTCCAACGACCTCTCGGGGTCAGGACCTCCCAGACCTCCGAGTGGTCCTCTCGGACCTCTCGGGAGGTCTGTGCGGTCCTCTCGGGATGTCCTCTCGAGACGTCCTGGGAAGTCCTTTACGGACCTCCCAGGAGGTCCTGAGGGACCTTTCGGGACGTCCTGGGGGTTCCTCTCTGGACCTCCCAGGAGGTCCTGAGGGACCTCCTGGGTGTGCCTCGGGTCAGGTCGTGACAAGCTTGGGGCTGGGGAGCACCAATTCTTCCTCAGCGCCGGTCACCATCATCCTCAACCTCCTCAGCACCTCGGGACCTCCAGGTAAGCCCCCTGGTAGTCTTTAGATGCTAGGCACCCGCTGGATGGATGTTGCGGAGCTTTTCTTTGGGCACCGCTTGTATGACCCGCTGCGGAGCTCTCTTTGCTGCTTGTGATTTTGGTCGTGTGGCCATCTTGCTCCTCTCCAGCTCATCGGTGTTCAAGGCCGCCGCCGCCGTCGAGAATGGTCCCGGTGTGTGCGCAACACTATTGCGCACACGTTGGTGTCCTTGATTGTCGCCGGCGAGGTCTGTATCACCGGCGATGACCACTTCTTTGCGTTATTGGTTTGGTCGGATCATGTCGTCCAGCGCGTGCCGTTAAGACAAAGATTTGGGGCAGTAAATGCTCCATCATTGGGAGCAATTACTGCTGTCTTGACGCGCCTGGACCTCCTCGTTGTCCCGCGCAATTATTCCTTGCCCACGCGCGCGCGTGTGCGCGAGCGCTGTGGCTTTGGATCTGGACCGTTCAAGACCTCCCCTCTGGTGAGATCTTGACCGTCCAGGACCTCCTCCTTTAGATCCTAACCGCCCAGACCTCCCCTTGGAGATCTGAGCTGTTAAGACCTCCCCTCTTGAGAAATCTTGACCGTTAGGACCTCCTCGTGTGAGATCTTAGCCGTCAGGACCTCCTCTGTAGATCTTAACCTTAGGACCTCCCTGGAGTAATCTGAACCACTCAAGACCTCCCTATTTGGATCTGAACCGTTCAGGACCTCCCTTGCGCCCTGAACCGCCCAGGACCTCTTCTCTTTTGTCGGGTAGGTCCAGGACCTCCCCGAGAGCGCATCCAAACCGTTTAGGACCTCCCCTAGGTCATCTCAGCCGTCCAGACCTCCTCCATTTGGCCTGAGCTGATCTGTTGCAGTTTTAAAAATGATTTCAACTTGTAAAATGAATAGGTAACTCCTTGTGAATCCCAATCACGTAAACTAAAACTTGTTAGGTTTCTCTGTTATAGTGCTCTAGGATAGCATGAAGTTTGCTTAGACCTTAGTTTCTAAAAACTCAAGACCACTAGTTTCATAACTTAGAAAAATCATAATTAAGTCAATTTAACTCCAAATGAAGTAAACCCAATTTTGCTGTTCTTAGGATGCCCTGCTCTACCTTCCATAAAAATTTGGTGTTCAAAAACATCCTGGAAAATTGTGCTTTGAACAGTAACCGAAAATAATTTAAATTGGATATTTCTGGCTGAGCAGAATTGTTTTGCTCATATCTTTTGCATTGAGAATCCAAATCAATTGGTTATTGTTGCAAAATTCCTTAAAAATCGTCCTCTTGCTGCTGTAGAAATTTCAGAGCATTTGGAGTTCCTTTGCTGTTGCTTCTTTTTGGTTTTCGTCGTTCTTATCGTTCTTTTCGCCTTTTCGTTTAGGTGTCGACGAGTGTATTGATCCCGTGAGCGAAACCCTGCAGCAAACTGAGCATAACCAGCAAGGCAAGCAGTTTGATCATTTCTATGGAATCCCATTACTTTAAAGTCTAATATTTTGCTTAACTTCTATGTATGCATTGCTATTTTGTGTTAAATGATCGTTTAGTAATCCTATAGATGCATTTCCTGTAGGTAAATGTTCATTTCTCTACTACCTTGAGCCTAGGTTATTTGCTGTGATTGGAGTTCGTTGGATGAACTCTTGTCACTTAGTAGATGGCGAGTTAAATTGCTTAGTAATGCCTAGCTTCGGTAGTATTGGGCGATCATCAACTTAGTTGATGGTCTTGATCACACAAATGAAATTACTACTCCATTATGCCCAGCACTTGTGCTTTGTTATTTTGAAAAGCTAAAAACTGAAAATGAAAAACTGTTTTGGACTTGGGCACAATGGATGTTGGTGTGATTTTTGGATTGTGGAATGGTGCCTAAGTCAACAAGGACCGAACATCTTGTTACACTAAACCAAGAAATTTTGCGTGCTAACCACACGAGGGGGATATGGGACCTCTCTTGGCTAAGTACTTTGGGAGGTGTTAATTATGAGCTGGTCGGTGGGTGTTTTAATAAAATATGTGGTGTTGGGAGGGGAGCATTAACAAATCGGCCATAGGCTGGTTAATGTATCCTTATCCCCGTGGGATGCGGCTCTTAATTAGCATCGTCCATTGGAAATGTCATGTTGCACTTAGCTGTGCCGGCACACCAAAGGAAGTGTGCTAACTCGCGTGGCGAAAAAGCGGTCTAACGTGTGGGTACATTGGTACACCTCTGCAGGGTTAAAACTATTCGAATAGCCTCGTCCTAGGTTATGGACACGCTTGGCAAGGTCTTTCAAGAGTTAGACTACAACCTTTTTAATTAAAAATTTGACATGGGTGGTATGAATGGGTAATTCATGCTATTGTTGTGGTGACTAATGGGTTAGTCACTTCCAGGATTGTTCTTATCATCTATCTATTGTTATTATTGTTATCTCGTTGTTACTTGTAAATTAAAAATGAATTGTAAAATTGCTTTGAATCTATTATCTTATTGCAAATGAAAACTTGCTTTATGCTAAATGTAAGTCCAAAGCCTCATCCACTCATAAAGCTTGCATGTAGCTAAATTATAGTTCTGTTAGTTCACACGTCAGTCTTGCGAGTACATTTATTTGTACTCATTTCCTTTGCTTAATTGTTTTGTTGCAGAGGAGGTAGAGCCCCAAGGGCCCTACTTTTGTGAGATGTGCTGTGGTTGGGACGACTAGCTTGGCGGTGCGGTTGGTTGCCTTGTGGGTTAAGGCACCTTGATTGGCTTTTGTTATGGCCATCTTTATGGCACTTTTGCTTCATTGTTTACTTAAGTTTTTGTGTTGTTATTTGGCGGTCGGCCTCTCTTTTGTAATATCTCTATCTTTATTATATTAACTTCGGTTTGTTACTTTGCTTCAGTTCTCGTGTTTGAATGGAATTGATGCATGCTTTTGTATAGAGGTGTATGTCTTGCAATCTTGGGAAGTACATATTTCGAGGCTTAGTTTATTTGTTTTGTGATGCTAGGACCAAGTGGATGGTTAAGCATTACAAGCCTAATAAACCGGGGTCCTCACAAAAGTTGGTATCAGAGCCATCCTGGCCGTAGTAACCCAAGCTTGGTCGCCTTTTAGTATATTTTTAAAAACTTATCTTCAAAGTGTCAAATGGTTCATGAAAGCTTAAGTAAGTTTTCTACTTTTACTCCTTACCTATCTTAGCTTTCCTATCTCATCTCACTCTAATTTGAGTTTTAAAAGTTGTTTTTCTCTCCTCCTTCAAAAGATTAGTTGTTATCAATTAACTGGGTTTTGGGAGAACCAATGAGTTTGGCAAATTGAAGTGTTAGCTGCCCTTTCCAAGGTTTTGAAGCTTCTGGAGTTGAAGATTTCGGCTAGGAGGCTTGGATGCAAAATCTGGACAGCGATCATTCAATTTCCGGACAGCAAGCTCAAAAGTTCTAAATAGGGTAGAAAATGAGAGGTTAATCAACTAAAACTTGTGGGAATAAAAGGGTAAGATGTGATAATAGTTAGCTAAGTATCTAACATTTATTCCGTTGGTTTAACCTTGTTTTTGAGTAGCGTTGGACTTGTAGTAGTGTGCTGAAATTTTACCTTCTCAACCAATTACTCGTTCCTTCAATACGGGTTAGTTGCGTAGAGAAGTTGACCTTATTTTTGAGTATCCTTGCTGTTTTTTAGAGTCTTTTTAGAAGCTTTTTAAATTTAATTACTCGCTGTTTTTGGCTTTCGATTTGGGCGACACTCCATTCCCCTAGTCGTTAGCTTTTGCTTTCTTTAAAGCTTTGTTTTTCGGGTCTAGTTGCTAACCAAATTTTCTTGTAACAGATGGCGGACCTTTTCAGCGGCCAAGGCAGTGGTGGTGCGGACGAGGAGCTTCCTCCTCCTCCGACCATGGCCGAGGTCCTTATGCAGATTGAGCACAACCGTGCGGATGTGAGAGAGTGCTCTTGGATGTCATCGCGCGCAACACCTCGGCCCTTACGGTGCTTGGGATCCGGGCAAGGGAATGCCCATCAGCCTCGTGGGGGCCTCGCTGAGTTTCTTCGTACCCAGCCGCCCACTTTCTCCAGGTCAGAGGACCCACTAGATCTGAGCGATTGGCCGTGCGGTTGGCGTAAGCTCAACATTGCTCAGTGCCAGGACCAGGAGAAGGCACTCTTCGCCTCCCATCAGTTGGAAGGCGCCGCTCTCGCGTGGTGGGAGAACTTTCTCGCCATGCAGCCTGCTGACCATGTGGTCACTTGGGATGAGTTCCGGACGGCGTTCCGTCGAGCTCATATCCCTGCTGGCTTGATGAAGCTCAAGAAGAAGGAGTTTCTTGCGCTCAAGCAAGGCCACAGGTCCGTATCGGAGTATTTATACGAGTTTCACCATTTGGCTCGTTATACTCCAGCAGAGGTGGCCACCGATGAGGCCAAGCAGGAGAAGTTCATGGAAGGCTTGTCTGAGGAGCTTCAGGACAAGCTCTCCATTGTTGACTTCCCTGATTTCCAGACCTTGGTGGACAAGGCCATCGTCGCTGAGCACAAGGGGCGAGCACTTGTGGCTTCCCGCAAGCGCAAGTGGGAGGCCCACAAGTCGTCCAGGGCCAGTGCTTTCCGTTCTCGCTTGGGCGATCTCGGGGTCCCGATCTCGAGCTTGGTACCCCGAGGTTGCCAAGCACATCCTCGTCTTCGCAGGCCGTGCCCCAGACACGTGCACCTGCGAGCCAACAAAGCGGCCCCCGCAACCCGGCTGCCGGGGTCACTTGCTTCTCCTACAACCAAAAGGGGCATTATGCGAATCAATGCCCTAAGAAGACAGGAGCAGCCCCTCGTCCTAATGGAGGACGCGGGCAAGGAGCTGGTTCTTTCTAGGATCAAAAGGTTGTCCCCGTAGCCCAAGGCGTGGGCAGCGGTCGTGTCAACGTCATTTCTGCCGAGGAGGCACAGGAGGCGCCTGACGTCGTGTTAGGTACGTTTCTTGTTAACTCTCGCCCTGCTACTGTTTTGTTCGATTCAGGAGCATCTCATTCCTTTGTTTCTCAGTCTTTTGCGGTTGTTGGTGAGCTTCTCTTTACCCCCTTGTCGGTCCCGTTGCTCATCCGCTCTCCCGGTTCGGAGTTGAGAGCCGAGTTAGAGTGTAGGGACGTTCCTGTCGAGATTGAGGGAGTTGGATTCTCAGCGAATCTTATTCTCCTCAATTCCACGAGTCTGGACGTGATTCTTGGTATGGATTGGTTGTCTCAGCATATGGGGCAAATCGATTGCGCCAAGAAGTCCGTCACTCTTTCTAGTCCCTTCGGGGTGTAGGTTTCCTTTTCGCCGAAGTTGCATCGCCCGCATCTCTTCGCGCTCGAGGCGAAGCCCGCTTTAGATATTAGTGAAGTCCCAACGGTATGTGACTTCATTGATGTCTTTCCCGATGATCTTCCAGGGATGCCACCAGTTCGAGACCTCGAGTTCGTCATCGAGTTGGCTCCCGGTACCGCCCCTATTTCAAAGAGGCCTTACCGGATGCCTCCAAACGAGTTGGTGGAGCTGAAGAAGCAAATTGGTGAGCTGCTAGAGAAGGGTTTCATCCGCCCTAACTCATCTCCTTGGGATTGTCCAGCTATCTTCGTGAAGAAGAAGGACCATACTTTGCGCATGTGCGTCGATTACCGTCCGCTTAATGAAGTAACGGTAAAGAACAAGTATCCATTGCCCCGTATCGATGATCTCTTCGATCAGTTGACCGGAGCTCAAGCCTTCTCCAAGATTGACTTGAGAGTGGGTTATCATCAGGTTCGGATCCAAACTGAGGATATTCCCAAGATGGCGTTCTCTACTCGTTACGGCTTGTATGAGTACACCGTCATGTCTTTTGGCTTAACCAATGCTCCTGCCATGTTCATGAATCTCATGAATTCGGTTTTCATGGAGTATTTGGATAAGTTTGTTGTGGTCTTCATCGATGATATTCTTATCTACTCCAAGAATGATAAGGAACACGCCGAGCATCTGAGGCTTGTGTTAGGCAAGCTGCGTGAGCACCAGCTGTATGCGAAGTTCAGCAAGTGCGCGTTCTGGTTGAAGGAAGTGGCCTTCTTGGGCCATATTCTTTCAGCAGGGGGCGTAGCCGTTGATCCTAGCAAGGTCAGCGATGTGCTCTCTTGGAGTCAGCCCAGTTCGGTCACCGAGGTACGGAGTTTTCTCGGTTTAGCCGGTTATTACCGTCGCTTTATCGAGAACTTCTCCAAGATCGTGAAGCCGATGACTGAGTTGCTCAAGAAGGACAAGAAGTTTGTATGGTCCGCTGATTGTGAGGAAAGTTTTCAAGTACTCAAGACGCGTTTGACCACAGCTCCTGTCCTTGTTCTACCCGATATCCACCGGAGCTTCGATATTTATTGTGATGCTTCGCGTCGGGGACTCGGGTGTGTCTTGATGCAAGAAGGCAAGGTAGTGGCCTACGCATCGAGGCAGTTGAGACCTCATGAACTCAACTATCCCACCCATGATTTGGAGTTAGCTGCTGTGATTCATGCCCTTAAGATTTGGCGACATTACCTAATCGGTAACCGTTGCGAAGTCTATTCGGATCACAAGATCTTGAAGTACTTGTTCACCCAACCCGATCTGAACCTCAGGCAAAGACAGTGGTTGGAGTTAATCAAGGACTACAACATGGGTATTCACTATCATCCGGGCAAGGCTAATGTCGTTGCCGATGCGCTTAGTCGTAAAACGCATTGTAATGCCTTATTGCTCAAGGAGCATCCACCCTCTCTTCTTGAAGCTTTCCAGCGTCTCAACTTGGAGATAGTTGAGCATGGATCTCTCGCTACCTTGGTTGTGCAACCAACCTTGGTGGATCGTGTCAAGGCCGCTCAGCAATCGGATGCTGGAGTGACCAAAATCAAGGAGAATGTCAAGAACGGAACAGCCAAGTGCTTCTCTGAGGATGAGCATGGTGTTGTGAGGTTCGGACAGCGCCTTGTGGTTCCAAAGGACATGGAATTGCGGAATTTGATTCTCCGCGAAGCCCATGATTCTCCTTTGTCCATTCATCCCGGGGCCACCAAGATGTATCAAGATCTCCGTCAGAGATTTTGGTGGACCCGAATGAAGAGGGAGATCGCGAAGTTCGTTGCCGAGTGCGACGTGTGTCGTCGTGTCAAGGCCGAGCATCAGCGTCCCGCAGGCCTGCTTCAGCCCCTGCCTGTTCCTGAGTGGAAGTGGGATTCGATCGGTATGGATTTCATCACCGGTCTACCCAGGTCTCCCAAGGGGAATGATGCCATTTGGGTTGTCATCGATTGATTGACCAAAGTGGCTCATTTCCTTTCTGTCAAGACTCAGCTTCATGTGGGTCCCTTAGCCGAGCTCTATGTTTCCAGAATTGTAAGTCTGCATGGGATACCGAAGACGATCATTTCTGATCATGGTGCCCTGTTCACTTCGCGATTCTGGCATAGTTTGCAAGAGGCTATGGGAACTCGCCTGTTCTTCAGCACAGCATATCATCCCCAAACTGATGGTCAGACCGAGAGGGTCAACCAGGTTTTGGAAGACATGCTTCGTGCGTGTGTTCTTTCCTATGGGAAGCATTGGGAGAAATGCTTGCCATTCGCTAAGTTTTCTTATAACAACAGCTTTCAGGCCAGTCTCGGCATGGCACCTTTCGAGGCCTTATATGGGAGGAAGTGTAGGACCCCATTGTATTGGTCTGAGACCGGCGAAAGACCATTCTTTGGTCCGGACTCGATCAATGAGGCCGAGAGTCAAGTCCAGCTTATTCGTGAGCGATTGCTCACAGCTCAGTCCAAGCAAAAGAGCTATGCAGATCGTCGGCGTCGTGAGTTGATCTTCGAGCCCAATGACTTTGTTTATCTCAAAGTCTCTCCTTTGAAGGGCCATCAGCGTTTCGGCGTCAAGGGTAAGTTAGCCCCTCGATATGTGGGTCCCTACCGCATCATCGAGAAGAAGGGAGCTGTTGCCTATAAGTTAGAGTTGCCTGCTGCACTTGAGGGGGTACATCACGTGTTTCATGTGTCCCAGTTGAAGAAGTGCCTCCGTGTTCCAACTGAGGAAGCTCCGTTGGACACTCTCGATGTCCAAACAGATTTGACCTATCGCGAGCACCCTGTTCGCATCCTTGAAGAAGCTGAGCGAAGAACGAGAAATCGTTCCATCAAGTTTCTTAAGGTTCAGTGGTCAAACCATTCCGAGGATGAAGCTACTTGGGAAAGGGAAGATCGTCTGCGTGCGGACTACCCTTCTTTCTTTTCCGAGTGAGCCAAATCTCGGCACAAGATTTCTGTAAGGGGGGGAGATTTTGTAACATCCCAAATGTATAAATGGGTATGTGTTTCAAATGTAAGAAAAGGGTAGAAATTAAAACTTTTTCTCACTGCTTGAAACTCTTGAACTCTCCTAAAATTCTTGTCAAAAGAGGTGGAGTTCAAAAACCTAAACCTCCTGTGACTAAAGTCAAACCCTTATTCCACTTTGTCACCAATCTTGAGCCAAACATGGGGAAATATTTTTCCTTGGTTCTTTGGCTGATATGTGACTCTTCTGAAAATTTTCATGAGTTCTAAAAACTTGTTTGATAATTTTGGAGGTGAAACAAACCCTAAAGCTAACCTTGATGTATTTCCTGAGGAAAATGCAGTGCACAAAAACCTCTGGGAAATTTATGCAAGGTTAACCCTAAAGTCAGTAAGCTCCAGTTAAAATTTCATAAATTTTGGAGTTGAATTGCTATCACAATCAAATCTGCAAAGTCTCAGATGTTAAATTCAAACTCAAACCTTGCACTGTTCCTTAGGCTTGAGCCGCTTTTCAAAAGCTGGTCAAACCCAACCCCATCAGACCTCCTTCCCACCTTGTTGAGGTCGTAACCGTTGGATCAAGATCCAACAGCCTCGACCTCCTCCTCAACCAGCTCAGCTCAGACCTCCCACCTTGTTGAGGTCGTAGTCGTTGGATCAGATCCAACAGCCCACGACCTCCCTTGCCTTTTATGGGTTGTGCCTAACCGCCCAAACCTCCCGCACCTCAGCTCGTAGCCATTGGATCAAGATCCAATAGCCACGACCTTCCCTATCCTCTCGTAGCCATTGGATCAAGATCCACTGGCCACGACCTCCCTTGTGTCATGCGCAGCGCCCATGACCTCCCTCATTGATCGGCGCCTTTGGATGTAAATCCACAGATCCCGACCTCCCCATCTGTTATGTGCCATTGGATGTAGATCCAAAGGCCATGACCTCCACCTCCTTTTGGTTGTATCGTGCGCATCATTAAGATCTCCCCATCAGGTCCGCGCCTTTGGATTCAGATCCAACGGCCAGGACCTCTTATCCCTTTATTGCGCATGACCTCCCTGTTCTTTTCGCAACCATGCGATGGAGATCGTGTGGCTGTGACCTCCCCATCCCTTTACACCACCATCCGATGCAGATCCGATGGTTAAGACCTCCCCCGTGCCTTTTCAGATCGCACCGTTTCAGATCTGAGGGTCACGACCTCCCCTGTCTAAATCCAATGGCTGGGACCTCCTCCCTTCTCATCTAAAACTTACCGTTTCAGATCTAAGGGCCAGGACCTCCCCATGGTCTAATCCAACGGTCAAAATGAACTCCCCTGTTCTTCTCCTTCCTCGGTCACGCGTGCGTGCACCTGGAGAGAGAAAAAGTGTGCCTGTCAACTGTGTACCTTACAACGACTCTTTGCTGACCCGCATTAAATGCTGGTCAGCCTTCCGCCTCTCAGGTCTGCACAGCCCTGTCACCATGTCAACTCCACGTCTTGTCCAAGCCATGGACCGAGCCATGGGCTAAGCTCACCATGAGCTTAACCCTAGCTCATGAGCCCTGCTTCTCCAAGTCATATAACCCCATTGGGTTCCTCCCTTAGCTTCTTTGGCACACTTTCAAGCTCCAGCTTGCACCTGTGTCTTTTGAGCTTTCTCTCCTCTAACCTTTCCCCCCCAACCGCCATTGTTGAAGTTTGGAGCCCTTGGTGGCACGGTGCTCCAGTGGCTCCCTCACGCAACCTCTGTTTCATTCTTGCTCCTCTAGCTTCCTGCAGCCTTAACCCTAACTCCATTGGGTTGACCTCTGCAGGGACGAGCTAGTTGGAGCTTGGAGCTGAAGCTTGGGGCCGGGGAGCACCAATTCTTCCTCAGCGCCGGTCACCATCATCCTCAACCTCCTCAGCACCTCGGGACCTCCGGTAAGCCCCGGTAGTCTTTAGATCTTTGGGCACCATTGGATGGATGTTGCGGAGCTTTTCTTTGGGCACCCGCTTGTATGACCCGCTGCGGAGCTCTCTTTGCTGCTTGTGATTTTGGTCGTGTGGCCATCTTGCTCCTCTCCGGCTCGTCGGCGTTCAAGGCCGCCGCCGCCGTCGAGAATGGTCCCGGTGTGTGCGCAACACTATTGCGCACACGTTGGTGTCCTTGATTGTCGCCGGCGAGGTCTGTATCGCCGGCGATGACCACTTCTTTGCGTTGTTGGTTTGGTCGGATCATGTCGTCCAGCGCGTGCCGTTAAGACAAAGATTTGGGGCAGTAAATGCTCCATCATTGGGAGCAATTACTGCTGTCTTGACGCGCCTGGACCTCCTCGTTGTCCCGCGCAAGTACTCCTTGCCAGCAGGCTGCGTGCTTGAAAGGCCTGTAGCTTTGGATCTGGACCGTTCAAGACCTCCCCTCTGGTGAGATCTTGACCGTCCAGGACCTCCTCCTTTAGATCCTAACCGCCCAAACCTCCCCTTGGAGATCTGAGCCGTTAAGACCTCCCCTCTTGAGAGATCTTGACCGTTAGGACCTCCTCGTGTGAGATCTTAGCCGTCAGGACCTCCTCTGTAGATCTTAACCTTAGGACCTCCCTGGAGTAATCTGAACCACTCAATACCTCCCTATTTGGATCTGAACCGTTCAGGACCTCCCTTGCGCCCTGAACCGCCCAGGACCTCTTCTCTTTTGTCGGGTAGGTCCAGGACCTCCCCGAGAGCGCATCCAAACCATTTAGGACCTCCCCCAGGTCATCTCAGACGTCCAGACCTCTTCCATTTGGCCTGAGCTGATCTGTTGCAGTTTTAAAAATGATTTCAACTTGTAAAATGAATAGGTAACTCCCTGTGAATCCCAATCACGTAAACTAAAACTTGTTAGGTTTCTCTGTTATAGTGCTCTAGGATAGCATGAAGTTTGCTTAGACCTTAGTTTCTAAAAACTCAAGACCACTAATTTCATAACTTAGAAAAATCATAATTAAGTCAATTTAACTCCAAATGAAGTAAACCCAATTTTGCTGTTCTTAGGATGCCCTGCTCTACCTTCCATAAAAATTTGGTGTTCAAAAACATCCTGGAAAATTGTGCGGTGAACAGTAACCAAAAATAATTTAAATTGGATATTTCTGGCTGAGCAGAATTGTTTTGCTCATATCTTTTGCATTGAGAATCCAAATCAATTGGTTCTTGTTGCAAAATTCCTTAAAAATCGTCCTCTTGCTGCTGTAGAAATTTCAGAGCATTTGGAGTTCCTTTGCTGTTGCTTTTTTTTGGTTTTCGTCGTTCTTATCGTTCTTTTCGCCTTTTCGTTTAAGTGTCGACGAGTGTGTTGATCCCATGAGCGAAACCCTGCAGCAAACTGAGCATAACCAGCAAGGCAAGCAGTTTGATCATTTCCATGGAATCCCATTACTTTAAAATCTAATATTTTGCTTAACTTCTATGTATGCATTGCTATTTTGTGTTAAATGATCGTTTAGTAATCCTATAGATGCATTTCCTGTAGGTAAATGTTCATTTCTCTACTACCTTGAGCCTAGGTTATTTGCTGTGATTGGAGTTCGTTGGATGAACTCTTGTCACTTAGTAGATGGCGAGTTAAATTGCTTAGTAATGCCTAGCTTTGGTAGTATTGGGCGATCATCAACTTAGTTGATGGTCTTGATCACACAAATGAAATTACTACTCCATTATGCCCAGCACTTGTGCTTTGTTATTTTGAAAAGCTAAAAACTGAAAATGAAAAACTGTTTTGGACTTGGGCATAATGGATGTTGGTGTGATTTTTGGATTGTGGAATGGTGCCTAAGTCGACAAGGACCGAACATCTTGTTACACTAAACCAAGCAATTTTGCGTGCTAACCACACGAGGGGGATATGGGACCTCTCTTGGCTAAGTACTTTGGGAGGTGTTAATTATGAGCTGGTCGGTGGGTGTTTTAATAAAATATGTGGTGTTGGGAGGGGAGCATTAACAAATCGGCCATAGGCTGGTTAATGTATCCTTATCCCCGTGGGATGCGGCTCTTAATTAGCATCGTCCATTGGAAATGTCATGTTGGACTTGGCTGTGCCGGCACACCAAAGGAAGTGTGCTAACTCGCGTGGCGAAAAAGCGGTCTAACGTGTGGGTACATTGGTACACCCCTGCAAGGTTAAAACTATTCGAATAGCCTCGTCCTAGGTTATGGACACGCTTGGCAAGGTCTTTCAAGAGTTAGACTACAACCTTTTTAATTAAAAATTTGACATGGGTGGTATGAATGGGTAATTCATGCTATTGTTGTGGTGACTAATGGGTTAGTCACTTCCAGGATTGTTCTTGTCATCTATCTATTGTTATTATTGTTATCTCGTTGTTACTTGCAAATTAAAAATGAATTGTAAAATTGTTTTGAATCTATTATCTTATTGCAAATGAAAACTTGCTTTATGCTAAATGTAAGTCCAAAGCCTCATCCACTCATAAAGCTTTGAAGAATCTAGCCCGCCATTATATTTTAATGGAGTGTTTTGGTGATTAATGACAAATGCATTTATGAGACTAACATGTTTATTGATACACTTATTGTTTAGTCTAAATTGGATATAAAGGTGATAATCATGAAGGCATGTATGTGATTAATGACAAATCAAATTCATTGGATAAACAAAAGGAAAATCCAAACAGGTAGGCATTTATAATGACAAATCTATTTATGAGACTAACTCTCTTATTGTTATATCTTATGATCAGTCTCGCTTGGGTATAAAGAACAAAAGAGGTATGCATTCTACTTTGTATTCTTATACCCTGTTGCATTCCTCGGATCCAAAATATAGGTTGAACTTCACCAAAAGGATTAACCTAAATATGTGCATATGTTCTTACTACATATTCATGTATGCACACATATAGGGGGAGTTCATTCTATATTTTGAGGTTTCATTAGTATTGATCCATATTCCTGTTTCCACATATATTTGGGATCTTTACTTTGAAACATATCCTGTGAATATAATTAACTTGTGTAGTTAATATATTCATGTGTGTATATGAGACTTGTGTGCTCATATATTCTTTGAGTATATACAACTTGCGTAGTGCCTATATACTCATACCAATCTACATTCAATTACTTGAATTTGAAGTGATTATCATCAATTACCAAAGAGGGAAAGATAGTGGTATCTTGTCCCACCATTATGAGTTAATGGTATGGCGTGGTAATTAATGATAGTCATATTATAGAACTAACACTTTCCATGAGTTGGATGAACAGGTTGAGTTCTATAGTTAAAGACTCTAGAAGATCATCATATGTTGATGATATTGAAGTCATGTAAAGGGTGAAGCACCTAAATTTGATGGCACAAATTATGCTCATTGGAAAATCCGCATGTCATGTTATTTTAAGGCCATGGGTCTAACTATATGGCGGATTGTAGATGTTGGCTTTTCTCCTCCATTGGATCATATTGCTCCAACAATCGAGGAAGAGAAATGCTTACATCTCGATGCTAAAGCAACTAACGCTTTATTTAGTGCTTTAAGTGATGATGTGCTCTATGCCGTATGTGACTTCAAGAACGTTCATGAAATGTGGACACAACTTCAATCCTATTATGAAATGTCCACCTCAACCAAGGATGATTGCATAGATGTGTGGACATATCTTCAAGAACACTATGAAAGGTCCACTTCTACTAATGAGGATTGCATACAAGAGTGGACGTCGGGAGAAGAATGCTCAATCTCCAACTCCGACGATGAAGAGTCCACAAGCCTCTCCACATCAACTTCTAGCTCCGACGATGGTGAACTTTCAACTCCTTCAACATCGCCTCATTGCTTTATGGCAAAAGGTAAAAAGAAGGTATATAATGATGATGATAATGATGAACATTCATATGATGAGTTGATAGAATTGCTAGAAGAACAAAATGTTTTTATGGAAAAGGAGGTTTCAAAATTCAAGGTTTTGAAGAAAGAATTTAACTTGCTTCAAAATAATTATGATGTTATAAAGAATGAACATGAAAACCTCCTTCTTAAAAATTATACTAGCTCTAAAGTGGATATAGGAATAACATGTGATTTATTAGATGATATGACATGCATAGCTCCTATTTTATGCAATTCATCTAAAATCAATATATCCACTTCTTGTGACGATTTAATTGATATGTCTTGTTGCTCAAAATTAGATGCACCTATTTCTTCTATGCTTGTTGAGACTAATCTTGTAGAAGAAAATAATGAGCTCAAGGCCCAAGTCACAAAATTGAAGATCGACTTGGAAAGAAGCTATAAAGGGAAGGCCACTCTCGATGAGATATTGAGCAAGCAAGTATGCTTACAAGATAAGAGTGGTATTGGTTTCACTCCCAAGAAAAGGAAAAATAGCAAGATGAGGCACAATGCAAGACACACGAAGAATATTAAGTGCCTTAATTGTCATGAGAAGGGTCACATTTCCTCCGTGTGCCCTAATAAGAAAAATGACAAGGGAGGACTTGGTTTCGTCACCAAGAAGAAGATGAAGAGCAACCCAAAGCAAAGAGGAAAACAATTCAACAATATCAAGTGCTTTGGATGCAAGAAGAATGGTCACATTGCCTCGGTGTGCCCAAATCAAAAGGATGTCAAGCCAAGACATTCAATGAAGAGGCAAACCAGAATTGAGCAAGATAAGAAGACATCAAGGGGAAGCAAAAGCCCTACTTGCTACAATTGCCGGGAAAAGGGACATTTTAGTAAGGAATGTCCTAAAGGTATCACTCCTAAGCCTTTTATTTATAATAATGATTATTTGCTTAGGAGGGATAGAAATGGCAATGTGTTTGCTAGAAATGTTAGTTCACATAAAATTAATGTTAGGACCATTTGGGTGCCCAAATCCGTTGTGACTAACATTCAAGGACCCAACCGAGTGTGGGTACCAAAATGTGCTTAAATGTTAAATAGGTACTTGGAGAAGCATTGAAGGTTTGGCTCACTCATAAAGAGATGGATTCCATCATATGCAAAATAAGGAGCCAAGCTTGAGGAAGATCATTTCACATCATAAACCAATGCTATCTCGGTAACAAGTATTTACATTGAAGTATCTAGCCCTTATACCTTGTGTAGGTTGCATTCATGTAAAATCTTAAAAATGGTTGTTCTTGCTCTTGTGCTAAAAGTTTGTTTGTTAAAATCTTGAGCAAGTTGGTTGTGGCACATTAAGGGGGAGTGCTAAATCATAGTCATGTATATCACATCCCTATGTGTGCCCAAATTAATTAAGTGCTAGCAATGTTTTTCAAAATTGAGCCATTTAGCCAAAAGTCAAAATATTGAAATTATTAGTATAAACTTTGAAAAACTAATTGCAAAATGTATACAAATGCTTTTCAAAGGTTTTCCAAAGGTTTTGGTTCAAGAAAAATCTATTTTAAACAAAAATGAGTTTCTAGCCAAAATTGAAGATCTTAGTTTCTTGTTTTTGACTTAAACTAGGTTTCTATGTAAAATCTATTCTAAAAGAAATTTGAAATTGATTTCAAAAGGAAAAACCTAGAGTTGGCCATTCTAAACATTTTTGGTATTCAAAATTTTTTCAAAAGGCCAACCTATCAAAAGTTATTTGGTTTTGAAATTCATCCAAAATTCAAGTTTGACCTAAAAGGTCACTTTCTAGCACTTAAGTGAGTTTTGCCATTTGAGCCAAGATTATTCATATGAATAGGTCCATAATGGTATTAATGACTCATACATGCAATTGGTTGCTTGAAATATCCCAAATTGCTCAATTTGGATCTTTTGGAGAAAGTTCTTGAAAATGAGATTTCATTTGCGAAAATAAAAGATTAATTCATAAAAACTATTTAATATTTGGAGTTTAAAGGGCCATATTAGTTGGAAATGCTCCAAAGATGGTTGTTTGATTGATTGTGTGAAATCTTGGAGCAATGTACAACAATTCAATTCTTATCTCAAAATCTTGTCTTTGGAATCGCTATCGAGTTCGAGCCTAAACCGGTCTCGACCCTTAAAACCAATGATCGATCACGGCCTTCGGTCGACCGTGCGTGTGCCCATGGTCTGACCGTTTTCGCGTGAAATTGTCCTTAACTTCACCCGAACCGGTTTCTTCTCCTCACTTCCTCAAAACCCGAAAGGCTGTTCTCTTTCTTGCTCTCGGCCGTAGCTTCTCTCCGGCCCGGATCTCCATCTCCGGCCATCTTCTTGAGGCTTCAAGGTGACCTTTGTGATCTCCTTCTCCTCCTCTCTTAATTCCTCCAATTGGTTTGCAGTTTGATTGACTCATTTTGTCAAACCGAGGAACCCTAGGTGAGGGAGTTTTTGTCAAATCCGACAAGTCTTGATCCCTCATTGCTTCAAGGAATCATCTCCTCAGATTCCTCATCTCTTGATCTTGGTAATCCCTCAACTCCTCACTTGCATCTATCCACATTATTGTTTTTCCCCAAATTTCTAGGGTTTGTGATGTATGTGCCCTAACCTTGTAAATTTGGTGGAAAATTCTTGTCCTGCAAGTGAACAAGGGGTGTAATGAACACACATCCATTATGCCATTATCCCACATTGCATTCTTTGTGGACTTCTCCCCAGATCGGGTTGCCTGTGTCAGTGGCGGTCTGACCGCCCATCCTGACGGTCTGACCGCCCGTGACACAGAAATGGGGGTTGGCAAAGTGGCTGCTTTGTGCTGACTCATTCCTTGATATTCTTTGCAATTCTTTGCTATCCATTTCAGTGACTATGCCGTGCAAGATCACCGCTGGTCGATCGTCCACTTCTCGTCCAACTGTTGAAGAGTTTCCTGAGGAAATAGATGAACCAATGCAAGATGCAGAAGAGGAATAGACAGCTAGTGACAGCGACAACAATGACAGCGATAATAATTATGAAGGGTCAGATGGTGGTGCTGAGAATGATGATGAGGAAGATGCTCCAGATCCAACTCCATTCATTGGGTTAGATGTGTCCAAGCTTAAAAGTGAGAGGTATACATCTTTACGACACACGAATCAGTTTAGATTCCCAAGGGATGCCACCCAAGAGATGTTTCACACTATGTTTCAGCAGAATGTATATCATGCTATCTATGCTTAGAAGAAATTTGCTAATCATAGATTTGTGAAGTGGAGCTATATTGGACAGAATCCAGTCTATAGTGGCTTGTATCGACTATTCAGAAGAGTGGGCTTAGATACTTTGGTATCTCTGAGTTGCAATTTTCATGCCAAAGTCATTAGACAATTTTATGCAACTGTTTATATATCCCCTGAGCATGATCACCTTATTTGGATGACGGGACATGAGAAATTTGAAGCCACTAAGAATGATTTCATGCTTGCCTTAAATTTAAAAGAATCAGATGGGATAAACATTCATGTTCAAGAATGCCTAGCTCTCACACAAGTTGATGAATACTATGATCAGAATCATCAATATAATGTTGGAAAGGTAACTGGATTGCTCCCTCTCCCTAGTATTGTTAACAGGATAATGAGAGCGACTTTCTTCCCCAGGAGTGGGAATAATGATGAGATTCATGGGAGAGCTTGGAATGTAATTAGATGCATTATGGAAGGCTCTAAATTTGATGTCATGGACCTCATTATCAGGGAGATAGCTACCTCTAAGGGAGATAAGAACAAGTCTATCTATTTTGCTCCCTATATCATGAAGCTTATTAAGAGGATGACCACTTTTGCTCTCCCTCTCGATATGGAGCATAAGGAGTACAGACCGAGAGATCCTCTTCCTCAGACTCCTCCTCCACCTCAGGTGTCCCCTCCAGCTCCTTTTCAGTCTCAGGGACAGGGCTCGTCATCCCAGAGTCATCCAGTGCAGGGTCATCAGAATCAGGATGCAGTTCTAGCAGCTCTTGCTCACCTTCAGACCAGTGTTGACACTTAGCGTACAGAGACCAGTCAGTGGCGTGCAGAGACTAGGACTATGATTGAGGATCTGAACATGAGAGTGACTCGTATGGATGAGAGACTCACTGAGTATCAGGAGCAGCGTCTGCCAGTTGCTTATCAGAGGTTCGACCGTGGTCAGCGTCCTCCATCCTTCACTCAGCGGGGAGATCATCCATCATCTTCGTCAGGCGCTCCTCCCTCTTAGTTGATTAGCATTCATATTTAGGTCGATAGACCTTGCTTTGTATGGATGAGCTTAAGTGTTATTCATGTAATATCTAATGTAAGCTTATAAACCTTGGATGCTTAATTACTTTAAGTCTCATTTTGGATGATATAATATTTAATGAATTATGCTATGAGTTATGCAATATCTTGTTTATCATCCTTGAATGTTGATTAAATGTCTATGTTATGGAGTATGCGTCATTGAATATCATTGTCCATATTATGTTTGCGAATATATCCTGTTGATTGCATGATGTTCATGTATTGGTTATCCTTGTCATGCTCCGTGGACCAATTGTCTAGAGGAAACTCCACCAAATTCCCTAAAAATCTCTTATATGCAAAGGGTGTTAAGTCTCATATCCTTGTGCATATATTTAGGGGGAGTTTTCTTCTCATTTGGTTCTTATTTGAATGTGTTTCAAATCAAGTTTGTCTCTTCTAATTGGCCTGTGTTTAACTTGCTTTACTCTTTTAGGCCATCAAAGAAGAAATTGTGCCATTAGTCCTTGCTCCAAATCAACTTATTTTCGGGATCTTTGTTTGGTAACGGTGATTCGACCGATCGACTTGGCGTGATCGGCCAAGCCTCAACACGACGGTCTGACCGGCCAGGGAAGCGGTCTGACCGCCCGTGACCAAGAAATGGCACAATAAAATGGAAATTTTGTCCAAATTAAAATGAGTTCTTTAGCCAAGCTCCTTCTTCTGTGTTATCTATTTATTGGCTTGAATTTGTTTTGGACTTTTGGTGCTTAATGCCAAAAGGGGGAGAATGTTTATATCCTCAATATATTTGGATTCTCTCTTGTGCTATCACCTTTTGCATGCATAATACTTAAAGAAGTTAATTCAAATTGCTTAAGTGTATTGCATGATTATAGTTTAATAATTTAAAATTCCTACATTATGTTGACAATTATCCAAATATTGTTATTGATAAAGGATTTGTCATCAATCACCAAAAAGGGAGATTGAAGAATCTAGCCCGCCATTATATGTTAATGGAGTGTTTTGGTGATTAATGACAAATGCATTTATGAGACTAACATGTTTATTGATACACTTATTGTTTAGTCTAAATTGGATATAAAGGTGATAATCATGAAGGCATGTATGTGATTAATGACAAATCAAATTCATTGGATAAACAAAAGGAAAATCCAAACAGGTATGCATTTATAATGACAAATCCATTTATGAGACTAACTCTCTTATTGTTATATCTTATGATCAGTCTCGCTTGGGTATAAAGAACAAAAGAGGTATGCATTCTACTTTGTATTCTTATACCCTGTTGCATTCCTCGGATCCAAAATATAGGTTGAACTTCACCAAAAGGATTAACCTAAATATGTGCATATGTTCTTACTACATATTCATGTATGCACACATATAGAGGGAGTTCATTCTATATTTTGAGGTTTCATTAGTGTTGATCCATATTCCTGTTTCTACATATATTTGGGATCTTTACTTTGAAACATATCCTGTGAATATAATTAACTTGTGTAGTTAATATATTCATGTGTGTATATGAGACTTGTGTGCTCATATATTCTTTGAGTATATACAACTTGCGTAGTGCCTATATACTCATACCAATCTACATTCAATTACTTGAATTTGAAGTGATTATCATCAATTACCAAAGAGGGAAAGATAGTGGTATCTTGTCCCACCATTATGAGTTAATGGTATGGCGTGGTAATTAATGATAGTCATATTATAGAACTAACACTTTCCATGAGTTGGATGAACAGGTTGAGTTCTATAGTTAAAGACTCTAGAAGATCATCATATGTTGATGATATTGAAGTCATGTAAAGGGTGCATTATGTGTGGATGCACATCAAGTTTAAGATGAAGGAAATCATCGTGTGTCGATGATGTTCACAAAGAGAAGATGATCATGAGTTGATCATCAAGTCAAAAGAAGCTCCATCATGTGTTGATGGAAGTCAAGCAAAGTGAAGCATCATGAGTTGATGCATGTCAAGTCAAGAACCCGGAAGTTGAAGCAAGGATGTGCATCATCAAGCTTCAAGTGGTTATGCAAGGCAAAGGTATGACTAGCTAGGGCTAAGGATTTGTTCTTAGTCTTTTACCGGTCTCGGTGTTTGGTTGGGAGACCGGATTGCTAGTATGGGTTGCCGTACTATTAAGAGGGGTCCTTGACTAGTAGCTTGAGTTAGTCATGTGTTGATAGCTCATCGTGTTTGCTCTAGCTCATCTTAACATGTTGCCAATATTTGCGAATGTGTTTTACAAATAGTTGTGGCTCATGGATAACCCTTGTAGCATGTGACTTGAGTTTGCGAATGTGTTTTGCAAATGGTGTAAGTCCATGTACCTTATTCCTTGTAGTGTGATTCTATAAGTTGGCAAATGTATTTTGCAACTTGTTGTGAATCTCACTTGAATCCTTGATTGCATCGCGCATCAATTTGGCAAATGTGGTTTGCAAATTGAGTTGAAGCGAAGTGCAATGTGTGGTGTGATTCTAAAAGATAGCAAATGTGTTTTGCAACTTGTTGAGAATCTCACCTACATGCCTTGTTTGCATTTCATATTGTTTGCAGATGTGTTTTGCAAGTTTGAATTGAAAATGAAATGCAAAGTGTTGCTTTTCTCTGTGAAGCGGTCTGACCGGCGTTCATGGAGCGGTCTGACCGGACCTGGTCCGACCGTGGCATGATCCCGGATCGGCTGGACTCTGGGTCAAGCCGCATGGTCGGCTTTCGAGAGGTCCTTTTTCTGGTCCTTAGCCATTTCTGTGAAGTTTTCTTGAGCGGTCAGATCGGCGTCTTTTGGGCGGATCGAGGTGGTGGTCTGACCAAGCCATTACATGGCGGTCGAGACCGTTCAAACTCAACGGCTAGTTTTATAGCCGTTGGAGCCAAAGCGATCTCCGACCGCCATAATATGGTGATCGACCGATTTTGTCCAGAGGCTCTGGAATCTTTTCCCAACGGCTAGTTTTTGAGTGTGGGCTATATAAAGCCACCTTGGCTGGTTGGGAGAGGTTGCTGGTTGTGTGCTGGTGTCCCTAGACATTCATTTGAGCAAAGAGCAAGCCCTTTCTTCCTTTGTGCATGTGTTGCACTTAGTGAGTGATTGAGAGCAAACCCTAAGTGCATGTGTTGCCTTAGGTGGTGGATTTAGTATCCATTTGAGGTTAGACACTTGATTGGTTCAAGTGAGCGTTGGAGACTTATTACTCTTGGTGTTTGCCGACACCTAGACGGCGTGGAGGCGTCGTGCGTCGGTGATCTTCTCAAAGAAGCTTGTGAGAAGACCAGAGTGGTTTGTGAGTGGTGTGGTGCTCGCCACCTCCGGAGTGGAGGAAAGAGCAACCCTAGTGGAGCGAGGTGTTGGTTCGGTTTGGAACCGGTCCAAGCGGTTGGACTTACCTCGGAGGGTTTGGCTTAATTCGTGGATCCGGTCCAATTGAGTTTGGGCTTACCTCAACGTGGATTAGGGGAGACCGGCAAGTCTTCGATCACCACGGGAAAACATCGCCGTGTCATTGTGGTTTGATTACTTGTGCTTTACATTGTGCAATTTACATTACTTGTATTTAATTTGCTTAAGTGTATGTGTATGATTGCTATCATTTATATTGTCTCATATTGTTGGTGCACTTAGTTGAACCTAGTTGATTTAGGTTTTAATTGTGCAAAACCGTATTTGTTTAGCTTCCGCATTAGAAATCGGTTTTAGTTAAAAGAAGTTTTTAAAACGCCTATTCACCCCCCCTCTAGTCGGCCACCTCGATCTTACAAGCTTGCATGTAGCTAAATTATAGTTTTGTTAGTTCACACGTCAGTCTTGCGAGTACATTTATTTGTACTCATTTGCTTTGCTTAATTGTTTTGTTGCAGAGGAGGTAGAGCCCCAAGGGCCCTACTTTTGTGAGATGTGCTGTGGTTGGGACGACTAGCTTGGCGGTCCGGTTGGTTGCCTTGTGGGTTAAGGCACACTGATTGGCTTTTGTTATGGCCATCTTTATGGCACTTTTGCTTCCGCTGTTTACTTAAGTTTTTGTGTTGTTATTTGGCCGGTTGGCCTCTCTTTTGTAATATCTCTATCTTTATTATATTAACTTCTGGTTTGTTGCTTTGCTTCAGTTCTACGTGTTTGAATGGAATTGATGCATGCTTTTGTATAGAGGTGTATGTACTGCAATCTTGGGAAGTACATATTTCTCGAGGCTTGGTTTATTTGTTTTGTGATGCTAGGACCAAGTGGATGGTTAAGCATTACAAGCCTAATAAACCAGGGTCCTCACACCAGTCCTCCTCGTTCCACTCTCCTGCCATGAGAGCATGAGGGTTGGAAAAGACGAAGGAAGGTTGATGATTTGAAGGTTCCCACGGTCGGCGCCAACTGTCAGTGTTTTAGAACTGAATTTACGTAAAGATTGTTTGATTCGGGGGTTCCCCTAGGATCAAATCACGCGGAGAGGGAGACACGGGGATTTTTATACAGGTTCAGGCCTTCTCCGGAGAGAATAATAACCCTACTCCCGTGTGTATGTATTGAGTATGCTGGATTACAAGGTCAGGCCAAAGACTAGAGTATTGCGTCTTGTGCTCCTGATTGTCTTTCTGATTGCCCTCCGATCCTCCTCCCCCTTGTCCTGATGATCCTACCTTTCATATAGTATTTGGAGTGTGCCGCTATATCTTCAGTCCAAAGGTCACCTTAATGCTTCAGATTATGGAGCCATTATTGGAGATTATTGTGAGAGTAGTAACGTTCCCACGTTGCCAGGCAGTTATCACCATAACAGGGAGTTAAATCGTGCCATTATTCCAGATAATAACAGCGTACTTTACTGCCCATATCCTTAAATATGGTGCGAAAGATTCCCTGGTTGACTAGGCCCACATGCCTATAAGCCCTATCGAATAGGGGCTGGTCGTGGAAGAGCTTACGACCAGGTGGTGGTCATAGTAGAGCTTACGACCACTTGTTGATCGTAGAAAGACTTACGGTCAGAGGATAGTCGTAGAATAACTTACGACCGTGATCTTACTCATAGCAAGACTTACAAGTGTGGGGTGGTCGTAGAAGGACTTACGACCATAGGGTGGTCGTAGAAGAACTTATGACCACCATCTTCTCCCTTATGAATAAGGGGTATACTCAAAAATCATATGACGTAATTATTATCTATAATATGAATTATAGATAAATAATTAAATGAGGATTATTATATCCTCGTCATTGCTGATGTTCATAATGAGATTGAGTATCCTCATTGGCTGGTTATATTGGTATGTTATTTATTGCTGTTGCACTTTGCTGAGTCGTGGACTCACTCTTGCTATGTTGTGCTTTCTAAGTACCTCTCGAGGCAACGACATGCATAGGAAGGGGTAGACTCGTTGCACATCACGATTACACAACCCATGACAATTAAATTAGATCATTTATCTAAACTAAGAATTTATGTTAATTCTTTAGATTCAGACTGTGACCACCCTTCGTGGTGGATGTTTAATTTGTGTTCGTGGATGTTCTATTTATGCTCATAAACTCCTGCTATTGAGTTCATTTAGTTCTATTTGATGGATTAAAATGATTGATTGGATTATGCTATCATCCTTGTAGTTTTGATGGTCATGGATGCTTTAGATATGTCTATTTGAATATTGGCTACCTTAGTGTAGAAAGGTTGGTTTGTCTTAAATTAGTTTGATAAAGAGAAGGCGTCATGCTTGATTTATATTCTATTGATAGATGATATTCTTATTATTGATTAAGTGTAAGATGTGTTAATTCTTAAATGCCGGAATTATGTCACTCATAGTTGATTGTTTTGCTGAAATATTATTATTATATTGAATTTAACTGGTTCAGTAGAGTAGTTTGGTAGCATCCTAGGGTCTTTGTTGGACTGGGGTGTTACAGTTGGTATCAGAGCGGGCTTTGGGTCCGTGGTAGTTGAAATATTAAATTGACACACTATGCACAGTAGGTGGGATTTGGGTAATCCATTACATCTGCGATTCCGATAGTATGTTTCATCATGTTGAACTGTTATTGAATTGCTTCTGTACTATCGTTCTTGTTGTTAACCTATGATATGTTATGATCTTTTATATCTATAAATTTATTATATGATTGTTATGAGATGATCTTGTATATTCATAATTGATTATATTGGTTATGCGTGATGGTAACGGATGTTGAGAGGTAGAGGTCGTGGTTGTGACCTTGAGTATTGCTAGGTTATACCACCGTTCGTGATTTGGGGTAGTAAAGTGGTTACCTCGGGCAACTTAGTTCATGCGTTGAGGGTTAGTTCTTTGGAACGTTGTTGTCTTCCTTGAGTTTGCGTTTGGGTTCTGGTTATAGCTTTCTGATGGTTGATAAACTTTTTTTGGACAGCAGTTTCACTGCAATAGGTGGGTTTTCGTTCTTTGTTGGTTCAATTAAGTGGTTATTTGTTCTCCTGACGGTTGATCCGTTGTTGTTCCTTTGGAACACCGTTAATTTGCAAGATTGATCTTTTCACGGAAGTTCTGTTTTTATTCTCTGTTGGGTAAACGTAACTCATTTGTTCGCTTGGTATTTGGGCAATGGATGTTTTCTTTTGCAAGTTCTTTATTATGTGAAAGCTTTGACCTTGCGCATTTCTTTTAGATTAATTTGAGAGTTGAAGTTTGTTGGACCGAAAAGGCTACTAGAGGGGGTGAATAGGAGCACGATATCTTTTTCTCCTTGATTGAATTCAATACTAATTTCACTCCGATAGCTATGAAAACTATGAAGATCAATATAAAAGCACAGTGGAAGACTTGTATTGAATCCAATCAAAACCCCGAAGCAAATAGACCAAAATCACAAAAACTCAAACCCAAATTAGTTGGGCGGTCAGACCTCCTTGTAGTTGGCGGTCTGACCTCTCCTATGGGCGGTCTGACCTCCAAGTAGTTGACGGTCTGACCTCCAGGCCAATGAACAGTAAAATCAGCCCGAACTCAAAATCACAAATTGGTCTAACTTTTGATCCACAATTCCAAACTTCACGAAACTTGAAACGTACCTTCCTTAAAATGTCAGGAACCTGTTCCAATCAATGATCGTGAAGATCATTGCCAAAGTTCTGACTTTTTTCCGTTTTAGTGAAGGTTGCTTCAAAACTGAGTCAAAACCAAAACGTGATCTAGAAACTTGCGCGTGGGTAATAGATGATCTTAGATGCATTCCCACATGTCACAGCAAGCTAGATCCTAGCCAGAAACCAAAGAAAAACAAACGGATCAAAGAAAGCCCTAAAATCATAAAATAGAGAGCAAGAACAAAAAGAGACTCATCTTGTAAAATCTTGCCTGGATTGATTTGAGATTGATGTTGGTTTACAACCGCTCCATCCAGAAGGACAAAAACTCAACACATGAGAACACAACCAATCCAACTCTCTAGAACCCTAACGTCTCCACTATTCTCTCCTAACCCTAAAACACAAACTAGGGTTTTAGATATGAGGGTTGGAAGGTGCACACCCAGCACCCTCCCCTATTTATAGTGGAGGCTAGCTTCTAGAAGGATATCCCTAATGCGCACCCGTTAAGCCCACACACAAACGGGTTTCACTTACGCACGTATTTTAAAGCGTCATCTTCATCTCCTCTTGACTTAAACCGCTTCTCCTTGCGCCGTCTTGTGCCACGGGTTAGCAAAGGCCATCAAGGCGGTATTTAGGTGAAGTTACCAAAATACCCCTTCTCGATTCTTCTCCGAAGACCGAGTCCAATCTTCATGAATCAATCCCATGCTTCGCCACGTGTAGGTTGATCAACAACTCTCTTCATGTCGGCAAGTCTCTCCCATCCGGCTCCCACCGAAACCACCATGGCACTTGCACCGACCCCCGCGCCGCTTGATGCAACCTGTCGCACCGAACTTCCCGTTCAGTCATCCTTGTCCATTTTGCGCCATGCTTGGGTCTTCTAACTTCACCCGGCATCCTTGATCGTTTTGAACCTCAACTCTCCAAGCCTAGTCCCGATCATCCTCGCCGTTGACCGTCGTTGACCTCCAAGCTTCCTGCACAACAATAGACAAAAAAATCGATTCCGGGAACAAGTTCTTCGCAACTTGACCCACGTTAATCAAAACATACATCATGCAACACATATACACTGAAACCCATGAACTTGACCTAACCACACAATCATCGCCGCCAAGATTGCCGACGAACAACTCAAAACCGGTCAGACCACCACCCATGACCGATCTGACCACCCCCTGGCCAGTCTGACCGCCACCTGTTGGTCGGTCTGACCGCCCAGCGGGGACTTAGCCAAAATTTTCTCCCTAGAAATTCGAAACTCTCTGGAAATTTCAAAAGAATAGATCTTTTAACTCGAAGCTCCAAAAATTATGAGACCAAGTGTAGAAGGATCCCCTCTCTTGCCTACACCCTTTATTTTTCGCCCAGCTCCAAACTCAAAACTTCTTTATGGCCGGTCAGACCGCCGCCCATTGGCCAGTCTGACTGCCCGCCATTTGGCCTGAGGCTTCGCCGATCTGACCGTGAGAGGTGGTCGGTCTGACCGCCACATAGCCCGGTCTGACCGCCACATTGGCCGGTCTGACCGCCTGAGACCTGACAGCACCTGAACTTTGCCGAAAACGCGTGTTTCGACAAACCTTCAACGCCATTGCCAATTGTATTATCATCCAAAGATCGTGAGCATATCCCCATGATATCCACAATCTCCCCCTTGATGAACACATTGGCAATTTTCCAAAAATGTAAGTTTGAGGTTTGAAAATGGAAATACTCGACGTTTTCGCGCAAAGGCACAACTTGGTCCAAAAGCAAGAGAAAGCAATGGAAATGAACAAGTTGGCTTCAGATTAGCATAGGCAAGTGAGATCGAGTAAAAGAAAGCAAGAAAGCTTCAATTTCCAGAGAAGAGTCAAAAATCTCACTTAAGGTCCATATGAAAGAACAATTGTTCAATTTGACCTTTGATCATTGTGAGGTTCCAAGAATTACAATTCAGGTTCAGAAATGGCAATAAGATCATAAGAATGCAAATAAGATACTCTCCCTCACTATGATCATCATTTTTTTTTGAAAATTTCATTTTCTCTATTTTTCCAAATAGCTCCCCCTTTTTAACATTTTTGTTACATATTCTCCCCTTTTGATAATGGAGTCATCAAGGAATCACACCTTCCTCTCGTCCAGAGATGACAAATGCATAAATGAGAAAAAAAGTATAAGAAAGAGCATGCATGAAATGCAATAGAGTGACTTCATTTTTTGTAATTTTCAATTTTTAGTACAAGAAGCTTTGGAGATTACCCAAAAGAACAAGCTAGCATTTCTACTATTACTCAATACATATTAAGCCTGAAAGCGCTAGCAAGATCATGTTAAGACATATACATCAAAGCTAAGCTAGAAGGCTCAAGATAAAAGCGATAAAATTTTAACAATTTAAGCAAGGCTTCAAATTTAGCAAGTTCATCAACAGGGATCCTAAAGTGACAATGGCTCTGTCAGAATGTCAATGTGAGATCAAGAAGCTAACAATGACCATTCAAGAGACAAAAAGTCCTAAATCGAATCATTTTGCTCAAAGAACCTGAATCACCCATTTTTTACAACAATTTTTCATTTGCAATGAATATTGAAGTTGATTAAAGGTCTATCTTAGTGAAGAAGATCCTAGACTAGGAGTCATCCACAAACTCTTCCTAAGCTTCAACCAGGGCGACAAATCTTGATGTTCATGTCAATTTTGACAACAAGTCCCCATAAGATCGTCTGGATCATCAAACTATCTCCAAGTTCATGTCTTTGACATGCAGTCTCATGAGAGTAGTTTGGCACAATTTAACCATATGAGAATCTTGAAATTTGATTTTTCATTTTGCACAAGAGCAATTTTATATTCACAGAGGAACAAGAAACTCAAGAGATGTTCAATCCTAGATTCAAGAGCTCATAAAGCAATTTTGACAGGACCAATGTCACAAAAGGATCACTAATTGTGCAACTAACTAAGAGATCCACAAATTGTAATTTTTAGTTCAAATTGTCTTAAAGTTCTAGCTCATTTAGCAAAGACTTAGCTACACATGTGTAAGCATGATAATTCTAGCAAGCCAAAGAACTAGACATGACATTGAGCAAGAATTGAAAATACTAAAACTCAAAAGGGTAATAAGCAAAGCTTCATCAATTAAAAGATAAGCAGTAAAGCTTATATTACAATGCATTTTTTGTGATTTTCATATGAATGCAATATGATACAATGAGATGCAAGAAAAGCTCAAAAAGCCTAAAAAAATAAAAAAGATCAACAAATTCAAAAAAAGATCAAGGAAAGATCAGATGAACAAGGAAAGCTCAGAAAAGAACCAACTCCCCCTCAAACCAACCCATAGAGATAAATTACCCCTAACTCACTTCTTAAGGTGGCAAACCTTGTTGGGTCTAAAGGCTTGGTGAGGATATCAGCTAACTGAGCCTCGGACTCCACAGATTCTAGCACAATATCACCCTTCTCTACATGGTTTCTAAGGAAGTGATAGCGAATGTCTATGTGCTTGGTCCTAGAATGTTGCACAGGGTTTTTAGCAATATTAATGGCAGAAGTGTTATCATAGAGAAGAGGAACACTAGCAAAGTACTACTGATGATGAAGGTAATGCTGATGATGAAGATGCAGCAGGAGCCTCAACTAAAGGTGAAGTAGTCAAAGCAGGTTCTGGAGCTAGGACAGGAGCATCAGCAACAGGTGGAAGAGCATTATCGACTTCATCATCATCTTCCTCTACAAAGATGCTCTCTGTCGCCTGTGTATCACCTGAAACGTCTGATCTAGCACTAGGGCTAGTCTCATCAAAGGTGACATTGCATGTCTCCTGGACAACGTTAGTCTCAACATTAAAAACCTGAAAACCCCTCGAATGTGCAGGATAACCTAGAAATAAACCATCAGAAGTTCTTGACTCAAATTTATCTAGGTTTCCTGTCTTGATAATGAAACACTTGGCTCAAAAAACTGGAAAATAAGAAAAAGAGGGTTTTCTACCAAACCGAAGCTCATAAGATGTCTTACCCAAAGAAGGTCTCAAGAAGACATGATTGGTAATATAGCAAGATGTAGCAATAGCTTTGGCCCAAAACCTCCTCGGAGTGCTATACTCATCTAGCATCGTCCTAGCCATCTCGACTAAGGTTCTGTTCTTCCTTTCCACCCCGCCATTTTGTTGAGGGACGTGTGGAGAAGAGAACTGATGCTCAATACTACGCTCAGCACAAAAAGAGGCAAATGAGGTATTCTTGAACTCTGTGTCATTGTCACTGCGAATCGCTCTCAGGGCACCAGAGAGTTCAGAAGACAAGCGAAGAACAAGATCATGAAAATGGTCAAAAGGTTCATCCTTCGAAGCAAGAAAGAACACCCAAGAGCAAGAAAATGATGCATGGCGGTAGTACTGCGCCATTTTTCAAACGGCTATATCAGAGCAGTTAATGCGTCTGCGCTAGCCGTTACTATGCACTTTGGGAAGGTGCGGTAGTACCGGCCATTGTATGGCGGTACTACGCAAGATTTTTTAAAAGTTGGGGTTTTGCCCTAGCAGTCGTATTTGTTTGTAGGGGTATAAATACCCTCACCTGCTCAATGACAGGTTGAGAGACTTCATTTAACATCTTTGAGCCTTGAGCACTCTCTCTACACCTCCAATTCACTTGTTGCATTCATTGTGAGGTAGTTGAGCCAAATTCAAGTGCATTCATTCTAGATTAATCCATAGCACTTGACTCCCGTCAAGCGAAGATTGTGGTTTATTACTCTTGGTGTTTGCCAAACACCTAGACGGCTTGGCGGGAGCTCGCATGGTGATCTCTTCAAGAAGATTGTGAAGAGGCCCGGTACCAAGATTGTGAGTGGTTTGGTGTTCACCATCTCCGGAGCGGAGGAAGAACAACCGATAGTGATCGAGAGAAGGCTTAATTTGTTGAGCCGGTTTGATTAGTTCAAGCTTTCTCAACGTGGACTAGTGAAGACAGGCAAGTCTTCGATACCACGGGACTTCATCGTCTCCTTTGTGGTTTATTCTTGTCTTTACTATTTCCGCATTTACATTTCTAGCTATTATCTTGTGCAGAATTGCTTAGCTAGAATTCTATCTAGTTTAGACTTAGTCCTTTATTATCTTAAATTGATAATTAGTCAAAAAGTTTTAAAACCTTCTATTCACCCCCCTCTAGTTGGTAATCCTTGATTATAAGATTATATATATTTGCATTTCTTTGCTTTCTATAATTTAAAAGTCGGTAGTATCTTTTAAATCAAGAATCTGATTCGCGGTCAAGTCATGGTAAAATTACAGAGTTAGGCATTTTTTCAAGCCATGGTAAAATCAGAGAATTAGACATTTCAAGTCATAGTAAAATCATAGAGTTAGGCATTTATTCAAGCCATGGTAAAATTAGATAATTAGGCATTTCAAGTCATGGCAAAATCAGGGAGATACTTATCACGAGCGGTTTTTGTTGAAGAATGCGTGATGAGGACGGAAGTCCTGAGCGATTCATGTTAAAAACCGTCAGTAAAAGTATCACGAGCGGTTACATGATATTTAGTAATATCACAGACAGTTCTTGTTCAAAACCGTCTGTGAAGTAGACGGTTTTCAACACGAACCATCTGTGATATTACTTCTTCGCATACGGTTTTTAGCTCAGCCAGTAACACAGACGGTCGCTAAACCAAAACCGTCTGTGATTGTATTTAATACAGACGGTTTTGGTCAACCGTCTGTGATGAGGTGCCCATTATTAGCCTTTTTTAGCAGTGACAACATAGATTAGCCTAAACAGTAAACAGAACAAAATCTGATTAAAAAAAACAAGTCAGAAAACCAATGGTACTCTTGTCTCTTTACATAGATCATTCTCATTCATAAAGTGAGAGTTAGTTTCCTAACCAAATACCTTCTCCGAGCATTCCAACTTCTTAAATAAGTGGATCCAAAAGTAAAACTAGAATTTGAATTACTAAAACTTAAAAGCGGAGCCATACCGGCACAGTCTAGTCTCTCAAAGGCCAATCACATGCCGTTACCAGCTCTGTCATGCAGAACAGGAGGGGGGGCGGGGGAGGGGGTGGAGGAGATCGATTTGGTGGGTGGTGGGAGAGAACTGGGCGAGCTAGGCTGCTGCTGGCGCGTCGCAGGTAACAGGGCAGCGGCCCCACATGAGTGGGCAACCAGGAGAACGAGGTGTGTCACTACTACACTACTACCACTGTAGCTAGTGTCACTACTGCTTGCAGCCACAGAGCAGAGAGCTCGCACACCAGAAGAGAGGGAGGGGGGTTTCGTTGCGGTGTACAAATCTGCACTTGTTGAACATTTTTAGAGGGGGGAGATAGAGACCGAAGACCGGTTTCTATCGTGCTGCAAGTGGATGATGCCGACGACACGCTCTAACATTTAACTTTCAGTCCGTTGACTGTGGATTGGACATACCATAAGGGCCCGTTGCCTTTTATTTATCATTGCTTTTGCTACAATTTACTTTTTTATTTGTTCATTTGGCCGGTCGACTTCTTGTGTAAAATGCAGTTAATATGGTACATGTTCAACTATTATTATTGTGTAATATATTGTTGTTTTTATCGTGTATGGATGTGATATGTCAATGTTGAATCTGTGTACTAGCCACTGATCATGGGACCAGCACAGTAAACACGTACTATTTTAGGATTAGTTTCCTTGGTCCGACACATGGACCAATAAATGTTGTTTTTTACTCTTGCGACGAGACAAACAAAATAAGACACATACAGCGTACATTCAGTTTTTTTTTCAAAGCATCCTAGTTTCATTTGATAGTAACATGTGCTGATTATTGTAGTAGATCTTTTGGTTTGTTGCTTCTATATATATATTATTCGGTTTGTTTAAATAAGCGGATCAATTGACTGCATAATTTTCGTCTTATCTATGTTGCATTTTTTCCCTCTATATGTGACTTACTGTCAACAGCATGTTCTGCTTGCCCCCCTTTTTTTTGTTTGTTCTATATCATTTTCTATTAGTTCTAATAACATTTTTATTTGTTTCAGCAGTATTTTTATTTACGCGAACTACTAGAACACTCGACTATGAACTACTAGAACCTTGCATAGTGAACTATTGGAACTCCACCCACGAACTACGGGAACACCACCTATGAGCTACTGGAACACTGCCTACGAATTACTGGAACAATGTCTAGGAATTTTCTGAGAACAAAAATTGACGTCCCATGTTGATATCCATGGGCGTTCCACAACTACTTTTGGGTTGTTTCAATAATATTTTATACTTGTTTCGTAGTATATGATATCATCACTAAGCTGTAATATATGCATTATAAGCAGTGTTTAGAATTTCGGTCGAAAATCGGCAATTTCGGTTTTACCGGTGGTGCCGGTAGGAATACAAACCGGTCTCGAAAAAATCGGTTTGAATGATTTTTTTTCTAAAAAAATTTGATTTAAAAAAAATCAATTTTTTTCTGAAAATTGCGTCTGAAATTTTCCGATTTCCGTCCAAACCAGCCACCCCGGTAAAAAAAAACTTTTCGATCAAAATTTTCCGATTTTCAGCCAAGCGGCCTTACCGGCCACCCCCGTTAAAAAAAACTTACCGGTTAAAAAAACCCTAATCATAAGTCTTGTTTCGAAGATATAGTTGTGAGGAACACAATGGTACAGATACACTACTACAGGAATGCACATCACAGACGGTTCGGAACGGCCATCACAGACGGTTTCCTAACCGTCTATATTTGTTCGTCTGTGATAACGGGCAGTTATCACAGACGGTTCAAAACCGTCTGTGATATGAACTATCACAGACGGTTTTGTTGTTGAAACCGTCTGTGAAGGGAAGTATCACAGACGGTGTTCTAGAAAAACCGTCTGTGATACGTACGAAATCACAGACGGTTTTGTTGTTGAAACCGTCGTGAAGGAAGTATCACGAGCGGTGTTCTAGAAAAACCGTCTGTGATACGTACGAAATCACAGACGGTTTACCTTAAAAACCGTCTGTGATACGTACTATATCACAGACGGTTCTTTTTAGAACCGTCTGTGAAGGGAAGTATCACAGACGGTGTTCTAGAAAAACCGTCTGTGATACGTACGAAATCACAGACGGTTTACCTTAAAAACCGTCTGTGATACGTACGTATCACAGACGGTTTTTATAGAAAACCGTCTGTGATACTTCCCTTCACAGACGGTTTCAACAACAAAACTGTCTGTGATAGTTGACTTCCCTACCAACCTTTTTTGCCGTTTTTTGGCTAGCCTCAAGATAGCCATACCCTCTGAAAACAAGCATGCAGACAAACAGATACATCACACAGATAATCAAATTTTTGACAACTCAAAGTGATCATTACTCAAAGTAAATTACAATAGATCGAATTTGTTCAAATATTGTCGGTATAGTTACAATTGAGTCAATTGTTTACAGGTGGTTGAGAGGTGTTGACGCGGTGAAACTCTGGGTTGGCGACGGAGTGAAACTCTCCATCTTTGTTAATGATATCTACCTTGATAAATTGGCAGAGCTTCCCTCGAATGTCCCTGATCTCTTTCGCAACGAGCGCATCTAAATCTATGTGTAAGCCCTGTCACTTGCAAGAAAAGTAAAGTGATTACAATATATATTTAAATTTATAATTAGGAAATAATTATTTCGAGATTGACAAACCTCGGGATCTTTCTTCCTAGCATTAATGATTAGTCGCATATGATGGCAAGCGTGACCGCACATAGCTCATCACTTCTTTCTTTGGTGACCGCAAAAATAGAATTACATATATAAGTATAGTCATTTCGAGACGCGTTATTACGAAGTATGATATAGGATTATTGTGTTGTAGCGCGTACCGGAAATTGCATCCTGTGTGTTAGTTCGACGCTCAATCCATTGTATAATCCTTTGTTGGCAACATACTGGATGAACGACCTACATGATTCCAAAAAGTTATCCTCGGCCATTTCAAACGAATGAAGAGTACAATAGAGTTATGTATGGAGGAAATGAGCATACCTCTCGAGTATTCCTTTCAGAACGCTGAAGTCGTGGTTGTTGCAGATTAGGGAATCAAGGTATATCACATGGTTCCTCTTGGGTATAATAACTAAAAGGATCCAGTGGTACCTACTCATGTATGTCGCTATAGTCATTAAACCTAAGTTCGTGCTGCGTATAAAGTACAAATGAAATTTGTATAGCAAGTAGTGACACTTACCCCTGGTTGTAGGGCACCACTATGTACTTCTTGTTCTGCTGAAGAAGCAATGCATCCGTTATGTATTTCTCGACGAAGGACGAGTCTCTTTCGATGGTTTGCATAGATACCACGTGTGGGTCGAGGAAACCCACCGGTTCTCGCCATGCCCGGGCATTTTTCATCATGTATCTACACATAAGCAGTGAGTTGTGATATTTATCGGTATTATATCGGTATTACGTGCATGTAGAACTTGATTGTACACACTTACAGTGTCCAACATCGTAGAAGCAAGGCGCCGAGACCAACGAGGTTGAATAGGTCATATAAGTCGTCGAAGCCCACGACAAAGTACCTCGTCCCGTTGAAGAAATATTCATCGTTGTATCTGACGGGGATTCCAGTATCGCACCCCTTCTTTGTGGTCTTCTGCATGTACCAGGTATGCAAAGCCTGACAAGCAAATCCAGCGCGGAGTAATACTATGTCGGAGCACAATGGTTCTCCGATGACGCATTTCGCAGAATTCGCGGACTTCCCGGACTTGGGAGGAGCCTATGCGTTAAATCGATTTCGATTTGTCCTAATGGTTGGCGGCGCCT